>CAIIXF020000012.1:599317-1799317 GCA_903813345.2 Owenia fusiformis | reverse complement strand
CTTATGAATATTTTCTTAGTTCTTTTAAAGTTTCATCAAATATACATTGTCAATGAGGGTACCCACGAGCCATTTTTACTTTTCGGTATTTATTTAACAACCCTAGTATTGAAGCAATATTTCTGCAGAAACCAATGGACCAAAAGGTGAAGAACCAACCGCTAGTAATCTGCAGACGGCCATCACAAAGTTTCATCTCTGGCCAATTGAGAGGAATCCATCTCCAGAGAAATGAGATACATGACTAAATGCTTATGTGACTGTTGTAGTGTTGTACACTGTATTTTTATTTGACGAGTGCATGGCCCCAACATAAACCCACACTGACTGACCTGCATACTTGTAGCCCTCTGGCCTCCCATTTTGAAAAGAAGACCTTCTTCTTCCAGTAGACTGATGGCCTTCTCCACCAGGTTATTAGTGTGTGATGTCTAAAACAGCAAAATCATGAATACATCAGATGTATGAATCTTATTTTTGATAAATAAATGAGGCACAATAAAAAAGATGCAGTTTGCTAAATTCTTATCAGAAATACTAGTAAATTGCTTATGCAAAATTGAGATTTCACCAAAAGGCCTCAAGGACATGTTGAACTGATTTGACTTCTAGTATAATACATAAAGTCTTACTCAATGTTATTGAGATCTTATATAAAAAGTTTTATCCCATACTTGGACGTGTTACGGGTACATAAAGCCGGTTTGTAAAAACTTATATTTTCATCAGCGGGCAGATATAGCTTTACGTCCCGCTCCGAGCGGGCAGATATAGTATATCTGCCCGCTACGTCATAATCGCTGTTCCCGTATTGGTTCTTTTTTGTAACGTTCGCATACTGAAAACGACAATGGAGAAAATAGCAGACAATCGCGATCTGTTTGATGCTTAAAAGAAGGGAAGGAGCTTACCCCGTTAATAATCAAAGATTTGAACAGGAAAATACGGCTACGGACAAGAATACAAAACTGGACATGAATATTTTAAAATAATTCCACGGTTGGTTGCAAAGTTTCTGAACTTTGGCCAATTGAACAATGTGATTGGTATGGGATAAACAGATCATCCTATAGTCGGTTCGAATATTGGGGTTATCCCTTTGCCAATATAATATATCTACCCTCGGGACCTACGGCCCTCGGGCAGATATATTATATTGGCCTCGGGATAATCCCAATATCCTGAACCTCATATAGGATAATCTCTATATACTAAATTATACAAAAAAATTGTTTTAAAACACCATTTTGTTCAAAAATGGCTTAATAAGCCATCATCAATCTTGTTCCATAAAAATTTGACAAGCAGACATCAGATTCTGATTGAACATTTTAATATCACGCATAAACCTGTTACTTTAGAAACAAAGAATATTGCACACACACAAACCTCATCTGCTGATGTCTCTACCATTTCTAAAATCTGCTTGATGGCTCCAATGTTATGGATGTCATCTATGTGAAGGTACTTCACAGGTCCTTGGGATATATGCCACTTGACAGCTACACTAATCTCCTTAGCCAAGGTTTGCTGAAGTATGCAATATGTTGCATTTAAGATATGTGACACTTGACAACTACACTAATCTCCTTAGCCAAAGTTTGCTGAAGTATACAATATGTTGCATTTAAGATATGTGACACTTGACAGCTACACTTATCTCCTTAGCCAGGGTTTGCTGAAGTATACAATATGTTGCATTTAAGATATGTGACACTTGACAGCTACACTGATCTCCTTAGCCAAAGTTTGCTGAAGTATACAATATATGTTGCATTTAAGATATGTGACACTTGACAGCTACACTTATCTCCTTAGCCAGGGTTTTCTGAAGTATACAATATGTTACATTTAAGATATGTGATACTTGACAGCTAAACTGATCTCCTTAGCCAAAGTTTGCTGAAGTAAACAATATATGTTGCATTTAAGATATGTGATACTTGACAGTTACACTGATCTCCTTAGCCAAAGTTTGCTGAAGTATACAATATATGTTGCATTTAAGATATGTGACAATTGACAGCTACACTGATCTCCTTAGCCAAAGTTTGCTGAAGTATACAATATGTTGCATTTAAGATATGTGACACTTGACAGCTACACTGATCTCCTTAGCCAGGGTTTGCTGATGTAAACAATATGTTGCATTTAAGATATGTGACACTTGACAGCTACACTGATCTCCTTAGCCAGGGTTTGCTGAAGTATACAATATGTTGCATTTAAGATATGTGACACTTGACAGCTACACTTATCTCCTTAGCCAGGGTTTGCTGAAGTATACAATATGTTGCATTTAAGATATGTGACACTTGACAGCTACACTGATCTCCTTAGCCAAAGTTTGCTGAAGTATATAATATGTTGCATTTAAGATATGTGACACTTGACAGCTACACTGATCTCCTTAGCCAAAGTTTGATTGCTGAAGTATACAATATGTTGCATTTAAGATATGTGACACTTGATAGCTACACTTATCTCCTAAGCCAGGGTTTGCTGAAGTATACAATATGTTGCATTTAAGATATATGTGACACTTGACAGCTACACTTATCTCCTAAGCCAGGGTTTGCTGAAGTATACAATATATGTTGCATTTAAGATATGTGACACTTGACAGCTACACTGATCTCCTTAGCCAAAGTTTGCTGAAGTATACAATATATGTTGCATTCAAGATATGTGACACTTGACAGCTACACTGATCTCCTTAGCCAAAGTTTGCTGAAGTATACAATATATGTTGCATTCAAGATATGTGACACTTGACAGCTACACTGATCTCCTTAGCCAAAGTTTGCTGAAGTATACAATATATGTTGCATTCAAGATATGTGACACTTGACAGCTACACTGATCTCCTTAGCCAAAGTTTGCTGAAGTATACAATATATGTTGCATTCAAGATATGTGACACTTGACAGCTACACTGATCTCCTTAGCCAAAGTTTGCTGAAGTATACAATATATGTAGCATTTAAAATATTCATTAAGAGTTCCATTTTGGTAATTTAACATGAAAAGGTCAACCAAGGCCATCTCATATCTAACTTATCCATGCTAAATTAAAATTAATTATCTGATTGGGCATCTAAGTTCTTGCTTACCCCGAAGATGTGTCAATAAAGGGAAAATAATCAAATAGATAACATTGCTACTAGATTGTTCTCTTTTACTTTTTTATCTCTATTTCCTGGTACTAATACTTTACCACTTGCACTTGTTACAAAAGTGTTATAACTGTTACAGACACTGTAACTATATCTTGTTGGTGACATGATAAGGTACCCTATACAGACTGTGCTATGGGAATCAAGATAACGTAAAAGAGACTGACTTGGGCAAGGTTATCATAGACAGTACATGTATATTTAAAGATACATTATAAGTTGATCACCATTAAATTATGTCAAATGTAATTAATTCAATAATTGCACTTACATTGCTCTTGACCCCTGTCTCTCCCTCAAGCTGCATCTGTTCCCAGTCTTCTTTAACACGTTCTGGTAGCCTAAATGGCACATGGTATACATCTTTGTACAATAGAGGGAGCTCTAGCATCCTTGTGATCTCCTCATCAAAGCTTAGTACTTTATCTTATTTATGTGTTAAAGATTGATATATGACTTTTTAGATACTAAGAATTTCTCCATCTAAAATGTCACTCGACTTTTTGGCAATTAAAAGTCCCTGCCTGCATTTAGTAGTCATACATTGTCATGTGCATAATTTTGAAACCATCTTCACTAACCCTTTGTTGATTCTGCCATAGTTTTCCAATTTGTAAACAGCATTTAGCCTTTTTAATTGGGAACTTTTTGATATTTCCAAAATGGCTGCCATGTGATTCCAGAATTAACATGAGTGTGACGTGACATCACAGTTACTCGTTCCTAGGTAACAACAAGATCACAATTGCTCGTTTCTAGATAGCAACAAGATTTTTGATAAAATGGCACAGAATTACCCTGATTAACACCCTTAAAATCCGATTTTCAAAGAATATATTTGAAGAAACAATAAAAGGTAAGTGGAATAAATTAGAAGATGGTTTCAAGTTACCACAGAAGTCAATTTGAAACTCAAGAATGCTTTCTTTGACTCATAATCACAAAAAAGTCGAGTGACATTTTAGATGGAGAATTTCTTAGTTTACAGTGAAACCTGTAAAGTGGAACACCTCTGTCAGTGGAGCATTTTTCAGAGTCCAAAGACCAACTGACTCAATGTTGAATAAACATGTGGAACATCTAGTGAGTGGAACTCTAGAGGTACGGTACCAAAGGTGTTCCACTTAATATACCTCTTATGTAAGAAATAAAAATAAAGAAAAATATAAGTTGTGGACAAATATGAAATAAAAACCCACAACTGATAAATGATAATCACTGACAAGTTTAATCTCTTACATTGATTGATATCCCCATTTGTATTCTCATTTGTTGGTAAATCTATTTAAATGCAGACATGGTCAACATTTACAAATTAAACTGATTATGAAAACACAAAGGGCAACATTGCAGACACAAAGAAATCGCTATAAATCATAGAATTTATACAACCAAGATTGTTAAAAGGATACAGCATTGTGAATCAGAGGAGCTGATCTCTCTCCTGTCCCTGAACACTTTCAATTTTCCTTTCACATTTAGTGTGTCGCCTAACTTGACGTTAGAAATACCAGGTATATCACGTAGGGAATCCCTCAGAATGTTGCTCAGGGGATCTGAAAATAAACATGTACTGAAGACTTTTTCATATTGAGATTATCCCCTTAAACGTACCTGGTATTTGTTAAGATATATAATAACTGAGAAGAGTGCTCAGATTTAAACTTATTAAAATAAGGCAGCTACGTTACAAGCTTGATCAATTTTTAATGTTTTTTTCTAGCATGTATAATTTGTGGGATGTGAAGTTTTACTGAGTGAGATTAAAGTGTGATTGTGCGATGTAACATTGGCCTGTTTGTATATTTACGATAAAGATATACATGAGGGTTTAACAGAAAAAAAATATTTCAACTCAAATTATGACCAGCTGACTTCCTTAAAAACTGTCTGAATAATGTTATATTAGTGATGTACCTGAAGTGTCTAAATCAGTAATGTCATCTGCATTATTCCAACAGCAACAGTTGATAACTCCTGTACTGTCATCCACTGAAAGATTCAATTGGTGATATGAAGATGAACATGAACATCCATCCTGAGGATAAATATAGCACATAAAGAATTATTGATATGTATGGGGGAGATTTTATCAATTTAAGGTAACCTTATAAGGACTAGTAATGTAAGATCAGGTTTAGAGGGCCAAAAACATTGGTTTATGATGTCAAATATATTATTTTAATGGTTAAAGGAACACATTGGTTTTCTACTAAATAGGATGGTCTGGTCAAATTGGGAAGACTGTTAAATAAAAGGTGTGATAAATTCAGATATACTCGTTGTACTCCTTTTATGGAACTTTGTGGTACTAATTGTTGTATTGTATATTTATTTACCTCTAATTAATAGAGAGTTACAATAGTTGAAATACATAAAAGTGTAGTATAAATGCAAACAATTATAATTTAAAACATGTTGAATAGGTGAATAAATGAAATAAGAAATCTATCGTTAATAGACACCGCTATAGTAGTGATCAAGACCATCTTCCCCAAGGTCGATAGCTCAAAACACTAAGAAGAAGTGTCATTACATAGAAATCTCACAAGAGCATGTCACCACCTTTATCTATAACTATTACACCGCTATATAGCAAGTTCTTGAGAAGATATAAGCTCCCCACAATTCTAATCCCACATTGCAATTAAAGGGCTAATAGACTAATGTTACATGTACCTCCATATGATGTGAACTTTGTTTTCTCGATAATGCTGACCACAGTTCCTTGTATGTCCACCTTAACTATAGGATGATTCTTGAATAGGAACACACCTGTAATTAGCAAACAATTATTTTATTGGTATTATTATTTATGTCACGTCAATGTTTATTAGTGAGAATATACATGTACAAAGTAGTGGCTAAAACATGACTTGCTATACTTTAAACACTATGGTAAAAGCTGTACATTCTACCCAACTCAAATCCAAACACCCTTCAATGTGGACACTTTCTCATATATGCTGTCACAATTTTGTAATGATCCCACTGACTTATTAAAGAAACTTGAAAGGCTTTTGGCTGGTCAATTTAGACAGGCTTTACTGTACAACAGTACAACACTATACCTGCAGCTGGTGACTCGGGCATCTCTAAAACATGTTTGATGTATAATTTCACAGGTGTTCTAAATAGTGGGTCAAGTCCCCAATACTCCTCAGGGTAGATAGGATATTGAACTGCCATCTTCATGTATCATAATAGTACATGAGAAGCTTCCATTCTGCTCATCAGGATTCAACAGTTACATGTAAATACATGTATGTCCTATGGATGTGTAGGAGTTTGCCATTATCAAAACTGTCTGCTGTACCCTACTATATACCTGGATGTCAGATCCAAATGGCATTGACTCATACTGTATTGATAGAAAGCCATCTAGAAACACAATAGTTTAATTCATATGATATTAGAATTTGTATTTGAATTTGTCAAATTAAATAAATTGTAGGTGGGCGATAATATGTGAATATTTCCCGATAATCGATGTTTATGGACACAGAAACGTCTTATTTGAAACTGAAAATAACAAACAAGGAGTAAGTATAACATGGAACCTGTTTCAGGTTAGCATAATAATAGTAACAGTCGTGAAATTGTTCCTTAGGAACTTTTAGTAAAGTTTTTAACTTTTAAAACTTACCGCGACTTTATGACGGTCCAATTATCTTTATTTACGACATTCGGACCCCAAGTACATCGTGCTGCCTTTGGGCACAGGAAGAAAGAACATCTCTTGGGACTGATTCGAAGCATAAGTAAGATGGCTCCAAAGCAAAAGAGAAAAGTGGCAGATGCTAAAGCAGATAAAACTTCAGAAAAACAAATCGAAGAAAAAGAGGAGTCAGGATCGACTTCCCCAAAGAAAGCAAAGAAATTTCCCGGGAAAGCAAAGTTTAGCGTCAAGATCGAGCATTGGTAAAGACCGTTTCAAACCAAACAGCTTACTATTACTTTACCCTTGGCCTATGCTCTTACCTTTATATTTCATACCTTCATCCTTCCCATCTTCATCTTGCTCCTTCTCATCTTCATCCTTATCACCTTCATCATTCCCATCGTCTTCCATATCACCGTCATCCTTTTCATCTTCAATAAAAGCCCATGAACTTTCTCATCTTCATCATTCCCATCTTCATCTTGCTCCTTCTCACCGTCATCATCCCGCACTCATTCATCCTTCTCATCTTCTTCCTTATCACCTTCATCATTCCCATAGTCTTCCATATCACAGTCATCCTTTTCATCTTCAATAAAAGCCCATGAACTTTCTCATCTTCATCATTCCCATCTTCATCTTGCTCCTTCTCACTGTCATCATCCACTCATTCATCCTTCTCATCTTCTTCCTTATCACCTTCATCATTCCCATAGTCTTCCATATCACAGTCATCCTTTTCATCTTCAATAAAAGCCCGTGAACCTTCTCATCTTCATCATTCCCATCTTCATTTTGCTCTTTCTCATCTTCACCTGTCTCACCTTTATCTTCCACACCTTCTCCTTTTCATCTTCATCCTTCTCATTGTCATCCTTCTCACCTTTACCTCCCATACCTTCATGTTTCTCACCTTCATGTTTCTCATCTTCATCCTCCTCACATTCATCACTCCTTTCTTTATCTTTTTCACATTCAACATTACAATTTTCCCTGATCACCTTTTAATATCATTCTTTTCATCCTTCGTCTCACCATAATCATTCTCTTCTTATATCACATTCATTTTTTTCCATTTCCACATCCTTCTCACCTTCATCTGTCACACCATCAGCCTTTCACATTCATATTTCTAATCCCTATACTTCTCACCGTCATCATTCCCTTGTTCTTCCTTATCACCCTCCTCTTTCTTTTACTCATCATTCTCACCTTCACCATTCCCTTTTTCATTCTCACCTTCATCTTCCACATCTCCATCCTTCTCCATTTCACATTCATTATTCCCATATTCATCCGTCACATCAACATCTTTCTTACCTTCATTCTGCTCAACTTCATCTTTAACTTCTTAGATCTTCTTACCATCATCCTTTAAATGTTTCCATCTTCATAATTCCAACCTTCATCATTCCCATCTTCATCTTGCTCCTTCTCATCTTTACCCATCTCACCTTTATCTTCCACCTTCTCCTTTTCATCTTCATCTTTCTCATTGTCATCCTTCTCACATTCATCACTCTTTTCTTTATCTTTTTCACATTCAACATTACAATTTTTCCCAGATCATCTTTATCATTTTTTTCATCCTTCGTCTCACCATAATCATTCTCATCTTATATCACATCTTCACCCTTCTCTTTTTCATATTCATTATTCCCATATTCATCCTTCACATCAACATCTTTCTTACCTTCATTCTACTCACCTTCATCTTTAACTTCTTAGATCTTCTTATCATCATCCTTTAAATGTTTTTGTCTTCATCATTTCCATCTTGGTAACTACAGCCTTCATCTTTCCCATCTTCATTCTACGGTGACTTTGTATGTGTATTTTTTCCCTCCTGTACTGATTAATGTACAAACTATTTTTTCAGCAAATCTTGACGCGTGTATGGGCGCAATGCTGCAGCTTTGTCTGATGCATTGCGCTTGGAGTTTGGTGACATCCTTATCAACATCAACACGGAGAAGCCAAGAAGCAAGAGCTTTGAATGTGTGATAGTTAAAGAGGATGGCGCTGGTGAGGAGAACAAGATAATGACATTAGTAGATCTTGGAAAACAATAATAGATTAATTTTAAATAGCTATGGACTACAGATCAATGATCTAGCTTCAGTTGTCCCTCAGTAGAAAAAATTACTCTAAAAATCTGAAATTTCTGTAATGTCCATTTTTAAATAAGTAATAGAATATCATTATTTTTACCCAATACTGACATTTAAACAGCAGTATTTTTGTGTTTAGTAAATATTGTAAGCATATTGTGTGTAATCACTATTAAATGATAAGTGCAAAAAATCAGGCACTGCTAAATCTGTAAATGCTGAAATGTATTTGATCATGAATAGATGGTGCAGGCAGTGTTTCTATTACTGATTAAACTCAAAAGATGAGTTAAGAGTAAGTTTAAAAGAAATAACAATATTTCTGCTTTCATTATTGACATTTTAACCATATTTTTTTTAAAAATTAACGGTTTTGCTTTTTTTGGGACAATCCTTTTCTTTCAAAAAATTAGGGGATGTCCCCTTTTTCAGTTCTAATAAATTTGGACATTTTAAGAAGTCTATATACTTCATCAGATCATGGGCTTTCATAGTTGAAAGCCCATGATCAGATATCTCAATTTTCTTTTCTCAAAATAAAATCGGGATTGGAAATGAAACATTTGCAGGATTTTTGAAACAATTTATTCCAACAGTTTACACTTTATCTATCTTCTTATTCCTTTAATTCAATTTCTAGGTCAAGTTTCCTTCATTTATGGGTCATGGAAAATGGATTGACATTCCAAATGTTTTGTTATGGTGCCATCCATCTGTGTTTGGCATTGGAATTCATTGTTCGACATGTTTCCATGTGTTGTTATGTCTTTGAAACACCGAAACAAATCAATACTCCATCAACTAACATGATAAAGAAAACACTTGGTGTCTTGTCATTCTCGCAACAACACTATTTTTGTTTATTTTCTAGAAGTAAGTGTCTGGAGTGGCTTGAAAAAGGGACCTCCAAGAAAACTCAAGTTTCCAGAACCTGAGAAAGTCATCAAAGAAGTAAATTCTGCAATGTCGACCTAGCTATAAGAGGAACTGTTTACCTGTCATAGTGACTTTAACCTTTGAGTGTGACTGAGTTGCTTCATTGACTGAGGTCACCAAGCTGATGAAGGGCGAGATGTCAAGCAAGTAAGCGAGTCTCAACCGAATGGAAAAACCTTGGAACTTAAGACATTGGCGTTAACTCATTTATTCACTTGAGGTGCATATTGTCAATGTATCAATAACCTCAGGGACTACTTACGTTTTATAAGATTATTCTCATAGACATTTTAGACTGTGTTCTTAGATGAACTGAACTCTTGAAGTCTTCACTCCATAAATTTGACAACTGGAAGTCCCCTTGTGGATCACTTATTGAAGGATGCTTATGTTTGAGGATTTTAAAAAAATCTGTCAGTCATTTTGGAATCATTGTAATTTTGGAACAATTTTGCTTTGATATGCTATCTAATGAAAACCTCCAGTTGCCAAAGTTATCGAGGGGAGTGTATATGTAGTTACCAGTATTAGTAAATAGTTTAACTGATACATAGGAAAAATGTATTTGAACAATTACCATGGCTCTTGCAATAGAGGAGTTTCTATATAGCATTGAAATTTCGCTTATTCTTGTTTTTCTTTCGTGAGATTTTAAAGAATTGCTTTTCATTAATTTTAAATGCATGTTTGATTTATACATTACTGTACTCTCAGTATTGTTCGCGTGCGTTTTAATTATGCTGTTTTGTTCCAACAAGGGCGGAAAGACATTTTATTTCATTCTCAAGAATTGGTAGAAAGGAGCAAAAACAATTTCACAAAAAAAACAGTTATATATAAAATATTTCTAAATAATTTTCGCATTAGATTGTTGACAGTCAACATTACATAAAATACCGTGTTTTTTTACAGAATGTTTTCAATGATTGGTTTAAACAAAAAAAGAAAAACATTGTTGAATTCAGTTCTCCATATCGATACCACTCCTTTACAGGGAGTACAGTAATGTTATTTAAATTATTTAAAAGGATTTTCATGACTTTTTCAACTTTTCTAAAAAAAAGTGTTGGCAAAATCTTTATTGATGCAACATAAAAATTCTTTAAAACCTTGGTTTATTCATTCAACAACCAAAATTGCCATGATTAATCACAATATGTACTTTAACAGGGTCATCCCATAGTTTTCAATTAAAGTTTTAAAGTTTTTCCTACCAACACTTTTTGATAAATCATTAAATTAAGTGACTATTGCAAATTTTTATCATTGAAGCCTATGGTAGTCTGGCCCAACCAAAAGAAGTGGTGACATCTATTTATTCAATTTTATTCAGCTATATAGCTACATTTAAGCACTTCCCTATTGAGAACTGACAACAGTGATATGCTGATTGATGCACAAGGTCAATTATTCTTTAATATACAATGGTCTCAAACATTACATACAGTATAATGTTGTAAAAAAACATGTATTACCATTCTCTTTAATAATAAACCTTATTTTTTATAAAAAACGTGACATGCTTTTAATTTAATTGTATGGTTTCATTTAATATGTCATGTCTTAAGTGTAATACTGTGCCATTTTTTTAAGTTATTGAATAATTCTCTTCCATATCAAAAAACTGGATAGGGATCCACATCTGGTTGTATGAAGAACATATATGCTACAAAAGTGCCAGTATTTCCTGTACCATCTTTCATGAATGAGTCTATACACAATTTATGGGTTCACATCTGTTATACCTTAGTTCACATTTAAAGGGGCAACAAGGCCTGTAGAGAGAAACTTTGACACTGATCCATTATAGTTGAATGGCCCCTCTGCACTAATTGTTGCACCTTTAACTAACATATAGTCCATGGTATGAAATCTCTAGGACGTCTAGTAAAGGAGTTGGTAGCACACTATAGCGCAGCGATATTTGACCTTACATTAACATACCTACATATGTCCCCTAATAATTTTAATCATAACCGTTCAATATACTTCCGGCTTTTAGGCTGAATTATGTCTGCCATTAACAAAGGTCAAAAAATCACCAAAAAATAAAATCCCAATTTTTCACAATTTGGGAGTACACTATGCAACAAAAAATGATAAAAAATGATTTTAAATATATAATTTAGGTTTCTAAGCTATAAGTTTTAGGTAATTTTTCTTATCAATACCCAAAAATATGTAATCAGTGTATCGACGTTTTGTATTGTTTCTCAGGTATCAATAAGATAAATGCTACAAATGAATTTTATATTGGATTGACAAATGATTAGATTATGCTAGTTTTTCACAAAAGGGGTCTCAAAACGTTTTGAGATATAAACTATTATTCAGCGGTGAAAATTATCAATAAAGGCGGGCCTATTGCCCTTCCTTGACTAATTGGGATTACAGCTAAAATTCTATTTCCCGTAGTTAGATATAGCTCAGTTGCTTAGAAAACAACCATCAAGACTTGATCGAATTCATGAATAATTGAGAAAAATCGTTATCATTATCTTCCTAAAATTTGATTGTATCCAGCGGTAAGGTCAAAAAACAAACAGCCATCAGAAAACTTGATGATAGCCACAAGTAACGTCGAGGAAGAATTTCAGGGCGTTCGATTGCATATGACTCTAATTGATTATTAGACATGCCCTTGGAATATATGAACATTCCAATATCTCTGTAACATTTAATTAGATATAAATCTTACCTATTTGTTATTGTATTATGTTTTGTAAAACATGAACAATAATTTGTTGTTAGACCCCTTGCGATTATATGGAAAAATTCTGGTAATAAAATGTTTTAAATGGTAAGAAAACTAATATGTTCCCAATCATAAATTACCTAGATATTCCACATAATTTTGTTGAATCGGCTTAGCTCATATTTAAAACATCAAACAAAATCTGAAAAATACACTTGCATAATTACACTAATTAATCACCGACATCAACGGTAAAATTAAATAGAATATTTTTAAATTATGATAATTTATTTTTGTTCGTATGCTTAGATTAACGGTCTGTGTCTTATAAAATGTATAAAAGTTCGAATCAAAATATTTACGTTTTTTGACCCCTTGTGATGAAAGACATTTTTCGACCCGAAAGCCGGAAGTTTTTTCAGCAAATTGTATTTTAAAAGAATCAAGACATGTACACCTTCATAAATATTGCTTCAAATGTTGCTGCGCTAGAGTGTGCTACGGATCCTTCATGTTCGGAAGTCATACCATGGACTAATAGACTAACACGGATCCACATTCAATGGATATGAAGCTACATCTGCTATTTGTGGTTTGAATGATGTCTTCTGAATATTTTACAAAACGTTCCCCATCTGTTTTCAATCAAACTACACAATCCAAACACGGAGCAAGTCATACTTTAAATGAATTGTAATCTGCTTCTACAGCACTTAACACCAACGCTACTAAGAATGGCCCAACATCTGGTACGCATGTATTCATAATGTTGAACAATGGGCTACATCTGATATACTGGAAGGAATATCTGATATATCTGGAACAACATCTGGTGTACTTGGTCCAATATCTGTTGTACTTAGTCCAAGATCTGGGGCAGTTTGAACAACATATGATGTAGTTGGAAAAACATCTGATGTACTTGGAACTCCCCCCCCCCCCCCATATACATGGAAGAACATTAGATGTACTTGGACCAGTAACATCTTATGTACTTGAACCGCCATCCGATTTGCTTGGAACAATATCTTATGTACTTGGAACAACACCTGACATGCCTGATGTACTTGGATCTACATCTGGTGCATTTGGAACATCATCTGATGTAGTTGGAAAAACATCTGGTGTACTTGGAAAAACATCTGATGCACTTGGAAACTCTCCTGATATACATGGGAAAACATTGGATGTACATGGAAAAACATTGGATGTACTTGGAACACCATCTGATGTACTTGGAACTGATGTACTTGGTCCAATACCTGATGTACTTGGTTCAATTCCTGATGTACTTGGAACAACATCTGATGTACTTGGACCACCATCTGATGTACTTGGAACTGATGTACTCGGTCCAATACCTGATGTACTTGGTTCAATTCCTGATGTACTTGGAACAACATCTGATGTACTTGGTCCAATACCTGATGTACTTGGAACAACATCTGCTGTATCTTTGTTAATGGCTGCCGTGATTGCCGTCTCTAGTTTATCTAAATCATCAAGACCTGGAATAACACCAACCTTGTTGACCGCACAGCACATCTGCCTTAGTTCTGCATAAAACACCTTTACTATTATAATGAACATCTTGTCACACGTCAAATCACCCTCTTTTGAACCAAGACGCTCTCTATATTTGCTAAGAATGAAACTAAGTTTAGGACCTCGTTTTGTTGTTTTAACTTTGACACGTCTATCATTGGCACACCAGCATGAGTAACACAGTTCCCTCGCAGTCATCCTCCTTGCGTTCCTGATGTTCGTCATACAGCCTAAGCGTTTCACGTGCTTCCTGGCCGTCACGATGTCACTTATGACTATTATCCCTATCAGTGCAATTAGTATGAAAATTGCAAGAGATCCAAACACTTTTGCTGATGTGCGGTGGTCAGAAATAGTGTAGTATTCATCCAGTTCATTATCGCCTGCAAATAAAATTAAAAGCTAATTAAAATGTGTAAAATTCCTAGTACATTGCGGTTAACATGCAACATGCTCAAATATATAACAAGCCTTAAGGTTATTTTTCCAAAAAAAATTTTTGAAAAAAATGCTTAACCTGCCCATGTTATTTTCTGGTACAAAATAAAGTTTGGAGGCATGTCTGTATTAATGTATTTCCTTGCTTTTTTTAGGAAAGTACCATAACATTGTCTTCTTTTCGTTTTAGCAAGTGGTCCATGGCAATCCAGTGTTATTGAGAAACTTGGAGACGAAATTTTGAAAAAATGAAAAGGCGGTCATTTTGAATGATTTTCTTGAAATATCAGCATTATTACTGGAGTTGTCATTGACCTGTTATAATTACCAGGTTTACTAAAAGAAGGCAATGCAAGAATACTTTCCTGCAAAAGAATTGGACCAAGTACATCAGTTCCAAGTACTGTACATCAGATATTGGACCAAGTACATCAAGCATTGGACCAAGTACATCAGTTACAAGTACATCAGATGGTGGTCCAAGTACACTGAATGGTAATTTTTCAAGAGGATTGATTACACTGAATTTTGTGAACAAGGTGTCAATTTGATTGATCTCGATGCTTGGTTACTCAACAGTCCCGATGCTAATGTGGTTGATTACCATACATGGAAACATCTCGAGGAAATGGTACAATCACAAGCATCCGATAAACATCATTGATGAGCTGAAACAATAAAAAATTGACATAATTCCGCAGATTTACTATTTTCTCCCTAAAATCTGGAGACCTTAAATAGCAACCCGGCCTCCCAAATAAGTATAATAAAACGTTACTATTGATTTCATGACATAGTGTTATATACCACATTGTTTGAAATGAATTACCTTTAAAATAATGTATAAGTCAATGTACCATATTGAACGTAACTATTTTTTATCCTGATTTGAAGTTGGGTATTGTTTTTTTGGCCCACCCTGTATATCGTATGAAACTATACTTTTAGCAAAAAATGGGTACCTCATGGAGCAAAATTATGAGTTAGCTGTTTTCATACAATTTTTATATAGCTTTTTAATAATCAATGAAAGGTGGTAATAACTTTTTGTAAAAAGCTTGGGAGTGGACCTTGTAATCCTGAAAGAATTTACATTTTTTGCTTCACTTGTAACTGATGTTACAATACTGACTTCTATAGTCTATTATATTCACATTAAATTTAGTTGTAACTGTAAGTGATCTTTATCAGAATGTGTTAGATCAAGGTCACAATGACATTATGTTTTCGCAAACAAAACTCAGTGAATGAGCCATTAACCCTTGATCTTCTAGAACATATTGGAAGCTTTGTACGAAATCTTTCCTTAATTTAATTAATGTTATTTCTGTTCAAATATAAAGGGACAGTTGAGTTTTATTCCAGTTGATAAAGCTACGTTCACACCAACGGCGCTTTGATGGCGCTTTAAAGCGGCTTGTAAAGCGGCACCAAAGCGTAACAAAGCTTGATTAAAGCGTCGGGGTCGAAATAGGTCGTAGAAAAGCTTTGAGTAAAGCGGGATATTCGGCAAGAGCGCCAAACATTTATAATGCTACTTTCACACCAACGGCGAATGCCACGCTTTAAATCGGCGAGCAAAGCGCTGTCATTTATGTTTACTTTTCTAAAAATATCACGATCTCCTAAGTAATGTTACGCTCTAATAAGCTCTGATACGCTCTGATTTCCCGACTTGTTACGGTTCCTCACGCTATGATCCCGCTTCGACCAGGCTTTGTTACGCATAAAATCACGCTTTGATAAGCTTTGGTAAGCATTATTACGCTTTGGTGCGATTATGACGCTTACCCTACTATCACACCAAACTAGTTCTCACTACGTTCTCAAAAACGGGCTTCAACTGTGTACGAACGGACTGGACCTACTAAGAACCGTTTGGGATCTATTAACAAACTTCATCGAACGTACTCGAACGGGTAGGTCCTCTAGAACTTAGACAATGCTCAAAATGTTCTCGTGGTCGTCACGTTCTACAATTAGAACGAGTGACAACGTACTAACGACGAGCTGGACGTACTACGAACGGAACCGTCGTACTTCAATCCTACTAGGGACGTTTTAACAACGAGTTGAATTGTCTGAGGACGTGTTGAGAACGAGGTAGAACTAATTGCAAACGGGTTTAAACTGATTGAGAACGTATTTAACACTGCTTATGAACGAGTTAGCAAAAATATAGCTATCACACCAAACAAGTTGCCACTGCGTTCTTCAAAACTGTGTGCGAACGGAATGAACGTAGCCGCAACTTTCTAAGGTCTATTTACGAACTTTATGAACGTTCTCAGACGGGAATGTGATTTTAGAATTTTGAATCGATTCAAAATTCGATGGCGACCATAACGTTCTGTAATCAGGTCATGTTGACCTTCTAGACTAAGGGACGCGTTCTACTACGTTGCACACCGACGTGGTGCGACCTGAACGAACTGCGAACGAGAAGGACGTATTGAAGACTGTTTAAGAACGAAGAAGCTAATTATTTCAGACATATTTCCCGACCACAGCCAGATTGAGCCCGTTTTACGACGTTTTCGTAGGACTGGCAAGAACGGGTAAGAACGAGTTTGGTGTGATAGGGGGGTTAAATCAGGCTCTGATACGATTGCCAAGCTCTGTTGTGCATTTTCGAGATCGCCTTTATCATGACGCTTTTGATCAAATGGCTGTATAAAGATGCAGTAGATCCATAAAACCATTGCATCTGTGACTCGAGAAGACGATGACAGAACAACAAGATCCAGAATTTCCAGATGGACCAGATCATGACCTATCTGAAGAAGACATGTTTGTCGCACGGCGTAAAAAGGGCGTGAGAAAGCGTGCGGAAGCTTGTCAAGCGTAACAAAGCTTAATAAAGCGTTTCAATCCTTGATTATAGCGTCTCAATTCGTTAAAGAGCTTGAGAGTCCTTCATGAAAGCGTAACAAAGAGTGTCAGATATTGATGAAAGCGTCTGACCGCGTGTCAGATTTTCATGCCAGATCGTAGCAAAGCTTGAGACATCTAAACGAAGCGTGTCAAGTGGTAACAGACCGTGAAGAGACTGGGGTCCCTGCTTTGAACCAAGCTCTGTTAAGCTTTCCTACGCTTTGGGTCAAGCTTTGCTGAGCTTTGTTACGGTTTGTTAAGCTTTGATACGCTTTCGGCGCTTTAATCAATTCGTAACGGAGCGCCCAAAATTTTTAAACAGTTTAAAAAATTTTGGCGCTCTTGCCGAACATCCCGCTTTACTTCGAGCTTTTCTACGACCTATTACGACCCCGACGCTTTAATCAAGCTTTCTTACGCTTTGGTGCCGCTTTAGAAGTCCCTTTAAAGCGCCATCATGCTTTGGTGCCGCTTTGCTCGCCGATTTAAAGCGTGGCATTCGCCGTTGGTGTGAACGTAGCTTAAAGGTACGTTCACACCAACGGCGCTTTGATGGCGCTTTAAAGCGGCTTGTAAAGCGGCACCAAAGCGTAACAAAGCTTAATTAAAGCGTCGGGGTCGTAATAGGTCGTAGAAAAGCTCGGGAGTAAAGCGGGATATTCGGCAAGAGCGCTAAAAAATTTAAACTGTTTAAGCGTTCGCACCAACGGCGCTTTGATGGCGCTTTAAAGTGGATTGTAAAGCGGCACCAAAGCGTAACAAAGCTTGATTAAAGCGTCGGGATCGTAATAGGTCGTAGAAAAGTTCGGAGTAAAGCGGGATATTCGGCAAGAGCGCCAAAAAATGTTAAACTGTTTAAAAATTTTGGGCGCTCTGTTACGAATTGATTGAAGCGCCGAGAGCGTATCAAAGCTTAACAAACCGTAACAAAGCTCAACAAAGCTTGACTCAAAGCGTAGGAAAGCTTAACACAGCTTGGTTCAAAGCGGGGACCCCAGTCTATTCACGGTCTGTTACCACTTGACACGCTTCGTTAAGATGTCTCAAGATTTGCTACGATCTGGCATGAAGATCTGACACGAGGTCAGACGCTTTCATCAATATCTGACACTCTTTGTTACACTTTCCTGAGGGACTCTCAAGCTTTCCAACGAATTGAGACGCTTTAATCAAGGATTGAAACGCTTTGCTAGGCTTTGTTACGCTTGAAAGTTTTCACACGCTATATCACGCCGTGCGACAAACGTCATGTCTTCTTCAGATAGGTCATGCTCTGGTCCATCTGGAATTTCTGGATCTCGTTGTTCTGCCATCGTGTTCTCGAGTCAAAGATGCAATGGTTTTATGGATCTACTGCATCTTTATATAGTCATTGGATCAAAAGCGGCATGGAATCGGCGATCTCGACATTTTCCAATGCGTAACAGAGCTTAACAGAGCGTAACAATGCACAACAGAGTTTTGCAATCGTATCAGAGCCTGATTTAAAGCGTCATAATCGCATCAAAGCGTAATAATGCTTATCAAAGCTTTTCAAAGCGTGATTTCAAGCGTAACAAAGCCTGATCAAAGCGGGATCAAAGCGTGAGGAACCTTTTAGAGCTATGTTAAGCTTTCCTACGCTTTGGATCAAGTTTTTCTGAGCTTTGTTACGGTTTGTTAAGCTTTGATACGCTCTCGGCGCTTAATCGATTCGTAACAGAGCGCCCAAAATTTTTTAAGATTTTAAAATTTTTTGGCGCTCTTGCCGAATATCCCGTTTTACTCTGAGCTTTTCTACGACCTATTACGACCCCGACGCTTTAATCAAACTTTGTTACGCTTTGGTGCTGCTTTACAAGCCGCTTTAAAGCGCCATCAAAGCGCCGTTGGTATGAAGAAAAATGACAAAAATGACGGCGCTTTGCTCGCCGATTTAAAGCGTGGCATTCGCCGTTGGTGTGAACGTACCTTAAAGGATCCAGATAGGATTCGAAACTTTTTGTGATTTCAAATAATAAAGGTTGTTGATACAAGAAAACTGTGTTTTGTAGAGCAAGCCTGGTTGTGTTAAATCTATCGATTGTGTCATCTGAGACTAACGCAGGTATAATGTAAAACTATTTTGCTAATACTATTTATGATGTATCGTTAGAAGTAATGGCACCTATGATTTTAATGACTATTCATTCATTTACACGCACATTACCCATTGAATGGATCCTCATCTGGGAGTTTTAATGGGAATTGTTATCTGTTTATATGTAAAGCGCATTATCAAACACTACACTCGTTTACATCTGCTAATATAAACCTTTAAGGGGTAATCTCAAATTTTCACAATGACCATTCGCGTTATCATATTATCACCAACCCACCATTTTCAACAAATCTTAACCGAATTTTTTGTACCGTGACTTGTTTTCAAAATGGTACACTTATAAAGGTTAACAACCTTCAAAGATTTAACCAGGGGGTGCACCCCTCCCCCTGTAACCAATAAAAATAGATAGAAGAAAAGAGCTTAAAAAGCTGAAAACTCTGGAAGAAGTTGGACCAATCTTTGTAAAATTCAAAACAAATCTTATTTTTGGGCTGCTTATTCCACGATCGCACCCCCCCCCCCCCCGAATGAAAGCCGAAATTATTTGACGATCCCCCCCCCCCCCCTGACTGAAAGCTGGCAACGTCCCTGACCTTTTAACGACTTTTACCAACCAACAAATGAAACAAATAAAACAATGCTTAAAGGGGCAACAAGGGTCAATATTTGACTTAATACCTTCTTTGACATACCTGTTTTTTAAAATGTATGTATAAACTATCAATTTCAGCATTAAGAAGTGTAAATTCAGTTCAAAGCTTCTATAAAGGGAGTCCCACTTTTAGATTTTTAAGATCCACCTCGTTTCAAGAGGAATATCAGCTGAAATAATGTTCACCCAGGGGGTTTCTTTGTGGATAATGAAAATATATGTTTGTCTTGATGAAATATCCAAACTTAAATATATTTTGACACTGGTCGATGATCGTTGAATGGTCCCCTGCACTAATTGTTGCACCTTTTAAAATCACATATAATTTGGTTATCATTTCCCCATAAGTGATTATTATGGTTTTGATTTTAAGGTTGCGTGTAGATATAAGTTAATGAAATGGAATGAATCGAGGTATATTAAAAACCCACGTGACTTTAAATATATGCCTGCTTTATCTCTCTAGCAGGAATATCTCAGATCGCGACCTTTTCATAATATATGTCATTATTATCACTGGTGCTTCATTCCATTAAAATTGTTACCGAAACGGTCCATAATTCTGAAATCAAAATTGAAATCCGACTTCCGGTTTAAATTCTATAATTGGACGTTTTGAAATCTTGAAAAATCCCCATACCCCAATGTTCAGATAGACTGATGTTAAGATAATAGAGCCGAGAAAAAATATTGAACTGACAATTGTTTTTCCTTATTTGTGAAATCCTGACACTACACTTAAATAATTTTATTTGAAATTAAGTAGTTTAGTTTAAGCCGGTGTAGAAGTAATGTAGGTCCCCCCAAAATAAAATTATGATTCATTTTTGCCAAGAGAACAATACTAGATATTGCTTAAAAAGTTGACAGTAAATTTGGGTATGTTTAGTGAAATTGTGGTTTATATCGGGTGTCCCAAAAACGAGACACTTTTTGACAAGTATTTTCTCCGCAACAGATTAACCAAATGTTAGGAAAATTTGTACAAAATAGCCCAGGAGTATCGTTAGCAAGGTACAAAAATATGAAAAAGATTAGGTAAATGGTTTGTGAGTACTAAGAAATTTCAGATAGCATGTCAAAATACTCCATACCGGCGCAATGCAATGAGAATTTCATAGCGCTTGTGCCAAAAATGGGAAGCAATTGACAAGTAATTTCTCAGCAATAGATGAGTCAAATTATTTGAAAACTTTACTTGAAGCACTTTAGGGTATTTTTGCTAGTCCTATGAATATGTGAGGGATTGGTTTCATATTATGTGTGTATGAATTGAAGATCGTACGTCATAATAACCAATATCAATGTAAAAGTCACTTATTAATCCATTTCCAAGCAAAACACATTTCCGTATTTATTCTAACAATAGCACCTCCAATGAATTTTGAGAATGAATGGATTTTGGATATTTGGGAATAATGAAATGAATTAAGTAGACATGATACACAGACAAGCTATTTTGACTGATTAACAAATGCTACCACCTGATAGCTGGTACAAACACTAGAGGTCTCGCGTAGAGCTCCGGTATGGGGATTTTTTACATACCATGTTGAATTTATTAGTTCTCATGGAATATTTGCTTGATCTTTTTTATATTTTTACATCCTACTGATTATACCCTTTGGCTACTCTGTACAAATTTTCAGTGAATTTGGTTTATCAGTTGCCAAGAAAGTACTTGGCCAAAAGTGTCTAATTTTTGGGACACCCGATATATTACTTGTTTTCTCTTTAAAAATGATATGGACCGTGTCACCATCATCATGGTTACCATAGCAACCATAAATGTTAAGTAATAATCATACATACATGAAAACTTGACAGTGTAAACGTATAAGATGGGGGCACAAACTTACCGAATAAGAACAAGATTGATCCATTATTTACATAATTAGATATATTTGTGCAAAACTTTTTGAACAACCCTTGTACAATATACATTTTAGTGCAAATATTAAATTAAACATCACAGTCATATTAGAATCATAAATAAAAATATAAAGACTGATGTCCATGATATCAAAAATTCCATTTATAGTTTTAAACTGGTTCTATTTCTGAAAGTAGTAGTAGTGGTGGTGGTGGCGGAAGTAGTAGTTTTATTTATTTATGTCTCTAATAGCTAATGTTTCCATAGCATTATTACATTAAAACGATAAATGAAAATTAATATTGATATAGTGCCCGGCCGATGCCAACCTATTGGAGGCAGTGCATGCATAGCATTTTTAATATTTGTGACGTCATCAGGTTACACTTTGCTGTCATTTAGGGTGCAACAATTATTTCCAAAATTCATCAATTTTCATCAAAATAAAACAATATTTAAGGCAAATACTAATTAAGAAGTGTTTATCATGTTTAAAAAATTCCTGGTTTCAATGAGAATTCAAATTTTTAATTGCCCTTTTCTCTGAACCACTTTTCTGCACTTGTGAGTTCATTTCTCACTCATTCATCAACCAATCTTCTTAATCTTTCCAACATAAAATAGTTTACGATATATGCTATCTATTGATGTGCATTACTTTTTATAATATATGCGGGTGATAACAAAAAAAATTATTTGAAATAAGTTCACAATTTTTCGAACAAAACAGACCTTCAAAATCACAATTTTCAAATTAAATGGAAAAGTTTCACATACATTTTTATAACATTGGGGTAAGTCTAATATAAGCCAAAGTGGTTTAAACTTTATATGGGGCCTTTAACAATTTGGCAAACAGATTACATCGTTTATTTACATACAATTGACACTCAACTAAAATGTGAATTTCTGTCTCAACAGACTGACTTTTATGGACACAACCTCTGGTCTATGGGAGTTACGGTGCATCTTTCTGTTTCAATGTTTATGGACAGTGTGACGTGGCGGAGTTAAGCAATAACACGTCCCTCATGATATCTGGTCATGAACTGCGTAACGTAAACGTAATGCTCTGGCTCAGTGCAATGTACTTTATGTAGGCGATAAGTTTGGAGTTTGTTTTCATTTGGGCATCCATTATCATTATGAATCATCATATGCCTTTTGGTATGATCTTGTGACGCTAGAGTTTCTTTGATTTGGCTAATTTTAGCTCAAGTGTTGGAATAAATTGCATGTCTATGACGTCATCTACTCCTGCTTGTAGACTAACATTGCCTTCGTGCGAAATTCCCATGTTTAGCGGTTTCCGACCCTCGTTAAATAAATTGAAGGTTAATGCACTTACTTATGCAAATTTAAGTTGCATTCGAAACAACTGTTCCAGACGTGACATTGGTTTTATTTTCCATGGCACAATCCGTGACAATACTCTGTGTTGATGTTGCATTCGAAACAACTGTTCCAGACGTGACATCAGTTGTATTTTCCATTGCAACATCCGTGACAATATTCTGTGTTGATGTTGGACCTCTGCATTTGCAATCATTAAACATCTCCTTCACAGCGTTGCGAAAACCAATGTGACTAAACGAATAGATAATTGGGTTGATGCTACAATTGAAAAACGTAAGCCAGACCGTAACATTATATAATGAATCGTAAGCTCTTTGTATGACATCGACACGTCGTAATACAACGTATGTAGATTCGCCCGTATAACATGTAAAGAACGCCACGGCGACTAAAATGAGGGTACGAATGACGGCATTTCTTGATCGAACCATTTGTAGATTCCTTTCTTCCGATCCAAGCTGGGAGTTTGTTTCTTTGTGTAGCTTTACTAGAATTCTGGTGTAGCAAAAGATGAGTATGCAGATTGGTATAAAATATTCTACGATATATAAATAGACAGCAAAGCTCGTATGGAAAGAGTGGTTTATCCATCGTGACCATAGCGAGCAATCGTATCCCCTCAAAACGGATGATCCTATCTGATATGCCTCGTTTATAAAGGGCAGTATCCAAACCATTGCCATCACAATTCGTATTCGTTTCTTGGTGACTAGAGTTTTGTAGGTCATTGGGTAAAGTATCGCAATGTATCGCTCAATCGTCAATGTGACAAGGTTCCATGTTGATACATTCATTATTGCCCATGGTATATATTCCGACAACCATATTCGACAAACAAATGTTGCAAGTGGTCCGGGTCTAGCAATCCAGTCCATACTGATGAATGATTTACTCAGCAAAATGAACGTGGCGGCAATCATATCTATAACGCTTTGATGAATTATAAGCATATTGTTTATCTTATGTCGGAGTTTTTCGGATTTTAAAAAGACAAACGCAACAAATGAATTTCCCAAAACGCCAGTGCCGCAAACCACACCGTATCCAATAAGCTCTTCTGATGGGACAAATGAATTTACCGTAAATCGTCCTTCTATGTTTTCTACTATAGTTGTATTTTGTACCATATCAACATCTTGAGTAACGTTATCCATCCTCAAAAGCTGTATTATTCGCGTTGTAAAATATACTACCATTTATATATATAAGCTCATTAATGTCGAAATAGGCTGTCTATTGGATAACTTTTCATTAACCATAGACAAAATGACACCACTTCATAGTTTATACATTATTTATTATGCTTCTAAAAGGTTACTTATGATCCATTAATTCCAAAAACATAGTTGTAACTAGAATAGTACTAGTTTGGCGTGAGTTGGGGTTAAGTTGACTGAGTTACCTAAATGAAAATACTAATTGACTAATACTAACACTCAATAAGAGAGTAACTGACATAAAAGAGTAAATAAATGGGCCAAATTCACAGGTACTCCACTCGATTACGCTGTTACAGAAACGGTCCGTTTCGGTAACAAAATGTCGGAACCTCGAACGTACGATTTTTCTTTTTTCATTAGTATCATATTTAAACGGAACTTCAAAAACAGTCCACATGTAAATTTGAAAATATTTTTTTCATTCATTCACTTTTTGTCACGACTTTAAAAGTTGTTTTTAGATATTTTTGAAAAAAATATCTTTGAAAAAATGTTGTCAGCTTCACATTTCTCAGATATTCAAATTTCCCGCTATTTTTTCAAATAAAAGTTGAAATTTTTCAATCATCAAATATTCCACTATACAATGCAAACGATTTTTCTTTTTCACACCAATGTAAAGATTGATCAAAGGACACACTATTTCAATAATATAATGTCATATTTAATATGCCACATCCAATGTTTTAGCATATCAAAAATAGTTTGCAAACTAAGTGACCGCATCGTGACATCACTCAGGTTGCAAAATAATCTTGATTTTTTCCATGTCAAACTCTTCTTAATTTGCTAAACTTAAGAAATAAACCAACGTTGATTGTCAAATAAGGTTAAAAGGAAAAATATAATGTTATAAATATTATTGTACCATTGGTATGAGAACTAAAATTTTAAAATGCATCTTTCTCTGAACCATTGAAACATCATGCGTGGATGAGTTTATTTCTCGCTAATCTATTAACCAATTTTCCTATTTTTTCGGCAAAAACATGCGAGGATGAATGCTATAAAATGGTGTGAATAATCGCTTATTAAAATACACGTATGACCTCGAAAAATTAGTTTCAAATAAATTCACGATTTTCGAACAAAAAGGACCATTGGACTACTATGGGAAATTCATCAAAGAGAAAATTCTAGGGATTAAGGAATGTGTACAGTTTACACAATTTGAGAAATTATTCGCATACATGGAACCTATTTAAAGCAGCATTTATATTATTCAAAAGCGTTGATTATCAAATGATTGCCAACCCTCCGAAGTTTGAAAGATTAAAATACCTGAGTGTTCATGCATAGATAATCCTTGAAAATGATAATATTTTTTTGGAAGATTATATGGTGCAATCTTATAGTTAATAAAATGTTTTAAAGTGTGCATTGATGTTTTTGGATGAAAAACATCATTCCCCCGACCCCTCCACACGAATTCTTGCATTTGAAAAATGAAATCCCCCTTTGGTACTATGACCTACTTTTGACCCAATTTGACCTTCTTTTTGATATTCTAAAATACCTTCTAGAGAGTTTTGAATATCCTATAACACGGTATCTTACTTTTCTCTTCAACTTTGGAAACGCCAAGGGGGCATCCGGCTCCCCCTGTGTTATGGAAAATACGGTGTACACACTAGCGTTATGAGATTATCATATTCAAATTGAGAAAGTAGTCACGGTGATATATATGACCTGTCTAAAATTACTTGCCATACTTTTGAAAAATTCATTTTCTAACTCAAAAACTGCTTGTCATTCGCAGACAAAATCAATCAGCACATGCAATGACAAAATGAAGCTTCTGCACGAAATTCGTCGGAGGATATTTTGAGTTAAAAAATAGAGTTTGTGAAAATCTTGAAATTTCTAGATCAGAAGGGTGTAGACGAAGTTATGTCAAACGAATGCAGAGTGTGCAGGGCGAAGAATCCAGGAAATGATGCCCGATGAAACCTTACATTTTTAAAAATAGTAAATTACGAGTATGACATACCTACTGAAAGCTTTGGAAACGTAACATTTATTCCATCCTGAAGGTCCCTGGTAGAGTTTACATCTGCTTGGCCTGAAGGAGTCTGAACTGACGCGTTGGAGGTTGGCTCTGGAGCCGTTTCTGTAATTGTGCTCGGAGCAGTTGACCTACTAATTCCAACTGAGGTTTCTTCCAGATCACTTTCTCTGTT
The DNA here is from genome assembly GCA_903813345.2 of Owenia fusiformis. Taxonomy (NCBI): domain Eukaryota; kingdom Metazoa; phylum Annelida; class Polychaeta; order Sabellida; family Oweniidae; genus Owenia; species Owenia fusiformis. Next base: position 1,772,517 of record CAIIXF020000012.1, on the reverse strand, counting down.
TGTGCTTGATGCAGTTGACGGACGTGTTACAGTTGTTGTAGCACTCCATGTTGTACTAGTTATTGTCTCTGCAGTTATGTCTATTGTTGTACTAGCTACTGTTGTTATTGCGTGTTCAATGGTAGATGATGCGCCCGTAAAGGGATCATCTGATGAAGATGCTGACGGTGACGTATCGGTTAGTACACTTCGGATTGTCGAGGCGTTTGTCGTTCCTGGCGTGGTCACTACTGTTGAATCATCTGTAAAATCATTCGGAACATATGAACTTGATTTGTTAATTTTTTTAATCAATAGGTTTATTTCATAAATACGCATACCGTGAATGGACATGGTTGCATATTGGGGCAAATCGCCTTCATGTCCAGATGTAAAGTTTTACTGTAAACATATGTGAAACTTGAATATCTAAAATTTGGACAAATATAAATAATTTGAATTTAATAATTAGTTGTAACGGATTACGAGTAATTAGGAGCCAGTCGCAAGTTCTTATTCTTTGTAATTTGACTTTTGTTTATATTTTTTCATGAGATTTTCACTACAACAAAATAAATTCAGAGTTCAATAGTTGTCAATAGTACATCGGTAGCTAGTATCGTAACGGTCAACAGTACATTAGCGGTCAATAGTCAGTATGACTGACTTTTTAATGAACCAATGAAAATTAAGCATTTAAATTGTGATGACGTTCTATCAACTTTAATAAATCGAAAATTTCCTTACCAATTAAGGAACAGTCGAGGCCAGTCCACCCTGTTCCACAATCGCAATACCAGGCAACTAAATCACTGGTACATTCCCCGCCATTTTGACAGGGATTGCTGGTACAATGCCATCCTTCAACACAGCATAACGTAAGCGCATGCGCAACCATTATTACATAAAACCAAGCATTCATCACGTGTCTTTGTCCAATTAAGCACTGTGTATGATGCCTGTTCGATTATTGTACGTTTCTTCGTCGGGTAAGCGGCGCATGTGCAACCATTAGTACATAAAACCAAGCATCCATCACGTGTCTTTGTCCAATTAAGCACTGTGTATGATGCCTGTTCGATTATTGTACGTTTCAGCGTCGTGTCATTTGTATAAATTGTTATGTTCTTGAAGATTCCATTGAATTATCCTTGTACAACTGCTATTACGTCCAATGTAATTTCATTCAGTATGTTGCCAAAGAGGGCACAATAAATTGGTCTGTTGTTTGAACTTAATGTAGAATCACGTTGGTTTTAAATTTTAATGTATTATCCATCCCTTCTCTTGCCGCCAATTGTTATGTACGCTTTTATAATAATTTTATATGAGACTTTCTTTTGTCGAAATCATCCACATGATCTATACTTGATTGCAAACACTTCTCCTGCTTTGGATCATGGGTGTCATCTTCAAGTAAAATGCAATGATTTTTACCCAGCATTAGATCAATCTCAACTTTGGAGAAGATCTTGAACGATCAAGTGCCTGCTGGAACATTTGAGTACATGTCTGATCTTTGAAGAAGTGGGCGCAAGTGCCTCCTGGAACATTTGATCTGTCTTATCTTTGAAGAAGTGGGCGTTAACGCGTTGATATATTTTTTGCGCTTATGTATCAATATTGCGCCATACGACTACACCGTATTTGATTATTTCTATGGCATGTGATAGAATTTGCATCAAATTAAATTGAGAACATAAAAGCGTCGACGCTCGACCCGTTAAAACTTAATAGTAAACCACATGATGACATTAAAATGAATTCGAACATGACTGTATTCACGCCTTCTATAAGCTCTAAACAAGTCAACATTTCACCCGGGGTATATTCGCAAAGAATACCCCTGGTGTAATGCGTGACGTCATAACGACGGGTCGTAGTAATGGCGGACCATAACGAAACATTTCGATGAGTTTTCATGTTCGAATAGTAAAATAGACCTCAGAGCAGGGGTAATATCGTCGAATATACCCATTAGGGCTAGGCACAAACAATTTCTGCACCGAAGGGAGTTCGGGGTACAGAAATTGTTTGTGCCTAGCCCTAAGGGGTACATTCGACGATATTGCCTCTGCTCTGAGGTCTATATTTCTTAAATAAACCATTTGAGAGTATGATATTCTTGCACCGTTTCCAATTATATGTTTTACATGTATAACTCCGTGCGAGAAATATTTTTATAAAACTAGCACGAACCCCTAAAATGACCAAATGTGTACGTGTACATGTTTTTAAAATAGTTTCATTAACCTTTTTTGTTTTTAGAAGAATGATTTTGTTGTAAACTTCTAGGTTTTCTATGGAAGGAACCATAGCCATCCCACGGTACCTCAGCTCATTCTAATTAATATTTGCCAAATGTGATTGTTTTCTCCTCAAATTTTACGAGTTGTGTGCTGCGTTTTGTATTCTCGATCTAAAAGCGTTTTAAGCTGAAAACGCCACTTTTAGAATTGTTAAACCGACTGAGTGACTTTTTCTTGCAACCTGTCATCACAGACACTCATTACGTGTCGCTCTTTTGTTTTCATTCGGCTAAAGATAACGCCACACCCCTCCGTGGGATCGATCCCCGAGTGATCAAATTGTAAACGATATCCATTTGACATTTAACATCAAGTCCTGTTCCGTCTTTCCATTCTGTGTTCATGTTTGCCCTCGGAAGTCTCAAGATGTTAACTTGTTAAGTCTCGTACTTTAGTCTCGTAAGGTGAAAGACATCGGATACCTTTAATCATTAAATTCTAATGTAATGATGATCCATGTTGCGTTAAATAATCAATATTACAATCTCCGTTTTGAAGCGAATCGCTACATCGTTGACGCAACTGTCACGCGTGACGGCCTAACCCGATACAGAGATACTAGCCTATTCATTGATTGATTGTGAAATAATTGCAGGTGATTTTTTCACTCAAGAGTGTGTCTTTTTATGTCTTTAGGAAAGAATTGCTTGCTTTGATATTTCGCTTTCGAGCATGTTTTTTATAAAAATAACAAACTTTTGACTTTGGTTCCCGTTCTTTTCCGCTGGATGTTTTCGTTGGTGATATTTCTGTTATCTATATGAGCTGTCGATGACCCTCATTTTCTTAAGGCGTGGGTAATTCCGAAGAGGCTCAAGGCTCTGACCATCAGCATATGGTCAATAATTGCACTTTGAATGTTTGGTTTCACGTTTCCTAAACTATCTACATATCTTCATCGACTACCATGTTAGATTGCCAAGGTAAAGTTTGCAAGTTTTGATAGAAAATTAACTGGTAAGCGATTATGATCGCGTTCTGTAATGCGAACCCATTTTAGGGCGATTTCATACATGACAGAATCTCTACTCTCCTTCAATCCTTTCAATTGGGTATAATAACCGATAAGCGCACGTACGAAGACACGTTTCCGACCATCCACCAACTTGTATACGATTCCGTACATTATAAAATACATTTGAAACCATGACGCGCAAGATGTTCAAATGGAATCGAAATACAAAATATTTCCAATATTGTACAATATAGTTGAACATGACCTCACTATTAAACTTGACAGGTGTTTGATTAATTACCGTTGATGAATAGCTTATCTTCCTAAACACGACAACGATCAATGATGCACTGGCACAAACTGTCAATTAATTATTTATATCTATAGCAAGCATTATACGTCGTAGAGCCAAAAGGACAACATCCTCTGAATACAGGCCTTCACAACTCGTACCTCGTTCTTCCAAGAAGATGGAATGATAAAGGGAGGAAAGTTTGTGGATGATGTATGAACCCCTGCGTTCGGAGGATGAAAGGACACCAACTGTACAATATCACACCGCTGACGTTGCAGAAAGCATTTCTAAAATTCGAAGAAAACCCCCTGAAACTTCAGGCAAGATTTCGTTGGTACAATTTCTGAACGAAAACTACACGAACACGTACAATCCAAAATGGCCGCTTTAAATGTTCCTACCATTCCCGAAAAGTTATCTCACTAGTTCTAACTTTTAAAATACTAAGAATCAACATTAAACATTGAGAGAATATCTGTATTGCTATATTAACCCATATTATTATTATTATTAATTTATTAACCTGTAGTTAAACAGAGTAGTTTTATAATTTACAACACATATACATGTACATAATAAAGTCAAAACTATTTACAGAAAGTGTTTTTTGGTCACCTTTTTACATCTGGTTACCAGTGTACGCTCGCATTAAACGAGCTCTTTTTATACTCATTTGGAGAACAATTTCACCTATTTGGATCATGTTATTTTCAGTTATATGTTCGTGATAGCCGAATACAACGCTCTTTAAATCACAAGGGTTACCGTATTTATTTATAATAGAAGTCAGTCTGGCATGTTCATCAAAGTAAGCCTCACAGGAGCTAAGGAAATGTTCAATCGTTTCTACCTCAAACGTATTACACAAAACGCAAATACAATTTAGCCAAGAGTTTTTTACGCGCAGCTCATGGCAGTCTGTAGAGAGGCGCATCATAATTTTGCTTTACAGCATTTTAAGACGATTTAGAGCACTTTTGGGGGTTTTACCGATTTTTAAACAATGGCCACGTCCATTCAGACTGTGGGTCCCACAATGGGTGGGTCACAGAAACCACCTTTTGGCACTTGTGAGACACCTGGCTCTCCTGCTAACATGGACGCTCATTTTCAATGTACAACTTTCCCATGTGACAATGGGCGAGGAACACGAGTGGTTATGGTAAAGTAATAAAGTAGACACAAATGGTTTGCGTTTGGGATATTAATAATTCCGTAAGTTTTTAAAGTATTTTATTATCATTTATTATTTATATAAATTGTGATCTCCTAAAACATTCATTGTTATTCTTCTTTTGTTCTCATATTTCATTAATAGGAAGTGAATGTGAATGGTACGTTTTATAACTGGACAAAATAAGTGAAAGTTATTGGAAGTTAACTCCTTAAAACCCTTTGGGAAACTAGATAGAAGCAATGCTAATCTCGATGCTAATACACAATAAACATATACAGTATATTGTCATAGTTATTGTAACATAAATCGTAGAACAAGAATGGTTGTATATTGTTACACGCTTCTTTTTGTGTCCTTCAGACTTCCAAATGTCCCAGGTCCTACAAGGATTTAATTAATGAATACGACATCGAGCGAAGAGTTAGGGATTGTCAAGCGATCTTCACTAGATCGCCATCTTTTAGACAATATCCCACATAAGGTGTAGAGTAGAAGTCAATTGGGTCGTTTGTCAAGATTCAAGATGTTATTGTGTTTCAAACCAAACATTTTGTTTCCACACAAAAACCATTTCAGGGCATTTGCATATAATTACATGTATGCATTTACGTCGTAAAACGCATTGCTTAAAGAATATTTCAATTTGACTATCTTACAATCAAATGTTTTCCTTTTTCAAATAGCTCCTGACATTGAATCAAACCTAGCAAAATAACAAAGTGTAAGAGCGTATGGAAAAATACATTGAATTTCATATTTACACGCGAAACGTTCGTATATTAATTTCAGATAATTAAGGATTTAAGCCTTGGACTCAGTGCAATGTTGATTGAATCATTCCTCAAAAAGGTGTTATTTCAACTTTACTACGAGATGCGCAGCTATGTGTGAAGTTTAGGAAATAACACCCGAATAGAATGATTCAGCCACAATGCATCACGTCTTGGGATTAGATTATTTTCACACATTTCAAAATAGTTTCTGCGAATCACATTAGATACGAAATCACTAAAAGAAACTATTTTCAATTAAACTTTTGCAAGGGTCAAGTTGGCAAAGTATCTATTTCAATGAACCATGCGACGTATGACCTTGGGTGCTTAGCTGGTGATATAATGCACTGCAGTTCTATGAACTATTGTGTTCATGGTCAATTACTCAGATGCGAGTAGGTAGTTACCAGTTTCGCCACCAGGTGGCTAATTCGGGGGAATTAACATGGCAGGGTATTACAAAATCCCCTTAAACTTGAATATGCATCAGTTTTAGTGGTTCAATTTTCATATTACCTTTATGTATCTAATAGTTATACAAATTAAAATATGTCCAGTAAAAGAAAATATTATCTGCCCAACACAAGAAAAGATATTTCACTTTTTGTGGTTTTACAACATGGGGTCTATGGGGAATCTCCCCGACCTAGAAGTCACATTTTCAAAGAAAATCAAATTTTCAAAGTTGTTACTCTTTTCAAAACCACATTTCTCAATGTAATTTTACATGTAGATTCCAAATATGACATCAGTTTGACTGAATTGTGAATTTGTAATGGCGTAAATCAAAATTATTTCTACTCGCATCTGGGATATTGGCTGGAATAGGACACACTTTGCCTTGCAATGTGTGAAATTATATCTATTCGCAGTAAACCTCGCGATCGTGTGTCTCTAAATTTTAGTGAGTTTCATCCAAATACATGTAAGTTTGAATACAAGAGACCACACATTTCAAAAGCGAAACTATAAGCAATCTAAGTTGAACAAACATTTTACGTGTAAAATATGAATCTCTTTTCCCATGTTATAATTGCACTTTGATTGCTTATTTTTAGGTTTTATTGACTCTCAGCAAGCCACTCCTTCTGGGTATATGAAAAATAAACGTAACTTTATACTAAGCTGCTGAATCAAAATCTATGGATACTGTATTAGTACATATATTGTTATGTCACCATAAGTTTTTGAACCAGCCTCGGGCACACGGACAGCTATAACTAAAGAGGGTTGTCTTAAAAATCTTGACATTTTTGTTCTAACTTAATCAATACTTTATATTTTTGTATGAAATTCTCAGTAAATGATCTTGAGAGATATTTTCACTACGATTGGTAGTATTAATTTGTGACCGTTGAACTGTGGAAATATAACACCACAGTATGCTAAATGTCCTTATTTATGCTTGATTAATATCATGCTGTTCGAAGAGACTAAAAGAATAACAATTTGGAGTTTTTCTTCATTAGAAAAATTGATACCTGTCTCGTCAATTTCAACCCCGGCGTTGCTATAGCAACAATTTAATACATGATGCTAAAACTTATATAATGTAATAGATCACACTTCAGCAGCAGTAAACACATCATCTTAGCTTAATTTGAAAATATTCAAGAAAGTTACAGCAAAACTTTCAAGACTTTTGGGACAACCCCCGTAATACGAATAATACGTACGTTATCAATAAGTTGTTGGATATTATTATCTTACACAATAAATTCTTATTCTTCTTTTTCCAAGCAAACCCAGGAGCCTGTATCGTATGTTTACATTTAATATCTAACACTAGGTGACAAAAGGACTGTTCGGTGAATGTTTTGTAATTTGAAGATCTATGCCTGAGGTTCTAGAAAATATTTATCAAATTAAAGCCTTCAAAGCCATATTATATTTATTAACACTATGACTCAGTGGCAGAGCGAAGGTTACCACTATCGCTTGGCCCCGGGTTCACGACTCGTATAAAAGGTTGTGGTGTGTACTTGTATGTCTATGTACCCGTGCACACAAAAGAACAAAGGGCCCCTCCGAGGAGGGGTCTCTGGCTCTGTCTTCGAGTGTAAAATATGGAATATACCAATGAGGTATTGCTCGCCATATATGGCGCCCGGATATGGCGGTAACCAAGATACAATACAAAGACGAAGGGAGCGTCGTGTAACTTTCACTGTAAAATAGCACTTGTTATCAAGCTCTGGGTTATTTGGTCCATGACATGACTCCGGAATGTGAGGCATCAATAGCAGTGCAGCAACATTTGAACTAATATTCAAAAAGGTGCATATGTCTTGATTTATTTAAATACCATTTGCTAAAAAGAAGGCCGGCTTTCTGGTCTCGAACTTTGAGAAACTACGTGTGTATTCGCTAGAAAATATCGCAACTAGCGGTGAAGTAATATTATATAACCTGTTTTATGAAGTTTCTAGCGAACATGTTGTCATTTGGTGTTAGTTTGAGATAGTTATCATGCAATAAAGCTATTAAAGCAACAGGGTCCAGGATAGCCTATTGATGTTATGAATGATAACCCTCATTTGAAAGATTGGGTAAACAGATAAGCTCGATAGTTGAGTCAAAAGTCGACCCTCACTCGATAGTTGGTGGCTAGCGGACTTCTCAGTAGTGGGCAATAAAATCTATTCAAATGCTAATTGGGTAATCATTATTTCAGCTGACGGGTCCGATTTTTGGTATATAACGAATGCACAATAAGATTTGTGACCTAGTTTGAGGACCTTTGACCTTGAACATTTTACTTATTCAGAGCTCAGTAGGTCTTTTGTGATTAAAGTGACCAAAATGATCTCTGCTTTGACACCCCACTTAAATATCCAGAGACCTTTGGAGATAAAACTAAATCAAATGAAATGTGATCTGTCTTTGCGCTCTGATTTTTTCCGGCACAACTTTGTAAACTACCAAGATCCAAGTTGTCCATGTGGGTTTCGAAACCAGACAAAGGTACACCATTTGCTTGATTTCCCTCTTACACATGCTGCAAGACAAACATTTCTCCAAATTCTCTCCCAGCAAGCTGACCCTAACCTCAAACTTTTCTCCAGTAAACGTAAATATGACAAGGTTGATATGATTTTATTTGGCGATAAAGAACTATCACCAAAGCTTAACTCCATACTTATGAATCTATCATTAGATTTTATTCACAAAATATTGTCACCAGTGTCATTGCTGCTGTACTTTGCCAAATTTAATAACATCATCACTCATCTTCATCCTATCTGAACACTGCATTTATGTAAATTATTGCATATGTAAATATCCACTGCATAAAAGGTATTTTCACAAGCCAATAATGTGCAAACGTAGGCTTGTTTCTCCATATTCACGTATTCATGTATTGTTGTATGTTAATATATGATTCAAATATGGAAATAAAATAACCTTAAAAGGCTTCATTTTACATATCACTATTACTATTCCTTGATTAATTGCGACTTCAGCTAAATAATTTTGCCCGTAGTTAGATATTGCTCAGTTGCTAATAAAACAACCACCAAGACCTGGTCGAATTCATCAAAAACTGTTATCATTATGTAAATGGGACATTTACGTATTACATTAAGATGGCAGCACCATCTAAAGAGTATTTCATATTTCCAGTTGTAATTTTATATTTGTATTTGAATTTCCCACCATTTCACATTATAATTTTTAAGGAATAGTAATAAATCCTTCTTTATTGATAATTTACCCCTGGGAATGACAGCCCATATCTCAAAACATGTCACAAGACCCCTTTTGTGAAAAACTAACATAATTTAGCATTCATCATTTATATTTAAAAGTGATCCATTCTTCCATTTATCGTATCAATATCCGAAAAATAATCCAAAATATTGATCCATCGATTCCAAAATGTTCTTGTATTTAAGAGAAAAATAACCTAAAGGTTATATGTTAAAACCTAAATAATATGTTGTAAATTTATTTTGTATTACTTTATGTTGCATTATTTACTTCAAATAGTGGAAAGTGAAGACTCTTAGTTTTTGGTAATTCTTTGACCTCTGCAAATGACGTACATAATTCAACCTAAAAGACGGAAGTATATTAAACAAAATTCATACTAAACATATGTAGGTATGTAAATAAGTCAAATATCGCTGCGCTATAGTGTGCTACCAGCTTTTTTATTAGACGTCCTAGGAACTACATACCACGGACCATGCTACTGTATACCGATAAAAAGATAATATGAGAATAAAAGATGGAGCTAGCTAGGTATGAGTACTACCAGCATACGTTATTGTCGTATGATATGTAAAATGAAGCCTTTTTAAGGGGTAAATTATCAATAAAGAAGGTTTTATTACTATTCCTTAAAAATTATAATGTGAAATGGTGGGAAATTCAAATACAAATATAAAACTACAACTGGAAATATGAAATACTCTTTAGATGGTGCTGCCATCTTAATGTAATACGTAAATGTCCCATTTACATAATGATAACAGTTTTTGATGAATTCGACCAGGTCTTGGTGGTTGTTTTATTAGCAACTGAGCAATATCTAACTACGGGCAAAATCATTTAGCTGAAGTCGCAATTAATCAAGGAATAGTAATAGTGATATGTAAAATGAAGCCTTTTAAGGTTATTTTATTTCCATATTTGAATCATATATTAACATACAACAATACATGAATACGTGAATATGGAGAAACAAGCCTACGTTTGCACATTATTGGCTTGTGAAAATACCTTTTATGCAGTGGATATTTACATATGCAATAATTTACATAAATGCAGTGTTCAGATAGGATGAAGATGAGTGATGATGTTATTAAATTTGGCAAAGTACAGCAGCAATGACACTGGTGACAATATTTTGTTAATAAAATCTAATGATAGATTCATAAGTATGGAGTTAAGCTTTGGTGATAGTTCTTTATCGCCAAATAAAATCATATCAACCTTGTCATATTTACGTTTACTGGAGAAAAGTTTGAGGTTAGGGTCAGCTTGCTGGGAGAGAATTTGGAGAAATGTTTGTCTTGCAGCATGTGTAAGAGGGAAATCAAGCAAATGGTGTACCTTTGTCTGGTTTCGAAACCCACATGGACAACTTGGATCTTGGTAGTTTACAAAGTTGTGCCGGAAAAAATCAGAGCGCAAAGACAGATCACATTGCATTTGATTTAGTTTTATTTCCAAAGGTCTCTGGATATTTAAGTGGGGTGTCAAAGCAGAGATCGTTTTGGTCACTTTAATCACAAAAGACCTACTGAGCTCTGAATAAGTAAAATGTTCAAGGTCAAAGGTCCTCAAACTAGGTCACAAACTGAGCTATCTAAGTTTCTCAAAGTTCGAGACTACAAATCAAAATCAATAATTTTGTTTGAAAATCAGAATATACATTCCTCTGAAGGTTCTACTCTGTGTGAGCACAGGACCGTGGGTCCTTTATTTCTAGTTGTGATTTTAATCTACTGTTAAATGTCTGTATTTCTTCTCTTGATACATGTACCAGTAAGGGAGATTTATAACATGAGCCAAGTAATATATGTTGATGATTTATTACTAACTCGACCCACACAATTTCATTTTGATTTGAGAGGTCATTTCTTAGATTATATGCAATATTACTTTTAATATAAATAATAATACCCCTTCCGTGCTCAGGAATAACTGGATATATAAGCTTTCTGATTGGTCACTTCTTGTACTGTACCTGGAAGCTGTATTGCTATTGAGATTGTCCCCATTTATCATCTCCGTCGCAATACAGAAAATATTGGTACGAAGGGGACATTCTCAGTAGCAATACAGAGGATCACACGATAAAAACGTTATAGAATGATTTGAAGTGCAATACAGGATATATTCTGCTCTCGATATTCTGTATTGGCACTCGACTTAGTCTCGCTCCAATATGAACTTCTCGCGCAGAATATATCCTGTATTGAACTTCAAATCATTCAATAACTTTCAAAAATAATTTGGCTTGAGAAATTTGATTATTTTAATTTCATAATGTTACATTCATCGATCTATTTCGCAAAATATCATGGGCCAACACTCGTTGAATACTTTTCTGCAGTGATGCAACAAAAACTTGTATGGGGTACTAAATATCTTGTATTATATTATGTATCAATACACGACGCGAGACCCTAATATACAGTGCGTATCAAAAAGAACGCAACAGATTCTTATTTTGGAAAAGCACAAAACCAGTGATAACAGCATTGAGTTCATTCAATGCACCGTAAAGCCATGGGTCTCCTCTTTACAATGATATATCATTCATTGATATTTGGTCATGGTTGGGCGAGTAATCATCCCATTTGCAAAGTGGGCCAAAATTAGCTTTGTGCCAAGTTATAAACATTGCAAAAGTCGGTGTACGGAGCCCTATGCAATATTGGACGAAAACATAAAACCAATGCTGACTGTATCCTTTAAATTCAATGTACCAAAAAGCCAAATTACTCCTCTTTGCATTTGGAATATCATTCATTCACAGGGAGTCATCTCTGGCCGAATAATCATTAATTTTGCAAAGTGGGGCAAAATTCAACTCGGACCCAAGTTTAAAATATTGCAAAAGTCAGTACAAGGGGCATAGGGGCTATTGGAAGAAGGTGTGACAGGTATGGCAAAGACAATAAAGTGTTCATACTCATACTCTTGCAAGAATACATCCTTTACCCCTCCAAATTGCCACCACTTCCTTGCACATGAAGATGCGCTCATCTGTCCGCGTCATGCATGGTTCAGCCCTGAATCATCAGCATGTCATGTGTGGGTTAAAGCAAAGAAAGGAGCCCATGGGCAAATCTTTCTCGAGGTTTTGCAATATCTGGTGGAAAAATTGTGAGCACAGATGCTCCTGAGATAGCTCCAAAAGAAAAAGTCACAACAATTTAAGTCAGGGGAACTTCCATTGTCACTTAGCCCTTGCACTGATTTTTTCAATATCTAAAACTTGGTGCAGAGCCGATTTTGACCCACTGTACAAATGGAAGGATTTCTCACCCAACCATTACCACATGTGAATGAATGACATATCATTGCAAAGAGGAGAGACATGGCTTTATGGTACATTAAATTAAATTGATGTAGTCATCACTAGTTTTGTGATTTTACTACTTGTTGCATTTTTTTTATACGCCCTGTATAGAGGTTATTTAATGGAAGGTTTATGATACAGGGTATATCTGAGGGAAATAGGTTTATAGTCCAGTCCACTGGCTCAGTATCTTATATCTGAATTTGTGACGTCGTAGATCTGATGAGTGGATGATATCAGCGGGTGATATTATCTATATATTTGTAGTCTAGTTATATAACTATAACTATCTATAAATTCATCAAATTTATCATCAATTTTCGACTTATTGTATTGAAAATAAAGTCAAATTACGTTTCCATATTCAATAGTTTAAGTATTTTCATCGCAGGTTAAGTAAATCAAAATTCAAAGGTAAAGAGGCTTTAACACGTAGTTCAATGGGGGAGCTAAGGTTGCCAAACTTATGGAGGGGAGTGTATATATCACCCACTGATATCACGCGCTCACTTCGGATATCAATTATATTCCTGCATGTTATCTATCTATAACACTACTATAAGTATGGCATAAAAGCATTTATCAACTATTTGCAGTGTGTTAAATACGATAAACTATTACAGCAGTATTTCTTTGATAGTCTAACATGATGTTTGTTTTGTTTTTAACATTAGATGAGCGCATGTCATGTACTAGACTCAAGACCTACAACTCTCTTTATATGGCATTGATACAGAAGCAAGTTATGTTGGGCCATTAGTCTTTGACACTTTATTTCTTTCCTCTCTCATCCAATCCTTCGTTGGTTTCAATTTAGAGCTATATCCCGAGTGCCAAGATACAACCCTCGGAGCTCCATTCCCCGTTCTTTTCCCCTGATTGGAATCTGTGGTTGGACCACCGATATCCGAGTGACGCCTTGGGTGACGTACTTTGTTGCGTTCTGATAATGACGTCTTAGAGCCAGATAGACCGTCCCAATCTCTCCGTTCATACTCCCGACCACTTGATGGAATATTGTAGCTTTTACTACACCAGTCTGTATTTGGTTCTGGGAAGAGAAATTCTCTCGGTGGTGCATATTCTCTCATCCAGTCGTTCATATTTTGTGTAACTGTGGATGATATTGATGGAATAGATGTTTTCCGATCACTTTTTATATCCCTCGTGTCATTCGTGTGTTGTTTGACCGTGGATGTCGAAGGTGATAGATAGGGTTTATGGTCTTGCCCTATGTTCATGTTATATGTGTCTTGTTTGAGCGTAAATGTCCTAATAGATGGGATAGACAATCCTCTTTCACGTTTCACAACGTCCGTTCCTCTTGTCATTGTAAAAGGGAATGACCTTGACAGAGCAGACGATTCGCGGTCGCTTGATGGTGAACGATATAGAGTGGGGGTGTCTATGCCGCTATCATGATTGGGAGAAGTTGCGTTTATAAACGAGTCGTACCTGAATAAGCTATAGATGTCGTCCTCATCAGAATTTGCAAATTGATCTCTGGTTGAGTCGGGCAGACGTGTTGATATATCACTTATGGTGTTAATGATTGGGTCTACGTTTGCCTCTAAATGGGGGTACGGGTTGTGGTTATCGTTGGGGGTTTGAGGGTATGATTCAATGTGAGGGCACGGGGTATCGCCATCATCAAACATTGTTAATTCTCTACTTGTATATAGTCGTTGGTCTATTCCTGATTGGTCTGGGGTCTCTATGATGTTGTTATCATTCTTTGACTGAAGTTTGTTTTCACTTAAAACAGCACACTCAACTGCTATATATTTCCTATTTGATTCAGTGTTATCATGGAGGCCCGATCCAATCATACCATCAATTGTTATTGAGTCGACACCTGTTGGTCCTTCAGTCTCATTGACCTCTATATGATGATTACCTTCAACAAGCTTATCTAGTTCATCGTCCACAGTGGCTGGGGGTTCGCTGTCGTCGTGGTAAATATCACGAGCGTATCCTAGCACACTTTCGGGAACGAACGTTGCATCTCTGTGGTTGGCATACACTTCATTATCATACCCTTTGGTTTCCTCAATTGTGATTGGCGATTTGTTATGCCTCACCTTTTCGTCGATATTCCAACTTTTTGTGTCAAATCTATGCTCGAACATAGTACCTGTATCATTAATTTCCAAACCGGGTGATTCTGCTTGAACGCTTTTGGGTTGCCATCTTTTCTTCTCGGCGGCAAATCTACCTCTATAATACAGATTGTGTACTGTTTCAATGTCATCCATAAAGCTATACTCTCTGTCGAATTTTCTGTATTGATTTGACTCAGCACTTTCAATATCTTCTTCAGTTGTACCAACTATCACTTCATCTAAATCACTTCCTCTGTCAATATCAATTGAGGATGTATCGGGTTCGTTGACATTACAAGGGTCAATTAACGTCGATAGTGAATCCCTATGGTTTTGTTTAGGTTTACAACAAACAGTTTTTAACTTCGTCCATATGGCATCCCAAAAGAGAGACATAATGACGTCACAACTGAACGGATCTATCCCTCCATTTTCTTCCTGGTATTTCCTGTATTTGTATATCACCATAGTAAGCTTCGGCTTTTTCTTTTTCATCCTTCTCCTAAAGCGCTTGTCTTGGGAACACCAGCATTCCATGCATACTTCCTTCATCGTCATGTGCTTGAAGTTCCTTAGATTCCCAATACAATTCAAGCGTTGCATGTGACCCCAGGCGGTGATGATATCAAAGAGAACGATAACCCCAAGGATTGTGAGGAGAATAACAAGGCCACTGATGCCGAACAGCATCGCCGAAGGTCGTTTATCTGAATCAGTGAATGTCTCCTCTTCCATAACACCTAGATAAATTACATAACAATAAACTTATGATGATTTGGAATTCTTAAAAGCCAATGACGACATGCTGATGTTTAATACTTGTGCAAATCGGTAAACTACTGGACGTAGCGAGAATCGTGCCTTTCCTGTAACGATTCTAAAATAATATAAGATCGAGAAATTAATCTTTTATCTATTTGTAAAATGCGCATGGCCTACCTTTTTTGATTTGCTTTAAAGGTGGAAATACGATGGCGGCTGTTGTAATATTTTCCTGTGAACTTGCGATGGATGTTACTTCTCTTGTGGTTGCAATAGTGATAGCTTCAGTTGTGGAGTCCGTTATGGTAGCTTCAGTTGTAGCATCCGTAGTGCTTGCTTCAGTAGTGGCGCCCATCGTGTTTGCTTCACTAGTGGGGTCCATTGTACTTGCTTCAGTAGTGGCGCCCATCGTGTTTGCTTCACTAGTGGGGACCATTGCACTTGCTTCAGTAGTGGCGCCCATCGTGCTTGCTTCACTAGTGGGGTCCATTGTATTTGCTTCAGTTGTAGCGTCCGTTGTGCTTAGTTCGGTTGTAGCGCTCGTTGTGCTTGTGGAGTCCGTTGTGCTTGCTTTAGTTGTGGCGTCTGTCGTCCTTGCTGTAGTTGTAGCGTCTGTTGTGCTTGCTTCTGTTGTGGCGTCCGTTGTGCTTGTCTTAGTTGTGGCGTCCATTGTAATTGCTTCAGTTGTGGCGTCCGATGTGCTAGCTTCAGTTGTGGCGTCTGTCGAGCTTGTTTCTGTAGTGGGTACCGTTGTGCTCGCTTCAGTTGTGGCGTCCGTTGTACTTGCTTTGGTTGTTGCGCCCGTTGTGCTTGCTTCAGTTGTGGCGTCTGTCGTGCTTGCTTCAGTAGCGGGGTCCGTTGTGCTTGCTTCAGTTGTGGCGTCTGCCGTGCTTGCTTCAGTAGTGGGGTCCGTTGTACTTGCTTCGGTTGTGGCGTCCGTTGTACTTGCCTCAGTTGTGGGGTCTGTCGTGCTTGCTTCAGTAGTGGGATCCGTTGTGCTTGCTTCACTTGTGGCTTCTGTTGTGGCGTCCGTTGTGCTTGCTTCGATTGTGGCATCCTTTGTGCTTACTTGTGTGGTGGTGTCCGTTGTCATAACTGTCGTTGCAATAGTTGTAGGTACTGTTGTAAGAACTAAAAACACATGACAAATAATATTGCTAATTTATTCAAAAAGTTCTTAACTTTCGGTAGTGGATTACCAGCAGTACTACAGATCCGCTCAAAGTGATCTAATTTAAAATCAATATACGTCATGTATACTATATAGTTATCTTCATCTTCTATAATCCCTTTCGATCTTTCCGCTTTCCATCACGCACGTTACTCCTAGACTATTGCACAACTTCTATAATCATTAAATGTTGCTATTCCAATACATGGAATAGATGCTGATTATCAGAGCAATGGAATCAGGGAACAGTTCTAAAACAAGCATTACCCCAAAGAAGGATACATATGTGCTAAACAACCTCACAAAATGGCGTGGTGTTTCGCAAATCTACGCAGACGCCGTCATGAACGACTTTGACTGGTCATCTACCTTCAAAATTACGTGCTCACCCGATGGCTACAAGGGCTTTTCTTACGATTCATGGGCGAGGCAAACTCCGCCAAGACTTATGGACGAAGATATTGCAAACAATTTTAAAGACCTCTCTATGTACGAGATGGAAAGTAAGTCCCTTCCACCGTGGGTGAAACCATCTAAGAGACAATATGGATATCCAAACGAATATGAGAAGATTTCGAATTGCGAAGATTACAAAAGAAAACGTCACAATCGGGCGTCGAGTAACGGTGAAAAACAGCGACCTGCTAGCAGCAGTGGTATGCAGTTAAGCCAGAATAGAACAACCTCAACAAAATCTGATAAGATTTTTAAAACGGCAAAATCGTTACCTGCATTTGGCCTAGTGCAAAATAACTATAGCAGAGCACATCCTAATCTACCAAGAATTTATCAATCCTTGAGCAAAGTATGTGACTACTCTAATGAATTTAATGAGGAAACCGAAATAGTAGAACAGTGTGCCAATGATAGTGACAGCTCACATACTAAACATGCAAGAAACAAAAATAAGAAACAGGCGAAAGATTTCATCACGCTGAATAAAAAGAAGTTTGACAATAGAAATCTAGAAAATGTATTAAACGCATGCAATACAGATATACAAGGCGATGATGAGACATCCAAGAAGGAAGAACAGACAAAAGCCGATGAGATTGTATACCAGGAGTACACAAGTAAACTGTCGAATATAACAATGAACTCATTTGATACGGGGCTAAATGCATTGACCACTGGTGACCATAAGAACGCTACATCGGATCTTCCTTATTTAGTTTTCTTAGAAAGGGTGAGAAGGGATTTATTGCCGAAACCAGCCATTTCAGCGCCATCTATCCCAGATGCGAAATTTGCTGCAGATACAATTGGGGACTTGACCCTTAAGAATACTCGTCCGTTCAACAGCTTAATAGATAATAAAAGAGCTGGGCTTGAGAAACGCCATGAAGACAACAAAAACGAAGGAGCAATTGACGAACGAATCACTGATACTCCTGTACAGCCTAAATGCAAAATCCAGCCAATTATACGTCAATTCAAACCGAGTAGGGTTATGTTAGGTAAACCTGAATTTCCGTGTCTCTCACCTACCAGACCCCGAATAGACAACAATACTCTTGGATACGCAAACGCGGCAAACACGTCATCAAGCGGAGAAAGCGACAACTCGGAACCAGCAAACATAGATAACAGAGTGCCCCCACGTTCCGAACATACAGAACCTGATCCTGTTGGTAAAGAAATTGATAGAGAGACGCGTGAAATGGTTAAAACAAAGGCGTTTACTATGGGTGATGTTGAATCTGCGCTTAAAGTTGACCTCGGCGTCCTTAACTACCACTATGAACGAATTCATGATATTATGAAGTTAAATGCAAAGAATTATGTGAAATTCTGCTATCCAGTTGGCATCAATAATAAAGGATTAGGCGGGGATAAAGAACCTAAGGCACGCAATATCAATCCGATGGCTTACCGATTTATCAAGTTTAATGACCCCACGGACATGTTACGTCGACCCAATAAATCTGAAGAACATAGTGGTAGCTCGGATGGCACGTTGTAAATAAGATTTTACAATCAGACGTGTTTCTGTTTTTTTTTCACATGTAAAGATACGTGTTCACTCCCCTCCATAAGTTCGGCAACTGGATGCTTTGTAGCATATCAAACCAGTTAATGTTTGTATCGAGATTTTGTTTCTTAATTCCAATTGCTCGGAAATTCACGACAAATTTGATGAGTTATTTTAGATCAGCAAACATAAAGAGGACTTAATTAGAGATTCAAAAGGAAGCCCCCCCCCCCCTTGCCAAACTTAAAAATCCTTGATCGATATCAGCAGGTCGAGTCTTGGAAGTCTCCTTAAAAGACGTCGATATTTTAACAACTTGGGTCTTTAGGCCATATCAAGATGAAGAATACTTACTGACATTTATTTTGACATTTACTATGTGGTAAATAAAGTATGCTCCCAAGCTATATTAATTTATGTAGATATATTGTCTGCAACGTTAACTGAGAAATATAAAGGAAAATAGCCACTGGTGCAGACTGTCCATCTTAAATACCAAAGATCCATGGCTGTAAGTTAAACTCTCCATTTTAAAATATTTTTAGAAACATAGAATTGCCTCAAACTTCATCCAATATATAGGATCAACTAAATGACATTGATCTTTTCAAGTTCAATCACATCAAATTATTATGTTATGATATTCTAGCCCGATCAGAACTACCACCGCCATCTTTTTCATCTTTTCAATATATTGCCAATCAATCTTTCAAAATATGTGGATATAGAGGTATGTGCTTAATAATTATTCAAGTATTCTGTCTCGATAAATCTTTACCTAGTAAACCCGAAAAGTTAAGCGTATCAATGAAGTACACAGGCATGAAAACGGCGGGACATTCGCTTCAAAAATTTTAATTTAACAGAAACACACTTGTTAGACATTTCTTTCAATTAAAACCATTGAAATGAACTCCACAAGTAGAGAATACAACCTCTAACCAAAATATGTCTCGCGTTTCATTTTTTGCCTCGCATTACAATATCATATCCTGTCTACGCCTCTTGTAGAGTAGTGTCTGAACAAGGGTTTATTTTATACCCGGGGCTTAGTACACATGTATGTGTACCGAACGAAACAAAACTAAGTACATTCCGGGTATTAAGATCTGATGAACACAAGAAAATGATTTGAAATTTATAATAAGGGTGTGCTAGTCTTCTGACATTACCTCCTCGTTCGCATATGTAACCTCGGGTATCGTCTCCTTGGTCGTCTGTTGCGTCGCATACCTCATCGTTCCAGTAATGATGATCAGAATACCCGGCAGACCCCCAACTTCTACGGATGTCAACACAGTCCTGAAATCAATCATAGAAAGATCACTTCATATCAAACTCAACTTCGAATACCAAGTATCATATATCGGCAAAATGTATGCGCTAGTATTATGATTGTAAAACAGTAGCATTTTAATATCAAGTATCAGTCGAAGGTGTGTACTTTTTGGGATGAATAATCACATCACACTTAAATCCAGGTAATTAATTAATAAGATCGTCTACGTTCATCTTGTTTTGTTTTTAGAGATGTATTCCCCCAATCCTAACCAGATATGGTTTCATATTTATATAATATTTGAATTGAGTTTGTTAGTAGGTTTGTTGCTTGCAGTTTGCTTCGAACCCTACTTTCCTGGATTATCAATCGATCGTGGTAACAATGAACTATATATGGTAACAATAAACTCTATATGGTAACCATTGTACTCTTTATGGTGACAATGAACTCTATATGGTAACAATAAAATCTATATGGTAACCATTGAATGGTAACAATGAACTAAATGGTAACAATACACTCTTTATGGTGACAATAAACTCTATATGGTAAAAATACACTCTATATGGTAACAATAAACGCTATATTTTTTATTTTTTTTTTTTTATTTATTAAAATCATATAAACATATATACATATAAGTGATAATGACACCCTAGTGGGTGTATGTCTTATCACAAGCTAAAATATTTAAAAATGGCATATTGTTAGTTACATTTATTATTGATGTTACAAAGTGTCTCAAAGTATAAATTATGTAAGCCAAACTGGGAAACAAATAAAAATAAAAATGATGTACATTATAAAAGATGTAATAAAACATTTTAATGATGTAGAATAGCTAAATGGAAAAAGGTGCATCTGTTAAAAATTTGTACAGGGTACTAATCATAGAGACTAATTACATGTCTTTTGAAGGCTCGCTTAAAAATAAAAATGGTTTTTGAATTTTTGATAACATCTGGAGTTGAATTCCAGATTATTCCCCCTTGAGTTTTAATACTTCGTTTGCCATAGTTGGTTCTAAATTTGGAAATATGAAGATTGTCAGTCTGTCTTGTATTGTGGTCGTGTACCTGCTGATTTGCTTGAAAATAATTGCAAAATAAGTCATTCGGAAAATTGTATGGACGTTTGATGCATTTGTAAGTAAAGATAAGAACATTGAGTTTATAAATATCATTTATTTTCAGTATATTTAGTTGTTGAAATAAAGGTGATGATGGTGCTTTATTATATTCACTATTAGTAACTAAGCGGGCAAATCTTTTCTGCAGCTTTAATAAGATATCAATATGTGTTTTTCCTGTCCCACCCCAAGCTGGGATGCAATATTGTAAGTGTGAATAAATAAGTGAGTAATAGATATTCAATAATGATTTGATACTGAGTTTGTGTTTTATTCGAAATAGAGTACCTATGGTTTTTGAAATTTTAAGTGCAATTTTTCGAATATGTTCTTTCCAATTTAAATTTTGGTCAATTATAACGCCAAGAAAATTTGTTGAAAAAACACGAATAATGTAAGAGTCTCTAATTTTGATTGAAATATTATCTGGTACCCTATTTTGTGAAGTTGTAAAGACCATAAAGTTGGTTTTATCAATGTTCAATGAGAGTTTATTAGCACAGAACCAATCATCTACAGTTTTTAATTCATTATTCACTATATCAATTAAGGAATAAATATTTTTGTCAGAGCAAAGAATATTTGTATCATCAGCAAAAATTACATATTTGAATAAATTGCTAGTAGAGATTAGGTCATTAATGTAAAGGATGAAAAGTACAGGGCCTAAAATGGATCCCTGAGGGACACCACATTGTATTGTTTTCATATCCGAGTATTCATGTTCAAAAAAAGTAGTTTGCTTTCTGTTACTAAGATAACTTTTGAACCAATCCATGGATTTACCCTGGAAGCCGTAAAAATTCAATTTAGTAAGTAGAATATCATGGTTAACCGTATCAAAGGCTTTACTTAAATCCAAAAAGATCCCTAAACTGTAATGTTTATTCTCCATAGCTTTCCTTAGGTTTTCTAGGAAAGTTAAAATAGCTAAACAAGTAGATCGATTCCTTCGAAATCCGAATTGATTGATACAGATTATTTTGAATTTTTCAACGAACTCAACAACTCTATTATACATAATTTTCTCAAATATTTTAGAAAAAACTGATAAAAGTGATATCGGCCTATAATTACTAAAGTATCTTTGATCATTCTTTTTGAAGATTGGAATAATTTTGGCTATTTTCAATTGATCTGGAAAGACACCAGTCGAGAGAGATAAATTGGTCAAATGGAGCAAAGGAGGAGTGAATATGTCATTTGAATTCTTAACTGTTATTGGTTTAATTTCGTCATACCCTGCTGCTGAATCTTTTAAATTATCAATAATTTTTTTGACTTCTTTATCTGTTACGCGTCTTAAAAATATACTTTGATTGAATGAATCTGTCAATTTGCTTAAGTAATATTTTGGGGAAAAATTAGCATTTTTTATATTATTTGCAAGATTAGGTCCTACTTCGGTAAAATAATCATTAAAAAGATTAGCAATTTGTTTATGGTCTTTAATCAGCTTATTATCATAAATAAATTCCTTGTTTGTCAGATTTGAACGTTTGTCTCTGTTAAGAATTTCATTAATGTTTTTCCATGTTTCCTTTAGATTACCCGAACAACTGTTGAACTTGCGTTTATAGTAAAGTCTTTCCGAATTTCGTATTACTTGCCTTAAAATGCGTTTAAAAGATTTATATTCATTGATTTTTGCTGAAGTTGGATGCTTAATAGATTTTACATAGAGTTTGTTTTTTTGTTTAATTGATGTAATTATACCTTCAGTTAGCCATGGTTTTTTATTGTTAAATCTATATGTCATATTTCTATCCATATATGGGAAGCATTCATTGTAAACTATCAAAATTTTCTGAATAAATAGGTCATACCCAATGTTCACATCTGTACACTTTAATACATCATCAAAATTAATGTTTTCTATCTTTGATTTAAAGTCATCATGATTTTGTTTTTTCATTAAACGAAAATGAATTTTTTCTGTAATTTGTAAATTAAGTGGCAAATCTGTTACTGCAAAAATAGGAAAATGATCTGAAATATCAGTCATTATAATTCCAGATTTGTTAATGTTTAATGAGTTTGTAAAAATATTATCTATAAGTGTGGCTGTTCTTGATGTTACTCGAGTAGGTCTATAAATGGTAGGATAAAGGTTAAAGGAATACAAAGTGTTCAAAAAATTGTCCGTTCCTGCATGGTCTGTGTTAAGTAAATTGATATTAAAATCACCCATAAGAAAAATATCTTTGTTTTCTTGTGAAAGTATTCCTAAAAATTGGCTTAATTCGCGATTAAATATTTCAAGATCGACATCAGGAGGTTTGTAAACAACTGTTATTAAAGTATTTCTATCATTCTCCTTATTAATTTCAATAGTTATTGCCTGCATATCATAATCATTTCTTATAATCAAATCATCTCTTGTTTTATATGGTAACAATGAACTCTATATGGTAACAATGAACTATATTTGGTAACAATAAACTCTATATGGTAACAATGAACGCTATATGGTAGCAATAAACTCTCTATGGTAACAATGAACTCTATATGGTAACAATGAACTCTATATGTTAACAATAATCTCTATATGGTAACAATATAATAGGTGTTAGCGTTTAGAGAAAGTGACGTTTTTCGTTTCAATGTATATTTTGGGATCGGGTGTTTTATAAATGTCGCCGTCTGTGTTTGGACACTACAGACCTGTGGTTCACCCGTTGCAGTCCCGACACCATTGTTGGGTTGTACGTTAATTAAAGAACCACACCACCAATTAGCACACGCTGAAAATATGCAATGGCAAATATAAGAATATACGGACCTGCGGTAAGCCTGTTGCAGTCCCGACACCATTATTGGGCTGTACGTTACTTCTTAAATTACATTTCTTATTACTACATGCTGAAAATATACAGTGAAAAATATACTTGAGTAAAAGCTAAAGGAAATCGCATTGCCCATACTCAAAGGGGTTTGGGTTAAAATAAACTCCATTAGCGTTCTCGAGCTCCATCTATGCAGTAGAGTAACCGATACGGTGACAGCAGTTTCCGTCACATTCACAAACGTCTATATAAAGATCTTGAAAAGGGGGAGGTTTAAACAATTTGCTTTTTGTCCCGCAGTCCATTTGGTGATATATTCCTGAGTGCCCCGTTCTATGGGCTTGTTATGGCATAAGGCTGGATTTTACAATTGGTCTTATTGGAATTGTTTCGAATTTTCACTGGGAAGTTCATGTTATTGATATTCATTTGATTATCGAATAATTCTTGATATTTGGGCCTATTTTCATTCAACATCTTAGAATTTAATTGTCGCTTCTAAAAATGATCTTGGTTGTGAATGTTACGTTATTTCTTCGTCAGTTTAATTCTCACGAAAAAAAATATTCATCAATACGCATCAAATCTGTCCGGGTTACTTTATAATATGTAACCAATTGTAAGTGTAGCTTACAGAAAAACCAATAGTTCTGTGCAATCATGAATTTACAAAGCTACTAAATACCCCACTGAATTGATCGACAGAGATCAAAATATAAACATATCATTTACCGGCGTTAATTACCGCCATTTTAGAAAACGGAAACTGCGATCACCGTTTACCATTGCTTAGTCCAGCCTGACCACAGTCGATGCTACAAATCATTCTCATAGCTTAAAACGGGTTTGTATTTTTACTTACGCTGCCCATTGGTCTTTTAGTTCCGAATGACATTATTAATACACGAACATGAATTCGAACTCGGAAAATATTTATAGACAATAATAATGATATAATGCTGAAAAGTGATTGAGGAGATATTTTTGTGATACATTATTCTGATATAAATAGATAAATAAAAAGATAAATAAAAAAGACAATAAAAGTCTTACTTCCAGGAAAGAAGTCCTTAACTGCATTGTCAACCAATGAGCCATCTACCCAACGCCACTCATCCTCTACGGCTGTGTCGTTGGCACCAATCCAAAACGTCCAATCTTCGTCGTCATGGATCAAGTTCCGAACAAACTCAACTGAAATGATGTGAACGTTCGATAAATGCATAGCCCTTTGATTTTAAACTTAATCACGGGACAGGCTTCTGAAAACTGATATATAAAATAATTTAGTGAATGGTGAGAGAGACCTCTCAATAAGACTGAAGTGTATTATACGTTCTCTATTAATGGCATAACAAACACCTTTCTAAAACTGAAATATGTTTATTTAATCAATGGTAGGACATATCTCGGGCTCAATCGCAGTATTTGTTTCTCATAACAAATGATTTGGACGCTCACTAAATTTTGTAAGATTTTCACAGATTAAAATATTGGTTTTTTCTATGCATGTTCGATTCAAATAGAAAACAAAAGTATAAACAAGAACCAAAATGCGATGTTTTTATGGCACCATGCTCCAATGACATCGAAAGCAGATGTACAGACTAAAAAACATGAACGTACTGTAAAAACCCAAATTTTCGCTGACAAAAAATCACTTTTGGTCAATCTGAAATGTTTCATGCCGGGCATTAAATTCCGCTGTTTGAAGAAATAACCAATTGAATTCAATTTTAAATCAAATTTTCACTATGCCTTTAATTTCACTGTCTAGCCTCTTCAGCGAAAATAGTGAAAATTAGAGCAACTTGAAAAGGGCTTTTAGAGCATAGGATTTAGCTTTTGGCAAAGATTGATATCATGGAAGGTATGAACCAATTATTTCATTCATGGTATTTTAAGTGCCGTGTTGACAAAAGCCTGGCGTCTATGTCTTCAAATGCGGATATACTCCCTCTCCATCTTTCACTCTCTCACCACTTATGCAATTGATTTGTTCCCACAGCGAAGTGGTCCTCGCGATAGAGAGGTCAGAAAAGCACTTGTCAACAGTATCCACTTGCATGTAAAATATATGGAATATTAGACTACTGGCCTACTACCCCATATAATCAATCCATAACACAGCTTTATATTATATCATCAGATTGATTTAGACCCAGATTTTAAGATCACCGTCATTCAAAGCAGCAAGCGTACTGCTGAGTAAGGCCAAGGAAAATAGATAGTGGCTAGTGCGTAAGTAGTATTTACTCCGAGTGGTTAATTTGTCGAATGGTCAAATTTTATCATTTTCCTACTTTTAATTTACTAGAAACTTCATATTGGATAACATTATTAAAATAATATTTCCGACATTTAATTTTTCGAACCTGGCAAAAATTAAGGCAAACTAAATGATTAGGCAAAATTACCACTAATACAGTAAATGTTAAACGTATCTTTCCTCATCTATCTTAAGATGTTTATCAACATTGAAAACGATTCATGTAACATTTATTGTCATAGTCCAATTCTGCATGTCAAATGCATCTGAGGGATGTATACATTTTCAAAAAATGTATGTTCGGGAATTTTAACAAATTCGATCATAAATGCCTTTTCAATTAATTGTAATTAAGGAGCAAATAAACGCTCAAACATGAACGGGCTTTTACACGAACGTCAAATGGAAACTGGCTTCCAAACTTAAATTTATAGGCCTATAGAGGGAGCGGAGGTATCGATCTTTATGCGCTGAGGCCTGGGAATGCCGTACTAATGCCTTGGTCACATTTGCTACGATTCATCGGCCGGCGCCCGGCCGATTGAGTATTTTGTTCGAAATTGTATTGACGTGTCGCAAAAAGGTGGCGCATTTATTTTTTAAGGGTATCGCGTGAATGTAACTTTGATTCCCCGGATTATAAGATAATATTCTAATTAAAGTTATATATCATTTTAAAGCTGTTTCGATGAAGATTTTAGATCAACTACACTC
Organism: Owenia fusiformis; assembly: GCA_903813345.2. Lineage (NCBI taxonomy): Eukaryota > Metazoa > Annelida > Polychaeta > Sabellida > Oweniidae > Owenia > Owenia fusiformis. The sequence continues at coordinate 1,745,806 of CAIIXF020000012.1, read as the reverse complement.
CGTTCACATTTTTTGCGCGTTCGTTTTTAAAAAAGAGTTTTTTAACAAAACATCTGGCATATATCCCATGTTGACACGTTACATTTTGAATTATTTTTCGTCTTTAAACGCTCATAACTCAAACAATATATGACTATTATACTTATTTTTCGTCTTGATAAAGGTAGATGGACGTTTTATTTCAAAGGATGAATTTTATTAAGCGTCCCATATTGTGACGTCATAGAGTTTGAAAAATAGAATCTGTTGACAGCGACCTTTTTTGCTCATTTTTGTTACCTTCAGCTTTTAAGGTGTACATTAAACAAAAAATACGAGATCAATTTTTAATAAATCATACATGATTATTTTGCTCCTAAACTCTAGTTTATTGATGAATAGTTGATTTTGTTCACAAAAGTATGTGTTTTCTGTTGTATGTGGAAAAGTGGAGGACGAAAGGTTTTCAAAATTCATTAAAATAGGGCTAATTTACGCCATTCGCCTATTGTCAAGCACAGCAACACGTATATTTATTTCACCTAAAATATCAATTGATTCGTGTTTTATGATGCTCCTAGCCCATTAACAATATATATATGATATCAGAGTTATTCGTCTAAAATGTTTTGAGATATAGAGGTAAATGTGGAGGACGAAAGGATTTTTATGTGTGTACATTTTTCTCAAAAACGTCACATTCTATCATGTTAAAAGCGAGGATCCTCTGGATTACGCCACAAAATGTGTAACAATGCGTGCGCGAGCTTTTTGCGACACGTCATTCAGTTTTGAATATATGGCCGGGCGCCGTGGTGAAAGTCGGAGCAAATGTGACCAAGGCATAAAATGAGATAAAATAGCGTCTCTTACAGTAAAACCGGTATATCCGAACAAATCTCAATCTGAAAACTTTTTCTCGGTCCAAATTTTTTGGCTTCCATCATTTCACAAAACAGAAAAAACCTGAAATATGAATACTATACTCTGAACACTTTTGGCGTTCGGATTAGACAGGTTTTACTGTACCCTACATATTATCAACTCAGTACACTATGGAACTTTTTTTTAAACATTTTGTTACTTATTCCGGGGCCTCAGATCGTGCGTAACAGATGCAACTTACGTTCTTCGGTGCTTTCAAATATCACCAGGTGTCCATTTATCGTTTCACACTGTAGCTGGGAATCATACCAAGAGAACCCCTCGTAGAACGCCTCATATTCCTTGTCCCCAAAACTCTCCCATCCCAGAGCTGAAAGCAAAATATAATCGCAAAATGATACATAACCCCTTTGGGATATGCTTGATGTTGCCAGAGTCTTTCATAAAAAGTAGGGTGTGTGTTTATTGGAGCATGTGCGTATATTTGAGAAAATACGCGATAAATCTGTGGACTTTCACCCCTCAAAAGATTTATTCAGTGGCCTGAAACTGAGAGTATTTTTCTACACCTGGTACGTAACCTGTTATGGGCATTACCGACTTATTTGGTTGGGAAAGTGAGATTTTCCCTTATTCGACCACGAGTGCAAATAAATGGTTAATACAATATTAATGTGTAATAACCAACACCAACATTAACGAATCCGATGTTCTTGATAAGTATAAATGAATACTATTTTGTTCATTATCCTGATTTTATGTCGAAAGGTCAAAGATATTGGGATACCCTTGAAAAAATATCTTGAGGGAAGGAAGGGGTCAATTATCCTTCCTATTAGCCTTAAAATATCCACAAATAACAACGGTGTAGTGTTCTACGGATGTAGGACTAATTCGGAAGTTTGCCAATTTTAGCGTTCATTGACCGGTCGTACATATATACCAATATGTTAATAAGCACCTATATATTTACCGTTTACTTTTGTCCATTTGATGTTACCGTATACCGTAGCGTCAAGTGTCCACTTGTCCATGTGACCATATGATGTCATCGTATACCGTAGCGTCAAGTGTCTACTAGTCCATGTGTCCAAATGATGTCATCGTATACCGTAGCGCCAAGTGTCCACTTGCAAATTGTCCGTGTGTCCATATGATGTCATTTTATCCAATGCGCCAAGTGTCCACTTGTCCATGTTTTATTATGATGTCATCATATTCAATGCGCCAAGTGTTTACTTATTCATGTGTCCATATAATGTCATAATATACCAATGCGCCAAATGTTCACACTTACTTATTTGTCCATATGATGTCATCGTATCAAATGCTCCAAGTGTTCACTTACCCATGTGTCTAGATATAATGTCATCGTATCAATTGCGCCAAGTGTTCACTTACACATGTGTCTATCTGATGTCACCGTTTCGAACGCGCCGAGTGTCAACCGATCGTTTTCATTTCTTGCCTTCTTATGATTTAAATACCTACCTATCTGTCCAGTCAGAAGGGTTAATATTATCCAACTCCTCTGCAATACCCACATTGTGCCATATGAGACGCTCGTCTGATTCATTCTGATGCAGACTGAGATTTCCCGTATTGTGCAATATCATTCGATTATCACTTCCATGATATTGTCCCTGCAGTTATTAATCTAATTCTGTTCTATGAAGTCTTGTTTTCTTTGAGCCGTTTTGAGGCTATCATAAACTAAAGGTTGTAGACCTGCCAACGGGGAGTTTTTCTGACTTGGTAACTTCCTCGTCGTCTATTAACCAGTTTACTCGTTTACTGAAATTAAATATAATGTCTTTTATGCTTTAAAGATTTTCGTTAGAATCCATGTATATTTTTAACTTCCACTTTGTCCTGCGTTTCCACCCATTATCGGCTAACTTCCTGATCAACGATCTGACTGCACTGCGCATATCGGACAGGTTCATCGAGAGAGTGCATGATTATGATACATGGACCTGCTGATTATCATCTATACAGTGTGTCCCAAAAAAAAGGAAACCAGCAATAGATTGCTTATTTCTCAAATATGAATAATAATAGGAAAATTTCACAGCTACCATCTGATAGGTTATGATGTCCTTTTTCTTATGATACCCAAGGTGTTTATTTTTCTTCACGGATGACTGAGTTCTAAGAGATTTAAGTGACCATGTCAGAAATTGGTTTGTGCCACTTTTTCTGTCATGAATGGCTGAACAATGAGGGATTAAAATGGCTATGCAAGACCATGTCCTATTCGAAATACACATTTCTGAACAAGCATTCAACATAGCAAGTTCATGCAGCTGACCCAAGATCAAAGAGTATTCGTAGTGCTCCTCCTCATCGTCGGATTATCGTTCGGGACAGATTAAGGGCACTGTTCAACAGAAGAGTGATTGCCTTGAACCACGAGATTGAGTGGCCACCAAGATCCCCAGACCTGACACCCTGCGACTTCTTCCTTTGGGGTTATCTTAAGGGTAATGTCTTCACAACACCACCAAGAGAGACATCATCGGGGATGCAGTACGTGCTATGAGATCATGGGGAGACATTTGCATTGAAAGGAATGGGGGTCATGTTGAAGGACACTGGGGTTAAAACAACTTTAAATGGACATTAGAATTTAAAAGGGGTGTTAAATATGATATGTGTAATTTTAATTGGAATAAATGAGTAAAAGAGTGATATCCTTATGTTTGTTGTTACTTATCACTTTGTAATGATGGTGAAATTGACTTGGCTGAAAGTGGTACAAACTCATTTCTGACATGGTCACTTAAATCCCTTATAACTCAGTCATCCGTGAAGGAAAATAGACAACTTTGGTATCGTAAGAAAGAGGACATTATAATCTATCAGATGGTAGCTGTGAAATTTTCCTATCATTATTCATATTTGAGAAATAAGCAATCTATTGCTGGTTTCCTTTTTTGGGACACCCTGTATATGTCATGCCCGTGTCTACGGTTTATAAAAGACATTATCCTATGCCAAGTAGAGTTTTAGGGAGATAAGTTGGTAAGATATATCCCGTATTGAGGTTTCCATATCCTGAACCTCCATATCTCCCGCCATATCTCCCGCTCCAGCGCATATCTTCCCGCTTTTTTTCAAAAAATTGAAAAAAAAGAAAAAATGTGAAAAAAAAGAAAAAATCGAAAGAAAATTAGAAAACTCTACTTGGTATAGGATAAAGCAGTTATGTACGGTCGGTTTGGATATGGGGTTCATCCCTCGTGAGATATGCACATCTACCTTCGGTCCCTACGGTCCCTCAGGTAGATATGCATATCTCCCTCTGGATAAACCCCATATCCAAAACCTCCCAGTACATAACCCTTATATATTGAGGACGTCTGTATCGCAGCGCAATTTTCTATGAGAAGTTATTCAAACTATTTCTTCATTTTCAATTCTTTTTACTGACATGTGCCAGCATCATAACTTGATGATATTATTAATTTCTTCCGGCTAGCTTGCTATTAATTGTAACAAAATTTCTGTTTTCACTCGGACGTTGTCGTTGTTTTAATATCCTGTTCTTGAAATCGCCCTCGGGTGGTGATTTGTCATTGCTTGACTACGATATGGATAGATATGAACTTCTTTCCATCACGACGATAATATGATTTTTCGTAGATCTGTCCAGGTAAAATATTCGTTCAAGGCCTTGATTGGGCAATTGTGTCAGGGAGAAATCATAATTTTGCCACATGAAAAAAGTCCACCAATATGCAAGCACTCTTAAAATACAGCTAACTACCATGGCATTATCGATTTATATGTGTTTATAAACGTAAAAAGGGACGAGAGATTACAGCCAGTCTCTTCCGATCCTGCACTTAGAAACAGCGAAGGAAATATTAGAATTCTTTCATGGGAAATCGCCACCTTACTTCTTGTAATGTTCACGGTCACAACATGCACTTAGACATGCACTTAGACATGCACTTAGACATGCACTTAGTTATGAGGACCCTAGAGTTCCTTAGGTAAATGCTACTTTGTTAATTAATAAAGAGGTAATTAGTAGACCCCAATATATATGCACTAAATTATTCCTATACACCCTCCATTGGAACTCTCATGACAACATTTTCTTAGACCTCTCAATATATCAGTTATACAAAGAATTCGTTTCATCTTAGTTCTACACATTTTATTTTGAACTCAAAAGTTGCTTATTCACTGACAAAATGACCCTGCAAGACCTAGACATTGACCAAATTAGGCGATGGCATTAATATGTACCTATATACTTCTTTTGAAAAGGTGTCTCACCCCCTACTTATCCTACTATCAAACCAAACTAGTTCTCACTACGTTCTCGAAAACGGGCTTCAACTGTGTACGAACGAACTGGACGTACTTAGAACCGTTTGAGGTCTATTTACAAACTTCATCGAACGAACTCGAACGGGTAGGTCCTCTAGAGCTTAGAACATGTTTAAAATGTTCTCGTGGTAACTGCGTTCTTCAAAACTGGTTTAAAACTGTGTGCGAACAGAATGAACGTAGCTACAACGTTCTACGGTCTGTTCTACGGTCTTTCCCGGACGGGGAATGTGATTTAGAATTTTGAATTGATCGATTTAAACGACGTTTTTTGTAGGACTGGCAAGAACGGGTAAGAACTAGTTTGGTGTGATAGGGGGGTTATTTTTGAAACGTCAATAGACTAGATCCGAGTAGAAATAATATTTATTTACGTCATTAAATATTAAAAATTCGGTCAAAGTGATGTCATTTTTGGAATCTACATCTTTGAAATATAACAAATAACAAATCACTGAAAATTGGCAACTGGAAAGTATGAATATTTGATTGCCAATTTGCAACATTGTACGCTCCCATAATGTTCCAAACCATCCGAAGTGTAGATATATACATATTGTCAACTACAAATCTGCCACAAGTCAATATTGAATATTCGTTATCACCTCTATATGTCCCCTTGGCCTTCTTAGTATTTTTGAAAGGACAACTGAAATTTGCAACATTTACATTCCAATAATGCCCCAAACCATTCGAAATGTAGATATGAAAATACACTTTCTCATATTACAAGCGTGCCACGGGTCAATATTGACAGAATGCTTGTTATCACCTCTATTTATCCTCTTGGCTTTTTTCGGTATTTTTGAAATGTCATTTTTTGAAAGCACAAATCAAATCCGCAAAACAATGACATTGAAAAAGTCAGCGATTAAAACAATGCACAATACTGATTGAATTTAGGATAAGTTCACAAGAATATCATTATTTTATAGTGGACATTTTGAAAAGAAACCCCATTGGACAACGTGTTGGAAACATGAATCAAAAATGAACCCAACGTTTGTATTTATGTCATATTCATTTTCCATTAATTAGTTTGTCTTCAACTCGTCTTTTCTCAATTTTGTTAGTTCCACACATTATTTATACGATCGAGCTCTCTGAACACGTGACATAAAAAGATAAAAAGCATACGGTTGGAAAGCTCCATGGACAATTGTTTGTTTCTCAGAAACAACACTAATGTATAAACCTCCAAAACACCGGCGATTTAGAATTTCAAATTGTTTCTAAAAATTTAAGAAAACTGTTTTGAGAATTGTACTTTTTTCCGGGACATTTTTCCTTCTTGTGGCCGCCATTTGTGTATGTTTCTCTTTAATTTTTAATAAGAGTGCCACTCGATAAAGAATATCTAAAAGTCATGGCCTCCAACTTGCTTCAGCTCATATCATAGTAAACACAATTTCTCGTTATTTTTAACCCAGAAGCATTTGTTCTCTACGCAGATTATACTCGTATACGAAGCTATACAAAAACATATTTTTGGTATATAATGTCATGCCGTAAGCCTAATATTGGTTATTTATCCCTTGATTTTAAATGAGCTTATGCGTGTATCTTTATGGCTTGAATTAAATTTGTATCTCATACTTTTCTGACAATAGGACAACAAGGCATTAACATGACAAAATGTCACCACCTAAAACAATTTGGTCAATTTAAAGCAAGTTGGAAAATACCTTTTGACCTTGAGAAGGTCATTGAAGGTCAAAGGTCAAATCTAAAGTCAGATTTGAACTTCTGAGAACTTGTAAAGTCAAATTTGAACTTCTGAAAAGATGTAGATGATTTTGAAAAAAAAATTTGGTCAATTTGAAGCAAGTTGAAAACAGACCTTTTTGACCTTTTTTGAACTTGAGAAGGTCATTAAAGGTCAAATGTCAAATTTAAAGTCAGATTTGAATTTCTGAGAACATGTAGATGATTTTGAAAAAAAAATTAGTCAATTTGAAGCAAGTTGAAAAAAGACCTTTTTGACCTTTTTTGACCTTGAGAAGGTCATTGAAGGTCAAATGTCAAATCTAAAGTCATATTTGAATTTCTGAGAACATGTAGATGATTTTGAAAAAAAAAATTAGTCAATTTGAAGCAAGATGAAAAAATACCTTTTTGACCTTTTTTGACATTGAGAAGGTCATTGAAGGTCAAATGTCAAATCTAAAGTCAGGTTTGAATTTCTGAGAACATGTAGATGATTTTGAAAAAAAAATTTAGTCAATTTGAAGCAAGTTGAAAAAAGACTTTTTTGACCTTTTTTGACTTTGAGAAGGTCATTGAAGGTCAAACGTCAAATCTAAAGTCAGATTTGAATTTCTGAGAACATGTAGATGATTTTGAAAAAAAAAATTAGTCAATTTGAAGCAAGTAGAAAAAAGACCTTTTTGACCTTTTTTGACTTTGAGAAGGTCATTGAAGGTCAAATGTCAAATCTAAAGTCAGATTTGAATTTCTGTGAACATGTAGATGATTTTGAAAAAAATTTTTAGTCAATTTGAAGCAAGTTGAAAAAATACCTTTTTGACCTTTTTTGACTTTGAGAAGGTCATTGAAGGTCAAATGTCAAATCTTAAGTCAAATCTTAAGTCAGATTTGAATTTCTGAGAACACGTAGATTATTTTGAAATTTTTTTTAGTCAATTTGAAGAAGGGTTGAAAACAGACCTTTTTGACCTTTTTTGACCTTGAGAAGGTCATTGAAGGTCAAATGTCAAATCTTAAGTCAAATCTTAAGTCAGATTTGAATTTCTGAGAACACGTAGATGATTTTGAAAAAAAAAATTATTCAATTTGAAGCAAGTTGAAAACAGACCTTTTTGACCTTTTTTGACCTTGAGAAGGTCATTGAAGGTCAAATGTCAAATCTAAAGTCAGAAAAAAATTGAAGTCAGTCTAAACAGTATTTGTTAAGTTATAGGAAGTTGTAAGAAATTGTTACAGACGCCGGACGCCGGACGCCAACCTCCAACCACCAACCACCAACCTCCAACCACCAACCACCAACCGCCGTCGCAAAAAAACATAACAATATGTCACCACTTTTGGTGGTGACATAATAACCTCTAACCTCATATGAGGTTGAAACCACTTATATTGTAGTCTTACCTAATGTTATCAAAGTGTGATATGTGAAACGTTTATTTGAATTTCAAAAAGCGTTTTTAGGACTTTTTGTTCTGAAATGGAGACTTTATTTAAAATTATATTTCAGAGGTCACACGTATCTATTATTCAGCGATAATTCACACCAATGCAAAGCATTCATCATAAAATGTTTTTTTGTCGAAGAGATTTGTTGATAAATAAGCGAGAAAAGAACTCATGCGTTCATGAAAATGGTTCAGAGAAAAATGCGTTTTGGAATATTAGTTCACATAGAAACCAATGGTACAGCAATTTTTAAAACATTATATCCTTCTTTTCAATTCAGTTTGGTGACGCATATTACGAAAGAAAATATTGACATGGGAGATTTTTCAAAATGTTAACTTTATTTGAAAAATGGCGGGGAATTTAAATATTTGAGAAATAAAAAGCTGACAAATTTTCTCCAATAAATTGAAAATAATAGTAAATGATAAATGAATGATAAAAACATATATTTTAAAGCTCTGCTCGGGGCCTTTAACAGTAAACATTAACCTCATTGGCTTCAAAATATTGTTAGAAATATATATTCATTGGTGGTATAGCACAAAATAATTTCCTCGCGTTTGTAACAAGGACGTAATATGAGTGCCCTGGTGTGCTGGTTACAAAAATGCTAAATAAAAGTTGAGCATCGTTTTTCAAATAACTAACTTATCATAAATAAACATAAAATTATGATACAAACTGTTTCTAAGCATACTACGAGTAAAAATGAGTGCGAGAAGGAATGAGTACGAGTGCGAGTAATGTCGTCACAGTTTATATTAAAAATTGTATACTGTAGATTGTAAATACGTGCGGAACTAGTTCGGGATCGGAATTACATGCATTCCCCTCTAATAGTCGAATAATTGATCATGAGTACGAGCATCTAGAGTAAGAAAGTATAAAAACTAGATTAGTACGATTTCCGCCAACATAACACAACACGAATTAAAACAATAACCACCTAATGAGCATTTTTAAACGAGTTGATTGACTAAACCTCTATGTCTGACGTAATATTATACAAACCAAACATGTTGCACTTGAGAAGTTAGCTGGCCAGATGTACTGTAACCATTCCTTATTGATTAACGATGGTTGGAAAATAAATCCACGTTTAATCCATTTAGTTTATATGCTATAATTGTTGACTCAACCTAATAGCCATAGCTTAAAGGATCATGAATAATTTGGTTAATATATAAAAGGAAATGATATAGCATACATTGTAGCTTTGAAATCGACCAGCTAAGAGGGACATGGTTGGTGTACACGATCATGGTTCGGGATTGACAATTAGTTGACAGTAAAATATGTTGTTCAGATTTCAAAAAATATTGCCAATAAACCCTTTCACCTTTTGTTAAATCAAAGAAGCAGTGATATATTGACTAGATTGATGATGTCATAGGTTGTACCTTTTCAAAATGAGCATTAAGTTAAGCTTATTTTTTGCTTGAACAGATTGCGATTGTACCTTCAACCTATGATCGTGAAATCAATCTAGCTCTCATAGCTTCCTTGATGTACCAATAGGTGTCAGAATTTATTTGTAAGGTATAACATTTCCTTTACATTTTCAGTAAAACCTCGCTTAGTGAAGAACACCCCCTCTCTCTCTCTGGTTACCCTTTCTGTAGTGAACATCTATCAACACCGAACGTTTTTTCTCGACAAAAAATGTTCAATATGTACACAGATGTTGCTGTACAATACTTAAACATTTAAGATAACATAACTTATTATTAACAATATTGTGTATATAAATTTATTGTAGGCTAAATATATACGTGCTACAAGTGAGAATTAATAGTGTGAATTTATGCGATTAGATTTTGATTGATATAAACCTAGCTATATTATATGCGAGAAATACTTGAATTCAGAAAATATGCAGCCATGATATTGTCGAGATTCCAAGAAAATCCATGAGCACTTTAATGTCATGTTTATATATAAATGCTACACGTTAGAATTTGTAGTTAGAATTTATGCGATTAGATTTTGCTTGATATAAACTGCTACTCCTAGCTATATTATATGCGAGGAATACTTGAATTCAGAAAATGTGCAGCCATGATAGTTTCGAGATTCCATGTTAGGTTGTAATATGTCTTCATAGACCATTGTCCATCCACTTTCTCATCTCAACTTTATTTCGCAACCAGGCTTTCTAATGCGGTGGTACGCTTATCCTGTTTCTTAACACGTTCCTCCATTGCTTTAAACGCAGCCTCCATTGTCGTAAACTTAGCCTCCATCGATTCAAACTTAGCTTCCATTGCCTCAATCTTGGTCAACGATTTCTCGGCTTCTTGATCTGAGCTCTGAAAACAATATCAAAAATGCATAAACATGAATTGATACATTCAGCTATACACCTTGTAAGTAGCACTGTGTTCTTACGTATGAGATAGTTTGAAAAAAACGAATGACTGAATATTGCATAGATTTCAATATTTGAAACTATTTTGAACCCAGGAGAAACTTTGCATTACATATGCTTGATCTTTTCCTATCTTTACAACTTGCTAATAATACTTAGTAGGTTCATCAATTGCTTAGAAAATGCTTGTCAAAAATATGAAAAAGATCAAGCATATAGTATATAGGGTGTCCCAAAATTTTAACTATAGGCATTTCTATATCTAACAACCCATGCGTAACGTTTGCTTCATTCATTGGTCTATTTCTTAAAATAAGAAAAACCTTTCAATCCATTTGAAATCAAAGTGTCATACATAGTCTGGTTAAGGAATAAGCTCGGTGTATATGTTAATGTGTCACGTAAGTCAGAGTGTTTGACCAAGTGATCCATGACTTGTATAAAAATCTATGGTGTTTACTTGGTATACTTGTATACTGTGCATCAATGCACGTAAAAAACAGGGCTCTCTCCAAGGGTTTTCTGTCTCTGAGAGTCAACTTTGTAAAAAATTCATAATATAGCAACGCTATATTGCTCACCAAAATATTGGGGTAAACAAAATGCATTACATTTTCTTTATTCACCAGTAATATTTTTCAGACAAAAACTAATCCGCTATATGTCCTTCTGGATATATCAAAAAACAATACATCATACATAAATATAAACTTTCTTACCATTGGCTTTTCTACAGCAGCGGCGGGAGTAGATACTGCCTTTGACTTTTTTAGAAACTTGAGTCCTCTTTTCTTCTTACCGTTTTCTTCTACTTTCTTCTTAGAAACAAACTTATCCTTCATAGATATCTATAATTATATGATTGATAAATATTGCATTTTTGGAAAATTCAAATTAGCTGCCAAGTAATTTAACCATCATTCCCCAAACCTAGTCAGATATTGACACAAGCGTGTTCTAGTTTTCCATTCTGTTAAGATTTCAATAAGATAATTTTGTCCTGAAATTTTGACGACAAGATTTACGTAGAACCTGACAGCCTGTCCAGATAATATTACAGATGCGCCTCCATGGGCACAAGCACACCATTATTAGTCTGACTAACAGCACACCATTATTAGTCTGACTAACAGCACACCATTATTAGTCTGATTAACAGCACACCATTATTAGTCTGAATAACAGCACACCATTATTAGTCTGAATAACAGCACACCATTATTAGTCTGACTAACAGCACACCATTATTAGTCTGACTAACAGCACACCATTATTAGTCTGATTAACAGCACACCATTATTAGTCTGAATAACAGCACACCATTATTAGTCTGAATAACAGCACACCATTATTAGTCTGAATAACAGCACACCATTATTAGTCAGAATAACAGCACACCATTATTAGTCTGAATAACAGCACACCATTATTAGTCAGAATAACAGCACACCGTTATCACGCCCGGTGGTCGTGAAAATGGGACGGAGGGGGAGCAGTCAATTTCTGCTAGAAAATTTAACAAATCTGGAAGATTTATATTTCAAGAAAAAGTTTACTCTTGAATTGCTGAATGGATAGGCGCATGGTATGGTAGATTATGTTAGGTCTTCTGAGATTTCTTCTGAACTGATGTGCTTCTAAAATGTGAGATCTAGTAAAAGAGGCGCGAGGCCACCAATGTCCACAAGTCAATGTTTTTGCTATAAATCAAGCAACAATGGTCTGTACGACCTGTAATAAATACTTGTAAGTACCGTTATCATTTAAATCAATGCCATTGCTGACTTAAATTTATAAAAAAATATGTTTCCATACGTGTTGTATAAAAAACTCAGTAACTTAGTAAGAAACTGGATGTCACACTTCTGAAAATTAAAAAATGGGGAAATTTGGAGTTCCAGAACTTAAAGTCAAGTCACATCTCTTGTTTAGTATTATATACATTACAATAAAAAGCTGCATTTTCATTTTTCATTTGAGCTGAAATTAAGCTCACTTTCAAACGCGCATAGAGTATGTAATTTCAGCAGTAATACCCTAGCGACACTTTGCGTAAGGTCATGATGATTAGAGGGATAGTACACATTATTACCTTAAAAAGGGTGAAATGCAGTAACTTATAGAACACCTTATGTAGTCACCTAACTTATAGAACACCCTCTGTATTCAAAGAGCAGAGTAGTCATTTTGATATCGTGTAAAGTCATTTACCAATATAGGCTCAGCATCTACTCCAGAAACCCAGTCGGCTGCACTCACAGAAGGTTCGTCCCCCTGTGTGTTTGGGTACAGGTCGTCTTGGAACAACTCTGACTGTAAACATAAATATATCCCATAATAACATAATATATATCCCATAATAACACTGAAAGGTTGTCGCCTTGTGTGTCTGGGTACAGGTCGTCTTGGAACAAATCTGACTGTAAACACAAACATACAATAACATACTATATATCTCATAATAACATAATATATATCCAAGAAAACAGCAACTCTACGTATTAGCAAAGTCCGCCGAAAAGAACGTTTTTTTACATACTTCACATTTATTTCTATAAATCAATCGATTACATATGTACAAATTGCCATTGTTGACGGGACATCATTATCGGCAATTGAAACAATTTTGATGAGTAAAAATTGATATTTAGAAATACACAAAATGTTCAAAGAAGCTTTTTTTCTTTTTTGTTGTTGTTTGGGTTGCTTGTTCCCCAGTATCAAGTGATCGTATCAAAATCAAATGTTAAAAATTACCCTGTCCCAGACTTTGTATAGCTTGAGAAGTATAGTGAGCAGTGATTTCAATCAGTTTTTCATTTGTTTCAATGGTCAAATTTTCATTTCTATTCAATAGAAAATATGTTTTCCTTTGAATTGAGTAAGGCCCAAACTCACGTAAACAGTAGTCCTACAATACAATACAATGCAATGCAATGCAATGCAATACAATACAATACAATACAATACAATAGTCTAATAGTCCTGCAAGAAGAACTTCACGTTCATTAAGTAGCAGTGGACACTTGATTAAAAAGTGTTCAGTGGTTTGGAATTTTTCACCACATTGAAATTTGGGATCGGTTACCAACAGAAGATTATGAGAATAAAAATGACTGTTCAAAAGTAGACCAGCTCTAAGTCTATTGAATTTGATTTAAAAGAACACGTTTATCAAATATCTCTCGATTGGAGGGGGAAGGAGGTTATTAAGTTACCAATAATTACATTTTTTATTTAAAATGGCGTCCATTTTTAAAATTCAGTGGCATCCTTAAAGCAGAGCTCATATGTCCCTAGGCATCAGCATATAAAATTAAAGCAAATTCATCAACTGGTATTTGAGTTATCAAAGATTACATTTTTACGTAAATGGCGGCCATATTAAATTGAGCCGACATATCAAAAATTTCTTCTCAAACAGAGGTCCTACAACAACAAAGCATAAGCCTATAAACTTTTAACTTAAACTGTCAACCGGTATTTGAGTTATTGTCCGGACATACGAACGAAAAAACGGGCGAATAGCTTCTCTATATCACTACAAACTTCGTTCTGTGGGAAACTGAAACGAGGTGTAGTACTGAAATTCCCCAAAACAACTTACGTTTTATTTATGTTTTGATACAATACAATGTGACTTACCTTTCGTGGGACTGTCACTGTAATTACTTCACAAAAACTCTTTGAGTGCAGTTTAAAAAATCTGAAACAAACACGATTAAAGTCTTGCTCTTTTTGTTATATTCTATATCTATTGATTTCAGTCAGCCAATAAAAGTTATTTGAATAAAATGTAAAAAATGAATGTAGAGCTCTAAACATATACTTTGAAAGGACTGGTGTGAGCTATAAGACAAGTAAAACTACTAGTAGAAGGGTAAATTGATATACTAGCAAAAACAATAGACTCCAAATTGATATCTGGGATCTAAAGATACTTAAATAAAATACCCAGTGCAAAATCAAATTTATTTCTTATGCATGAATACAATGGCTCCTCTCTTAGTCAGTTTCATATTACATATACTTATTTCACTAGCATTAACATTCACTCCTCATTAAGGCACCCTATTCAGTTTCATTTTATTTATTTCACATTACATTGACCCCTTGTTTAGGCACCCTTGAACAAGATTGATTTTACCCGGTCATTTTATTATACGGGGTCATTACACAAGTATTAACATCCACTCCTCATTAAGGCACCCTATTCAGTTTCATTTTCACATTAAATTTCACATTTAATTGACCCCTCTGTTAGGCACCCCTGGACAAGATTGATTTTACCCGGTCATTTCACAAGCATAAACATTGACCCCTCATTTAGGAACCCTTAAACAAGATTGATTTTACCTAGTCATTTCACAAGTATTAACATCGACTCCTCGTTTAGGCATCATGCACATCCCTTTCTGTGGGTCTTTCGACTGGTACGTGTTCAGGTAGTGAACATAAGGGGCCTCTGCTGATAACTCATAATAGCGAAAATTGCTATCTCCCTGAAACAAATTTCATATATCAACTTTGCACCTTAAATGTACAAAAATTGAGTGTCACATGCTGAGAAAAGATAAACTATGCATTTAGTAATCCAGTTCCTCTTAGATTTTCATGAATACATCAAAGAATGCAATAAAACCGTTTGTTTCAAACTTACTTCATCATGCAAAAAGGGGATTTCACACTTGCTTGCAACCCCGATTAAAATGTGAGGTCACATACATACTTAAAATTTGAACATCAAATTATTGAAGGAGTTAGAAAACAAAATTGGAAGAAGCATTTATTTTCTCAAATAATATGAACTCTGAGAAAATTGACCTGCTTTATTTTAGCTGTTCCAATCCATTAGTCTGCCTCCTATTTATAAGCCACGTCCCTCTTTAAGAAAACATTATTACATAGATTCAGTCTCAGAATCCGATTAGAATATTTCCTCCAAGTTAAAATGTTAGCCTCTGTAACTATTCCAGTTACAAAGAGGATTCATTAACATGTAATTCAATTGGACAGTTTATTTTGCCACCAACTATGGTGTTCCCTAGAGAGAGGTATAAGGTCGCATAGGTTTTACTTTATTTAAAACTAATTTGTTTGGTAAGGATGTCTTACCTTGGCAGCTAAGTAGATCAAGTTAGGATCAAGTTTGTGTTTTATAAGAGGGATGTTCCATAGGATGAGGAGTGCATAATCACACAGGTTTTACTGTATTCAAAACCAATTCATTGATAAGGACATCCTAAGAAGGGTGCTTGATTGCACAAGTTACACTGTATTTAAAACCAATTCATTGATAACATATCCTACCTTTCCAGCTATGTAGATCAAGTTAGTGTCTGAGTCATAGAAAGGAAACAAAACACCATTTGCACTGTCAATCTTTTCCATACATAGTTCATCCAGGTCATTGTTCTTAAATCAAAAGAGAAACATTTTCATTTAAAAGACTCAATATCCAGTGCCAATGTCTGGTGAAATAAGCTATTATGACATAGCAAGGCATTTACATGCAATATGTTACAACCTACCATTTATAACATACATCAAATGCAGAATGCCAACTATTTGTTTAGAGGACTATTTATAGTAAACACCTTCGGATAGCAACTTTAATTAAACAATTTATATAGATAAAAATAGCATCCCTTTGACCAATGTAATCTATACCTGTTGTTCTCCCTATGTAATCCCTGTTACATTTAAACTGTTTATATTTTCCATCCAATCTCCTCTTATTTTGCGTTTAACCATTGATATCAAGACGATTATACTAAATGATGACATTATTAATGAACTGAGGTTGGTTAGCGGTGAAATATCTTTGAGTTGAATACTAAATCGTAATGACCAATTAGAGAAGGACAGAAGAGACACTCACAAAATAACTTCAGCAACATTAACATTAAGCATTAACGTGCAACATATCTCCAAATGCCATACAGACGCCGAACTTCGAACACCAACTGCCGAACACAAAAAAACATCCGGCGAACACCATCCACAAAAAAACTGGAGACTATCACTATATATTTTTACTCCTGGCGATGACAGAAAAACTGACATTTTGATCATGATACGGCACCTTAGATTCAATAATGATACTATGGAAAGTCTAATACATGTGATCCTCAACTTACAGCATCCCAAAGAGCATATTGCCTCTCACTCATACGATCAAATCCTGTTGTGAAAACTTTGTTGTCTTTTAGGTAAGCACACCGTGTTGGTTTTGAGCCTTCATGAATCTTCCTTTCCTGTAATAAAAGCAGAAATACAATGGTCTATGCAATATTGAACAATACGAAAAGTAAAGGATTAGTAGCGATATGGTGAACTGGATTCAACATTGTTTTTCTCTTAAACCAATGATTGAAAACATTCTGTAATATAAGTTATCATAGTTAGCATCAAATATTCCACGAAAGGAAACAGGTTATCATCCACAAAAGCAGAGCTTGAGTGGAGAGGCGAGAATTGTTACCCGAGTGAAGGAACACTCAATAAGCTTGTGAAATAGATAAACTACAAAATGAACCTCTTAAATTAGAGAGTCATTAGTCAACTGACAAAAAACGAGACCCCCACATTGGAAACTGTGATCCAGAAATGTTTTATATCCCCCTCACCATTCTTGAATCAACAAAATAAGAAATTTAAATCTTAAATTAATAAATACCTTTACAACAATACCCGTCCTAGGATCAACAATTCTCAACATCTTGTCCTTGCATGTGGTTGCTAGAAGGTTGCCAATTGGGTTGAATGATGCACTCAGACATTTATCTGGGAAATCAATCTCTGTCACGACTTCTCCCTCGTCTAGATTCCATATCACAACTTTGCTTGACCCTGGAAAGTAAGATGGTCATCAAAAAATCTTCGTATGCCTTGCTTCAGTTCGGCCAATGTTTGAAAGATGGGGATAATCCATGTTGGGGGAAATGTCTAAAGATTGGGGATCTAAGTTGTAAGGTGTTACAAGATGGTGCTGGGCATTACTTGGGAATGCCCTGAGAGGGGAAGGAAGGTAATCCCCCTATCACACCAAACTAGTTCTTACCCGTTCTTGCCAGTCTTACGAAAACGTCGTAAAACGGGCTCAATCTGGCTGTGGTCGGGAAATATGTCTGAAATAATTAGCTTCTTCGTTCTTAAACAGTCTTCAAAACGTCCATCTCGTTCGCAGTTCGTTCAGGTCGCACCACGTCGGTGTGCAACGTCGCAGAACGCGTCCCATAGTCTAGAAGGTCAACATGACCAGATTACAGAACGGTATGGTATAAGTTCTACCTCGTTCTCAACAGGTCCTCAGACAGTCCAACTCGTTGTTAAAACGTCCCTAGTAGGATTGAAGTACGGCGGTTCCGTTCGTAGTACGTCCAGCTCGTCGTTAGTACGTTGTTACTCGTTCTAATTGTAGAACGTGACGACCACGAAAACATTTTGAGCATTGTCTAAGTTCTAGAGGACCTACCCGTTCGAGTACGTTCGATGAAGTTTGCAAATAGATCCCAAACGGTTCTTAGTAGGTCCAGTCTGTTCGTACACAGTTGAAGCCCGTTTTCGAGAACGTAGTGAGAACTAGTTTGGTGTGATAGTAGGGTTAGTAAAGGGATGTTTTAAGTTTGGGTTTTTTCCTACAGGTTTTTAAGGACAAACTGGTAATTTCTCTGGTTCTGTTTTTTTCTAAATATCCTCTTTTTCTTTTAATAATTTCTTCTAATAATTTTGCCGTATTTTAGCCTTTTGTCAGATATTCTAATGAAACCTGTGCTGCACTATACATTGTAGGCTATACATGTACCATCGCATGCTGTACTGAAAAAACATTTGAATTATAGAAAGGGCCGCAAGTTGTTTGTAGAATGAATTTGGGGCTGTTTATGCATTTCGCTAATATGTTTTTCATCTTCAAAACAAGAATACAATTTAAAATGGTTAATTGACTATAAGGTCCTTTCTTTACAAAGACTGACCTGCACTTAGCAGTACATTACTGGCTGTAGGATGCCAGACCAAAATCCCTACGGGTTCTTGATGATACTCCAACTCAAGGAGTGGCTTCTCAAGGTTTACAAGCAAGCCATTTTCAGGGATCTCCCATATTTTTACAGTGCCATCTTCCGCGGCTGAGGCTATCATGTTGTCATTAAAGGGGCACCATGCAATGTCCAACACGTCAGCAGCATGGCCTAAGACTTTGGGCGCATTTATCTCTGATCTGCCAGTCTATAAATATAAAAGATGTTAGTACCTACCAAATGAAACAGAAATTATCACTACACGTATGGAGCCACGGCAAATGTGCTCACATGATGAATTTTAACCACATAATGTGAGAAAAGGAGAAACTTTGTAAAAATTACATGAGTTAGTTACTAAGTCGTTAAGTTACGATCAGACTTAGACAGCCATTTTGTGTGAATGTATTGGTATAATTATATAGTTTGAACACATTCCTGCCATGCATACATACATGTTGGTAGTCATTTGTATTGTTATTTTGTAGATACAATGTATTAACAGGGCCAATAATGCTGAATTCAGCCTCAGCCTCGGCCCTGTCATTCGTTAACTAATAGTGTAAAGTAACCCCCCTATCACACCAAACTAGTTCTTACCCGTTCTTGCCAGTCC
The DNA here is from genome assembly GCA_903813345.2 of Owenia fusiformis. Classification (NCBI taxonomy): domain Eukaryota; kingdom Metazoa; phylum Annelida; class Polychaeta; order Sabellida; family Oweniidae; genus Owenia; species Owenia fusiformis. Next base: position 1,726,437 of record CAIIXF020000012.1, on the reverse strand, counting down.
TACGAAAACGTCGTAAAACGGGCTCAATCTGGCTGTGGTCGGGAAATATGTCTGATATAATTAGCTTCTTCGTTCTTAAACAGTCTTCAATACGTCCATCTCGTTCGCAGTTCGTTCAGGTCGCACCACGTCGGTGTGCAACGTAGTAGAACGCGTCCCTTAGTCTAGAAGGTCAAAATGACCTGATTACAGAACGGCATGGTCGCAATCGAACTTTGAATCGATTCAAAATTCTAAAATCACATTCCCGTCTGAGAACGATCATAAAGTTCGTAAATAGACCTTAGAAAGTTGCAGCTACGATCATTCCGTTCGCACACAGTTTAAAATCAGTTTTGAAGAACGCAGTGGCAACTTGTTTGGTGTGATAGCTATATTTTTGCTAACACGTTCATAAGCAGTGTTAAACACGTTCTTAATCAGTTTAAACCAGTTTGCAATTAGTTCTACCTCGTTCTCAACACGTCCTCAGACAGTTCAACTCGTTGTTAAAACGTCCCTAGTAGGATTGAAGTACGACGGTTCCGTTCGTAGTACGTCCAGCTCGTCGTTAGTACGTTGTCACTCGTTCTAATTGTAGAACGTGACGACCACGAGAACATTTTGAGCATTGTCTAAGTTCTAGAGGACCTACCCGTTCGAGTACGTTCGATGAAGTTTGTAAATAGATCCCAAACGGTTCTTAGTAGGTCCAGTCCGTTTGTACACAGTTGAAGCCCGTTTTCGAGAACGTAGTGAGAACTAGTTTGGTGTGATAGTAGGGTAAAATAAAGAAACCATAAAAACTAAAAACTAGCGCTTGTAGGATTATGTTGAAACAGTTGCCTGTCTCGGGGGTACCATATAGGGTCCGATGTGTAGTGTAGAGAAGGGCAATGGGAAGTGGTGGAGACGTTTTTGTAAGAAGTGGGATGCGAACAAGGTTGACTTTTGACGTGTTGTTCAGGTTATATCATTTTCGTTTGGATGCAATAAAAGCTGCTGGAGGAGGGCACATTTACTATCAATGACATCATGAAAATCGTCCCATTATTTCCACATTGTTACAATTGTATTTTCGCTGATAATGAGAAATCAGAGGTTGAAGTTTAGGTCTTCATACCTTTTGAGTAGTAATTCAACTTTTTTTCGTCTAGGTAAGCATGTGTATATGTAGGCCTTGCAGAGCACTGATTAACAATAAATAAAACACATCTTTTTTATGGTTTCTTGTTTTTGAAATATCAAAATAACCCTGAAAACTGAATATTTATTCACTTCCATTTTGTTATTGTCTCGTATCCCTTTATTCTGCTCATCTAATTATAAAGAATATGAATCGTGTTCCATTTTGACTGATTAGGCACTGGATGAGCTTGGTCCATGTTTTTGCTTACAGGATTGCATTTTTCTAATTATGTTAATTATGTGAAATATATCATTTCTCATTGATTTGGAAAATAAAGGGTCGAGGTTTTCAGCATCTGCGAATTATTGCCATTTATACCCCCTGGCTACTTTTATGAGGGGGTACTGTGATAATCATCAACAATTTCTGTTATATACCTTCAATCACATTCATATTTCTAGGGATTATGTATCCATATACAATTAGTTACCATGACAAGTTTTATTATGATTGGTCAAGTGGTTGCCATAACAACACAACTTAAGTGCGAAAATTGTAAATATCTTGGATAAATCCATGAGATCTTTAAAAGGTACAAAGACTATAACAGGGTCAGTATTTGAGTAAGTTCACTGAATGAGCTTTTTTGTTACAAATAATTTCAAATATGCTTTCCTTTGTTTGTACTACATGTATGGTGTCATGATTCATGATCTCCTTTGTTAATTACCTGCAAAGTATACTAGTAAGAGATCGTCCCATTATTTCCACAATGTTATAAATGTTAGTCAGGTGATCAAAATTATGTATCTAATTGGCTCTGCTGCCTTCCCAAACGGATATGACAAAGTGGGATAGTTTTTTCCTCATTTTGCACAGATCTCCAAAAGGAAATGAGATCCATTGAAATGGACCTCAGAAATGAATCCCTCGTGAAAAATTTAGAAAGATAGTAAAATTATCTCAAAACCTGTAAAAAATGAGTTATAACAATGTGGAATAATGGGACAAAATGTAGATAAACATCCAAAATACTTGCTGAGTTGAGTTGCTGAGTAAGTGTAACTTTAGATGATCTTTTCACCAACAAGAATGAATATTATGTTTTGTCCAATTCACGAGATGTCATTGACTTTAAAACTCAAGCTGACTAAACAAGAAGTGAGCCAAAACATTTTAAACAAATGCAATCGGGTGTGATCATACACGATTAAATGTTCATAACAGTTGTCGGAAATCGCCAACATAATCTATAAAGCACAAAACACCCAACAGTGGCCTGATCGAGCGCACAAACTATGGCTTCTTGAGACTTATTTCTTTTCTATTCCTCTACTACTAGGACAATAGCAAATACTAATAGGCCAAGCAAATGGGCTCATAAAAGGCCCAAACATCCCAAAAATTGCAACAGTTTTTAAATTACTCTTATATTATGTATTGATATCAGTTGAAAAACATATCAAAAATATAGAAAAATGTATGCAGTGGACAAATATGAAATTTCACTTCCTAGGTACCCCCTACAACCCTACCCCAAAATTGAGTATTGGTAGGAAACAATTTTTTGTTCCCAAATGGAATATTTTAGTCAAGTATTCAAGCTTTATTACGATAGATCACATATTCACAAATAATTAAAATATCGTTTTGATCATTTTTGAGACCAGTAATTGGTCATTTGACCCCAAAGTATAACAAAATAGGCCACAAAACAGCCATGTTATCACATATCTATTTAAATATTTTAGGATCAGTTTGTCAGAAAACCATGAAAAAAATCATGGTGTTACATATTCATATGAACTTCATATTTGGTGAGTATCAGACTTCTAACTTGTATACTTAGGAAGAAAAAAATTATTTCTTTTTCATAGTTTTGCCCCGCCCACTAGGGGAGACTATAGTTTTGAATATCTATTCAGATATTTTAGGATCAGATTGTCAGAAAAGCATGAAGAAAATCATGGTGTTACATATTCATGTGAACTTAATATTTGGTGAGTATCAGAATTCTAACGTGTAGACTTACGAAGAAAAAAAAAGTTCATTTTCATAGTTTTGCCCCGCCCACTATAGGGGAGACTATAGTTTTGATGACTAACTCCCACAATACATCACATCTGTGTTAGAGTTGACATCTAAATCATTTATATAGGCTTGTCATCATCTAAAATACAGGTTTTGTGAAGGTTTATACCTTATAAGTATGAAAATAGGAATAATTAGTTGCACCTGGTGAAATGTTAAGGTGACCTCACTTTTAATTGATGAATAATTACATATCACCACTCTGATATTAGGGTATTTGGTAACTGCTCTATACTAGGCTTATCTAAATAATGTATTGTAGTTTCTGTGAAATTTAATATTGTTTAAATTATTAATTACAATCCGCAATTACAAAATTTGCATATATTTAAATTCATCAGATAAATAAATCATTACTTAAGAATACATTACTATGGAACTGGATGTATAATGTTGTAGAAACGATTTTATGGTCATTAAAGGTAATCTAATCTGATAGAGCACATTTAAATCTCGGATATCTGGGGAGTCTTTCATTAACATAATTTCAGTGCGTAGGAATGATGGTAATTCTGTCTGTCAGGTTGGAAAACATTGAGTGCACATGTGCTACACATTCAGAATCGGATGCAGATATTGTGATTGTGAAGACTGCAATCCAAAGTGCTCCAACCTCAAATACAGTACTCATACAGTTCTCCTTGTGCTTCTCATTTATCATACACAAAACACAAACTTTAACATTTTCTTCAAACCTGAACCAAAAGCAGCAACCCAAGAAACAAAATGTTGGATATAAATTAAATAAGATTGTCTTTGGGAAAAGTGGTCTGTGACAATATTTTCTTTATCCATGCTTTTCTGGGGTGTGACACCTCATTCTGGTTATATATGGGATTGACAAGAAGCTATCATTGAGGCAGATAAAAAAGAGTGAGTTCTTGAGAAAACAAGCGGTCGTTTTTAAATTACCAAAAGCACTGGTGATCCGCTCGAATACGCCCGTTTAGGTATGACAAAATGTCTAAACGTCGAATGCGCGTTTTTCCTTTCACGCGTTGTACGCAGAATCCCCACGATGTTTTTTTCTCACAATCATGTATCAGTATCACATGTTTTAGAAAATGTACATGTTTGCGCAAAAATAGCTTAGAAGACAATTCTTGATTTAATTCTTCACTTAAGTTACATAAACGGTTTGGGTTAAAAGTGCAGATCTTAACTGTTTATCGAAATACCATTTATGTAACTTAAGTGAGGAATTAAATCGACGATTCTGTTGTCTTCTGAACTATTTGTTCGCAAATATGTACATTTTTTAAACATATGATACTGACACATGTTTGTGATAACAATGTTGGAATTCTGCCTACAACGTGTGAAATAAGGAAAAAAAGAAAAATCATGATACCTTCGATGTTCTGACATTTTGTTACAACGTACTTAGGCTTCAAAAATTCTATTAAAAGAGAGCAGCAAGATCTGAATTATTGAAGCCCCGTGTTCTTCCTCCAACGTCTGATGCTGCGGTATACCACAGTTATAGAGCGTACCTTCAGATCCAGGAGTGGAAGGGAAATAAACTGCCTCCATTATAATTGGGCTGGGAAATAAGCAGCGAAGCGTTTGTACCAATAACGCAGATGCGAGTAGGTAGTTACCAGATTCACCACCAGATGGCTCATTTGGGTCAGATAGCATGGCTGGTATAGTAGAAAGTTCCCTAACTTAAATTACATCTATTTGCGTGGTTCAATTTTCATATAACCCTTATGTATCTAATAGTTATGCAAATCAAAATATGTCCAGTAAAAGAAAATGTTATCTGTCCAATACAAGATAAGATAATTCGATTTTTGTGCTTTTGTAACATGGGGTCTATGGGGAATATTTCAAATATGACATCATTTTGAATTTTGAATATTTAATGAATATTTCTACTCGTATCTAGTCTATTGCCTACCTGCAGCTCCCCTCTCTTAGAGATCATCCATTGTGTGTGTAAGACAGATTGAACTTCTATGAGATGTACTTGCAGAAAATGGAATAATTGTTCTATGGCATGTAAGGTATGCAAAGGCATTTGTGCAAGTACCTCCATTACTGATCATGAAAATAATGATGACTAAAAAATGAAGGCTGGTGATAGGAAAGGTTGAAAGTGATTGTTGTTACAACATAAAAGTATTAAGCTTATTTAATCAGCATTATTTTTTGCTCTCTATAAGTAAGACACATATATGTAAGTTAAGATTACAAAATGAAGGCAGCACTTTTGATAATGAACATAACGTAATCGAACCATGCCCTGTATAAAGACCAGGGATTTACTTTGCGGTACACTAGTTAACTCAGTATAATTTATTAGCGTAGAAACCCTTTCCTCATTTTTTATTGAATTTCATCTTGAAATCCAACATTCTACAGTTGAACTTCTTCATTTCAATTCTCAATATCACAGTGTGGTTAAGAACATCTTAGTCAAAAGCAACAATTTTCCTTAATACAGGGTGAGCTAAAAAGGTAACCCAAACAAATCTTAATAACCCAGTCAAGTCATCCTGCATGGATTTAGTGTCATATTTTGCAGAATTGAGTCTTGGTCAATGTATTATCAATCTAGTCTCAGTGGTCTATCTCTAGTGGTCACGATTTTATGGCCATTTTATACCATGCCATGAAATATGGGCGTCATGCCTGGAGGTCAACTTGAACGTATCGGGCGTAGTTTTTCAAATCAGGAGCATAAAAATCATGTGTTATGGCTCTCATCTTCATTCTTATCTCTTGTTTTAATGTTTCAAGGGTTGTTAGTATAGAAAATGGGTACACAGATAAAAAGCTGGTGGTATTGATGTCCAGTCATTTAGGCACATTTCGATATTTTGAGCACATTTTGTAAATGGCCATGAAATCGTGACTATTAAGGATAGATCAATGACACTTAGTAGAATGAAAGAACATTGAACAAGGTAATTGTGCAAAATATGATGTCAAACCCATGCTGAATGACTGGGTTATTAACAAAAATTTGGTTGGGTTACCTTTTTTGGCTCATATTAATAACCTGATGTCAGGGACAGGGATATTTAACATTTTGTTGCCTTTTCAAGGATATTTTTAGAACACTGATTGTACTTAATTTCTAACAAATCATTCTCTGTTTTAACAGAAAATGTATCAAATTGAATATAATAAGGGCAAAACATTTGATAATTTAGCAGTTATCAACTAAAAGTAGGGCTTCCCCTATATTTCACCTGGCATTTGCAGTTTTTTCTACTTTTTTTTACATAATCCTTCCCTGAAAACATCAAATAACTGTTTTCAGGACAAAATAAGCCTTTACAAATAATTTAGTTGTGCTATTGAGTTCAAATATGACTTATCTTGGAAGTAATTAAACAAAAGTAAGGTCACCCCAAAAGTTGGTGTGGTAAAATATTGAAATTTCAAATATTATTATCACCCTCAATATTCAACTAATGACCCTGATACTGATTAAATACAATTTTCAGGTATACATTAACCTCCTTGATTTTTTTCATGCAATTCTAATGAATTGATACAGAAATAAATACATTGTTATATTAAATTTGGGCTATTTGATGGCCTATTTTCAGATATTTGGGGCTAGAAATGCCAATTATTGGACTCAAATAGTTGGTTAACAATTTTTATTTGCTCTTATGTCAGTAAACTATGATAATATTACTCATTTAGTTGACAAGAGCATTTCATTTTGAAATTAAAAAATATTTACAATCCCATACTCAAATTTGGAGGGGGGTACCTAGAATGTGACATTTCATATTTGTCCACTGCATATATTTTTCTATATTTTTGATATGTTTTTCAACTGGTATCAATATACAATATAAGCCTAATTTAAAAACTGTTGCAATTTTTGGGATGTTAAACTTCCATTTGCCTAGCCTATAAGAGCATTGTAAGTTGCGAAACTACTAATTTCAAACCAATGATTTCATACATCATGGTGTCAGCGAACGACAAAACGTTCCTTCAATTTTTACATGTAAGAGTGATCTCAAGATTAGATCTCAGATCTTGAATTAACTTTGAGATACTGTAGCCGTGGTAAATTACACGTGGGCTTTAATTACGCGCAATTGGCGGGAAAAAATTAGTGCGAAATAATGATATACTACATCATTTTACTACTATATGTACTATATGCATCTGTCCACCCGTATAGCTCAGCGGTAGAGCACATGTACCAGGACTCCTTCAAGGATGGCTTCCTGGGCCTGCCTTCCTTGATTACATGCGTTAATTACAACCATTTACATGTATATACGGGTTATACTCAAGAGGTACTGCTCACCTTCATTGGTGGTAAATTAAACAAAATACAATACAATACGGGTCCGGTATAGGCAACAACGTACCTTTGGTGCCACGTGTTATTTGTAAACATAATGGTTGAATGTATGAATAAATTGAACTGAATTGAATTGAATAAAACACATCTTCAGGTCATTGTGAGTTATTCGTTGAACTGTTCCATATGCTAATTTCAGCAATGGGATACTTCAGTAGTTCTGCATGAAATGCATTCCCTAAGCATTATACACAGGCATATAACAAGGGGGATTGGGGCATTCGAGCGGTCCCTCCCCTTGCCCAAAAATTCTTTCAACACCATGCATGCAGTCTTTCACCATTCTGAGCACGTTTCGAGTGATTTTGGGCCAAAGTTGAAAAATGTGAACCCCGTGGAATTTTTGGAAATAAACCACCCACTTCGCAAAATTTGGCTGCAGGCCTAATACAACGTAAAAGATAGCGCTACGACCATGTACATGTAATTTAAATGGCAATTATGAGCTGTTAGATAACTTTTAACTTTTTGTAGAAAAGTTAATCCCTGCTTGTCTTTCGTTTTAAAATTGCTTTTATTTCATAATTCATGTTTTGTGACAGCGGGATGTTCAATTAAATATCCAAATATACCTAGCTGCATAATTAAATTTCGGATCCCACCACTTAAATAACCAATCAAGTTCATGCAAACCAATTGATACATTCTTAACAGTAGGCAAAATTTGATGGTTCGGATATATTTTTCTTTTGGTTGTATTATGTACATTTTGAATTTGGAAACTAATTACAAAAATCTACATTTGCATAGCAACAAACAACAAAGCAACAATACCAAACATTTTTTGAAAAAATGGTTTCCGCATGCTAACTAAAACTGTCTATTTCATATGTTTTAATCTAACTGACCTGTCTACCCTTAACACAGGTTAACTTACCATGGGAACATTATCTCAAAATTAATTAGAGATATAGTTATAATATTTTGAAATAGTATGTGCATATACATAATCCATATGTTCAGAAGAAATGAGAGGGATATATGAAAAAGTCACAAAATCATAGCATTTTCATCAGAATATATGGATCGGTGGATTGCCCCTTGTATTATATATTTTTGGGTATTTATTTGTATTTACTCGTATTTATTGCCCCTTGTATATGCATCATTATTGTAAAAATTGTGTTTGTTCAATGCGGTTTGAATTCTAACTTAATAGTCACGATACCAGAAAATGCAAAAAATTTATGTTTTTAGAAATAGAAATGTCAACAGAATGTCTTTTGGGTCAATCCTTTGTTATCCCAGGTGAAAAACAAGTTATAAAACCGTGGAACATTCAAACTGGATAACTTTACTATCGCCAAAATCTCAGTTCATGGGAACCAATGTAGGGCGATCGCGATATCTAAATATTTTTTTCTTTTCCACCGTCCAAGCACAATTCAAATCGTATCCTTGTTGAGACCAGTTAACATCGTATTTCCCAAGATGCTGAATTTAAGGTGACGCTAATTGATTAAGAATGTAAATGTTTAATATATAATTTGTGTAAAATTGTGCAAAAATACATGTACGTTTTGTTGGACAAAAATGATCATCATCTCTGGTTAAACTTCATTCAGCTCAGTAGAGTTAAATAAAGCAGTTATTTTGACATATATCCCGGTTGGAAGATAAAAATGTCTTACTTTTTCTAATGGTAAAACAAGGAACGATCCTCTTCCTCCGTCTGTGACAATGGCTATATATTTAGGATTCACTGCACAAAATCTGGAATCCCATGCTGAGCTTGTTATTCTAATATTGTCATAGTAGCAGCCATCCTTTTTGAGCGATGTTCCAAAAACATGGCGAAATTTGCTCTCTCGAACGAACCGGGACATCTGAAATAAAAATTCATTTTAGTCCCAATTAGCAAAATCACAAGAATTTCATTGAAAGAGTCTTTAGAAATATATCTTACCTTCAGAACACACTCTTGTTGGTCACTTATGAAGTTGTCCTTATTAGTGTTTAATCCAGTTTAAAATGTTATTAGTAAATCAACGGTTCTTTCTTGCCAGACCCGAAGAGGCGTTACGCGCATGTGCAGAATCAATCAACTGAAAAATGAGATCAAAATGGACTCAAAACTTATAGTGGGTGGTATTACTGATAAGCCCTGATATCAAACACTGTTTATTATTACAGTTAACCGATTTAAATTAGTGTATATTAGTTATAATTAAATCATTGCTTATTTCTGAATTTGGTTCAGCACCACTATTATATATTTTTCAATTTGAAATGATGACATTGAAAGTGTAAATCATAGAAAACCAAGTGTTCACCCTTTTTGGCAACGTATATCACTTCCGCCGGGAAGTTTACACTAGCGGATTAGACGAGTTCATTTTTATCTTGTGACACCTTATTGGGATGACAAATCCTACCTTAATTGGAATAAGCGATCGTTTCAGTAAAACTGGTGACCTTATCCTATGAAATGGAGATTATGTTTCGCAGCAAGTTCGGAGGGCAATTCTGTATAGCGCATTCTTAAGGGGAATGAATGAACTTTTTATAGAGCCCGAGTGCATTGTCAGTATGGGTTAGTACATACACGAATGTTTTTATATTTCTAATATAGAATTCATTGCAATTCAAACATGACCCTGGTTAATGGTTACCCTGTGTCCGGGCCCTGCGCGCAGAGTCTTGTAATAAAGGAAGTCGAACGAATGCAAATGGTATAGTCAATGATGAAGTAAAACAGTTCGTTCTTTGAAGAAATTTAATTTGCTGACATTTTTGTCCCGGTGTAAAAGAAATTATGGTCCCCTGGGGATTATGGTCTCCTTTCCTTACGGCCCTTACTGGCCCTGACTGTGTATAAATAATAAGGAAAATAATTGTGATTAGGTCACCATATAAATCAATAGAGAGTAGGACCAAAATTTGATAGGACCACCTACCCTTTTACACTTACTACTAAAACAGGCCTCCTCGATATTCGCGTTGTGAGAACCGTGGTTCGCTAGGTCGGAACTGATGATCACCAGTGAAAGTGTAGGAGCCTTACTTCCTGCGAAAGCTATTTGGATTTTGATATAAGTTTCAAAATCGAACATGGCTCTCGAAGTGAGTAATAGGAGCCCTGTAAAGTGGTAAAATTGTAAAAGTAAATTGATGTGCAATGTGATGAAATCGCAATGAATGTTGACCTGGTTTACCCCTTACAATTTATGATTTCGGAAAAGTTTATCTTTAAGAAATACTAAATTGGGGTACACGTGTTGAGTTACAATTGATATTCGTTTGAAAACTATTGAGAAGGTTTTATTTGTCAAAAGTATTATAGGAATGAAATTAATTTGATACAGAAAAATCATAAAAACTTAGTTGGAAAAGCATTGACTATATAAAATTAACACACTGGTGACATGTTGTCACCCCTTTTTAAAATATAGCCCTGCTCAACCCGTGCATGTATCAAAATCAAACACACCGCACTGCCGCAAAATCATTGTTATGTAGTATATATCAATAAATCAACGCACTGAATTGCTCTAATGCATGTTTGAATTAAGAAATTAAATATGTATCATTCTATATTGGAAATAAGAAAGATGTATTTTGGTTAATAGTTCTACGCAAAAATATGCTGCTGCTTCGAAATTGGTGTCAATATATTTTTTAATTAAACCAATGTAACATATTTACAGGTTGTAGTAGCTATATATGAAGAGGGAGTATTAGGTGCCACATAATGGTATTTATAATGATTTGTGAAATATTATAAGAATAGTAGATGTAGTTGTGTAAAGTATGATATTGTACATAATTGAGAAAATAAACGGATTTAATGGAAATGATTAATTTAATTCAAGAGTCTAAGTCTTGCGATTCTAATAAAGGTCATGAGTATTACTGTTTTGCTGGTTTATCCATAAATATGCCTTTTACATAAATTCCGTGTTTTGAACGTGATTCTTGGGCCCGTGCATGTGTATAGCTTTATTTTACTCGAAGAGGAAAATCGAGAACAGAGTGTAATAGTGGATGAGCTCGGACCTCTTTTTTACTCACACTATTGCATTTTTGTAATTATGTTAATTATTTGTAGTTAATCATTTCTCATTGATTTTGAAAATAATAGGGTCTAGTTTTTCAGCCTCTTCGAATAATTGCCATTTATACCCTCCTTGCTATTTTTATGAGGGGGTAATACGATAAGCATCAATAATTTATGTTATATATCTCCAATCAAATTTATATTTCTAGGGAGTATGTATCTATATATAACAAGTTCCAATGACAAGTTTGATCATGCTTGGTCAAGTGGCTGCCATGGCAACACAACTTAAGTGCGAAAAATTGTAAATATTTCGCATAAATCCACCAGTTCTTTAAAAGGTAAACGACTGCTTATCTCTTTGGATTGCACCAATCAGCATGAAGTTGACTTTAAAAACATATTTAAGGAGGTTTCAATGAAATAACATGATTAAAATGATTAATTGAATGATATCTATGACTCTAGTCCATAACTCTATTTGGTCACTATCATTCACATTGCTCAAAAGTGGGCGTGGCACTTTTAAGTAACTATCTTGAATAATTCATGTTATGTACCTCCAATCACATTCATACTTTCAAAGAGTATATATGTATATATAGTTAGTTGATATAGCAAGTCTGATCATGATTGGTGAAATGATTGCCATGGAAACACAACTTACTTATAAAGAAGTATAAACAATTGGATAAATCTACACATAGTTCCAGATTGTACCAATCAATAAAAAGTTTTTTTGAAAACATGTTATAGGAGTTGGTTTAAGAAAACATGACTGAAATCATCTATTAGTCAATGATATCAACTCATGGTTAATTAATAAACAGAAACTACTCTGTGTTCTTATATTCACCCCGGAATAGCCTGACAACAGTAAAGTCAGATACCGTTGTCTTTACCTTTACCTAGATACCTAGACTAAATTCCTTTGGAACAACAATCAATCAAAGTGTCTTAATACTCATTGTACGGTTAATAATGTTCTACCATCGAACTAAAGTCTTTAATTTTACCGACCAAAATGAGATACGAGACAACGGACATTGTAATTATTACCAAATACCATTGTCTTTCTAAATTACTCAAATTCAGATTCCGTTGTCATTGACAATATCGAAGGTGCTATATTGTGGCGATTCACGACCCAATTTGATGGAAAATGGGATTTCATATTATACATTATCACAAGAGCTTAATGCATGCACAGAATTAGCGGCGATAAAATCCCATGAAATGAAGACCAAGTGATTAGACAGTTGAAGTGATGGTTATGTCCGTCATTTGTGACAACGGTATCTGACTTTACCGTAGTCAGGCTATTCCGGTGTGATATTGATAGATCTTAACACATTCAGCCTTCTATAGCAATTGTACCTGTTTTGTGATAAATAAAAGAAATATCAAAAGGGAAATACAAGAGAAACTAGCAAAATGTCAAACTGATACTGCATCAATGTCTATATTGAATGCAGTCATTGAATAAGACTGGGCCCTGCATGCAAAAATAGGTGGACGTTGCATAGTTTCTGCAGAAGCAATGTACCATAATTCATGCAGAAAATATTACCTGGCCAGTAAACGCCAAAACACAAATACATGTGATAAAGTAATTGATTCATCATTCACATTTAGTTGCAAATATATAGATGAAACGGTGTTGACTGGTGGTCCCATAATTGTTACATTAGACTCTCTTCACAATATGTTCCAAAGACATATGAGTGAACATAATCCAACCATACCTACACCAAAGTACAGAAGGTTAGATAACTTCAAAAGTGGACTTAGTATTCATTTTGGGGAATAAACTCAATTTCTATCGCCCAAAAGAATCTTCATTGAAAAATGAACTTGTATTTGGCAATTTAAGGGGCATCTCCGAAAAATCTATTGCAGAGGCTTTTCATAAGAATATCAATTCAGAACAAGATCTATTGACCAATGCTGGGTCTCATCTAAGACGCATTATGTTAAATGCCAAAACAAAATACCCCTCATTTAATTGACCCCAAGAACATCAGAACTTGCAAATAGAATGTACAAATTCATACTAAATGTTCCCTATAAGGAATTTTTAATGAATCTCTTCCAGAGCAATGAGAACAAGATATTAAATGAGAAACAACAGCGGCTGGTGCATTCTATTGCACAAGAAATTTGTCTCGCAACTTCAAATGGATCATTCAAGATACCAAAACAATTATTTACTATCCCAGACACTACACCATCTCACAGGTATTGCCGACATTGTTACATAAATGAATCGTAATAGACATTGTCGGGCTTACACTGAGGTGATGCAAATCGAAACAGCAGGCTGTGAAGACATACAGAACAATGTTTCTAACTTACCCCACCATACTAATATGTACAGGGTGTCTCGAAAGTATGAGCCCCCTAGGCAGACGTGTACGTATACAATGTCTCCATGGTATGTGCCATATATAATTTTAAAGCTTATCCAAAGTTACATTGATTTGCCAAGTATCATGGTTCAACTCACAAATGGTAACAAGTTACAGGCATTTCAAAACTTAATAATGTTCGGCCAAAAATATAGTTCATTTTAGTATCCTGGAAACAGCCCTGACCTGAATATGACCATTAATATGGGTGCTATTGACGAATATAGGATGGATATTGAGTTCTAAAAAGAGGCAATTAAGGGTAGATACTCCAATGAATTCTTCTAAAATGGCTTAACAAATTTTTTGAGGATTACAAAATGCCACATCCCTATTTGAAGCGCGTTAAGGGTCATATATGAAAAACATTGCTGCTATTAACATGGTCTAGGGAGACACAAATCAATGTATCTTTGGATGATCTTTAAAATGATATAGGACACATACTATGGAAACATTGGTATATGTCTGCATAGTGGGGGGCCGCAGTGGGGGTATACTTTTGGGACACCCTGTAGTTAAGCTTATTAAATAAGGACATAATATGATGTAAATATGTATACTAGTATTTCATAGAAATTAAAATAGTATTTTAAAGAAAAACAGTTAACAATACAGAAATTAATCTAAATGAACTATGTATATATGTATCTACCATCTCCACACAAGCCAAACAAGTATATTTACAAAGAACAATGCCATTCATTTGTGTTACCATAGCAACCAATTACCAATAATCATCTAAATCATGCTGTTTTATTGACCAAAAATGGTTTTGAACACAACTTTATTTTGATTGGTTTAAGAGATTAGCAGTTACTTGTTAATCTGAAATAGCTACAATTGTTTGCATGCATGTTTCCATGGCAACCATTTAACCAAACATGATCAGACTTGCTATATCAACTCACTATATGTATATACATAGTCCCTGAAAGTATGAACATGATTGGAGGTACATAACAGAAATTATTTAAGATTGTTATCTAAAGGAGCCATGTCCACTTTTAAGTAGTTTGAATGATAGTGACCAAATAGGAATATGAACTAGAGTCAAAGATATCATAAAATTAATCATTTCAGTCACGTTCTCTCATTCAAAACTCCTTAAATATGTTTTCAAAGTCAACTTCATGTTGATTGGTACAATCCGAAGAGATTAGCAGTCGTTTACCTTTTAAAGAACTTGTGGATTTATCCGAAATATTTACAATTTTTCGCACTTAAGTTGTGTTGCCATGGCAACTGCTCGACCAAGCATAATCAAACTTGTCATGGAAACTTGTTATATATAGATACATAATCCCTAGAAATATGAATTTGATTAACGGTATATAACAGACATAATTCATGCTTTTCATAGTACCCCTTCATAAATATAGCCGGGAGGGTATAAATGGCAATTATTCGAAGAGGCTGAAAAACTAGACCCTATTATTTTCAAAATCAATGAGAAATGATATAATACACATAATTAACATAATTATAAAAATGCAATAACGTGAGTAAAAAATTGGTCCCAGCTCATCCACTATAAATATTGTATCGTTTTTCTAATTCAGACTCGGGGAGATTCAAAATGGCTGCCTGATGTTTTTTCCTTCATCTTGGGATAGGCATACTTTCGTAGAAAATCCTTTGTTGTCTCTAGACATCAACATATAAATTTGAACCAAATCCGTCAACTAGCAGACTAGTATTTGAGCTATCAAAGATTATGTACTTTTATGAAAAATGGCGGCCATTTTGAAATTCAGCCACAATCTTGAAAATTCTTTTTTGAACAAATCTACTTTTTCCTAGGCATCATCATATAAAATTGGGAACCAAATCTTTTCACTGGTAATTGTGTTATCAAAGATTACGTTTTTACGAAAAATGGCCGCCATTTTGATGTTTAGCAGCCATTTTGAAAATCTCTTCTTCAGCGTAGCTGCTCTGTTCCTATACAACAGCATATAAAATTTGAACCAAATCCGTCAACTAGTATTTGAGTTATCGAAAAAAGGTTTTACGAAAAATGGCGGCCATTTTGAATTAAGCGTCTATATTATATTATATTATATTATATTTGAGTTATCGCCCGGACAAAAGGACAGATGGACGAACGGACGGACGGCTTTCCTACATCCCCCTCGAACTTCGTTTGGTGGGATAATAAACATTATTCAGTTATTAAAGATAACATAACTTTTCATTAACAATGTGTATATAAATTTATTGCAGGCTAGATATATACATGCTACAAGTGAGAAATTCTTTCATTTTAAAGTGACACTTTATGTGAGGCATTTTTGTAAGGTGTTCATTAAAAAAAGACATTCTACATAAAAAAACATCAATTTTTTAATTACTTGAGCACCCATTACAATTCAAAAAAAATCTACTGTCCCATACAACCTAATTATCACTAATTACTAGTGTTCCATTTTACCTTTTACATGACACCAGTGCTTCTGGTCCTACAGTAAATGATGAATACATACAAATTAAGTTTCAAGAACAATTGACAATATTTTATGTTTTGGCAACAAAACAAGTAGCCTAACCATGATGCATGGTGTAGTTTGATAAAACAAAGAATTCACTTTGGAAATGATTTTCTCACTAGGGTTATTATAGAATGTGTTAAACGTATTATAGAATGCGTTTAACTTATAATAGTATGTGTTAAACTGTTAAAGGTGATTTAAATGCAATGTCATTCCATTATAGGGGTATAGCCAAGATCTAATATATAGCGAGGCAAATTTTTATTTATGGTCTTCATATTCAAGGTTTCAATTGAAAAATACCTCTGGAATAATATTTTGTAAAATTTTGGCAGGGCAACTAGTCATGTTTGATTATTTATGCATGGGAAGATACCCTAACATTCTTTTGGTAATATCTAGTAAGGCAATGATACTATCATTTATTGTTTTGATCTGGGGTAGCAATTTTAGAATATTAGGCATATAGGTTCATTAAAACATGATGGATTTACAAATCTACACAGTACAGAGATTGAGGGATCCTATGAATTCTGCCGAACACCCATCTAGCGCAACATGCGTTCAAAGTTTCTCAATACCACTTTAGTTTCTTAATTATTACATTTATACATGTTAGTTAGTGCTATAGGGATGACAATGATGCCACGTAAGTGTACTGAAATGTAATAAGTGTACTGGTCTGAAATGTAAACTATGTTAAGTAGGTATATTATCCGCAAAGTTGGCATATTATTGCCAAATGTGAGTCATGTGAATTGTAATGTTACTTAGTAGCCAGATCAACTATACAATATGCCACCTTACGTTTGTATACACAGATCTGTGCAAAAGTATTTACAAATGGACAATAATATCACATACAAGTCTCTACAAGTTTTTTGGCAAGGAAAGATACGCCAGTTATCAGTTCTCTCAAAATCATGTTTTGACTGAATGAATTCAATTGATCTGGCCTGGCCGTGAGCCAACCCACTCCATGCATGAACGCTTACAATCAGTATACCTATTAAAACCTATTTATAGGATAAATATTCATCTCATTTTGTAAAATTGTATTGAATAATTTAATTGTATAGAACATTGTAAACAACAACAAAAACAGTCACTTGGCAACATTTACATGTATTCTATGTACTATCACCTCAAATTGTTAACAAGTGTAGCCTTATGTTTTATGGGTGTAGCTAGGTACCCAACACAGCCAGTCCACATCCAAGTGGAACCCATGCCACAAGGATCCACGTGGAATCCCCGTGAAATCCACATTGTTTCTGCGTGGGGCCCGCATGGGTCGGATTGAGGGTGTATACTTGATCAACATTTCACAGAGACATTTTTAGGCATTTTAGACTAAATCTGCGCAAACCTGTCCTGTGTAAACCTGTAGTAGTATAACATGCCCTTTGTGTTGCCTCACTTGTCTAAATTAGCCTCACTAATCTAAATTAGCCTCACTAATTGTTGAAACCGTTGTTAAAATACACACACTGTAGCATGAGCTAATGTTTGAACCTGAAGCATGTATAAAATATACTAACTATTGGTACATCACATACAATACATGTACAATTTATAATTACATAGCTTTATTAGTAAATCTTCCCTAGTCAATTCCCAAAACCAATGTATATATTCACATTGTATTCTACATGGTATAAATATCATATCTGCCCCTCCCAGTCTGATTAAACAGAGGAGTCATGGTCATTCTCAAACTGATTTATTTAGGCCAATAAATTATTTCAAGTAAAGTTATTTTCATGGATCGTTATAAACACGACGATTGACTGAAAGGAGCGTGACCATTGTGATGTGTTGTGAATACCCAATTAAAACTAGCAAATACCACAAAAAATTGTATGCAATTCCAATTAATTTGTAGTGAATATCAATATAAATTGTAGTGAATACCAATATGACTCGTAGTGAATTCCAATCAATTTGTAGTGAATGATATTCACTGAATATCACTAAAAGTGAATACCACCACAACATACATGCAGCATAAAATGCTGGTATTAGTGAAGACCTGCTAAATATACATATTGTGAAAACCCAGGTGATTTGAATTTAGACCATCTTTATTATCCCATCGAACAAAGTCTAATGACACTTTTGGTAAATGGCTGCCATTTTTGCTATATACTTTGTTAGTAAAAATACCAGCCATGGCTGTTCGATGGGATTTGCAATGCTTTGACGTTGCTGTTGTCTAGTTTGAATTTAAGATCACCTTATATTTGCTGTTGTTTTGTAGAGTATAACTGAAGAATATCAACACTATTACTTGTGCCTTCCGGTGCTCACAGATTAAATGTGCCACATCTCACAGATCCAATTTTGGAAGTAACGAAACGAAAAATTCTACCAAGAAATTTCAATTGGACTACAAGATGTGTATACACCAAGGTGGAGAAAGATGCTGCTAGATATACACCTAGCTGACCATAGTGTTGGAGGAAAACTTCAATTCAGAATATGTGAAGCCATTATATTGTGGAGGTCCTAAGAGAATCCATGAGCACTTTACTGACAAGTTAAGTTGTAATATGTCTATCTTCATCGTCTATGTACATATTTAAACCACTTCCTCATCACCATTTTCCGTAACCAAGTTGTCCATTTCCAATTCACCATGGCGATCTGCCTCTTGTGCTGCCACCTTTTCTTCTAATGCGGTGATACGGGATTGCTGTTTCTCAAATTTAGCCTCCATTGCCTCAGACTTAACCTCCATCGCCTCAATCTTGGCAATCAATTTCTCAATGAGCGCATCCTTTGTGTTGTTAGTCTCGCTTGGTTTAGGGGCATCAGGCTTGGCAGCAGTGATCTCTGGCTTCTTGGATTCTATCAAAGGTTTGGCTGGTTTTGGTGACTCAACGACTGGCTTTGAGCTCTGCAATGAATAATGAGAAACTGCACACACATGAATCGAATGTATCACCTCCTCATATATCTCATTTACATTCAGCCACACATCTTACATGTATTATTGCATTCTTAATGTATTTATTCTAATTTGAAAAAATGTTTAGTGAACTCCCCACCAGTTACTAGATCCTGCATCTATTTAAATATATTTGAATATATATTTTCCTATTTGAAATTGTTTTGAACTCAGGGAGAACTTTTTTCATACATTTTGACCAGTACAATGTTCAAACAATAAATTGTGTATCCAATTTGAGAAAGATCACTGGACCTTATACTCCCATAAACACCCACACAAACACACTGTTTCAGTTTAAAAATGAAGAAACTTTGTTTATAAAAGTTAGTATGATACATCATATTTAATGGTAAACTATATGATTTACATTAAGTTTGGAATACATTTTTTAAACAAGTGAGTGATTGCAAAAGCTCACCATGTGAGCTAAAAATGCCCAAAAAGTTTTTAATGACTACCAGCACACTTTCAGAGGTTATGAAGGAAAGATCTATTTTAAAATTAAACAGATAAACATTTAATTTGATGCGCAATAATATTCATATAGTTCCTAAGATACTTAAGCCTAAATAATGAAGCATTATCTAATTTGATGAAACATAATCAATATACAGGGTGAGCCAACAAATGTTATTCATTTTGCTATTACAATACAACAGAATAGTTAACATTTTTGGTCAACCCTGTATATTCAGTAGCTCTTGACCATAATTGCAAGCATAATTTCTAATATTTAAACGTATACTACTAATCACACAGAATTTCAAAAGAACTAAAGAATCAAACTTTTGATACTCAATATAATCTACGTACTCAAACACTCAATGCAGTTCAAACAAAAATACTCAGATCGAGCTGTACAACAATACTAATACAATACTGTGTAAATGTACAATAATACTCGTGCAACAAAAGTCATACAACGCATTAACATGGCAAAATGTCACCACCTAGTTGCTCACAATATTATGAGTTCAATCAAAAGTCAGATTTGAACTTCGGAGAACATTTAGATGATTTTGAAAAAAATAAATTGTTAAATTTGAATCAAGATGAAAAAAGACCTTTTTGACCTTGAGAATGTCATTGAAGGTCAAATATTTTAACCTTGAGAATGTCATTGAACTGTTGAGAACTTGTACATGATTTAAAAAAAATTTGAAGCAAGTTGAAAAAAGACCCTTTTGACCTTTTTTGACCTTGAGAAGGTCATTGAAGGTCAAATTTTAAAAATAAAGTCAGATTAGAACTTCTGAAAACTTGAAGATGATTTTGAAAAAACTGAAGTCAGTCTAAACAGTATTTGTTAAGTTATTGGAAGTTGTAAGAATTTGTTACAGACGCTGATCGCCAAACGCCAACCACCTACCACCATCAAAAAACGGAGACCATAACAATATGTCACCACTTTTTGGTGGTGACATAACAACTACATACTCAAACAACACAATTACTCAAACAACACAATTACTCATACTTAAACACTCATACAACACAGATATATAAGTATTCTGTGCTTCAACACTCAGAATACTATACAATTCTAATAAATATGCAGAACATAAGAAGTAATAAAGCACAAACTAATGCATAATGTTAAAAACAACAACGTGTAAATAATAACTAATAGTGAAGGCCCATAATATATTGTTGCAAGGAGGTTTAAATAACCTAAGATAAGCAGCAACATATTGTGTAGGCCTTCTATGATGAAAGAGGTAGAAGAAAGAATACTAAAACATCGACTAAAATCTTGAGCAAATTCAAAAAATAATTGTTTGTTTATATTATGTGCATTATGAGTGTACTCCATGATTATGAATTTATTCATTATGAGTAAACTAAGTGATAATAATGACAGCACTCAGATGATTATGAGAGCAAAATGTTATAATTGAGTGCATCATCTTTGGGTGAACTTTTGAGTGCCCTCTGCAATAAGGGATATACTCAATCATGAGTGTACTCAAAACTTTTGAGAGACCCTAATGATTAGGAGTGTTTTCAATGGTCATGAGTAAACTTAATGATTTACAATACATAATATTCAACAATTATGATTGCTATTCAGAACAACATTGATACATAACAACAACACAGTGCATGGTTACCACGGTTACCTCAAACATTGCCCTCACATCTAGAACTTTAAACTGCTGCAATGGGTGGCACAAAAATAATGATAGGGTCAACATGCATATGATTAGGGCTTCAGTGAAGGCAAGGGCTGATTCAATGAAGGCAAGGGCTGATTCATTGATTCAAAGGGCTGATTCAATCCAAGGTCTTATTCATTGATTCCAAGGGCTGATTCATTGATTCCAAGGGCTGATTCATTGATTCCAAGGGCTGATTCATTGATTCAATGATCCTTTTGATATGGCCCATGTTATATTTTCATGTTACATAACTAGAAAAAGGTCATTGGTGTCATTTTCACTGGTCCATAACAGGATGATACAAACTGAAGTTAGTGTAATCCAAGATTGGAGACAAAATTAGTGCGATATCCATAAACCATCAATTTCAAGTAAAATTTGAATTCAAAATTGTTTTGCAAACTCATAAACATCTGATTGTAAACAACTAAAATGAAATGCTCAAAGATCTCTCGGAGACATTTTAGGAAATTAGGTTCATCCTGCTGAGGACCAGAGATTTTGACCAGCTGCTCTAACACCTTTAGCTAAAGCCCTATATGTGACATCAAACATAAAAACAGGCTATAAAACATCATGGCGAAAACAATTCCGTAGAGGCCTACCATATGAGAATACATCGGATAGTCCTATATAATGTGAAAAAACATGGGTGAACATGAAATGTGACAACATGTGGTGTGAAATCGGTTCTGGTTAGAACATGCTGGGTGTGATAATGTGATGTTTAACCCAAATGCAGAAGAAAATATGAAAATATCATGTATTCTTTCTTCTTATAAACAAAAAAAAAATTATTCCATAAAATACATATCACATAGACAGTCTGACATTTCCCTGTAAAACACTTAAAAAATAATGGCTTCTTGAAAAAATTAGCTAATATTTTGAAAATGTCAGTATCAAATATTGATTACTTGTCTTTTTACTTCTACTTCCTTTAAAGAAGGAATATAATACCCACTATAGATTTCAACAACATTAACTTGGATCCATTACCATGAATTTATTGATTTCAAATGTACGTGTAGTTTCAAGGAGTAAGCTGCAGGGAACAGTTGTTTGCCAAGTGATATATACTTCATGGAATAGAGCGAAATTAGCCCTGCAAACCCAAGTAAGGCAGTAAAAAGGTGAAATAAAACAATGATTAGAATTGACCTTGTCAGTTGCATATCAAGATTTATTCTGCACTGTACAGCATTACTGCAATGCATAGTACTGCACTACATGGAACTGCACTAAATGGAAGACCACTACACAGTACTGTACTGCACCACATGATATTGCATTGCACTGCACTGCGATTCTGTACTGCACTACATGGAACTGCGCTTAATGGAAGACCACTACACTGTACTGTACTGCACTACATGATATTGCACTGCACTGAACTGTGATTCTGTACTGCACTACATGGAATGGCACTTTGTGACACTGTACTGCATTACATCATATTGCACTGCTGTACTGCATGACATGGTTCAGCACTACACAGCACTGAACAATATGATAGTGTAGTGCAGTACATTACACAGCGCTGGACTCCACTGTACAGTGGCACGTGTACATGCCCCACCATGTACTGAACTGCACTACATGGTATTGCACTACATTACTCAGCACTAGAGTCCACTGAACTGCAACACAGAGCACTGTACAGCACTATACATGTACAATATTGTACTGCACTACATGACACAATGACACTGCACTGTACTGCACTACATGTATTACTCTACATAGTAGTGCACTGCACTATGTGGCATGTGTCTGCACTATGTTGCATAAGGGATTAGATTCCATGAAGGCTGAATGCAAGTTACAAATGCCTGATGCCTATAACAAATCCACATTATCTAAACATTGCAAGCCAAAACATAATTGCAGCGCCACTTATCAATCAATATTCATTCTTACACCAGGTCAATAGTAAAGGCTCGAATTCAGAAACATCTTTTTTGATTTCCATCACAATGGATGCGTCTCAGTTTACAATACCACCACCCCCAAGAAAAATATGAAATTTCCTTTGAAAAATATTTATGGATCTATGTGAACTGTAATAGCTCAAGGTAACATGTTTTCTTTTACGTAATATTGAGCAATTATGACCATGAATGTTATTTCAATGTTACCTGCCTTTTGTTTATGAATTTCTGAGAGCAGCAGTTGAGCTGTGAATATTTGATCTTTGGGAGATGAAAGGAGCTGTAGGCAGAACTACCCCAGGGGGGAGTAGAAATTTGTCAATTTTGACCTGAAATCAATTTAAAAGTGCTCAAGGAATTTTACACTGGAGGGAGGTCACTAAATGGGTACTTTGCTATATTCAGACAAAGGTTAAGACAATCATGAATAGATAGAATTAATATACATCATTCACTGCTGTTTTTCTTGGGGGGGGGGGATATTTAACCTCCTGGCTACTGACGGTAATGTGGACAAAATTGCAGAAAAAATGCACCATTCAACTGCAGCAAAAATCAAAGAATGACCTTAATTAAATGTAAGCTTCAAAATTACTAACGCAAATAGCATTCATTTCATAAAATCCCAACAAATATGAAAACTTATCCCTATCAGCCTTGTAATATATTTTAGATTGCTACGCTTAAACATAATGCTGTATAATTCTGCGGAGCGCTCGGTAAATACCCATATTTATACATACACTATGTTATGTGACTATATTATAGTCTAACAGTATGCGAGAGGAAATCTTAGAAGTTCATGCTGGAATCTTAAACATATGGTAGTCAACTCTTATTATCAGTAATATTAAATTTCAACACCTGAAAGGCATCAAAGCTGGGGTGATTTTTAAATGCTGTGCAAATTCCATTTATTGTAACTTTGGGTCGTCATTTAACACTGTGCAAATTTCAGTGTAGTTAGGGTCATTAATAAGATGTGCAAATTCCATCAAAGCTTGGATCATGGTTAAATAAAAATGTCCAAAAATGGCTGGGCTCATAACAAAATTAATATATATACAACACAAAACACATTTAGAAATTCCAGCGAACTCCAGAGATGGCCCCTATGGATTAGTAAACTAAATAGCGGAAATGGAAAACATACAGGCTTATATACAAAAAATTCTTATTAACATTCTTCCTCGTCGCCATTTTCTTGTTCATAATATGCAATTTTTTCTTCTAAGGTCTTAATCCGTCGTTCATGGCCTTTAACGATGATTTTCAGCTTTCTAATGTCGTCCATGATTTGCTTAGGTTCAAAGTCCTAAAGAAACAGAGAAAATGGATAGTTACTACGGTAGTATCCAGGTACCCATACTTGCAATAGAATTTCATGGTGGTTAGTCTCCTTACAAAGGATACAGGCCCGTAGGCTCAGAGATTCCAATGTGACCAGAGTACTGCTTTTCTAAAGCTGTAGAGTTCATTCCCTTTTGGAATATTCAACATTGATTTATATTGTTGACATGTTAACTGTAGACCTTGTATTGTGTTTTTCATTCTTTCTTTTTATTGATTTTGCCTTGGGAGCTTGTGGCCTGGTCAAGTAATCAACAACATTGTTCAGAAAAAATTGAAATTTGTAATTTTCTACAAAGATCCTTGAGCGAATTAGTACAATAACATGTTTTTTATATCATATTCGTAAATGTATTTTGTAACTTATATATTATGTTGAATAAATAATTTTATTAAAAAAACAATACCGTTCTTTGAGAAATTATTTTAATGAAGGTTTACACTCCTCCCCTTCATCATGTTACACTCCCCTCAATAAGTATGGCAATGGGTTACACTCCCCTCAATAAGTATGGCAATGGGTTACACTCCCCTCAATAAGTATGGCAATGGGTTACACTCCCCTCAATAAGTATGGCAATGGGTTACACTCCCCTCAATAAGTATGGCAATGGGTTACACTCCCCTCAATAAGTATGGCAATGGATTACACTCCCCTCAATAAGTATGGCAATGGGTTACACTCCCCTCAATAAGTATGGCAATGGATTACACTCCCCTCAATAAGTATGGCAATGGATTACACTCCCCTCAATAAGTATGGCAATGGGTTACACTCCCCTCAATAAGTATGGCAATGGGTTACACTCCCCTCAATAAGTATGGCAATGGATTACACTCCCCTCAATAAGTATGGCAATGGGTTACACTCCCCTCAATAAGTATGGCAATGGATTACACTCCCCTCAATAAGTATGGCAATGGATTACACTCCCCTCAATAAGTATGGCAATGGGTTACACTCCCCTCAATAAGTATGGCAATGGGTTACACTCCCCTCAATAAGTATGGCAATGGGTTACACTCCCCTCAATAAGTATGGCAATGGGTTACACTCCCCTCAATAAGTATGGCAATGGGTTACACTCCCCTCAATAAGTATGGCAATGGGTTACACTCCCCTCAATAAGTATGGCAATGGAAAGTCTCAATTGGATAGGTTGTTAAAGTCTGCTAACAGTTGAATCATATTTTTGTTATTACAGTATATTAAAACAGTCTAGAAATCTATGACAAATTTGATGATTTTTTTTCAATTGCCAAACATAAACTGGCTTTTATAAGTGATCAAAAACGAAACTTCAAGTTGGCAAACTTATGGAGGGGAGTGTAAACCATGGCCTATTCTTTTTGATCACACAGACGCAAATAATGAGCTATGATGAGTAACAAAATGCCTCAGTTATTATTCAATAGACTTTTTACCCCTGGCCTCTCCCATGTTATACATTTCTTAAGGAGTGTCACACTGATATATAGTTTTTTAGTTTTAGCTTTATAATTTATTTACCTCATGCTCATTAAAATGTACAAAATATATACTAAAAAACACATTAAGCACAGCCAGCATTTGGCTTATGAGAGTCTGAACATCATGTGATACATGTGATTTGTGATACATGTGATTTAGTCCCTACTGCTGAAGAGGGGAGACCTGAAGATCTTAGATCAGTTAACCTCTTGAATCCCAGGCTCTAAAATTGGTTGAAACCAGATAAATTTTCATTTTTGCCACCTTTTGGCATTTTACTACATACCTTTACAACTTAATTAGATGGCAGAGATCATTTATACACGTTTTAAAACATTTTTTGTGTAAATTGGATGAAAATTGTTCAAATAAGAGCAATTGTTGTGAACAATTTTGTGACGGATTTTCTCGTCCCTCTGGGTTTATTTCTGAGGTGACGAGAAATCTCGTCATTCTGGGTAGTCAAAAAAGGTTAAGGAAAATTGATCAAAAATATTGTTGCAAAGGGTAATAAAAATTATAAGTCATGCCTCGAGCATCTGTCACATTTTGCTCAAATTGAGGTTCAATATTAATGGAATTAATGCGTCACATTTGTTGATTAGCTCTTAGAGCTATTTACTAGTCAATAGAAGGTCATATGTGATACTGGAGGACCTATACAAGATGATATAAGGTCAGACGAATAAGACTTTCTTTTTTCAATTGTGAATAATTAATGATTTAGTTCTCGTAAGATTTGTGAAAAATGAGTCAATTTCTACAGTTGAGGTATAATATGTGTATAGTAAAACATGTGTAAGTAGAACACCATTAATTCCTCAAAAAGGTGTTTGATTTGGAGAGTGTTCCACTCACACGAGTGTGACAGCTTTTAGTTGTAGTTCCTATGACTAATTCATGACGTTGAGCACATTTTTTAAAATCATAGAACTTCAGTGAAAAATCATTGTTTGAAGAAAACTAAAGGGGAGATGGAGTTAGCAACAATAATTAAGTCCAATTGAAAAGCTTCTTATAACCAATACAAATAAAAAAAATATCCGCCCTCCATGAATCATACGCTGTTTAAATCAAACTTGTTGTCCTGGTTAACATATCATTACCATTCTAATTTCTGAATGTCCAATTAACATAACCACCATGACACTATTTGCAAGGGTACAAACTATTTACAAAGGTATGCATTTTTTGCAAGGGTACATATTTTAAACTAATAATGAAACTAAATTCAAACATGCTTAATTCACTTAATGTATCTAATTAATCAGTATAAAATTGCTTAAATAACTTAAAACTAAATCAAAGGTGATGTTTTTCCAGTAATTTAAATAGAGGGCAGTCTTGTTGTAATTCCAATTCCAATGTAATCTTTTACATCAATCAGTACATTTTCTCCAAACAATTAATGTACCCTTACACATTTATCAAATACTGGTTTTGTTATTCACTTCACATCAGAGAGATTGGCAAATTATATGTTTGCAAGGTAATAATTTATGAATAAATTTTCCTCATAAAGAAAACTAACCACAATGAAATTCTGTAAGGGCACTTCAAAACATCTAAATGGAAAACTATTGTGAAAGGAAAGTATTCAGGATGATAAATTCAATGTTAACTTACTGATGGGAGAGCAGCTTGAGCTGATGCAGCTGCTGCTGGCTCTGGTGCAGCTACTGGTGTTGGTGCAGCTACTGGGGCTGGAGCAGCTACAGGCGTTGGTGCAGCTACGGGTGCTGGCTTGGCAGGCTCTTTACTGGCCATAGGAGTAGATGTTGGCTAAAACAGACAACATTATTTTCAAATGATGAGATCATCACAAAATCAAGAGGAAGTACTTTTTATTATATCTTTCAACTCATTAATAGGTTTTGATTCATTCATGGGTTTGTTTCTTAAAACAAGCAAAATTAAATTCTTCAATTCAACTGAAATCAAAGTGTCATGCATAATATCAGGGGTTTCACTAGAATTTCTCACAAAAGGCTATTAAATGAAAACAACAGACAAAATTTATGGAAATCATAAATTTACAAGAACACAAATGTGTACAAAATGTCCCCACCAATGGGTGATCTCATCAAATGGTTATCCTGAAAACAAGTAGACAAGACTTTACCAACACAATTTGAGGACGGAAAATCCAAAATGGCCACCTTAAAATTTACTCAGAATGCCAAAAATTTAGTCAGTTCTAGATTTTCATATTAAGAAGCACCCCTGAAAATTTGAAATTGATCCGTCACAGTTAACCAGAAAACATGTAAACAAGGCTTTACAGACAAGATTTTAGGATGGAAAATCCAAAATGGCTGCCTTGACATTTACCCAAAATGTCAAAAAACTAATCTGTTTCTAGATTTTCATACTAAAAATCATCCCTGAAAATATGAAATTGATCTACCAAACGGTTCACCTGAAAACGTGTAGACAAGACTTTACAGACAAGATTTTAGGACAGAAAATCCAAAATGGCTGCCTTGACATTTACACAGAATGCAAAAAAACTACTCAGATGTAAATTTTCATACAAAGAATCATCCCAGAAAATTTGAAATTGATCTACCAAACAGTTCACCTAAAAACATGTATACAAGACTTAACAGGCAAGATTTTAAGACGGAAAATCCAAAATGGCTGCCTTGACATTTATCCAGAATGCCAAAAAACTAATCAGATCTAGATTTTCATACTAAGAATCATCCCTGAAAATTTGAATATTGATTTACAGAACGGTTCACCTGGAAATGTGTAGACAAGACTTTACAGACAAGATTTTAGGACGGAAAATCCAAAATGGCTGCCTTGACATTTACCCAGAATGCCAAAAAACTAATCAGTTCTAGATTTTCATATTAAGAATTATCCCTGAAAATTTGAAATTGATCTACCAAACCGTTCACCTGAAAACGCGTAGACAAGAGACAAGATTTTAGGACGGAAAATCCAAAATGGCTGCCTTGGCATTTACCCAGAATGCCAAAATACTAATCAGATCTAGATTTTTATACTTAGAATCATCCCTGAAAATTTGAAATTGATCCACCAAACGGTTCACCTGAAAACATGCAGACAAGACTTCAAAGACAAGATTTTAGGACGGAAAAATCCAAAATGGCCGACAATAAAAAAGTGAATATGAGTTTTTGCTGATTTCTTTTTACAAAATTATCACATATAACTACTGTTGACAATTACATAAGCTTTAACAAGAAAGTACATCTGAAATTATTTATAAAGCTACTAAATAGTTAAAGTATGAAAACTCAAAAACACCATTCAATATGATACAAAGTATTATCGCACGCTAACTTTTCTTAAGACATTCATGACTGAGCTAACAGGTTCAAAACCTAATCAGATCTAGGCCGACAATATGGCCCCACACTATGTGGTGGGGACATAAAAATGGAAAAGTTGAAAAGTCCCTAAAAACAACAGGCAATTTTGTGAAAACAACTGGTGAAAATCGCCTATTGCCCGCTGCTAATGAAGCTGCTGAATATGGTCAAAAGTATAAAACAACAAAAAAAATAAACTTGATGTACATGTTTGCATGTTATGTAATTTTGAATGCTTCACAGAGTGGTCAATAACTTACTTCTTTAAAAGGATGTGGTGTGTTCTTACATGAATACATGACTGTTCATAAGTCACCATATACAGACTATGCTATACGAAAACAAGATGTGCATATATCATGTGCGCAAAGTGTGGATATTAATGGTCATTTTTGAATTTGAATTTGTGATATTTCATCAACTAAGACATGTTGGGTACGCAATTATCGTCAACCATTTGTAGAGGATACCTAATAGAAAGGAAAATTTGTCTATAGTTGTATTCTTCATTCCTTAACGATGCACCAAGCATTCATCCTTGCTCCATAGCAAAGAATTTGAAATTGCTGCTTTATTACATGGTTAACAGCCTTCATTCAGTATTGATGATCGAGATGACCAATCAATATAAATCATTTTTGCATTTTGAAAGTCATACACTTTCTGTGTAAATTTTAAAAAAATTGAAAACATTGATTGGAAACGAAATGTGCTACCTTTAAAAGCACTGCAGATATCATCACTTCGGATATCACATTTTTGTTTAATGTTTCCCATTTTGTATAAAAGTACACAGAAACCTTTCAATTTTCAAAATGCAAATATACTTTGTATTATTATATACCCAATTCCCTCAAATGAAAGAAACGGGAATATATATTTGAACTATTGCCCCCTGACATCACGATTGCAACTTCTATTACCCTTGGAAACTGCGCAGACGAAAAACAGAAAAATGGAGGATGAAAACAAACACAAATCAACTCCGTTCACCATGACAGACATGTGTGAAAGATACAATGGAGCAACATGGATAAAGCTCCCTAAGCTCAATACGTCTGTGTAATTTCAAGTGTTATGATAATCTATTTTGCGCGTTGAACGCGATTGAATTTGTCAAGTGAGAGTCGCAGAAATTTCTGAGGCAAAAATTTATGTTGAGCATACGATGACGTCACAGCTTATAATGCTAACAATGGACCCCAGGGAGGGGGCTTTCTAAGCCTTTTTGGCCTTCGCAGAGGAAACGGGACAAGAGTCAGTATAGGGTATATAATAAAACAAATAGTGTATGCCTAATTTCGAGCAATAGTGTTAATAATTTACACTATTGCCCTCAATGGCAGTCACTATTTGTATATTGATAGGTCATCTCGATCACCAATATTGAATGAATACTGTTTACGTTGTGAAAAAGCTGCTTTCAAATTATTTGCTTTGGAGAGAGTATTATTGCTTGATGTGCCTCTATAGAAAGAACTACACACCTATTTACACAATTTCCTTTTTATTAGGGAACCTGTACACATGTATGAATATAACTGAGTACCCAACATGCCTTAGTTGGTGAAATATCACAAAATTAAATTAATAAATGATCATTAAAGGAAAACTGAAATAGCTTATCTCAACTTGCAGCTACAAAAATGCGGTTTTCTCCATTGTAAGCCCAACGTAGAGTTCTTGCGATGCGCTAACGGTCATAAATAACGAAATAAAACTAACTGATCAATCAAATTGGCCCCCACGTGATTTGTAACGTCATATACAAAATGTAGCTTTGATTTATTGGTTCCATAGTAATCACAACGTCACGGCAACCATAGGATTGTTTTGTAAACAAATAACAAAACATTTGGAATTATGACGTCATGATCTAATGGACCAAAACGGGCCACGTGGGGACCAGTGAGAGATCACATGGGGGCCAATAACGTCACAACCAATTCGAATATTGCTTATTAAGCAGCTATAACGATCGTTAGAGTCAAATAATATTCACACTTCTGATGTGAAAACATGTCAAAATAAATTTATCAAAAAAATATATTGATTCCTTTAGGTTAAAAATACCATTTCATATCTGCTTTAATATCTGCACCTTGTGCACATGATATCCGCACCGCTTGTTTTCGTATAGCAGTGTGCATAGATTGTAAGTCAATGAACACAGGGTTCCTCCAAGGATGGCTTTCTGACTCTGTCTTCAAGTGTGAAATACGGAATACACCAATGAGGTATTGCTCACCGAAAAATGGTGATAACCAAAATACAATACAACACAAGAACACAAATGTGTACAAAATGTCCCCACCTTTGGGTGATCCCGTTAATGGTTGTCCTAAAAATGAGTAGACAAGACTTTACCGACACAATTTGAGGAGGGAATATCCAAAATGGCCACCTGAAAATTTACCCAGAATGCCCAAAAATTCGTCAGTTCTAGATTTTCATACTAAGAGCCACCCTTGAAAATTTGAAATTGATCCCTCACACAGTTAACCAGAAAACATGTAAACAAGACTTTACAAACAAGATTTTAAGCCCACTTGTTTTCGTATAGCAGTGTGCATAGATTGAAAAATGGCGATAACCAAAATACAATACAATACAAAAAACAATACTTCATACATATCAATATAACCCCCTTACCCTTGGCTTATCTACAGCAGGGGCGGGAGTTGATGCTGCCGTTAGCTTGTTTGGCATTTTACTAGATAGAACTGATGACTTTGGTCTCGTCTTACTTCCTATAGCCTTCTTACTTTTTTCATCAAACTTTGCTCTCAGCGATATCTGTAATTAAAAGACACACATTGATAAATATCACACTTTTTATTGAAAAATTCAAATTCGCTGAGAAATTTAACTAGTTCAGTTTGAACAGCTAAATGGTTTTCCAAAATTTTGTTGACAAGATTTATGTGGTTCCTGACCACCCGTCTAGACAATCAGACAGACGCACCCCCACCAGCACAAGCCAACAGCAAAAGTGTGACAGAAAGAAGAACATTGCACCATTAGTCTATTAGTTAATGAAAGGTGTCCATCTATTTTAAAGACACTTACCAATATAGGCTCAGCATCCACTCCAGAGAACCAGTCTTCCGCACTTACTGAAGGGTTATCCCCTGGTGTGTCTGGGTAAAGGTCGTCTTGGAACAACTCTGACTGTAAACATAAATATATCCCATAATAACATAATATATATATCCCATAATAACACTGAAGGGTTGTCCCCTTGTGTGTCTGGGTAAAGGTCATCTTGGAACAACTCTGACTGTAAACATAAATATATCCCATGATAACATAATATACATATCCCATAATAACACTGAAGGGTTATCCCCTGGTGTGTCTGAGTAAAGGTCGTCTTGGAACAACTCTGACTGTAAACATAAATATATCCCATGATAACATAATATACATATCCCATAATAACACTGAAGGGTTATCCCCTGGTGTGTCTGGGTAAAGGTCGTCTTGGAACAACTCTGACTGTAAACATAAATATATCCCATAATAACATAATACATTGTATATATATCCCATAACAACACTGAAGGGTTGTCCCCTTGTGTGTCTGGGTAAAGGTCGTCTTGGAACAACTCTGACTGTAAACATAAATACATCCCATGATAACATAATATACATATCCCATAATAACACTGAAGGGTTATCCCCTGGTGTGTCTGGGTAAAGGTCGTCTTGGAACAACTCTGACTGTAAACATAAATATATCCCATGATAACATAATATATATATCCCATAATAACACTGAAGGGTTGTCCCCTTGTGTGTCTGGGTAAAGGTCGTCTTGGAACAACTCTGACTGTAAACATAAATGTATTCAATAATAATATAATATATATCCCATAACAAATTCTATATCACTTGATTACATAATATACTATTCCATTATAAAATAAACAATGTGTATTACAGAAATTGCTCAAAACAACTAAATTAGAGTGGACTGGTTTTGCAAAAAATGTGCATGGTACCTGGTACTTATGTAGGCCTTAATACCCGAGATGAAGCTGCACCATGGCAGAATGGTATCATGTGTTACTTCAATATACTACACTACACTACACTACAATGTGACTTACCTTTCTTGGGACTGTCATTGGAATTATTTCACAAAGGCCCTTTGTGTGAAGTTTAAAAAATCTGAAAAAACAAGATTGTCATTTTCTACATCTGTTGATTTCAGTCAATAAACTGTGCACATAATTAATGAATAGCGCTAAACATATAAATATTCCGGGACCAATGTGTGCTTAAGATAATTACAATAATATTAAGATAAATCACCAAATACAAAAACATTGACTCCTCATTTAGGCACCCTAGCCAGTTTGATTTTTACCTAGTTATTTCACAAGCATTAACATTGACCCCTCGTTTAGGCACCCAAGCCAGTTTGATTTTTACTTAGTTATTTCACAAGCATTAATATTGACCCCTCGTTTAGGCACCCTAGCCAGTTTGATTTTTACCTAGTTATTTCACAAGCATTAACAATGACCCCTCGTTTAGGCACCCAAGCCATTTTGATTTTTACTTAGTTATTTCACAAGCATTAATATTGACCCCTCGTTTAGGCACCCTAGCCAGTTTGATTTTTACCTAGTTGTTTCACAAGCATGAACATTGACCCCTCATTTAGACACCCTAGCCAATTTGATTTTTACCTTGTTATTTCACAAGAATGAACATTGACCCCTCATTTAGGCACCCCAGCCAGTTTGATTTTTACCTTGTTATTTCACAAGAATGAACATTGACCCCTCATTTAGGCACCCTAGACAGTTTGATTTTTACCTTGTTATTTCACAAGAATGAACATTGACCCCTCGTTTAGACACCCTAGCCAATTTGATTTTTACCTTGTTATTTCACAAGAATGAACATTGACCCCTCATTTAGGCACCCTAGACAGTTTGATTTTTACCTTGTTATTTCACAAGCATGAACATTGACCCCTCATTTAGGCACCCTAGACAGTTTGATTTTTACCTTGTTATTTCACAAGAATGAACATTGACCCCTCGTTTAGACACCTTAGCCAATTTGATTTTTACCTTGTTATTTCACAAGAATGAACATTGACCCCTCATTTAGGCACCCTAGACAGTTTGATTTTTACCTTGTTATTTCACAAGCATGAACATTGACCCCTCATTTAGGCACCCTAGACAGTTTGATTTTTACCTTGTTATTTCACAAGAATGAACATTGACCCCTCGTTTAGACACCCTAGCCAATTTGATTTTTACCTTGTTATTTCACAAGAATGAACATTGACCCCTCATTTAGGCACCCTAGACAGTTTGATTTTTACCTTGTTATTTCACAAGAATGAACATTGACCCCTCGTTTAGACACCCTAGCCAATTTGATTTTTACCTTGTTATTTCACAAGCATGAACATTGACCCCTCATTTAGACACCCTAGCCAATTTGATTTTTACCTTGTTATTTCACAAGAATGAACATTGACCCCTCATTTAGGCACCCCAGCCAGTTTGATTTTTACCTTGTTATTTCACAAGCATGAACATTGACCCCTCATTTAGGCACCCTAGCCAATTTGATTTTTACCTTGTTATTTCACAAGAATGAACATTGACCCCTCATTTAGGCACCCCAGCCAGTTTGATTTTTACCTTGTTATTTCACAAGAATGAACATTGACCCCTCATTTAGGCACCCCAGCCAGTTTGATTTTTACCTTGTTATTTCACAAGAATGAACATTGACCCCTCGTTTAGGCACCCAAGCCAGTTTGATTTTCACCTTGTTATTTCACAAGCATGAACATTGACCCCTCATTTAGGCACCCTAGCCAGTTTGATTTTTACCTTGTTATTTCACAAGAATGAACATTGACCCCTCATTTAGGCACCCTAGCCAGTTTGATTTTTACCTTGTTATTTCACAAGAATGAACATTGACCCCTCGTTTAGGCACCCAAGCCAGTTTGATTTTCACCTTGTTATTTCACAAGAATGAACATTGACCCCTCATTTAGGCACCCCAGCCAGTTTGATTTTTACCTTGTTATTTCACAAGCATGAACATTGACCCCTCATTTAGGCACCCTAGCCAATTTGATTTTTACCTTGTTATTTCACAAGAATGAACATTGACCCCTCATTTAGGCACCCAAGCCAGTTTGATTTTCACCTTGTTATTTCACAAGAATGAACATTGACCCCTCGTTTAGGCACCCAAGCCAGTTTGATTTTCACCTTGTTATTTCACAAGAATGAACATTGACCCCTCATTTAGGCACCCTAGACAGTTTGATTTTTACCTTGTTATTTCACAAGAATGAACATTGACCCCTCGTTTAGGCACCCAAGCCAGTTTGATTTTCACCTTGTTATTTCACAAGAATGAACATTGACCCCTCATTTAGGCACCCTAGCCAGTTTGATTTTTACCTTGTTATTTCACAAGAATGAACATTGACCCCTCATTTAGGCACCCTAGACAGTTTGATTTTTACCTATTTATTTCACAAGCGTTAACATTGACTCCTCGTTTAGGCATCATGCACATCCCTCTCTGTGGGTCACCCGACTGGTACATGGTCAGGTAGTGAACATAAGGTTCCTCTGCTGATATCTCAAAGTAGCGAATACAGCTGTCTCCCTAAAACAATTTCACATATCAAATTGAAATACTTTACGACTAAAACATACAAAATTTGATTGTCACAAACTTAGAAAAGATAAAGTATGCACGTCGTCATCTGATTTCCTTTTGGGTTTTTCTTCATAACATTAAAGTATGAAAGAGAAAATATGCGGGTAGCAGTTCGTTGGT
This sequence comes from Owenia fusiformis, assembly GCA_903813345.2. Classification (NCBI taxonomy): domain Eukaryota; kingdom Metazoa; phylum Annelida; class Polychaeta; order Sabellida; family Oweniidae; genus Owenia; species Owenia fusiformis. The sequence goes on along the minus strand of CAIIXF020000012.1, from coordinate 1,689,954 downwards.
TAATCATAATCATACCCAGCATACAATAATTCCATATTATCACAAGTTTTCAAATGTCAAAACAAATATAAACATTAGTTGACATTTAAAGAGATCGGGTCTCCTAAAAACACAATTAGAGTAACCCCCTGATTTTTCGTGTTATTTGATGTAAAACAAGTTTGTTTATTAACTTATCAATTCTGAGGCTTGAATTAATTCGTTAACAGTATCAATTCGATGATTGTTCCTAGCCATGAATCTCCGCTTACATCAATAGAAATTAAAATTAAAATTTAAAAAGCCCGCTCAAATTTGTTCCAGTCTGATTGGCTTTTTCCTTCAGATTATTTACTTCTAAGAGATTACAATATAGATAAATCCCCAAAAAACATTGTATTCTGTTTTCGACTTAGTGTGTTCAATTCTGACAGTTGGTTTTTCTTTTGGTTGTCCTGTTGATATCCTCAATATATTTTCGATATCGTGCTTATGATTTGGTCTCAAGATATATCTAAGGTACTTAGTATATATGATGTTTCATGAGCAATTATATTGGGACATACCTTATTGTCCACAATAGAAATCTGGACGATTCAATCTCTTTAAGTAAAAATATTACATGAATCCATATGAAATATAGTTTAACCCAGTTGAGATTTTAGCCTTTTTATAAATTCCAAGAGATAATGCCACAAAATATTTGCATAATCAGGTCACTAACACTGACTGACAGAAAACACAATCGCCACTTCAAGTACATTTCCCTGTCTATTCTGTTCATATAATAATAGTCCTTTACATATCATATATTTGAGTTGATCAATTATGTAGCTAATGATGTGAACGGATTGCAATGCCATAGAGTAAAATAACCGCAAAACGGTACAGAAAAAGGTACAAAGGTCTGAGAAAACTGACCCCTCTATACACCATTGTGTAATGCAGATCATATAAAGCCCCGGATGTCATGTCGTTTCGTTTGGTACACAACTTAAAACCAATTCATTGATAAGGATATCCTACGAAGGTTGTTTGATCTCACAAGTTATACTGTATTTAAAACCAATTCATTGATAAGGATATCCTACGAAGGTTGTTTGATCTCACAAGTTATACTGTATTTAAAACCAATTCATTGATAAGGATATCCTACGAAGGTTGTTTGATCTCACAAGTTATACTGTATTTAAAACCAATTCATTGATAAGGATATCCTACGAAGGTTGTTTGATCTCACAAGTTATACTGTATTTAAAACCAATTCATTGATAAGGATATCCTACGAAGGTTGTTTGATCTCACAAGTTATACTGTATTTAAAACCAATTCATTGATAAGGATATCCTACGAAGGTTGTTTGATCTCACAAGTTATACTGTATTTAAAACCAATTCATTGATAAGGATATCCTAAGAAGGGTGTTTGATCTCACAAGTTATACTGTATTTAAAACCAATTCATTGATAAGGATATCTTACCTTTCCAGCTAAGTAGATCAAATTAGTGTCTGAATCATAGAAGGGGAACATGACACCATTGCTAGAGTCTATCTCTTCCATGCACATCTCATCAAGGTCATTATCCTAAAATAAAAAATATAAATGTTCACTTAAAGGGACACAATGCCAGTTTTTTTCAAATATCATCCAAAAATTAATAATTTGAATATTTTCCTTTGTGAATGCTTTTTTACAATAACATAACCATTAATCAAAGGAAGACAGAAAATAGTGAAATAGCGAGTCAAAATTCTGTAAAACAATGGATATTTGGAATTTTAGTTTATACATTATGTATAAAGGATGACAACTATTTGTTTGGAGGAAAATATATTTTTAATAGTAAACAGAACTAAACACCTCAGGACAGCAACTTTAATAAGTAAAAATAACATTTAAGGTCATATAATTTGCCACGTATGCTGGGTGCAATCCCCTTTGCGGTGTTATCCAATCACTGGTCTCCGCAGGATCTTTTCTCTTTTTTTTTAAGTGGGTGCAAATGGATTTTCAGATGGGTGCAAGCATGTTTTCAAATTCTCAGGTGGGTGCTGCGCCCACTTGCTTTAATCCTGGGGAGATCACTGTCTATTATATCGTTCACTCTATGTAATCACTGCTCATAAACTGTTTATATATATATACTGTATATTCGATCCAATCTCCGCTTATTTTGCGTTTAAACATTGATATTATACGGACATCATGACCTTGCATTAGTGCTAGTTAATAAACAAGTCATTAAAGAGACATAAAAATACCACTTTCTGTAAGTTGAATATTAAATTTCAAAGACCGATTATATCTGAAGGCATATCGATGTTCAAGAATTTGAACAAAGAGAGGGAGACAAGAGATCCTAACGATCATCAAATTACTTCAGCAGCAGAAATGAACAACACAACCATTTTGATCCTGCACCTTATATTCAATGATGATGTTATGATAAGCCTTAATACTCCCATTAGTCCATTTTAGATTTTTACACTATTTAATGACTGCCCCACCCCCAGACTCCCCCAGTTACCATAGCAACCATAAAAGTTCTTAAATTTGTTATGAAATTATCACATGTTGAAGATAATTGGTTGATCTTGATACATACCAATTTTCAGCCAAATTCATTAAAATCTTTTTTAATTAGAATAAAAAATGTCAAGACTTATGGGACAACCCTCGTATTCAATGATGATGTTATGAAAAGTCTGATAAGCCTTATACACTTACAGCATCCCAAAGAGCATATTGCCTCTCACTCATACGGGAGAATCCTGTTGTGAAAACTTTGTTGTCTCTTAGGTAAGCACATTGTGATGGTTTTGAGCCATCATGAATCTTCCTTTCCTGTAATAAAAGCACAAGTTAATCTTTACATGCAAAATTTCACAATATTAACATTAGATGTAAACTTTAACATGAATTTGAAATACAAGTTTCTTTGGTGTCAAAGATAGCTATACCAATTCAAGCCGTGATTTTTCAAAATTCAGATTCTATCATAATTTTCTGAATCAACCGGAGTCTACTGTTAAAAGATCTCAGAAGTTCATTCCCTTGTAGCATACCTTTACCATCAATTAAGATTTTTTTCGGAAATCCATGGGTTAGATCTGCGAGTGTTGCTGGATTAGTGTGTTTTGTAAGGCTTACTTTTGTGAAAAATATGATGCTTTGAAAAATGAAATTGTGCGGTCCCGAAGTTGAGTAAAACAAGAACATCCTCCATGATCATGAGTCCAACAAATTGAACATTAAAAACAAAAAACAATGTTTTGAAAACAGGCCCCAGAAGGGGTTTCATTAGCAGCAGGCAACAGGTGATTTTCACTGGTTGTTTTCACAAAGTCATCTGTTGTTTTTATGGACTTTTCAACTTTTCCATGTTCAATTTATGATTTCTATTATTTTTGACTGTTGTTTTCATTTATTTAGCCTGTTGCGAGAAATTGTAGTGAAACCCCTGCCCAGCATTCCAAAATTATAATCTAACAATGTTCTATGCTCCCTTCCCCACCATTAAGATTAACATCACAATCTAAGAAATAATAAGTATGTAGAAATAATAATTCTAAATAAATAAATACCTTTACGACACTACCCGTCCTAGGATCTATGATTCTTAACATCTTGTCCTTGCATGTGGTTGCTAGGAGATTGCCGATTGGGTTGAATGAGGCACAGAGACATATATCTGGGAACTCAATCTCCGTCAGGGGTTCTGACGTACCAACATTCCATATCACAACTTTGTTGTCTGACCCTGGAAGAGAGAAGGTGACTCAAGAATGTTGCTAATTGTTTCAATTTGGGTGAAAAATTATTTCAATGTTAAATATATGGGCGGTAATAGGGTGAAACATGAATTTCCCCCTTAAAACTTGACACAGTCAGACTAATAACAGAATGTCCTACCTCATTGTATCGTCCCTGACTAATCTTAAAAGTCAGAGAAAATACTTGTAATAGACTTTTTATATTTTGTTTATAATAACAATATGAATAAATGTTAGTTTGTGTGAGAAGAGATGGAAATTGTTTCTTAATCGGAAGCTCCCATGATGCATTGCAAGTGACCAAGAAATTCATTACAAAGACTGACCTGCACTTAGTAGCACATTATTGGCTGTCGGATGCCAGATCACGAGCCCAACACGCCGTTGATGAAGCACCAGGTCAACAATTGGCTCGTCAAGATTAATCACCAAGCCTCCTTCTGGGATCTGCCATATTTTGACGGTGCAATCCTCTGAGGCTGAGGCTATTACATTGTCATGCCAGGGGCACCATGCAATGTCCAACACTCCAGCAGTATGGCCTGAGACTTTAGCGCAATCTCTCTCTATTCTACCAGGCTGAAAGTTTCAAGAACATTATTATTGCAGATGAAACAGAAAGATCAGTACATGTATGATTACATGAAATTACTTTAAATATTACTAGGATCGGCCAAAAGTTTTTGAATTTCCTTTGGTTTTGTGATATGTGAGTCAATTACAGATTTAGTTAACAAAATTTGAACTTATAAAAGGTGTTCACATTGAGAGCTGTTCACAGTAGAGAGCTGTTTATATATATTTACAGGTTTGACTGTTTGATCATAGCTGTTGTTTAATGTCTTTAGTTTGAATAACTAAATATCAAAATTGTAAGAAATATTGTGAAAGTCATTTTTCTCTTCATTTTGAATGACTAAATATCAAAATTGAAAGAAATATTGTGAAAGTAATTTGTCTCTTCATTTTGAATGTCTAAATATCAAAATTGTAAGAAATATTGTGAAAGTAATTTGTTTTTTCATTTTGAATGACTTAATATCAAAATTGTAAGAAATATTGTGAAAGTCATTTGTCTCTTTATTTTGAATGACTAAATATCAAAATTGTAAGAAATATTGTGAAAGTCATTTGTCTCTTCATTTTGAATGACTAAATATCAAAATTGTAAGAAATATTGTGAAAGTCATTTGTCTCTTCATTTTGAATGACTAAATATCAAAATTGTAAGAAATATTGTGAAAGTCATTTGTCTCTTCATTTTGAATGACTAAATATCAAAATTGTAAGAAATATTGTGAAAGTCATTTGTCTCATCATGGCAGTAATTATTGAATGTCAGCTAGCAGATAAAACAACAGGAAAGAAAATTGAAAATATTTTTTCTTGTAATTTCAGTTGAGGTATGCTTATTGGTCATACGGCAAACATATTCCGACAAACTTGGAGAGTACGGACACAACAACAGTTAACATTTATATCAAAGATCTAAATTCGACATGTATTTTTGATAATGAGCTTCCATGTAAATTATTAATCCATGTTGCCATATTTTATTCATGTACTGTACACTGAGTTCGAGTATGAGACAATTAACAGGTGTAAGGAGACACTTCTAACTGTACACCTGTTTGACAAGACTCTCAATGACATCAGAATAAATGATCTAATCAAGAGAGGGCGTACTTCAAAGATCACATAGGTATTTTATGTATCTATGTATTATGTATACGTACTGATAAAGTACTATTAATAATGAACTTTTAATTGAAAATAGGACACAAGAAGATGTGATTCAAATTCTTCTCCTTTTGAGAAGTACATTAAAATATTCTTGCTTTAGGAACTTTTTATTTATTGATTTATTAATAACTGCAGTTAATGACCAAATCTAAGATTTTACAAAAAAGGATTTGTTGCTAAAATAGTATTTATCCCTATTGTTTACTGTATGCTTAATCATACCATTAAGCCTCAAGAGCACCCCCCCCACCACTCACCCTACTTCAACAATAGGTTCTTAATGTAGATAAGGGAGCGGGGGTGGGTGTCCGGGGTCTTAAAGCTAAACAACCAGTAAGTGATCGGATACTCAAAACATGTCATAGCCTATACTATCCCAAGGAATAGACAAGCTTTGGATAAAGAGAGACTCTGATAATGGTAAAATCATCCCTAATAGTAAGAGGGTTCAGTTAGAGATAGCTGATGATTCAGGGTAATATGGTATATCATGTATATCTATGATTCAGTGCTAAGGTCTAATTGTCCCCATGTTTCATATTGACACTATAACATTAAGTAAATATCCCCATAGACTCATTATCAAAAATCTGTGGTTCACCGAAGTTCATTTTATTATAGGCCTTTAACTGCAGCATTTTGCAACAATTAAATCAACTTAACTACAATTTTCGATATAGAGAGTCTCCAATCTTGGTCTCAAATGTTCTATTAATGATTGAATGCAGAAATTTGTAATTGATAAATGCAGAATATGGGAGAATCAACACAGTTACTCAATTACTTAAATAATTGTTTCCCGAGTAGGAGCTGACCTAAAACTATACATTGTTTAATCCAATTATTTTGGAGTGACACAAGGCATACTCAACATAGGAATGTGGTATTTCATTGAACCTCTCTGGGAATCCCATAAGACTTTCAATAAAGAGAACCTATTCCCCATGGGTTTATAATATAAACCCATTACAATCACTCCATATATATATGATAGCCTCTGGATCTATATCAGGAACGAACAGATGGCTAAAGGAAACTGGCTTATGTAAGCTCCCCTTCACAAATTTGACAACCAGGAGTCTTTATTCAATAGGTTGTTTAAGCCTGGTTATATCTGCATCTTTATTTTCTAAATACAATAGCTCAAATATTAATGACAAATTTAATGAATTACTTTCAATCGCCAAAAATAAACAGGATTCAGTACACAATCCAGTCCCCCTCTGGGTGCCAAATTTATAGAGGGGGTTGTAGGTCCTGGCTGTCATATTTTTCAATATAGACAAGGCAACCAATGATGCCACAAATATAATGTTAATCTCACTTTAGCTATCAGATTAATGATATACCAATTAACATTTCTACAAATTGATTGACTCATCTGTGTCACTGTCTATCTGATGTAACTTATGTCATTACTCAATACAATTCACTATATTTTATCATCTTTAAATACAATGGTACTTGGTATATGTACCATGGGCTTTCAACTAGAAGCCCATGTATGTATATATTGGAAAAATGGTTAAAATATTTTGACATTTGATCAAAATAGAGATATTTTTTGAGAATAATGATAAGTTTTGGTAAATTGAAGTGCCGAATGATATTATATGCAATATTAATAAGACATACAACAATATTCAGTCATCAGGAATTATTCTCTTAAAGTTATCAGAATTATTCAATCAGCTGATTCAGTGTTGACATACAGGTCCAGCCTCTGAGTAAGGTTATACTTTTAAAGAGTATTACAGAAATCCACTAGATCTAACATATCAGGCCTTGGCAATAATTCCAAAGGCAAGCACAACAAAGTATATTTTGAAATCATGGCTCTTCTGGAATTGTCTAACAAATGATGTTTTATCATAAAGATCTGTATTCACAAGTACATTACAGACGTGTAGTTATGTCCTTATATGGGAACGCCATACCATAATTTAGGGTCATTGGGGTCAAACACTCTGTCAGAGTTTTTATACTTCAAAACGTGATTTCTTGACCTTTCCTGAATAGAATGTACATTATTTGATAATGCTATTCACAGATCCAGATACATACCTCGTATTTTACCATAAATTATTTGGATATGAGTCATGAATGACTTCTATTTGAAGGAAGAATGCAGTTATTTGGAAACATTTCCTGGTTGGGAGATAAAACTTTCTTACTTTGTTTAATGGTAAAACAAGGAATGATCCTCCTCCTGCTGACTCTGTGATAATAGCTATATATTTGGGGTTTGCTGCACAAAATGTGGAATCCCATGCTGTCTTTGTAATTCTAATATTGTCAAAACAGTCAGTCCTTTTGAGCGGTTTTCCAAAAACATGGCGAAATCTGCTCTCTCGAATCCTGAACGACATCTGAAATGAAAGTTCATTTTTAGTGCCAATTTTGATCAAAATCACAGAATATTTGAAAGAATCTTTAAAAACGTATCTTACCTTCAGAACACACTCTTGTTGGTCACTTATAAAGTTGTCCTTATTAGTGTTTAATCCAGTTTAAAATGTTATTAGTAAATCAACGGTTCTTTCTTGCCAGACCGGAAGAGGCGTTACGCGCATGTGCAGAATCAATCAAAACACAAACTTCTGAAGAAAACGAAATTACCTGAACAGTAACCCCATGATACGCTTTAGGATGGCTAAGTTATCTTTTCACGAGACAGTGACTCTATATTATATTCTTAACTGCACATATCAAGCTAAAATGCTTCAATGATAAGTGTATTAACGTTTTACACTGAACTAAATGTAATATCATAAGCAACTGGGTTTTTAGGCGGAACCAAATCATTATTGGACAATCGCCGGACAATCGTTTCTGCACTACCCCCCCCGCTTTCCCAAAATAAGTTAACGATAAACTGGAAAGAGTCAGGATTTCTTTTTATTGATTCTAATGCGTTCAAACATTTTTAAATGTCCAGAAATCACTGAACTGAGGATCTTACGGGAGGTTATGCTCACACACCCTACACCCCCCCCCCCCCACCCCCAGTCTAATGATTGGCCGCAACGAATTCCCCCAATCCCTCTGACGGGCCTGGCATTGCTGCAAGAGTCAGAGATAAGACCCTAGGCTTGGAAAGTTAAGCCCAAGAAGGCCCATTTTAGAGGCCCTGTAAAATTTTAGGTCCTATATTTTTTTCGTCTGGGCCAAAGGGGAGGGGGAGTCGGCTCCATGCCCCCCCCCCCCCCTGGACCCACCAGTGCAGCCTGAGCAATAAATATATGAGTAGCGGATTTGCTGAAGTGGGTATTACCTATGTTAAAAATTCGAGAATTTTCAAGAGGCCATACATCAGCGGATGAGAATATACAAAATGAAAAATATACTTTTAGGGGATATGTATCTAAGATCGATAATATTGGAAACCGTGTTGCAAACCACCATGGTTTGAAAGTGGTGGTGGAAAATCGAGATCGACCGTACTGCTCAGACTATATACACTCCCCTCCAAAAGTTTGGCAACCCTAACTCCCTCTTGAGTACGCAATGCCTCTTTATATTTGGATTTTTATTTACATAACCCTCGATGAAAATGCTTAACGAAACGTAATGACTTCATTTCCAAATGCCTCTAAATGTTCTAAAAATAATTTTTTGTACTCTTAAGTGTAAAGTTTACTTTGTGAACATAAAAATTACAGAGCTTCAAAGTCATACTAGTATTTGAAAATCATTTTCGCATCTTCTGTTATTAATGGGAGAGGTTTCTTGAAAAATAATTTGGAGACTTTGGAGACTTATAACTTTGTTGAACGTGAAGAAAAATATCATTTTTTGTTAAACAAATGCAAATTCAATTTTCTACATAACTTGTTTAATCCCCGAAAGCTAGGAGGAGTGAGACTGCTGAAAGCCAGCACTGTTAGAGCATCTAAGATGTTTTAAACAACCATAACTTCCATTTAAAGGGGCAACAAGGACTGTAGAGAGAAAATTCGAATTTTTTTTATTTTTTAAGCCGCATGTCAATATTTGGCTTAACACCTTCTTTGACATACTTATTTTCTTGAAATGTATGTATAAGCTATATCAGCATTGAGGAGTGTAAATTCAGTTCAAAGCTTCTATAAAGGGAGTCCCACTTATAGATTTTTAAGATCCACTACGTTTCTAGAAGAATATCAGCTGAAATAATGTTCATCCGGTTTCATACGGTTTCGGTACGGAATTGAGCATTTACCGGTGTGAAAGAAATGATGGTCCCACAGGGATTATGGTCCCCTTTCTTAACGGTCCTTACTGGCCCTGATTGCGTATAACATAATGAGGGAAAGAGTTGTATTTAGGTCACCATATAAATCAATGGAGAGTAGGACCATAATTTGATAGGACCTCCTACTCTTTTACACCTGGCTTAGGGGTTTGTTTAATACCCGGGCTTAGTATGCGTACCGAACGAAACGGCTGAAATAATATCGGTATTGCATTCTGGGAGCAAAACCTCCTTGAGTTTTGATAATAGTTCACCACGTGGGTTTATCAATCAATACGCGCAATCTAGGGATTTCTCGATGACGTCGTCGTCATTTAGCTATCTTACTAAAGAAGCAGCTGAGAGCCGATTTGCTCGCCGCAGAGGTGTGTTCAAGACAAGTCAGTCTTAAACGGACACGAGAGACAAATTATGAGTTGTATTGGCTATTATAGTTGATAATCTTGGATAAGAGCGGATTGGGAAGTACCAAACAAGAAAACAAACAGTAAAACTATTGTAAAGAGTTGACAAAATGTGAAACTATTTCTTTTCTGCGGAGTAATAATAGTATGAAAATAGCGTAGAGGAGAATATAAATAGTGCCCACTTCTCAGAACTAATTATAATAGTTTCAAGTACATGTGTTGACACTTTGGGTTGAGCCCACAAAGGAATACAACGATTTTTTACTTTCTTTCTATAGCCGATGCAAATGAAACAGTCAAGCTTGTCACGACGGAGATTTTCAAATCTACCTGAGACTACCGCATATTTGACTTATTGCATATTCGCCGTCATGGTCGTCGACGTGGATTAGGGGTAATATTTCAATTTTGAATTAGGTTCAGCTGGAAAGTAACATTTTGGTAAAAAATTGCTATACCTGCACATGTTATTTTCTGGTACAAAATTAAGTATGAAGGCGTGTGTGTATTTCCTTGCTTTTTTCAGGAAAGTATCATTACACTGTTTACTTTTAGAATATCTGAAAACAGGTCAATTGTAGCTCCTGTGTTGTCTGGAAACTTTGAAAGAAAATTTGGAAAAATAGAAAGTGTGAAATATCAGAATTTCCTGGAGTTCCCATTGAACCCCTACCAGATATTCTAAAAGAAGACAATGTAACGATACTTTCCTGAAAAAAGCAAGAAAATTGACACATGCCTTCATAATTTATTTTGTACTGAGAAAATAACATGTGCAGGTATAGCAATTTTTTACCAAAATGTTACTTTCCAGCTGTCATATTTTTTTGATAAGGACACATGGTTTTACAATCTGTTTACTTTATAATAACTTATATTGTATATCTTGACTAAAGAAACATTGCAAAGCCATCACACATAAACATATTTTTCATCTAGACTATGAATTGAAGGTTTATTGGTCCCTAAAGCTACCGTAACATGAAAACTGTGAAGTGATGTTATTTTTGAAAACTTCAAGGCCAAGTTGGTAGAGTAAAAATATCACCATCCGAAGATTCTTGATTATGCACATGAAAAATTCAGGTAGAGAGAAATATCATCATCCGTAGATTCTTGTTTATGACATAAAAAATTTGTAATATACACGCCTCTCCATAAGTTTGGCTAACTTAGCTCCCCATTGAACTACGTGTTAAAGCCTCTTTACGTTTGAATTTTTATTTACTTATTTACTTAACGTACACAGATATTGGCCAGATCGTTTTGTAGTAGGATCTCATAGGCTCAAAGAATATTTATTGAGCTACTGATCCTACTACAAGTACAAAAGAATCTGGCCGGGATCTATGTTAACGTATAGCCTTTTTATTTTTTCGTGAAGCCATTCTGGCAGTAATATTACGATTTCTCTGCAACCTGATGTCCAATCAAGATCATTCAAGTATCTATATGTGTTTCTGCTGACACGTTTGGGCGCCCGGAATAACGTCTACCCAAAGTTTGCACATGAAATTGACGTGATTCATGACTGAAATCGGGAAGTCTTTAATTATTGATGGCGTTCAAATTTATCCTTGGCACCATTAGACCTCGATGAAATTTTTCACAAAATGCAAAATGTGTAATCAACATATAACTCGGATTAGCTTGTTCATGTAGCCAATCAAGAAATACTTCCTCGGAGATGTTAGTGGATATTTGCATCCTTTGTAGCAATGGGGTACATTTATCAAAGGGGAATAGTGATGATTTAGGAAACATACGGATCCTCAACGTGGTCAGATTCACCAAAAAGATCTACATGTCTGGAAGACACAACAACCATGGGGGGAAAAGGCGTGGGTCTAAAGGAGGGATCGAGTATGGACTTGGTCGTCGGCAGTCTAATACTAACTCTGAACAGGAACAGTGTCCACAGGACCCAGTAGTAACAGGTAACTATTAAATAAGACTACACTGCTTCCCTGGATACAGGTCCAATGTTATGATAGTACGATATCTATTCTCCAGGGAGCTCAGTTTCAAAACAGAACTTGGACGCGAACGTATAACGGGTAACGGGTAAACAGTTGAGAGCGGACAGTAATCCTTTATATGGGGGTTATATTTACAACACGTTCATGTACAAGGTCTCAGAAACGAGTAGCTCAACCTACTATGTATAATTACCCGGACGGCGGATACAGGTGCGATTTCCCACATACAAGACTACAATTATGATTTTCAAGATCCAGGAAAATAAAATATGATTTCGCACATACATAAAAATGTACACGTACTGTAAATGCAATTTGAATCCCTAGATCCAGATCTATATAGTATAGTTCCCCAGATACAAGCAACTACAGTACAGTATAGACCCAGATACAAGTAATAACAGTTTTATACCCTAGATAGAAGTTACTACAATTTGATTCCTCATACATAAGTAACTAGAATATAGAAGTTCCCCAGATACAACTAACTGCAGTATACTTCCCCAGATACAAGTAGATAGAAGTTTCAACAATTTGATTCCTCAGATACTTCTAACTAGCTACTCTAATTTCATTCCCCAGATACAAGTAACTTAAATATTATACCCTAGATAGAAGTTACTACAAATTGAGTCCTTAGATACCAGTTACTAACTACTACAATATCATTCCTCAGATGCAAGTAACTACAGTATGATTCCCCAGATACAAGTAATAAAAGTATTATACTCCTAATGAAATAATCACAATTTGATTCTTCAGATACTTGTAACTAGCGATTACAATATCATTCCTCAGATGCAACTACAGTACAACACAGTATAACTACAGTATAATTCCCCAGATACAAGTAACTTAAGTATTATACCCTAAATAGAAGTAGCAACAATTTGGTTCCTCGAATATTCGTAACTAGCTTATACAATATCATTCCCCAGATACAAGTAACTCTAGCATAAGTCCCCAGATACAAGTAACTTAAGTATTATAGCCTAGATAGAAGTTAGTACAATTTGATTCCTAAGATACTTGTAACTAGGTACTCCAATTTCATTCCCCAGATACAAGTAACTCTAGCATAAGTCCCCAGATACAAGTAACTTAAGTATTATAACCTAGATAGAAGTTAGTACAATTTGATCCCTAAGATACTTGTAACTAGGTACTCCAATTTCATTCTTCAGATAAAAGTAACTACAGTATAATTCCCCGAATACAAGTAACTGAAGTATTAAGGCCTAGATAGAAGTCAATTTGATTTCTCAGATACTAGTAACTAACTCCTACAATATCATTCCGCAGATACAAGTAACTACTGTATAATTCCCCAGATACAAGAAACTAAAGTATTATAACCTAGATAGAAGTTAGTACAATTTGATTCCCCAGAAGTAAGTAACTATAGTATAATACCATAGATACAAGTAGCTCCAATTTCATTTTCAGTTACAAGTATCTGCAATATAATACCCAAGTACAATTGATAATCATTCCGAAGATACAAGTAGCTACAATTGTATTTCCTAGAAAAATACCATAGAGATAAGAATACTACAATTTGATTCCTCAGATATAAATAACTACAGATTAATTCCTCAGATACAAGTAACTTCAGTATTTTTATTTATTTATTTTTTTTATTAAGAAATATTTATTGCTTCATAAAAATATCATAATATAAATCCCTTCAGTCGCCCGAAGGCATTATAGAAGGGTACATTAATAGCACAAAATACAAAATTATGATTAGGTCAAGGGGTTCACTCTGCACTTGTGGTTGGCCATGGGGTGGAAATATTAAGTGTGGATAATATAAAATAAAGTATAGTATATATAGTATGTAGGGAGGGGAAAACGTTATAGGTTCATTTCAATGAATTCAGCGATTGAGGTTTGGAGATGTGAATTTAGATCAAGGGAAATATTGTCCGAGCCATGTTTCATTAAGTAAAGGAGATCATTCTGAGTTAAATGATTATCTGATAGTCCAGTTATATTAATAATATCAGTTTTTAATTTTGTTATCTTTTCTTTAATATGGGGACAATGAAATAAGAAGTGTTTTTCCGTCTGGGGGGCTCCACATTTACAGTTTGGATTCTCAACATAAGTGAAGTTGTGAGCATAAAGTTGTGCTTTGAAAAGAAGATCAGCTCTAAATTGGTTAATCAAAATTTCATGAGATCTTTTTAGATTGAGTTTGGAGGTGCTAATAAAACTTTCTTGGTTTTTAAACAAAATCTTTTGGTGTTTTTTAAAGGATTGGAGAGTATTCAAATTACGTAATCGTTTTGGTAGTCGTGACCAGTTTGATATTGCTGATGGAACTGATGAATTCAAGAACCTCTTTGAGCATCTGGTTGGTAAATTAAATTCAGATCTATCACGCAGATTGCGTGTTCCCCGATTTTTGAATTTATCAAAAATTTCATCTAAAAAGGGTGGATTTGGACCATTTACAACTTTAAACATAAAGTTGTTAATTTGCATTTTTCTTCTTGTGTCTAGAGAAGGCCATTGAAGGAGATTCAAAACTTTATCAGTATTACTGCCATGAAGACAACCAGAGCACAAAAGAGCAGCCTGATAATAAATTTGATCAAGTCTATTTAGAAGATATTTTGATGCAGTGTTAAAAATAGCAGTACCATAATCAAAATGAGGTCTTATAAATGAGTTGAAAAGCGTTTCCAGATCTCTTGAGTTTAACTTTGTTTTAAGGTTCTTCAGGGGATTTATTATTTTCCTAACTTTATTATATATTTCTTCAATATGGTTTTGATTGGTCAGATTATGATCAAAAGTGTATCCAAGGTGTTTATGTACATTTGTTCTTTCGATTTCAGAGTCACTTAGAAAGGATTTGCTTACATTTTGAGGATTTGCTCTAACTCCATGGAAAATAACTTCACAGCTCTTTTCTGGTTTAAATTGTAATTTCCACAATTTGGACCAATTTTCTATCTCAGTTAGATCGGATTTAACTAGTTCATCAATTTCTTGGGGCTTTTTGGGATCAAAAATAAAATGAAGAGATGTGTCATCTGCATAGATATAGCATTTGGAGTTAACATTATCAGGAAGGTCATTAATGTATAAAATAAATAGAAGTGGGCCTAAAATTGATCCCTGTGGCACGCCACAGTTTAGGAAGCCTGCTTCAGTTGTTACTGATGACTCACCAGCAATGTTTACAAAAAACCGCCTATTTGTCGGATATGATTTTAGTAAATTTAGAAGTTGTCCATGAATACCGTAGGCCCTTAGTTTGTGTAGAAGTAAGTTATGCGGAACACGGTCAAAAGCAGCTGCAATGTCAAGAAAATGGTTTTAGAGGCTTTGCCTTGGTCAAAATTGGTAAGTAAAAAATGTTCAATTGCCATTAGCTGAGAATGGGTGCTATGGCCTGGTAGAAAGCCAGACTGATACTTGAACAAAAGATCATTCGAAATTAAGTGTTTTTTGATTCGGTCAGCTATAATTTTCTCAAACAATTTTGATAATGTATTGAGTAGTGTTATGGGTCTGTAGTTACTAATCTTGGATTTGTCCTGTTTTTTAAAAATAGGACATACACTGCCAATTTTCCAAGTATCAGGAAAAATATTCTTGGCCATTAGTTTGTTGAAAAGTTCAGATAGTGGTTTAGAAAGTGAGTGTGCAGTTAAATTTAACATTTTATTTGTTATCTCATCTGGGCCACAAGCTTTGGAAGGGTCAAGAGTCAAAATTAACTTCATAACTTCAAACTGATCAGTTTTAGCTGAAATCAGCAGTGAGTTTGTTCTCATTGGAAAGTCTGGTAAAAAGTGATTGTCATTTTCGTCTAGATGATTCTTATTTGCAAAAAAAAGTCAAAAATGCATTAGCTTTATCTAAGTTCCTAGTGAGTGGGTGATTTGAATTTTCATCTATAATTGATGGGATATCAGATTTAACATGCTAATTACCGAGAAAAGATTTAATTATTTTCCAATAGTTCTTATCATTTTTGCTTAAAGTCTTCATAGATTCCAAAGTATTTATTTCGTTTTGACACTTAGCTTCTTTGATTAAAGTTGTTAATTGTAATGCTTGTTGGTCATATTTTATTCTATTTTCATCACTTGGATTTTTAATCATTTGATTGTAGTATTGTCTTTTCTTTTTAATTTCTAACTTAAGTTTGTCGTTAAACCACGGTTGATCATTTGCCCTGATAGTAATGATTTTGTTTGGAATATTAGTTTTGTAAATAGTTGTTAATTTCTGGACAAAGTCTATTGTAATTTTATTCATATCAGTGCCATTATTAATAATTTGATTCCAGTTTTCATTACGTATTGAGTTATTTAAGCTTACAAGTGTACAAGATTGGTTTCTTTATATTTCCATAATTTTTTTCTCACTGATTTTTTCTTTTGAACTTTAAGAGATTAATTTGAGTTATAATAGTACTGTGATCAGTCCTTCCAATTGGGTCAGTTATTGTCCAGGAATTAAAAATATCAGGTGATTCTGTAATAATATGATCGATGCATGACCTTGAATGCCTTGTTATTCTTGTGGGTTTATTTATTAATTGTACATAATTAAACTCATCAATAGATTCTAGAAGTTTATCACCAGCTAAATTGCCATCATTGTTATCATACCAAATATAATTTTTAGCATTTAGGTCACCCATGATCATAACATGGTCAAAAGTTGGAACATTATTATTAATCTTATGAAGCTGTTGCTTAAAAAGAGAAAAGTATTCACGGGTTTGGTTAGCATTCATACTTGGAGACCTGTAACAGGCTCCAAATAAAATTTTCTTTTGATTTATTATTAATTCAGCAAAAAGACAATCTAAGCCTTCAATGTAAAAATCTGAGTCAATTGTCTTAAAGGCAATCTGGTCATGTATATAAATAAGAAGGCCTCTTCCTAACTCAGAGTATAAAGTCCTATAATGTTTTATGTCAAAATTACCGTTGGCAATGTCATCTTTGGATAGAGCACCAGTCTCACAGAGACTGATAATTGAGGGATTAACTTCTTTAACTCTAATTTTCAGTGATTCAAATCTTGCCCCACTATCCGCAGTGATACTATTAATATAATCAGTATAATAACCTCGATACAGGTAACTACAGTTTCATTGCTCAGATATAAGTAACTAGCTACACAATTTCATTCCTCAGAAACAGGTAACTAGAAAAAGATTCCCGAGATATAAATAATTTAAGTATACTACCCAAGATACAAGTAAATGCAATTTTATTCCTCATATACAAAATACTACAGTATAATTATGAAGATACAAGTAACTTAAGTATTATTCCCATTTCCCAAGATACCTTAAGTGTATAATACCCAAGATACAAATAACTATAATTTGATTCTTTTAAGAATAGCACTTTGCATATTATGTGTATTGTCATATTAATCACAAACATCTAAAAAAAGATAAATGATTAACTAAATTTTGCTCTGAATTGTTGTAGATCCTTTGTTAGGCCTGGGGGCGAGACCAAAGGTACATTCCAAAACATTCAACAATGATAAGCACAGAGGAGGTCATCGTGATAATACTGACACACATGATACAAGTCAAATTACAAGAGACGAACATTCCAAAAGTCAAGGTAAGTATTTTCACAGGGTGGTATCGAAAGATTTGTCCACTGTGACGGAGCATGTTAGTTTTCATAAAAACACTAAGAATACTTCACAATTTATTTTTAACTTGTATGTTTCGCTATACCAAAGAAAATAACTTACTCCATGCAATGGATATATTATTTGCAGGTAACCTTCACTTCTTTTTGAAGTCCCATAACGCTAGGAGGAAAAGCTATTGAAAATGGCCCCGGAGTGTCATACTCCAAAATATACCATTTCTTTTTATCGTACCTAACAAAAGGTACGATATTGTAGTCAGCTTAACGGGCGGGCGGCGGGCGGCGTCTCACTTTTCAGCTTGTCTACAGGTTTCCAGCCAAACCATTTGAGGGATTCATCTGAAATTTTCAGGGATGTTTCTACATATCAAAGTCAAGAACTGATTAGTTTTTGGGCATTCTGGGTAAATTTTAAGGTGGCCATTTTGGATTTTCCGTCCTAAAATCTTCACTTTCAAGACTTGTCTACAGGTTTCCAGCCAAACCATTTGAGGGATTTCTCTGAAATTTTCAGGGATGTTTCTTCATATCAACGTCAAGAACTGATTAGTTTTTGGGCATTCTGGGTATATCTTTTTTTTCATCAAGAGATTTTATTGCCATTAATCATTAAAAGTACATATCATACATGAGGGACCCAATCGCCAGTGGCATTATAGGTGTCCCTCAATGTAGTAATTACAATTTGTAAACATGGTTTTAATACACAATTATATATTAGAAAAAAATAGTAAAGAAAGCATCTGCATTTTAATTGGAGTGTGGGGGGCTGCTGCCTCTGCCTATAGGGTCCTGGAAACAAAGATATAGTAGTATGAGTAGGGAAAAGAGGTTCACGCCATAGTCTCCCATGGCTAATAAACGGCTGATCTGTACTTTCTACAGGGTGTCCAAAAAAAACAGGACCGTAAGAAAGTTGAATAATTCTGTCAATTTTGCATATTTTGCCTTGAAATTTCAGAATTATTTAGTTCATTCAATGTGAATTTTGTTATAAAAGTTTGATAATAATCTACCAATTGAGTCAAAAACTACAGCTCCTTACAAAACATGCCCCAAATGTGCAAATGTCATCTCTATGCACAATTCAATCCGGCGAACAAACCTGTTGATGATCCTCCTACACACATGTCTTTCTGAATGGACAAGTTTGTTCCAAGAACAATTGCTACTGGGGCTTACATCCTACTGATGAAGTGTTACAGCATCCATTGCATTCTGAACAATGCACTCCCTGGGTGGCAATGAGGAAACATGGAATCATCATTCCCTTTTGGTTCGAAGGTGACTGGGGACTTGCTATCACCATGAACAAGGACCAGTAAGTTCTCACCAAGTTTTGGAGGTCACTAAGCACCAGAAGGGACATTTAAGGAGATAATTAAGCAGTGGTTTGAACAAGCCAATACCACCCCAACACTGCAAATGATATGCTGAAATGGTTTAGGCAATGCTTTGGTGGTCAGCTCATCAGTTGCAGAACGCAAACCATATGGGCAGCTCATTCGCCCGATCTAAATCCCCCAAATTTTTGTCTTTGAGGATTTCTCAAAGCCAATGTGTATACTGACAGGCCCCTAACAATCTTAAGAGGGCAATAACTACCCCAATATTTACCATCCACATTAATGTGTATAGGTAAGGGTCATTAACAACTTTGTTCGCAGGATTCGTTTGTGCATAGAGAGGAGAAGTGCCCACTTTGAACATGTTTTGTAAAGGACTGTAGTTTTTGACACAATGAACAGATTATCAAACTTTCAGAACAAAATTCACATTGAATGAACTAAATAATTCTTAAATTTCAAGGCAAAATATGCAAAATTGACCGAGTTATTCAACTTTCTTACGGTCTTGTTTTTTGGACACCCTGTATGTGGCACAAAGAAGACTTCATGGTGCTACAGTATAATGTAAGAGAATGAAACAAGGGGAGAAAAGCAGTAGAGATAAGGAGTGGTAGGGCTGAGAACAAAAGTAGACCAGCTTCCAACTACATGTAACTATGCGTGCTCAATAAGATATAGGCTCACCACTGATAAAAGATTGTCAATTTGTTCCTGAGTAAGTGAAGGGTGAGCAAATAAGTAAAGATTTATTTTGTCCATTTGGGTCCTGAACTGAGATTGGTTTCCAGTGATTAGTTCAATATCTCTATTAAATTTAAGAATTTGTTCAGTTTTCAATGGGCATTTAAAAAACAAATGGCGGAAAGTCTCAGGGGCTCCGCATTCGCAGTTTGGAGAGTCAACAGTTGTCCAGTTGTGGGCCTTGAGTTGTGATTTGAGAATGAGATCTGATCTGGCACGATTTAGAATAATTTCTTGTTTCCTTGAGAGTTTTAAGGTCATTGTTGAGATTGTGCCTTGGAAGAGAAATTTTTTTAAGTTGTACTTGAATGATGCTATACTTGGTAATGATTTTAGCTCTCTTGGAATTTTATTCCATATATTCATCATATTATAAACAGGTGATTTCCTTGGCATTGTGATTGGTAATTTTAAGGTGGCCATTTTGGATTTTCCGTCCTAAAATCTTTACTTTCAAGACTTGTCTACATGTTTCCAGCCAAACCTTTTGAGGGATTCATCTGAAATTTTCAGGGATGTTTCTACATATAACGTCAAGAACTGATTAGTTTTTGGGCATTCTGGTTAAATTTTAAGGTGGCCATTTTGGATTTTCTGTCCTAAAATCTTCACTTTCAAGACTTGTCTACAGATTTTCAGCCAAACCATTTGAGGGATTCATCTGAAATTTTCAGGGATGTTTCTACATATCAACGTCAAGATCTGATTGGTTTTTGGGAATTGTGGGTAAATTTTAAGGTAGCCATTCTGGATTTTCCGTCCTAAAATCTTCACTTTCAAGACTTGTCTACAGGTTCAAATTTTTACATATGTTACACAGTGATAAGTTCCAGAGCTGATTAACTTTTCTGCGGCCATCTTGCTTTCTTGGTCAACAAGACCACAATGCTGTGTTTTAGGTACGATATTGTTCACGTCTGTGCCTTGTTTTAACTTTTTAATGGCACCATATAGTGACACGATGAAATATATGACACGATACATATGTGTTTAGCATAACTCTGAAGGTATTAATGAGATGTTGATGTATTGGTTCTTTTTAATTTAAATTTTGTATAAAAAATAATGTTTTAATTTTTTTGTCCGCCGTGACGAACCAGTTGCAAATGTGAACTGTGAAACTGCTCCGTCACAGCGGACAAAAGAATTAATAATTATTTTTTATAAAAATATTAAAAAGACCAAATACATCCAGATCTCATTAATACATTCGTATTGGAAACATATGTAAATATTATCCTGTTATGCCAATAAAAAATTTAAAAAAAGAAATGGTACATTTTAGAGTATGATACTCTGGCGCCGTTTTCAATAGCTTTTACTCCTAGCGTTATTGGGCTTCAAACAGAAGTGAAGGTTACCCACAAATGATATATCCATTGCATGGAGTAAGTAATTTTCTTTGATATAACGTCAAAAAAATAAATTGTGCCCAGTTTAGTCCTAAAGCGTCTCATGAAGTCACTTAGTCCCATCCTCCCATGAGGTTCTTCGGAATGCAGGCATTCTACTACGTTTAAATTGACGTACGGTTTGCTTTGTCCATTGCCCATCACATACAGCAAGATATTCTTATACACCTGCACACAGCTTACGTGTGTATGACTATTCATTCACATCCGGACGTCGGGTTGAAAATGATAATCGCATTTTTGCTGTCCTTTTGCCAAAATGATTTTATTGTAGGCCTATTATTATTCGTCAGTTTTTCTAATTTGATTATGATGATTAACATAAACTAACTTTGTCAATTACTGTTTAATCTAGACTATATATTTTAGGTTTGACGCAACGAGGTCAACAAATTAATCAAAATGGAAGATCGAATAGGCAACAACGACAACCAGGCCAGAGAGATCAACGGCAGTCTCTTGGGAAAAAGGATCATCATCTCCAAGATGACAACAGTTCAGGTGGAAATTCGTCATTTTATGGTCGAATTTGGCGAAACAGTTCTCATGGACAAAATAGCAGCTCTTTTGAGAGTAATATTGAACAGGGTTATAACCAACGTGGTAAGAAATCACTGTTAGGGCAAGTTCCTTCAGATTGGTCTGAAATGGAATGGATCGGTCAAAACCCCAGAAGAGGTTGTATGCCAAATAACCCTCAAAACAATCAAGGCTCAGTTCATGATGGGGTCTATAACAACCAAGGTTCTGTTCTTGATAGAGCATACAGCAATCGAGGTTCAGTCCATGATAGAGCACATATCAATCAAGGTTCTGTACATGATAGAGCATATAGAAATCAAGGTTCATTTCATGATAGACCACACAGTAATCAAGGTTCAGATCATGATAGAGCATATAGCAATCAAGGTTCAGTTCATGATAGACCACATAGCAATGATGAAGTTATGGGTTGTAAAACACCTGAAAATTTAGACTGCAAACCAATAGCTTCAACAGGAGAAAAGATAACCAAAAAAAGAAGAGACAGAAGAAAAGAAGAAGTTCTTTACTCTGCATTAGATGAAACATCAGAGAAGACAAAAATGAGTGGTAAGAAATCACTGTTAGGGCCAGTTCCTTCAGATTTGTCTGAAATGGAATGGATCGGTCAAAACCCCAGAAGAGGTTGTATGCCAAATAACCCTCAAAACAATCAAGGCTCAGTTCATGATGGGGTCTATAACAACCAAGGTTCTGTTCTTGATAGAGCATACAGCAATCGAGGTTCAGTCCATGATAGAGCACATATCAATCAAGGTTCTGTACATGATAGAGCATATAGAAATCAAGGTTCATTTCATGATAGACCACACAGTAATCAAGGTTCAGATCATGATAGAGCATATAGCAATCAAGGTTCAGTTCATGATAGACCACATAGCAATCAAGGTTCAGTTCATGATAGAGCATATAGAAATCAAGGTTCAGTTCATGATAGAGCATATAGCAATCAAGGTTCAGTTCATGATAGAGCATATAGCAATCAAGGTTCAGTTCATGATAGAGCATATAGCAATCAAGGTTCAGATCATGATAGAGCATATAGAAATCAAGGTTCAGTTCATGATAGACCACATAGCAATCAA
Source organism: Owenia fusiformis (assembly GCA_903813345.2). Lineage (NCBI taxonomy): Eukaryota > Metazoa > Annelida > Polychaeta > Sabellida > Oweniidae > Owenia > Owenia fusiformis. Next base: position 1,667,059 of record CAIIXF020000012.1, on the reverse strand, counting down.
GGTTCAGTTCATGATAGAGCATATAGAAATCAAGGTTCAGTTCATGATAGAGTATATAGCAATCAAGGTTCAGTTCATGATAGAGAATATAGCAATCAAGGTTCAGTTCATGATAGAGCATATAGCAATCAAGGTTCAGATCATGAAAGAGCATATAGCAATCAAGGTTCAGTTCATGATAGAGCATATAGCAATCAAGGTTCAGATCATGATAGAGCATATAGCAATCAAGGTTCAGATCATGATAGAGCATATAGCAATCAAGGTTCAGTTCATGATAGAGCATATAGCAATCAAGGTTCAGTTCATGATAGAGCATATAGCAATCAAGGTTCAGTTCATGATAGAGCATATGGCAATGAATGTTCTGTTCATGATAGAGCATATAGCAATGAAGGTTCTTTTCGTGACAGAGGAAATAGCAGAGACAATTCTCTTCATAATAGAGCATATAGTCATGAAGTTCACGCTCATGTTTGTCAGTGTAATATAAATTTTCACTCTCATGGTGCTGGTAGAAATAGTGTTTCTCGTGATGATACACACAAACAGAATTTGAAGAAAGATAAACCAATGCAACATGGAGTCACTAAAAATGCCAACTGCAAATCAACGTCATCAAAAGAGTCACTAATAAAACATCCAAGAGGAAGGGGGTATTCGAAAAACCCAAACCAAACGAGAAGCAAGGTCAAACAAATAGACCTACCAAAAAAGGATGAGAATATGACACAAAGTTGCAAAGATTTTTTACAAAAGCACAGGCACGGGGATCAAGAGAAAGATGAAGTTATGGGTTGTAAAACACCTGAAAATTTAGACTGCAAACCAATAGCTTCAACAGGAGAAAAGATAACCAAAAAAAGAAGAGACAGAAGAAAAGAAGAAGTTCTTTACTCTGCATTAGATGAAACATCAGAGAAGACAAAAATGAGTGACCATTCCAATCTAAAAGGTGAAATACTATACTTATTACCCTCGGAATCCAGCCAAGATGACGTACATACCATGAACGATCGGGTTTCTGATAAAGAGCAATCTGAGAAGGAAAGAGACTCACCAAGCAGAGGACCTCATGTTGAAGTAGACGGGACTTTTACTAAATCTAAAACAAATAAAAAAAGACGTAGAAAAAAACATTTTAGTAAAAGCAAGGAACACCGTTCGGCATCGAAAGATAAGGATGTTCTTCACAACTCAGATGAAATAACAAATAGCGAAACATTATACACAGTCATTGATATGGCTAAAGACGAGTTAATTGAGGGTGAGGAATCTGAAGTAGGAATTCCTAAAACGAAAAAGAATTTGACAGATGTAATCCAGACAAATATCAAATTGGAGATATATGAGGAAATCAGGCAAAATAGTAAGCTGATGATCAAACGTTACATCGAATCTAAGATGGCTGACGATGATACTTTGCCTGATCATGAAATTATATCACAGAGTGTTAGCGATATCACAACCTTACTACTTAGATTTAGATCACATAACCAAGCCAAAAAAGCCGCTATTATGCTTAACAGAATAAATAAAACAAAACCGTTCTGTAAAGCAACAGTAATACAACCTCGAGTTGATGAAGAGAAGGAAAAGCTAATGTCTAAAAAGGCAATGGTCAAAGGAAACATAGAATCCAAATCTAAATTGATTCTTGAGAAGCATAATCAAAAGATTGCTAAACAAGAGGAGGATTTTGATGAAATACTAAAGTTGTGTGAAACGTACAATGACCTGAGCTACGAACTATTTGAGAAAACACAACTTGAGAAGGAAGCAGTTGTTCATAAAACTGAAGAGTTAATACGACAAAGAGAAGAATTTGAGAACAAGATCGAAAAAATTTCACAGAATGCCAGAAATGCCAAAACGTTTAAAGAACTCGAAGAAATTGAAAAGTCCTTTGGTTTCGAGAGGAGCAAAATGTTTGCGTCACTGCCCATATTTGGTTTCAGACAGGAAATTACACAACACGTGAGTAACAATCAGGTGACAGTGCTCCTAGGGGAAACTGGATCAGGCAAAAGTACACAGTTAGTACAATTCATGGCAGAAATGAACTCCTTCAATGGTACAATAGTGTGCACGCAGCCAAGAAAGGTAGCAGCAACCTCACTTGCTGAAAGAGTAGCTGAAGAGCATTCAAGTCGTGTAGGGGATGAGATTGGATACAGAGTTGGAATGAGAAGAAGAACAAGCAAAAATACAAGGGTGATATTTATGACTGATCATACATTACTCAATGAGTTCTTCAATGACCCTGAAATCAAAAAATACAACTGTGTCATAATAGACGAAGCTCATGAGAGAAGCATCTATAGTGATCTATTGATAGGTATGCTGAAACGTTGTCTACCCAAGCGTCCAGACCTTCGTGTAATTATAACATCTGCGACCATTGATCCAGCAATTTTTACTAACTATTTCTCTGATTGCCCAGTGATAAATATACCAGGAAGAACATACCCTGTTGACGTAGAATGGTGTGAGACAGAGTCTCAAAACACAAGCGAAATAGTAAAGGACACGATACGGAAAACAGCAGAGCTTCATCATACCTACCATACCGATCCTTCCGGGGATATCCTAGTGTTTCTCCCAACACCAATGGATACCGAGCAGGCTTGTGAGATCCTCCATCGATATATTGGGAAGAAGGAGTCGTTCGAATGCTTCCCTTTTCATGGGAAACTACAACCGGATGAACAATCAAAGGTGTTCAAACCAGTAGAAAAGGATGGTGTCAGGAAAATCATATTTGCGACAAACAGCGCAGAAACTTCATTGACAATTGTTGGTGTGAAATATGTTGTGGATTCTGGTCTTGTGAAGGAAAAACGGTTCGATCCTAAACGTAATATGAGCTCACTTGATGTTGTAATGATCAATAAGAGTTCGGCAAACCAAAGAAAGGGACGTGCTGGGAGAACACAGTCTGGAAAGTGCTATAGAATGTACTCAGAAGAGGATTACAACAACATGGAAGAAAACGACACCCCGGAAATACTGAGAGTGAATCTAGGATTAACAATACTTCAGTTGTTGGATCTTGGGATCGAGGATCCAATGAACTTTGATTTCATCCAGCCGCCGTCAAAAGATGCAACGAAGACAGCGTATGAATCATTATGTATCCTTGGATTGATAAAGGAGAGAGAAATAACAGAAAGTGGGAGGAAAGTTTCCAAACTGAACCTTGAACCTAGATTGGGACTTCTAACACTGATGGGTATAGAGCAGGGTGTTGGAATGGAGGCCCTGTCTATAGCGGCATCGATGACGGTATCAGGATCTATCTTTTTTAGGACTGGCACAAACGAAGAGAAGGAAAAAGCTGATATGAAGAAAATGCCATTCTGTGATGATATGGGAGATCTTATAACAAATCTGAATGTCTTCCGCGAATGGATGGCAGAGCCAGAGAAAAAGAAGACTGGATGGTGTATGAAAAATAGCATCAGTGCGAAGGCCATGAGAATGACACGTGACTCTGTGAAAGAACTAAGAGATGTTCTTGAAAAGGACCTCAGCATCCAAGTTGAGTATAGTTTCAATGACGACACCGCTGCATCTATGGCTAAGCTAAAGATGATACTTCAAGACTGTTACAAACAGAATGTTTGCATATTTTCTGGCCATGATAAACTTGGGTATTATTCCCCCGCTTTAGAGCAGTATGTTAAGGTTCACCCAGGGTCATCTCTGAGGATGCAAGGCTTACAACCCAAATGGCTAGTGTTCGTTCAACACTTGAAGACATCCCAAGATTTCATTGTTGACCTCACTCCTGTTGATGAATCATGGGTGGAGAAATGCATTGAGTCTGGATCACTGACTTACAATTTTGAGGAACTAAAAGAATGTGTGCTTGAGCCAGAGACCATGGTGAACCTTAGTAAAACGGTTGCATTTAAACTTTGTGGAAAGGCGTTTACCACTTTGCATAAGTTGGAGGATGATATCAAAGAAAAAATCAATGACAGCCATTTTACAATCGATTTGAGCATTGATGATGGAAACATTAAGATCTTTGCTAAACGCCAACACATAGAAGTCGCTAGGGGTGTTATTCAAGAAGCTATTGATAATATCAAAGAACCTTTGAAAAAGGAAACGAGGGAGGTTCAACTAAAGAGAGAAAACAATGGTGTCCGAGCTATCCTATCGGCAGGCGGAACTGTTGAACACATACTCATGCCAACAGAATCACACACTGTATTGATTCGATTTGAGCGGAACGAAAAAGAATCTGTAGAGGATACTAACAAAGGATCGATTTCAGATAATCAAGCTAAAGTGAATGCAGCACAGTCCGAGGAAGATATTAAGAAAAGATTTGAGACATATGGCAAAATTCTGAAATGTTATAAATTCCCCAACCAACGTTATCAGAACTGGGGAAAGTTGACATACCAAGATCATGAAGAAGCAAAGAATGCAATTGAGGGGACAAAGAATGATGCTATTCGTGCTGTACCTGAACGAAAAAATGCTTTAGTTCCTCTATCTGGAAAGTACCGAGTGAAATTGAAATGGCTGCGCCGTCCAAAACAAAAGTATGCGTTCGTGATGTTTTCTTCCATTGATGATGCTCAAATGGCTGTCCGGCACATCCGTGAATTACATATCAATGGTCAACGATTACGGTTGTCACCAACTAAAAACGCAAAAAGAAATTGCGAGGTTTATGTGTCAAATGTGGCGCCTGATGTGACAGAAGATAAAATTAAACAGGACCTTAAAAGCAGGTCAGAGGAATTAGATTTGGATATTCAAATTATCAGAGTCCAGATTCCAAGGGTGAGAGCTTTTGAGACAACAGAAGGAAAGATAGATGAATATCGTGAGATTCTTGAACGACACATCGAACGCTATGTGAAAAAAGATAGATTTAGAGTGGACATAATCAAGCCTAGAGATGTTGATTTCGAAGCTCGTGCTTATGTTGAGTTCGAAGATGCACTAGATGGTCAGGAAACCGTAGAGAAGTTGCAGAATAGTCAAGTGCTAATTGATGCAGAGCCTGTAACATTTGAATCAGGCATACGATGTGTGATTCCTGTGCCAGCGGCAATATATCGAGTAACAAAAGAGGAAGCTGAGATGCACATTGCCAGTTTGAAAGAATACACAGCAAACATTGCTATAAAGGTTGATAAGAACTTGAAACAAAACAATAAAGTGGTTAAAGTGGAGATTTCAAGTCTAAAAGTAAAAGACATTGCCCTTGCACATTCTGTGTTAAGTGAGTGTTTTAGAGGGTCAGAGATTGATTGCTCCAGAATGGAAATCCTTCAAAATCTTTTGTCGGAAGAAGGGTATGAATTTCTCAAAAATGATGTTTCAAATCATGAGTACCTGCACGTTGAGGTTGATAAACGAAGGCAGTGTGTTGGACTCCATGGGTCTTCTAAGCACATATCCAAAGCACAGAGGAAAGTAAATGATTACTTAGATGAAATCGAAAAGGGACAGTCACAGGTCCACACAAAACTAATTCCAATAGGGCGAAGCAGACCTAAGGGATTTTTGAAAGCTCTCGTTAAGAACTTCGGCAGTGACTTACAGGGACTCAAAGAAACGTCTCAAGCAGAGTCGCTGAAGTTGAACGTCGTGAAAAAGAACTTAGAAGTGAAGGGTGATTCCGATGTCTTTGAATGTGTTGAATCCGCAATAAATAAAATCTGTTCCGATTTGTTGGAACAACAAGGGGATGGTGATAGCACTGAGAAGGATTGTGCAGCATGTTATAGTTCTGCTGATAAACTGTACCGTTTAGAATATTGTGGCCATCCCTATTGCAAAGATTGCATCAAAACTCATATAAGCGTCATGATAAAGGATCGTCGATTCCCCATTCAATGTATTGAATGTGAAGGCCCTTTAGTCTACAAAGACTTCCTAAATATGTTAGGCAGGGGGACTGGGCAGGAAGAAAAGTTCGTTCAATCCGCTGTATCAGCATATATAGCGAAACACACCGATACGGTCCGACATTGCCTCACACCAGGCTGCAATTCCGTTTACAAGGTAACCAAAGAGGGAGGTGTCTTCCAGTGCCCAGAATGCAACAATGTGCTATGTACCACGTGTCATATTATCCCATACCATAGTGGAATGACATGTGCGATGTATCAGAGCATGAAAACGGATCCAGATTACGAACTACAGCGCTACATAGATGAGGATCCGGAGAACAGAAAGAGGTGTCCAAAATGCCGGACCCTGATTGAAAAGAACAAAGGTTGTAACCATGTGGCTTGTTCAAACTGTCATAGCCACCTGTGTTGGTTGTGTTTGGAAGTGTGCTCATCAAGTACAAGTTGCTATGATCATCTTGATAGGATACACGGAGGCATTTTTGATAACGAAAATGATTTGATTTATGAATATGACTGAAAAAAACACAAACACTTATCAAAAAGGATGTTTAATTATGATTAAAAATATAAGGCTAGCTTTTAAATTAGGAATCGCCAAACACTCGATTTATTATTTAGTTTAGAGTGCTTGATGTTGTTCAACCAGCTTCGCTATTATCCAAGCCGAAATAGGTGTGTGTTTCTAGAAAAGGCAGTAAGTGTGTGTGTTTCTAAAAACCTACCCTTAGTTATAACAAACTGATACTATGTCATCAAACTGATACTAGTCATCAACTGATACAAGTCAATATAATTGTAAAATATAAAGCGCTGTACACAAATTGATTTTGGGATGGATCATTTTGTATTTTAAGATGGGCAGAGTGGTATGTCGTTTTGACCAATTAGCGCATTTCGTCAGTATAAAGGCCAATGTGAAAAATGCATTTTACCTTCATTGTTACAATGGAGTGGTCTTTGCCAAGTCGGTACTTTTTACTTATCTGATCTTGAATTATTAAATCAAGTGAGATAGACCGACCTGAGCAAGGCATTAAGTTTGTTCGAAATTGACAAATTAAAGGTGCAGCAAAAAGATGAGTTAGAAGTATATTCTAAAAACTGTTGTCAACATTTTTTGATCACAACAGTTAACGTTGTTCCTATCTTACAAAAATAGTCATTGCTTTGGCTTTGTGTTGACGTCGCTTTTCAACTGTTACGAGTTCATTCTATGCCTTCGCAAGATTGCTTCCAATGTTCATGAGTTCTCTGCTACCACTTTAAATATGGTATGCGTACAGGTTCAGGATATTGTAATTATCGAAAGGTCAATGTACGTATGCTTCTGCAAGGGTTGGTGGTAAAGATGGTAGATAAATATAGATTATCCTAAATGAGGTTCGGGATATTGGAATTATCCCAATGTACATTTGCATCTGCAAGGGTTGGTGGTAAAGATGGTAGATAAATATAGATTATCCTAAATGAGGTTCGGGATATTGGAATTATCCCAATGTACGTTTGCATCTGCAAGGGTTGGTGGTAAAGATGGTAGATAAATAAAGATTATCCTAAATGAGGTTCGGGATATTGGAATTATCCCAATGTACATATGCTTCTGCAAGGGGTGGTGGTAAAGATGGTAGATAAATATAGATTATCCTAAATGAGGTTCGGGATATTGGAATTATCCCAATGTACGTTTGCATCTGCAAGGGTTGGTGGTAAAGATGGTAGATAAATATAGATTATCCTAAATGAGGTTCGGGATATTGGAATTATCCCAATGTACGTTTGCATCTGCAAGGGTTGGTGGTAAAGATGGTAGATAAATAAAGATTATCCTAAATGAGGTTCGGGATATTGGAATTATCCCAATGTACATATGCTTCTGCAAGGGGTGGTGGTAAAGATGGTAGATAAATATAGATTATCCTAAATGAGGTTCGGGATATTGGAATTATCCCAATGTACGTTTGCATCTGCAAGGGTTGGTGGTAAAGATGGTAGATAAATATAGATTATCCTAAATGAGGTTCGGGATATTGGAATTATCCCAATGTACGTTTGCATCTGCGAGTGTTTGTGGTATAGATGGTAAATATATATAAATTATCCTAAATGAGGTTCGGGATATTGGAATTATCCCAATGTACGTTTGCATCTGCAAGTGTTTGTGGTAAAGATGGTAAATATATATAAATTATCCTAAATGAGGTTCGGGATATTGGAATTATCCCAATGTACGTTTGAATCTGCAAGTGTTTGTGGTAAAGATGGTAGATAAATATAGATTATCCTAAATGAGGTTCGGGATATTGGAATTATCCCAATGTACGTTTGCATCTGCGAGTGTTTGTGGTATAGATGGAAATAAATATAGTGTATCCTAAATGAGGTTCGGGATATTGGAATTATCCCAATGTACGTTTGCATCTGCGAGTGTTTGTGGTATAGATGGTAAATAAATATAGTTTATCCTAAATGAGGTTCGGGATATTGGAATTATCCCAATGTACGTTTGCATCTGCAAATGTTTGTGGTAAAGATGGTAGATAAATATAGATTATCCTAAATGAGGTTCGGGATATTGGAATTATCCCAATGTACGTTTGCATCTGCAAGTGTTTGTGGTAAAGATGGTAAATAAATATAAATTATGCTTCAAAGTATGCTTCTACGAGGGTTGGTGGTAAATATGGTAGATGTGCTATGTTTGCCTGGGGACAATCATCACGTGCAAGTATGGTATAATAGAGATTATCTTATATGAGGTTCAGACCCGGAAACCCTCGGCCCTCAGACAGATATACTAGTGTATTTCATACTTGAGTGGGTTTGGGGTAGATATCACCCGGGAATATATATCATATCTGAGGAGCGGGCAGGATATATTGTATATGTCCCGCTCTAGGTCAAATGCGGGGAGATATAATATATCCATCCCGCTCCCGGGAATTTTTTCAAAAGTTTAAAAATTTTAAAAACTTTAATTTCAGAAGTTTAAATTTTTCAAAAAGTTTATTATGTTGCAATTCTATTGTATTGAGCTGAAGGAATATTATGAAAATGTTAAATATAAATTGTGCTTTTACAGTATAGGCCTATCTTATCATTTGAAAAAGGTGGTAAAGGTTATATCTACCCCAAACCCACTCAAGTATGAGATACACCTGTTATGTACGGTCGGTTTTGGATACAGTGTTTATCCCGCGGGAAATATGTGCATCTCCCTCGGTCCCTCTGGTCCCTCGTGGGATACACATATTTCCCTTGGGATAAACCCTGTATCCAAAACCTCCCAGTACATAACCCTTATATATTAACTTGGCCTAGGGATAATCCCGATATCCTGAACCTCATATAGGATAACATCAGCATGAATAATTTCAAGGATATATAATGATTTTGTATTTATATTATATTATTATAATGTTATGGTTATTATTTTAAATAAATAAGTAATTGTTTCAATAACAAGGAAAATTATTTTCATGTCATCGTTTATGTCCTCCTTAAAGTTTTTGATACTCAACGATCTTCCGTAGAAATTTAGAAACACCTAGGTTATGCTATCTATTCTTCTAAATTAACTGCAACCCTAATACTTGGGCACATTCCTTATCAACATCCATATAGAAAGCGCGATGGCCGACATAAAATTATTTTTTTTGCTTACTATTAGGCTTTTGATGGGATGAATACTATAGATGTCATGAAATCTAAATGCAGCAACTCCCCATTTCGTAATGAAATACAGTAACATGTACACAGGCAGCGATTTTAAAAGTTCATCAAATGTGAATCATCAAAATCCTACATTTTTAAGTGAGGGAAAAATTATAAAATCATCAATTAAATAAACCATAATTTGACGAGTTCTATTTTACAATTACACTTAATGAGGAAAATAGTTTTCCAAACTTGTGGTGGAGTGTATAATACATTATGCAAGGAATGACACAGAATTGCCTTTTGAAAAATGTACCAATGACATTATTTAATAGAACGCAAAGCGTTTCAGTTATTCCACGTATAAAGTATCCTTCATTGAACGATCAATATTATTTCAATTCAAAACTGGATTATCTATTGTATTATTAATATTTTGATCGTTTAATCTTATTTTGATTTATAATATTCAACCAGACCAAATAAAATTAAAACTATTTATTTTCTTGTTCTAATACAAAGTTTTTCAAACAGTATTGTCGTAATCCTCTTTTTCTTTGTTGCAATAATAACATTTAAAATAACGACCCGATCGGTTTCATGTTATGACGAATGCGTATGAACAGCGTAGGACACTGATCAAGATGGACGACGATAAGGTCAGGACCATATATTAGGCGTCTAATGTCAACAATTATTTAAGTAAAGTGTCATGGACATTGCATAAAAGTAAGTTTAGCAGAACTGGAGACGAAATCTATTGATACATACTATAAAACAAATTAAAAAAACATTTATTTGCCATCAGGCTGCAACAATTATGGCTTCTTCATAGCTGGAGTTTGAAACAGACGTCAATCCCGCATTGGAAGCAGAGGGCGAAGAAACAAACGCAAACACAAGTTCAACATTCAGCAGTGTATTATTGCGTCCCTGAATTGATATAGCTTGATTAAGATGGGAAGCATTATCTCCGCTAGTAATTTCAGTAGGTTTGGCAAGCGCCACGATGACGACTTCTCAGATAGACTCAGTCATCAATTCACGTGTATCCTCCTCCTCATATCCTCCCTATTCGTTACAGGCAGACAATATTCGGGCCATCCCATCGACTGTTGGACACCGGCGCATTTTAAATCAACGATGAACAATTATGTCATGAGCTTATGTTGGACTAAGAATACATATTACGTGGCCCAGGATGAAGACATTCCCAAAGATGATGACAGCCGCTCTGCTCTGGAATTGGTATATTATCAATGGGTCCCGTTGATTCTCTTAACTCAGATGGCATGTTTTTTCCTCCCGAGTATTGTATGGAAAAGTATACAAGCCAGCTGCGGTGTTGACATACACAGAATCGTAAAACTGGTCAACAATGCAAAAAACATCAATCCAACAGAGAGGGAAAAGAATACGGAGTTTGTCGTGGAGACGCTCTGTCGTTACTTCAATTGCCAAAACAAGAGCCAGACCTATACGGCGCGCACTAGGACATGTATCGCCAAGAACACACATATTCTGTGCGGAGACACGTATGGCAACAGAATGATCGCATCCTATCTGATAATCAAGTTACTGTACATTGGGAACGCAGTCGTCCAGATAATTCTACTCAACGCTTTCTTGAAAACCGGAACAAACTACACATTTTTCGGTTTTGAGGTCCTCCTAGATTTAGTGCGAAGCGGAGATTGGACCACTTCAGATAACTTCCCACGTACAACGCTTTGCGATTTCAAAATTCGTGAGTTCGAGGACAACATCCACCGTTATACTATCCAGTGTGTGTTGTCAATCAATCTATTCAACGAGAAGATCTATATCTGTTTGTGGATCTGGTTTGTTCTCGTTGCCGCAGTCTCCTCCTATAGCTTCATTTCCTGGTATCTATTTTCCATATTGGACGGACACAAGCATCGCTACATCAAATCACACCTCCAAAACCTCGGCGTGTATAATCCGTCGGAGAGAGGACTCCTCGATGAGTTCATTGAGAGTTACATCAGACAAGATGGTCTCTTCATCCTTAGGATTCTCACCGCCAACACGAGTGATATCGTCGCTGCCGAAGCGTTCGCAGGAGTCTGGTTGAGGTTCAAACAGCAAAGCAATCGCAGGAAAAACGGTATCAAGCCTGAAGTGGATGAAAATGATTATAGTACCGACTGTACAAGCGACCTAGAAGAGATTAAAAGTGAATGCGGTGAACACTTGGACGATGATCCGAAATATATTGAAATGCAGGAGATGAAGCCGTTTATTAAGACACCATCGGCTCCTCCTTTGAACATAGATGAGCCAGATTCATATGTGGAGTTCCATGATAACCAATTAAAAATATTGGAGAAGCAAGCACCTTGAAGATCAGAGGAGACGCTGCAAAGAGTAAACGATACTAAAAAGCTTAGCCTTTTTCATGAACATATATGAACATACGTGACATATAAAACATAAATCATTCAAAGAATTTTATCAATTTCGACAAAACAATTTCGATTTGTACGTGAATAGTTTTGAATATAAAAATACGTTTTATATTTTACCAATGAATAAAGATGTTTTATTCAACTATATCATAATTAACATGCAAAATGTCATCACCTGCCATTTGATACAGATGCCGAACGCCTACCACAAAACAGTAACAACATGTTACCAATTCTGCTGGTTACATAATAAATTAAAAATTTAGATTTTTTGACAATGCTTAATTCAACATGATAGAATGACACTACCCAGTCGTAAGCTATTGAAATTGGTTACGGAAAACAATCACTAGTATATATGCATTGCCCGAGAGTCGTTGCCAAATGAACAAATGAAAAACAAAAATATTTGCCAGTCAACAACATGATGCCGAGATTTGATTCTTTATTTAAAATTCAGTACTCAAATGATCAACAAGACAAGTATAAGGCATTATTACCATAATGTGATTGGTTGCATTGACCTATCCACTCCTAGTTTTTTATGGTCTTTGGTAAAACACTGTGCGCCTACAGTAAAACCTGCCAAGTAAAACACCTCTGTAAGTGGAACATTTTTTCAAAGTCCCATGACTCATTATTTTCGTTTAACTTGAAACTCAATATTTGGAACACATTTTGTGGAATACATTAACGTAGGAGCAAGAATGGTTCACTTGCACAGGTTTTAATGTATTCCCTGCAGCTTATTTGAATCCACAACAGGCTGCACAATCAACAGACTTCTCATTAATAATTTAGTTGCACTCTACTCAGAACATTTTGTTGGCATTGTTCTTTGCATAGGTTCTGGGCCGATATAAAGATGGCAGGACCAATAGAATCCAGTATTATCTTTTTCGTTAGTTATAAATAAACACAGATCGATTACCACGTCATCTTTATTTAAAAATTACTCCTATCGGCCTTTGCCTATGGTTCTTTGGTCAAGCTGACATTTTCACATTAAACATTAACAAAACTTCTCCGACCTTTCATTAATATTTGTATGTACACAAGAGTCTACACTTATATTGTTACAACAAGATCTCGTTTTTAATGTTCCTATGCAAACATACTCTACGATACACAGTAATTCTACCATGTTACATAGGCCTAGTGTAATACCAATGAGGTTATGTGAGGGATATCATTGCGCAGGCAACATACATTGAATATTGCTCCGTGTGTTGCAGTCGCAGACCAGCAGAGAACAGACCAACAGAGAACAGACCAGCAGAGAACAGACGATATATCGCATTTGACGGGACATTAATTAACGGTTAGTAAATCAACGTGAATTCTTTTTTTGTATTTAGCTTTTAATCATGTTTTGTCAGTATTACTTTTGGAAGCAAAATAGAATAATTATTTGTCAAATTGATGTTTCAAATTCTTTGTTGCAAAATAAAAAGCCAGGGCAAACTTGATTCACTATTTCCTTTCACGCTTTATGTCACGCGGTTCAAACTTCGACCGTTAATTTAAATTTTTGACCTACCAGGTGTTTGTAAATCAAGGACTGCGAGTCTCATACTGCACCGTTTTTCTTCAAACTTGTTCCATTCAAAGCAAAACAAAATTGCCTTTCTGTTGGTACATTGTTTTATTAAAAAGAGTCGTTCGTTTTAGCAGCGTTTTGGTCCCCAGTTGTGAGAAGCCCTTCTCACAGCTGGGGACCCAAATGCCGCTGAAAGTAGGGACTCTGTATAGCAGAATAATGTACCAACAGAAAGGCATTTTTGTTATGCTTTGAATGGAACAAGTTTGAAGAAAACGGTGCAGTATGAGACTCGCAATCCTTGATTTTCAAACACCTGGTAGGTCAAAAATTTAAATTAACGGTCGAAGTTTGTACCGCGTGTGATGTATACGTTTAAAACCACACTGCATGAACATAAACCGTCCATTGAGTAGTCGGGTGTTCAATAACAGTTATAGGTACTCGACGCATGATGAAAAGACTTTAGTCATCGCTGTTCATGCCAATGTTATTTTCTGAAAGGAGACAATGGTGTATAGTTCATCATATTTTTGGGAAATCAATGTTATCCAAATGTGGATAAACGTGTTGTATATAGAAGAAATGTGAAAATTTGAATGGCTGCCATTTTGAATATTTCTAGTATTTCCTGGAATTGGCACTAACCTTATGCATAAATAACATTACATTTACATATAGCTTTATGACATTTGGCTAGGATGTACACGATATACAAGAGACAATTTGACAGAAAATCTAAGAACTCGAATTCAACTTCCTGTATACATGTAGCTGCCAGTTGTCATTTACAGTTGCCACTTCAGTCATTTACCACATGACTCAATGTTGTATGTACTCATGATCAGTGACAACATGACTCAAGGTTGCGCACACTCATTGACGGCATGACTCAATGTTGTGTATACTTATTGACCGCATGACTCAATGTTGTGTATACTCAGTAACCACATGACTCAATGTTGTGTATACTCATTGACCACTCAATGTTGTGTATACTCGTTAACTACATAACTTAATGTGGTGTATACTCATTGACCACATAACTCAATTTTGTATGTACTCAGTGACCACATGACTTAATGTTGTGTTTACTCATTGACCACATGACTCAATGTTGTATGTACTCAGTGACCACATGACTTAATGTTGTGTTTACTCATTGACCACATGACTCAATGTTGTGTATATTCAGTGATCCCTTGGCTCTCAGTGCCCATCCATTCCTCATCCATAGCCTGCAAAATCTGGCGCCTAGCCTCAAAAATCACCAATGTTCCCGCAACTGCTGCATTCAAACTGTCAATTCCAGGCATCATGGGTATTTTTACCCGACTAACATCTGATTTGTTTATTAACTCTCGCATCTGTTCACTTATTCCAACTGTCTCTCCACCAATCAGTATTGCAGTTCCCTTATTTGGGTATATCAATTCAGTGTACTCATAGTCAAGAACTGGTTTAGAAGGGTCATTGACATTCTCAATTGTGACTGTATCATCTATTTTGTCATCATCATTGTGCTTTGAGTGACTGCTTGACAACTTGTTGGATACTTCAGTATTGCACCTGAAAATATATGCGAAACATCATTAAAAGCTACTGTTAATGTGTTAACTATGTTCCAAAGCTCAATCTTGATTTTCATTGATGGTTGTATATCCTGTAATTTTATTGTTTTTTATTTAAGTTTATTTTCTTTATAGCTTGCAAAATCAATATTTCAACTTCTGACATCTCCTGCTAGAGGGTACCATTGAAAAGCACAAAGCACAAAGTGGGCAAAGCACACAAGACACAAGTGCATTATCTCTCACACAATGCATGAGATGTTCTGAAATACTTTTCAAACAGACCAAAATTAAAATTTGTACAATATCATCAAGAAGAATGAAATTCAACCATATTGTTTTGAAAGGGCAACATTTCAACCTACATATGCACATACTAATTATTATGATATTTGAAATTATTATTGTGTTCTGGTCAGCTTAAATGTGATATTTATGTATCTTGAAAGTTTAATTGATCAAACTTGTTCATGGTGCTGGCCAGATCTTTGACAAATGGCATTCCCAGACACATGTTCTGGTCTAAGCTCTCTTCAGTTGCTTCTTAGCCTACTAACAGGCTTGTAGATAAATGTTTGCTCTTGCTATTGAATGAACACCACAATTAGTCTGCATTCATGGCATATTTATAGTACTATAATATAAATGCTATATACATGAATAGATGTCTCTGTATACAGTGTCTTTAGGCTTTGATGGGCCTTTTGGGTCATTTAGTAAAGTAAGTTGATGGAACAAGTTGACATGGGCAGCTTGAAGTTCATTTCGTTTTCACTGCAGAAAAACAGCGCATGTTTACATTGCTTAATTTTGAGTAATTCGGCCACTAACTATGGAGCTCTATATGGTGGAGGAGATTAAAACCATGACAAGAAAAAATTCAATGTACCGATTTTAATTATATTTCTCTGGTTGGTACATAAGACATTGTACTTTGAAGTAAGGGTGATGATTGAGCATAAATTCGATCTGTTTTTTCTTGAGGAAATTGCTCGTAAATATGGAATATTAGATTTGGCAGTTCAGAATTCAAATTTTGGAGCAAGAGAAAATTTATTTGGAGTCTGTTCAGACAATTATTTTCTAGGCAAATAAATCATAACCATGTATTTCATCTACAAATCAACATTTTTTAGAGAACAAATATTCTCAGATTAGTTTAGAAAATGACTGTTATTTAAACAGGGGTACGCTAAGAATTTTTGCATTTTCAAAACACCCCGATCCAAATCGTCATGTTAAGCAGATCAAACAAAATAAACATCTGGTCATGAAGATTGAAGTGTCCTCTATCTAATGATAGCACTAATATGCGTAAAGTGTCTAAATTTTAAGGTGGGGGTCCATGTAATGAATCTCATTACCAAGGTTGTCCCACATTTGCTCTGCATTAGCCTGATTGGATGACTTTTGTGCCCATGGTAGCTGGCCCACATTGCCTGCCCTGAGGCTTTGTATAAAAAACCTCCTACCTCATATCCACCTACCCACGTACGTGGGACATGATACAGTCTTTGAAGGGTTCAATTTTAAAGATCTTAGTTTATTAAATCTTAGTTTATGATGAAATATAGATGCATTTGTAAGAACCCTTGATAGCAAGTTGCTACTACATCCTAGCTGGGTTCGATTCCCACTCGGGGCATCGAATTTAGCACACTTTCTTTCAATTTCTTTATCTGACTTGTTAGACCTATGCTCGCGGTCATTAGTTATTTATTCCCCTGGGGCGCCCTCGGCACATTAAAATGCATCCATATGCTTTATTTATGGATCTGTCATCTGTCTAGTCATAAAATAAAGCCGGAATTGTAGAAATGTTAATAATTTGAGCTATTTTGAGATTTAATATTCTAATTGAACCTTTCAATGACTGTATCATGTTCCACGTAGGTGGGTAGGTGGGTGGGTATGAGGTCAATTTACTCTGAAATTATGTTTGGGAATCACCAAGGGGGTGCAACTTCTGTAGTACTGCTCCAAACAACCTCTGTAATACTGCTTCAAACATAAAAAAGAGTTGCCTTCATGAACTGCCACATTAGTAAGAGTCCTAATTGTCTCTTTCCCCTGGTCAACGACAGAAACGAACACAAAATTATCAACTTTGGGGATAACACATCTTATTTCTTCACATGCTGTCATATGACACCAAAGATTAGGTACAACGTTTTGTTGCTTTCCTGCCCATTGAAGGCACCTTTCTTTGTTATGATCTGTCAGCGGTGGTCTCTTTAAAGGTCTCATGGCCTTGTAACCGTTATAAAGAAATCACTGGTTGCCTATAGCCCTGGAACACAGGTTTTGAGGTGAGACAGCCATTCATCTCATAGACTACTGGTTGACTTAAAGCGATTTTGATGACATAAATGTAGCAGGCAGTGGTCTTTTCTTACATTTGTCTCTTTAGGGCTACTATTGCTGTGACCTGGAGTCACATTCCCTTGCCTTTGGTGCCACTGCAGAATTTTAGAGACTGTTCCTGACACACCCCTAGGGTCCTGGCAATGGCAGTTTGTTTCATGCCAGAGAGCGCCATCCATATGACCTGCCATGGTCTTTTTTGCTTATTCTATGGGGCATGGCTTCTAAAACTCTTCCAACTCTAAATTAAATTTTTACATAACGTGCACAATGATTACAACTAAGATTTGGACACCTCTTTCAAGTTACCAATATCATGTGATCATGTGGGGTCACCTGAGTGAATACAAGTTTAATCAACCATGAATGTTTTAACTTTTCATACCAATCAGTTTTATATGCAAAACTGATGAGGGAATGAGGACACAATACAAATTTTCATCAAAATCTTATCATTTTGTAGAAATTCCATCGTATAGTTCGTATCTATAAAATATTCCATATTTATGAGCAACAGTGTATATGGGAATTACATACTTCCACAAAAGGGGAATCCCCTTCCTTTTATGCAAATTGGCATTTACACAAACCTTATAAAAAGCAATGCACAAGCATATTACTCATTAGTTGGACTGAAGCTGCTTAAGACAACTTATTGAAGGTAAGATTCAATTTAAATCATTATTTAGATACATTATCAGAATATACTTTCATGGTGGGACAAAAATAACTAACGGATTCAAGGAGAAATATTTTCAAATCCCTTATATCAATATATTTCATGAGTTCTTTCATTTTAACTTTGGTAAGTGCACTTCTGAATTTAAAATGGTGGGGATGCAGAAGAAGTGAGTAGCTCCCATAATTCTTTCATATTCTATCGTATTCAGGGATTCCCCTTTACATCATCTCCAGCATCATCTCCAATCAAATTGCAGGATGTGATCACGTGAACAATCATGAGCATGTGCTCTTTCAGTGCTGCGCATGCGCATAGTTAAATTTGAAATTGTGGGAATGGCATTACATCAGTTCAACATCATCATTTCAAACCTACAGTAATACTATTGAAGTTACTCGATCCATACTTGTAGAGAATACTCATAAAACTACAGTGATCATTTCAAGATCCATAACAATGGCAAATGAGACCTGTTTATAAAATTTGTTTTCGAACGTGCCAATATGAAAGGTCAACTTTGGGAAATCTCCCCCCTGGTGGGGATGAAAATTCGCCGAAAACTGTTACAGACACCTAAGGCTAACTAACACCAACTGTAGAACACTCAGGCCACAAAAATTGAAACTATAAGAATATGCAACCACACTTCTGTGTGCCATATAACATATCAATTATTATGAACAAAATTATTACTGTACTTAGAATTAAAACTTAGAATAACACGTAAAAATGGTGGCCATTTCAAAATGGCTGCCTTCCAGCCAAAGTGTCATAAAACAGTGTGTATAATGCCTATGAGTATTCACATATCAAATATGAACAAAATCGCTCTCCACTACTTTTCAAGTTACAGCAAAAATCGTATAATAGCGTGTAAGGTCGCCATTTTTCAAGATGGCTGCCATGTGTTTCTTAAATATCTACATTTCTAGCTTTATAATATGTCTTATGTAAGGTTTTTACATTTAAAACACATTGCTATTACAGTTTTATGTATTGTATCTAAATTACTGTAAAATCGTCACTTAAATGGCCACCATTTTTAAATGAGTGGCCATTTCAGAATCCTACTCCCATAGGGCATATGTGTACAAATATGAATAAAATCGGGCCAAGGCTATTTGAGTTATTACTTGGATGGACAGATAAACGGATGATGGTGTTCCCTATATGCCTCCGAACTACGTTTGATGGGATAATAATATATTGATTTGGAATATTGTCACTGATAAAGGTGACATCTTCTTCCCAGACCTACCTCTCGCTAATATATTTTGATAAGAGTAACAAACCTTAACTCCTTCCAAGCCTACTGCACAGTATTCAAGTTACTGACTAGAGACTCAAGAAATACATGTACACGTACATAATGAGGCATTTGTTTTTAATAAATAAATGATATGAATGCTCGTCTCTTCAGATAAGACCAATTAACATAAAATTGACTAATTGAATAAAAATTTAGGAAGTTTTCCACAGAACAGCATGATTAAATAATATTAGTACATGTTAAAGACTTTGTACCGTTCACTTGACTTGAGCGGGCATGGCACTTCTTTACAATTTCTTATAATTTCATTTAGGGAGTATCTGTCACAGCAATAGGATTAGAAGCAATAGGATGGAGGGGGCTGGAGAAGTCAATGTTGGTGGAGACATTCATGGAGACAATGTCCAGGTTGGGAACAGGAACGTTCAAATTATCATCCAAGGTAAGAGTTGTCATATGCTAGGACCCACTTTGTGGTCGTACAATCCAACCATTGTTCAGGCAGTGTTTCTACTATACAACACTTAAATGACCTACCTAATACATTCCTCACTCAGTTTATTTGGATTCTTATTCTGTGAAGTTGAATCCCCAATTGTATGGGTTATCGGCAGAACCAGGAGATTTTCGTTTTACAACGGGAATATCTACATCATTTTCAAGATGTCAGAAGGGGAACAGTTACTATTTACATGCTTCTACTTTTTACATTATTTTCAAATCAGAAATTTAATTATATGCAATGGTAAACATCCATTGAACTCATAACTATCCTGATTTTCTTGAGCTCTACTAAGTTATTGACTTAGAACTGTTGTCCTCAATTTACTCACAGACTGAAAATGATTCCTGTATTTAAAAGTAATAACCATAGAGGTTATATTTTCAGGTGTGAAGAATCACATAGGAGATGTTCATGCAGCAAATTACTTTTATGCACATCTAGAGATTATCATTACGCATGGTAAGTTACTTCCAGTGCTATTATGATAACATTCTGGACTATTATATTTTGGCATTCGCTAATTTTCAGTTTGCTTGAAATTTTGTGGCCATTAAATTTCATGAATATGTGCCATCTTTACAATAGCAGACCATGGTTCTAATTCAACAAGAGTCGCACAATTTTTCCGATTTTCCATTCTTAATCATCTGATTACACTGTTCTTATTAGGATAAAACTGTTTGGTAAATGCTTCTTTAACAGACACTCATTATCTCCATATAATTTATTTAAGGACTGTTGAACAAGATTGAAAACTATATCGAGGATAAACATTTGCAAGAAAGGGGTATCAGAATGGCGAAGAAGTTGTACATATTTGTGCCTAAATATGGAAAGTGCCCCAGATTGATAAGTACAGTGGACCCAAATATGAAAAAGAAAGATTGCATTGAATTCGAAGCAGACTATGCCGGTGCTCCAAGGCCTTACAAGAATACAGTGTGGGAATTTGAGAAAAATGACCAGGTAAAAGAATTATAAGTACACTCTACTTCCACAATCACTTGTACCACTTTCTTATCACTATCTTATAACACGAGGCAGCCATCTTGTTGGTCAGCTTTATTTGTGATGCTTGTCTACATGTACAGAAAATGTAGAACAAAATGCCAAAAAAGCTAATCATTTTGAGATTTTCAAACAAACAACCAACCCCGGAAATTTGAAATCAGTCCTTCAAATGATTTGCCAAAAAAGAGTGTACAAGACTTACAGACAAGATTTTAGGATGGAAAATCCAAAGGGCAACATTTGAACCTGTCAGAGTTGTTTATTTAATGCTGTTAATTTGGAATAAAAAGAAATATGATCTACAAATACAAATTATTTACTTATTAAGGGTTTCATTAGCAACGGGCGATTTTCAGTGGTTGTTTTCACAAAATGGCCTGTTGTTTTTAGGGACTTATCCATGTTAGATTTATGATTTTCATTTATTTAGCCTATTGTAAGAAATTCTAGTGAAACTCCTGCTTATGTTATGTTATATCAAGTTTAATCATAACTGCCAAGAAAATAAAGCTAAAGTTGTGGTTTTAATGGTCTTTACAATAAAGAAGCTCTGACTTCAGAACTTCCGGTCCTCAGTGTCCTTGTGTTAGCGATAGACTCAAAACTTAAAATCAAAGGTAAAATGAGAAAATGTCTGCTTGGTTCCCCTCAAGAAGAAATCTTCAAAAACTAGTCATTCTACAGTCCAAATGAGCACCAATAACACAGAGCCTAATGGCTCTTTAATCAGTAAATTTTATGCCTACATTTTTATACCAAACAAGTCAAATTTTTTCTAATTTCAGAGTTATCAAGTGGTTGCTGAATATGGAACCATTCTCAATGCATTGACAAGGATGCCAACGCTGGAGATAGAAGAAATTGAAAAAATAACCAGAAAATTTCGTAGTGCGCTTCAAATCTTCATCAATAACCTTGGAGAAGCTGGTCAATTTGTTGAACTAGTGGATATAAATAATCCATCTGAAATGAGATCAGAATCTGACATCCTGAAGGAGAAAATAGATGATAACTTCTGAATATCCAACATTGGACAGAATCTCTATTGCGGCAAAAACAGTATCATAATTATGCTTTAAATTGCAAGACTTTACAAGGACACTATATCACGCCCGGTGATCGTGAATATGGGACAGAGGGGGGGGGGAGCAGGCAATTTCTGCTAGGAAATTCAACAAATCTGGAAGATTTATTTTTTCAAGAAAAAGTTTACTATTGAATTGCTAAATGGATAGGCGCACGGTATGGTAGAATATGTTAGGTTTTCTGGGATTTTTTCTGAAACGATACGCATCTAAGGTATGAGATCTATTAAAAAAGGCGCAAGGCCATCAACAGGCACAAATCAACGTTTTTGCTATTAAATCAAGCAACAATGGTCTGGACGACCTGTAATAAATACTTGTAAGTGATGTTATCATAACTAAATTAATGTCATTGCTGAATTTATAAAATAAGTTTCCATATGTGAAATAAAAAATAATCGAAAATAATGAATTTGGGACGGAGGGGGGGGAGGGGACGGAGGGGGGAGCAATATGTATATAAGACATGATTAGAGATGTTTCGCGACTTTAAGTCCTTTTACTCCAAATGTCCCCATTTTTCAGTCTCCAGGGGTATATCATCCAGTTTCTTACTAAGTTAATGAGTTCATTTTTCAAATACAAGAATTCGTGTGAAGTTGTTTCACTTTATAGAATTATTACTCCCCCCCTCCGTCCCCTCCCCCCCTCCGTCCCATTTTAATTATTTTCGATTATTTTTTATTTTACGTATGGAAACTTATTTTATAAATTCAGCAATGACATTAATTTAGTTATGATAACATCACTTACAAGTATTTATTACAGGTCGTGTAGTCCATTGTTGCTTGATTTATAGCAAAAACGTTGATTTGTGCCTGTTGATGGCCTTGCGCCTTTTTTAATAGATCTCATACCTTAGATGCGTATCGTTTCAGAAAAAATCCCAGAAAACCTAACATATTCTACCATACCGTGCGCCTATCCATTTAGCAATTCAATAGTAAACTTTTTCTTGAAAAAATAAATCTTCCAGATTTGTTGAATTTCCTAGCAGAAATTGCCTGCTCCCCCCCTTCGTCCCATATTCACGATCACCGGGCGTGTATATCTATGCTTACTAAATAAGGTTAAGTATAAATTCTCTTGTTTTTTCACAATCTGGAGAATACACATGTACAGCTAAAAACTGCTTTCCTGGCAAGATTTCATTATTTCTCTGCATAAAATGTTAATGAATAAAATATATTCATGAATTTTATTTCTTTATGACATAAAATTGCTTCCACTTTAACTATAGTTTGTTTTACTTACCTATTATCAGCTATGAAGATCTGCCCAGTCTGATCCAGATAGTTGCCGACCATATCGTGCTGAACATTGGGAATTATGGGTAAACGGAAATGTGCCCCTACTGCAGATCTCAATACCTTTGGCTCCCAGACATCTACACAACCTGCAGAATGAAATATTCATGAAAATGAAAATTCCATTTATTTTGGGACATAAAAATCTTTAAGACTTGTGAGTCAGAGGGGCAGCAAACCACTGGGTTCCATCATATGATTTCAAAACTTTTATCCTCATCAGCCTTAATATTTATGCTTAATTTTATTTCAACCAATGAAAAGTTTCAATTTAGGGTCACATGTGAATATATATATGCAAACATGAGACAGCAAAGTCAGACTAGCTTTTGTTGCTATTAACTTCTCACAGCCACAGAAACAAATTTGATTACATGTATATGCAAAACATGTAAGGGCAAAACATGAGACAGCAAAGTCAGAGTACCTTTTGTTGCTATTTACTTCTCACAGCCACAGAAACAAATTTGATTACATGCATATGCAAAACATGTAAGGGCAAAACATGAGACAGCAAAGTCAGAGTACCTTTTGTAGCTATTAACTTCTCACAGCCACAGAAACAAATTTGATTACATGCATATGCAAAACATGTAAGGGCAAAACATGAGACAGCAAAGTCAGAGTACCTTTTGTAGCTATTAACTTCTCACAGCCACAAAAACAAATTTGATTACATGTATATGCAAAACATGTAAGGGCAAAACATGAGACAGCAAAGTCAGAGTACCTTTTGTAGCTATTAACTTCTCACAGCCACAAAAACAAATTTGATTACATGTATATGCAAACATGTAAGGGCAAAACATGAGACAGCAAAGTCAGAGTACCTTTTGTTGTTATTAACTTCTCACAGCCACAAAAACAAATTTGATTACATGTATATGCAAACATGTAAGGGCAAAACATGAGACAGCAAAGTCAGATTACCTTTTGTAGCTATTAACATCTCACAGCCACAAAAGCAAATTTGATTACATGCATATGCAAAACATGTAAGGGCAAAACATGAGACAGCAAAGTCAGAGTACCTTTTGTAGCTATTAACTTCTCACAGCCACAAAAACAAATTTGATTACATGTATATGCAAACATGTAAGGGCAAAACATGAGACAGCAAAGTCAGAGTACCTTTTGTTGTTATTAACTTCTCACAGCCACAAAAACAAATTTGATTACATGTATATGCAAACATGTAAGGGCAAAACATGAGACAGCAAAGTCAGATTACCTTTTGTAGCTATTAACATCTCACAGCCACAAAAGCAAATTTGATTACATGTATATGCAAACATGTAAGGGCAAAACATGAGACAGCAAAGTTAGATTACCTTTTGTTGCTATTAACTTCTCACAGCCACAAAAACAAATTTGATTACACGTATATGCAAAACATGTAAGGGCAAAACATGAGACAGCAAAGTTAGATTACCTTTTGTAGCTATTAACTTCTCACAGCCACAAAAAACAAATTCAAAGTCAGATTACCTTTTGTAGCTATTAACTTCTCACAGCCACATAAACAAATTCAAAGTCAGATTACCTTTTGAAGCTATTAACTGCTCACAGCCACAAAAACAAATTCAAAGTCAGATTACCTTTTGTTGCTATTAACTTCTCACAGCCACAAAAACAAATTCAAAGTCAGATTACCTTTTGTTGCTATTAACTTCTCACAGCCACAAAAACAAATTTGATTACATGTATATGCAAACATGTAAGAATGAAACATGAGAAAGCAATGTCAGATTACCTTTTGTTGCTATTAACTTCTCACAGCCACAAAAACAAATTTGATTACATGTATATGCAAAACATGTAAGTGCAAAACATGGGACAGCAAAGTCAGATTACCTTTTGTAGCTATTAACTTCTCACAGCCTGCAGCTGCACAGGATCTTATGAGAGTCCCCATGTTGCCGGGGTCTCTAATGTTGTCACATATAACAGTGATTGGCACAATAAACTCATCCCGCCTCACACATTCACCTGGAGATGGCAGCTCAAATATTCCTAAAAAGATTTAACATGTGACATTTAACACACTTGCGAATAACTGTACACAGTACAAAAAGAAATTGTAATTTGAAATCCAGAAAAAGAAGTGCTTGATTATTTATTTTTTGAAAACTTAAAATCGGGCTTTTGTGTTAAAATCAAACTTCTCATATGATAAATTATGGACCAGGTATGTATTGGTATAACAGAGCAGGTTGAACTCCTGAATAATCAATGATCTCAAAATGGAAATTCAAGACCTGTTTTCCAGTTTTTGGTTTTTTAGTGTTACTTCATGATTTTGGCTTTATATAATGATCACAAAACCAGTGGCCATAAGCTGAACCAATGATATTAGAAGATGGTTGTCTTACCAAGAATACCAGATGGTGTAACTACATCAGACCAAACATTCAGGTGCTTATACTGGACTTTATATAATTTCAAGCTTTTCTTCATTCTTTTTGTTAATGGTATTTTCTACAATAAAATACAGGTACAGTTACATGTAAGTACAGTGTCAGCAAAACACCTGCAAAATATTACAGATACAGCGCAATGAAACAAAATGTGCAAAATGCAATTAAGGTAGGCACAATATGTGTACAATGAAATACAGTTACTAGACATTGAAATATGGGGACAGTACTGTACAATGAAATACAGGTAGTCAAAACAATGAAATACACTTAGAAACTCATTTTCAATACCTGAAAATTAGTAATCATAGAAATTTGGCATATTTTGACCATAACTTATTGTGTAGGTTACAGTTTCATTGTGAGAATAATAATATTGCAGTGCACCCACCCATAAAATACTATGGAGGGAATATTGATATATGTGATATTACCTCTAACAGTTCTGGCATCGAGAAATACAATTGTTTCAATTGTGCCCCTCCTTTGATGGCATCGCTGATTAATCTCGCACCCTCTAGAAGAATGACACCTTGCTTCTCCCGATATCGTCCGGACTTTGTAGCCATGATAGCTGGTCTGAAATTCCAAAATTCACAAAGGGTTTTGTTAGAATTCCTGACAACAGGATGCTTACAATTACAATTTCACTGCCTCACACAAAAATAAGTACAGTGTACACTAGTAATCATAGAAAATGTACATGTATAGGCTAAAGCATAGACATCAAATTATAGATTAACGTCGATTTCACCTCCTCACTAACTGGCTGGAATGGAAAAATAAGAGTTATCTAACAGATGAGACACTCACTTACATTTAAGAAGTTTAGTAAACATTCTTAAATGTGATTCCATCAGTTTTACCTTGTCAATCAGGAAGCATAAGCAGGGTATCTGATAGATATAAATGTGAAGTGAATTTCAATTAATTTTCAATCCCTTGTCATTTTGCTAAATACTCAATGGATGATGCAACAAAGCTGAACAGATTGTGCCAGGGGGGGGGGGAGATTTCCCATAGATGACCTTTGGTATTGGCCAAAACTACGGTAATACTATTGAAGTTACTCGATCCAAACTTGTAGAGAATACTCATAAAACAACAGCAAACTTTGTGAGATCCATTTCAATGGCAAATGAGGCCTGTTTATAAAATTGATTATCGAACGTGCCGAATACTACAGGTCATCTTTGGGAAATCTTCCCCCCCCCCCACCTGGAAATTGTCTAAACTTTTACCCAAATCTTTTATCGTGTTCTTCAAGTTTGGTATATTTCAGTTCTCCATGAACTTTACTGTCAATTGTTCTGAAACCAACATATTCCCCATCTTTCCACTCTCCAATTTTTTTATTTGTAATTTGACTTGTCACAACTTTTTTTGCACTTTTCTGGACAAAATCATCTTTGACAACAGGTTCTAGCTCAGGTTTACTTTCAATAGGGGTCACGACTCGAACAGGCTTTCGATGAATAAACTTAGCATAATCCCTACTTATTTTACAGTATCTACCGGGTCTAGAGAACTGTAATTTCGAAGAAAACCCTAATAAATTTCGAAAACACATTTCCATGGGCGCTGCCATTTTGCTGATGTATCCTGGGTAATCTACGTGTTTGACCAATCAAATCACAGGTTTTCCCAAATGGCCTTCACCTTCCGATTGATGTGACCTCTGACCCATCAACATTGGATTTGCAAGTCAAATATTTGCTGTTCTTTTTGCAAATTCATTCATTCCATATTATTAGTGTAGTCTTATTTCGATCTAATATGGCATCTAGAAGGGCACTTCATTTCGTGTTCAAAGTTGGAGACAGACACAAGACTGCAGAGTTCTATAGAAATGTTTTGGGGATGAAGGTGAGATTTTTACTGCAAAGCAATTTCAGATTTGTTTCAAATCAGATCTGTATTCAAACAATCCCAGTCCAGGGGCGGATCCAGGATTTTGTGTTATGAGGGGCGTGTGATAATAACTGTGAGTGAAGAGTCAAATTTTGTAAAAAGCGATGAGGCAAAACACAAATTTTCTGACTTTTTAGGGGGGGCGTGTGCCCCCACGCCCCCCGCGTCTAGATCCGCTGTTGTAGTCTTTACTTACATGTCGATTTATGCAACTGCCAAGTATGCAAGTCATTGCTCTACATAGTTACCCTCTCTTTGGCCTTAGACGTGGAAGCCCCGCCTCTAAGTGACTTTTCGACTATAGATGAATCGCCTCTAAGTGACTTTTCGACTATAGATGAATAGGGTCGTGACAAATCTCAGATATATGAATAAAACCCCAGAGGCGCATTAATGCACCTACTTCGACCTGAAATGTCACCTTACTCTGATTACATGTATGAAGCCCTGTGTGTTTTATCGTTGTTTATGCTTACTCTTATGGACTGTTGCTATTCATGAACTTAAATACATAGTAAAACCTGTTGGATCCGAAGTCTGATCCTCTGCTGACTGCTATACATGAGCTATAAAGGGCCGTAGTAGCAACTTGCTATCAAGGGACAGTTACACTAACATAGAAAATCTTAATTATTCCAGTTTAATGTACTTTACATAAAATAAGTATTATAAGGAAAACATTGGGCACCATTGCAGGTAGGTGATTTCATACAGAAATCAGAGTGTGTGCTGAGAAGGTGTGTTCACTAAAAAGGTGTGTTCACTAAATAGGTGCATTCACTAGAGAGATGTGTTCACTAGAGAGGTGTGTTCACTATAAGAGAGGTGTTCACTAGAGAGGTGTGTTCACTATAAGAGATATGTTCACTAAGACAGGTTTAATTGTATACTGTAGTTTGTGTATTTAAAAACTCTGTGTACATGTAATTTGGAGAGACTGGTCAGATATGATAATTAAATGTTGTATTGAATAGCGTACCTTTATATTGATTGCTAATGTGTTATTTCAGTTTCTGAGGCATGAAGAGTTTGAGCAGGGCTGTGAGGCAACATGCAATGGGTGAGTACAACATGCAATGGGTGAGTACAACATGCAATGGGTGAGTACAACATGCAATGGGTGAGTACAACATGCAATGGGTGAGTACAACATGCAATGGGTGAGTACATCCATTTACATGTGTTTGTTTTGAATATCAATATTAATGGGTCCCACTAATTGAGAGTACCAATAATTGATAGTACCAATATGGTTATTGACAGCACTTCATGTACTGATACTTTCAATATGCAAATTGATTGCAATAATTACTGATAGTACCAAAATACTAACATACTAATTGACAGTTATAATCCTAATTGATTGCTCAGATAGTAAAGATATCATTATGTTGCCCTTTGATATGAGGTTATTGCCATAGTGACTTTAAAAGTATTTTGATTGTGACAGTTGTAAAATAGAACAGACCATATCTTATAATTTCAGCTGTATTTTTGAATTTCAGATCATATTTTTGAATTTCAGACCATATCATTTAAATTTCAAACCATATCTTTGAATTTCAGACCGTATGATGGGAAGTGGAGTAAGTCCATGGTTGGTTTTGGACCTGAGGACAACCATTTTGTTGTAGAACTCACTTATAACTATGGTATTGGAACTTATAAACTTGGAGATGATTTTAGAGTAAGTCGATCTACACAAAAATTAAAAAAATTTGGCGAGCTTATCTCTTCCCCAAATAAATTCTGAGACTTGGTCTAATTTAAAATGAAAGGATTTCCCCTCAAGTTGACTGACAGACAAAATGAAATACTGTAATGTTCTGTAATTTCATTGACACTCAACAGGAATATTCAAAACTCTGTTAAACCATATGGGTATACATGTACATGCATTACATTGATAAACATAAAGAGGTTATTTACTGGGAGGGATTCAATATGGGTTTTATTATAGGGAACAATATGACATTTTGCCTATGTTTAATAGGCTTACAAATTGCAATCTTCATACTTCTCACATTTCAAAATCTGTATTTTCAATACATATACTGTATATACTGTTTTTCACATAAGAACATCATTTTAGCATAGCACGCTATATCAACCCAACTGAACGTAATAAGAATCTTTGTTTGGCAAAAAAATCCCGGGAAGTGAATACCATTTCCATGAGCGGTATTGGGAGGTGAATACGATTTTTGTGAGTGGGATTTGGCGGGACAATACGATTTTTAATTTTTTAAATAACCTTATTTTGCCCTCCTGTTTATATTATATCACACAAGTATCCGGGTGCAGAGTAAGCCAATTTTTGAATTGAATTTAATTGAAACATTTGTTATGTAGTTTTTGTAGTTTCTGTTGTTTAAAATTCCAGGGAATTACAATTTCCTCCAAATCTGCAGTATGCAATGTGAAGTCCAAGAATTGGCCGTCAACTGAGGAAAATGGTGTATGTACAGTGGAGGCCCCTGGTGGATATAAATTCTTCCTAGTGGATGCTGATAAAAGTGGAGGTATATGTAATCCATTTCTTCATGTAGTTGTTGGTTTTCATGCAGGTTTCGTCAGTCTGGATGGGATACATAGGGTCGTCATGACTACTGAGTTCTATTTGACCAATCAGAATACATGTAGACTATTTAGACTGTATTTGCAATTAAGTATACATGTAATATAAATACATGTAATTAAACAGCTATATATTTCGTTTCCACCTCACAAAGTGCGCTCAAAATGTTTGCTTGTACATGAAGATATTCACAGATACATTTAACTTGCAGATCCTGTCCAAAAGGTGTCTCTGTCATGTTCAAATCTTCAACAGTCCATAGAATATTGGAATGGGAAACTAGGGCTGAAGATCTACTCTCAGGATGCTAGCTCTGTTCTTTTAGGATATGGTGATGATCAGGTGACTACTTGTTAATGAAACATGTCGCTCCCTACTGAAAGTTTGGAAATCGGAAGTCCCCTTTTGAATCACTCAGCTTGTCTTTATTTTGCGATTTAAAAAAATTGTCAAATTTTTATCAAGTTGTAAATTTCCAATCTATTGTCACTTTTGGAACAAAATTAAACTTCAGACAATGGCAGGCTTTGATATGCTATGCAATGAAAACATCCAGTTGGCAAAATTATGGAGGGGAGTGTATGAAAATTATGTACAATATGCATTAAGACATTGTTCCTATAAGTATTCATGTAATTCTCTTATACAGGGTTGGCCAATAAAAATTGGAACATTTTTCTATTTATTCAATTTTCTTTATTATTGCAGTTCAGTCCACAAAAATTAAGATAACACTAAAATGATTATTTGTGAAAATGTTAAAGATAAAAATATGTATGTATGATTAATTTTGGCTTGTCATGGTCTTGATCTGTGTACTGAGTGCGTCATGAAAAATTTCCAAATTTTATTGGCCCACCCTTTAAGATTTTTAAAATTGCACAACGCGCATGACGGAAACATTTACAGTACATGTGCACAGGTAAGTAAGTACATTGAATTTCACAGGTAAGTATAGATGTCATGCTAGGATGAGAACTATCCAATCGATCAAAATAAACTCCAATTTATGAATATAATACACATATTGTAAATTATTACTGGGCCTCTGGGAAGACCAGTTTTGTACTGATAGAGCTACCCAGAGTAAAATAATATAGTTTTCTATTATCAGAGTTGAATAAAACAGAGAATTAAATACTGAACAAACACACAATGTCATGTTTTTTGCTTAATTCATGCCTATTGATAACAATTTTACACTTTTGGATACATTTTCAAAGTCAAACTCCATGTCATAACATAGTGATTTGTTTATGACAAAATATTTCAACTTTCAGGCTAAATTGGAACTTGTGGAAATAGGACGTCCAGTGGACCACGCCAAAGCCTTTGGTAGAATAGCTTTCTCTTGTCCAAGGGAACAGGTAATATACAGCGAAAGTTTTACCTTTTGCGACACAAATTAAAAGGGAGAAATTACCCTGGTAATATTCATTTACTTTTCCTTGTTTTACTTTTGTTTCAAAACACTTGACCCCCCCCCCCTTATCTATTTCAACAACAAGAAAGGGGAGGTCTAGAAGCAAAATGACCCCTACATAGAGTTTTTGTTGATTTATATCGCTGCATTGCATAAGCAATTACGGGCCCCATGTTGACCCATTTTGCCCTTATAAGGCCATTGTGTGGAGAAATGTACAGTACATGAAATTGCACAGATGGTGCATTAATAATGTTTGATATATTTAAATTTTAGCTGCCAGGTATTGAGAAATGTATCCGGGAAGCAGGGGGTACCATAGTAACACCACTTATCAGTCTAGATACACCAGGAAAAGCAACAGTGGAGGTTGTCATTCTCTCAGATCCAGTAAGTACAGTAGAACCTGTGTAAGTGGAACACCCTCCGCTCTGCGTTCCACTCGCAAGGTGTTCCACTTATAGAGGTGTTCCACTTAGCAGTTTCTACATCAACATTGACTCAACAATGGCATGGCATCGAAATTATGAATGCATATAACAGATATCTGTGATACCTAGTCTCTCAGGAGAGTCCAAATGGTTCTTGTGGTTGTCAAGCCGGTTTAGCAGTTAAGTAGATCTGCTTCACATAATGATGCTTAAATTGTTATTTATATTGTATAAATGGATATTTTTTCCGAATGATGCATATATCTTACTTATCTAATTTATCAGTTACATGTACATACATTTGAACAGACCTGACATCTTTTTGTAAAACTACATGTGAGTGACTTCCGTCATGTGCATAGCATAGTTAGAAAATTTTCGATTCAGGTATCCATCCATGTTTATTGTTAAAAAGGTTATCTCAATGACTAGTGACTCAAGTGATATCTGAATCTGTTTTGGAGAAAACTGTCTGACATACAGACTGATGTAGACAGACACACCCAGGCTGAATACATGTCTATGGCACCACACTATATGGTTGTCTGATGGACATAAATTTTACATCATGTTGCATCTTTCAGGATGGTCATGAGATCTGTTTTGTTGGAGATGAAGCATTCCGTGAACTATCACAGCAAGACCCAAAGGCTGATACACTGTTAGAGCAGGTAATATTCAATATTATTACACAGTCTGTATGTAACATGTTGTCTGATTGGTCCAAAAAATACAACATTATATATCTAAAAACACAAGAGTTCCATAATTTTTTCATTTTCTCTTTTTTGTTTGGCCCACTTAGTAAACCAAAATTTGACAAAAGTACAGTGGTACTCTCAGTCTCTTACATTCAGAATTTTCTTGCTAATTGAAGCCAAGGCCTAAAAGATTTCTGTCTTTAAAAATAACTTAAAAACTAAGGAATTTCTAAAAGAAAGTTTTAGGTCTCCTCCAATTATTAATGATTTTATTCTCTTTTTCCAGGCTTTGACAGCTGATAAAAGTGATGAATGGTATGCCAAGAAGGGGAAAGTCAAAGCAGAGGCTGAATAACTGGAATAGTGCTTAATACAAACTCATGAATATATGAATATGAATGTAAAGGGGCTGTCATTGTTGGAGGAGTTCAGTTGATCTGAATCAATCTTATGAATCATCTTCTCTTCTTAAGTCACTGGTTAATTTTGTATTGCATTCCGATCAGAATTTCAACAACTAAACTAATAAGCTAAGTAAACAAATATGTGAAGTATTTTGGATGTGAGAGAGCTCTTCCGAGTTTTTGCCCTGAGTGGGTCATATTTCCATAATTCTAGCCATTAGTAAATAAAAATTGAATATGGTGCCAAATAATATGTGATTCGTCAAAAGGCACCAGTAGCATGCATCAAATGGTAGACATTTTGAAATTGACACTTCATTAAAATCAAGTGGCCTAAATTAAAAAAAGTGTACAAGCTCACAGGTTATTATAAAGGCAGAAATGTCTTCATGGATTAGGTTTTCAAGAGTGTCCAAATGGGTTTTCAAGAGTGTCCAAATGGGTTTTCAAGAGTGTCCAAATTTTTTCAACAGGGAGCCAAATGCAAATTTCACCTGTTTTGGTATAAATATACAAGTATATCATCATTTCATCTTTAACAGATTTTCTACAGGGTACAGCATCATATCCTAACACTGGCGCTCTTCTAATGCTGGGATATCATAAATCATCAACAGTAATGTAGATATACTGTATTATGCATATTTTGCGAGCATACACTTCAGGAAAAACATCATATAGTCATTTATCACATGTGTGTGATTTAAACATGTAAAAAGAGTAATTTAAACACTTATTGAAGTACATGTATTGAATGAGATTGTTCAGTAATATATTTTTACTAAGCAGTTTCATTGGTCAGCTATGATGATGTATATTATTTATTTGTATCACTATAAAGTCAGTAGCAATATCTGATGTCGTAATGAAAAGCTAATGTGTAACGCATTCACAATGCTTACCAAAATGTTCCAATCACTCATAATACCAATCTAAAATCAAACAATGCTAGCTTTCACAATTTTCAATTCAGATATTCAATTGTATGAATCCTGTCTTCCTTTTATACTGAATGCCAAATGATCAAATATGATTTTGGTTAAAATTCAAAAATGGTTGTGAAAATCATTCAATACCATCTCAAAATGAAAGTATTGATTTGCATATTATGTAAATATATCACTGATATCCTTATACTCTTTGTAGCAAAATATTTTATAAAATTGTACACTGTCTTTTACAAATTGAAAAATAAAGTTTACCTTGCTAGTCTAAAAAAACTCAAAACATTTTGTCTTTTATTTTATAAAAGTAAATATATTTATTTTTATACCGATAAGTATTCTTGATATTCGAATGTTACATAGCACAGAATATGATCATTAGTACTTGTAAAATGTATTCAAGGAATTATGACAGATCAACATGACATGAACATATCTGCTGGTCTGTATTGTATGCAACGTGACAGTCCAAAATGACAGCTACAGTCCTTCATGACAACTAAATATCCATCAGTCTGTATTGTATGTACAGTCCATCATCTTGAAAACTACATATCGATTCATACATGTGCGACTGCATTTAAGTTGACAGTTTATAATAACAACAACAGTCTGTCTTGGTCCATATCTGTACATGCACATGTAAGATCCAATGTAATCTGTTTTTAATGACAATTACAGTCCATCATGACAACTACACACTCACTAGTCTGTACCAGTTTGTGCTACCTGACAGTATTCCAGAGATGTTTATTTGCAGATTTATTTTTATTGTAACATTCAAGTCCACACAGGGAAAGTCCAGTTTTTGAGCACGAGTATTTCCTGGCATTCTTGCAGCCTTTTAATCCACATAGCTGTTGTTTTGGCGGACTGGAAATAAAAATCCGAAATAAAATTGAAAATTTGTGAAAGTATATAATGAGGGAGAATGGGTAATTGAAGTGAAAAAAATAAAATTTCATAATTTTTTAAATCAAAAAATGATATTGCAAAGTATCGATAAAGCCAAGAACAACTGGTATTTATATTCATGTAAAATCAAGATTTTGCACAATAGTTGAAAATTCTAGTCAAAAGATGCTATGCAATACAAAAGGAACATTTTTATCCTCTACACCAGAAAAATAGAATCCAATAAAACGAACATTTGTTGTCCTTTACAACAGAAAGAGGCAAACACTCAGTGACATCTATAACACTCAAGATCATAAAAGAGTAATTTTAAACACAATTTGAAGTGTTGAATGAAATTGTTCAGTAATATATTTTTGTATCTGATTATACACTGTATCTTCACACAATGGTATGAAGAAAATCTATATGCAACAACTCCTATATAACTTGGAGTATGACGTATCAACATTTGGTACTTACTTGATTGGAGGCTGATGTTTGAGTGGGAATGGCACATTGGGGGGAAGAGAGATACTTCTTTGATTCAAGGTCCTTAGATATCTTACGTGCGGTTTCTGAGCTTTCTTCCCAGCTTGTCTTGCCTTAAAGAAAAGGTATATCAGCATATTCATTATCAGAGATTCAGGCCAGGCCAGAAAAATCTATTTTGAGTTGATATTTGAAAGATATATATGTATCTTAAATATATCCCACTCCTGAGGTTTACTTCTGACATTTTAAAACGAGGAACAAATACCAGCACAAATGTAAATTCAGAATAATAAAATGGAGGAAAGGAAATGATACAGATATTTCTCTAATGATGTTCCAGACCCCGAGATAAGGAGAGGGATACAATAAATTCCTATCTCACTCACCTAAGATACTAGATAAATTCCTATTCATAAATGCAATGGTATCAATAAATAAATTGCATGTAAAGTCCTAATGCAATATATTTTAAAATTATATGATATAACTCTAGTGTTCACATACCTTTGTGGATTTCTGCTTAGATTCTTGCTTCTTCAAAAGTCTGTCAATAGTTTGTTTCTGCATAATAACATAAAATAATATTACTCATTTGTTCAAAATATGCATCAACCTACAATGGCAACATTATCATGATATCCTAACTTCCAGAAATTCTCATAGTTACTACTTGGACAACTTTATAAAAGTATTAGCCTCATTCGTTGTATCTTTTCTCATATTAAAGTAATTTCCATTCATTTATTAATGAGTATTAACCAAAAGTTGAAGTCCATACCTTATCTTTTTCTCTTTTTTCATGTGCCAATACTTTTCTTTTATCAGCTCGTTGCTTTCTGCGCTCCTTTTGCTCATCTGTTAAGTCAGACTTCTTATAACCTAAAATAATTCATAAAAAATCATAAATTGATGTTATTCTGTGAAATAAAATCATAAAAGCAGAAATTTCTGCTTGGATGGACAGACAGACAAATAGCTTTTCTAAACCCCCCTCGAACTTCATACAGTGGGATAATTAATTAACAGCATGTTGAAATACTACCTGTATTGAATGCATTTTGCAGGGTAAATTCTCACCTGTTGGTAACTGCATCAGCTCAGCCTCACTCTGACCTACGATCATCGCCCGCTGGAAATAACATAAATCAAATCATTCATTGGTGCAGTGTTTTGAAAATTTAACTGAAGTTTGTGTCTCAGTGATCCATATTGCAACTTATCAACCAAGTGAGACTATTAAGATGACAAGAAAATGTAATTATTCATCACACATGTATGTCATTAGACTGACAATTAGATATCAGTTGTAAATGCCTGTTTAATGTCATTTGACTGTTGTTCTTACTTTTCTTGCTGCCATAAGACTGTCCAATATTCCCGTTTTACTGTCTTTAGACTGTTGTTTTTACCTGTCTTGCTGTCATTAGACTGTTTAACTGTCAATATGTTGTAAATATGTTTTGTGCTGTCATTAGACTGTTGCAAATGCTTGTTTACTGTCTTTAGACTGTTGTATTTACCTGTCTTGCTGTCATTAGACTGTTTAACTGTCAATATGTTGTAAATATGTTTTGTGCTGTCATTAGACTGTTGCAAATGCTTGTTTACTGTCTTTAGACTGTTGTATTTACCTGTCTTGCTGTCATTAGACTGTTTAACTGTCAATATGTTGTAAATACGTTTTGTGCTGTCATTAGACTGTTGCAAATGCTTGTTTACTGTCTTTAGACTGTTGTATTTACCTGTCTTGCTGTCATTAGACTGTTTAACTGTCAATATGTTGTAAATATGTTTTGTGCTGTCATTAGACTGTTGCAAATGCTTGTTTACTGTCTTTAGACTGTTGTATTTACCTGTCTTGCTGTCATTAGACTGTTTAACTGTCAATATGTTGTAAATATGTTTTGTGCTGTCATTAGACTGTTGCAAATGCTTGTTTACTGTCTTTAGACTGTTGTATTTACCTGTCTTGCTGTCATTAGACTGTTTAACTGTCAATATGTTGTAAATATGCTTTGTGCTGTCATTAGACTGTTGCAAATGCTTGTTTACTGTCTTTAGACTGTTGTATTTACCTGTCTTGCTGTCATTAGACTGTTTAACTGTCAATATGTTGTAAATACGTTTTGTGCTGTCATTAGACTGTTGCAAATGCTTGTTTACTGTCTTTAGACTGTTGTATTTACCTGTCTTGCTGTCATTAGACTGTTTAACTGTCAATATGTTGTAAATATGTTTTGTGCTGTCATTAGACTGTTGCAAATGCTTGTTTACTGTCTTTAGACTGTTGTATTTACCTGTCTTGCTGTCATTAGACTGTTTAACTGTCAATATGTTGTAAATACGTTTTGTGCTGTCATTAGACTGTTGCAAATGCTTGTTTACTGTCTTTAGACTGTTGTATTTACCTGTCTTGCTGTCATTAGACTGTTTAACTGTCAATATGTTGTAAATATGTTTTGTGCTGTCATTAGACTGTTTAACTGTCAATATGTTGTAAATACATTTTGTGCTGTCATTAGACTGTTGCAAATGCTTGTTTACTGTCTTTAGACTGTTGTTTTTACCTGTCTTGCTGTCATTAGACTGAGGTCCTTATCTGCCTTTACTCTTCCATAGTCATCCAGTTCTCCTTTCTCCAGGGCTTTAAGCCAGACTTCTTCCTCATCTGATGTGTCATCTCCCTTGCTCTTGGTCTTAATATCAGGCTCATTATCAGCCACAGGCCCTGGAGTCAAAGAAGTTGTATTTAGATACAGAAGATGGCCTTTTAATCCCATCAAAAATTTCAAACATTTAGCTGACCTTTTTTTGTATTTGTATAAATTACAAACAAAAATAATTTAAAGATCTTTTCCATTTTCCCTATATCAAAGCATAATATGCAGATGCTTATTCAGTCTTATAATGCGCCATTTAATCACCCAGTCGTTTCAGTCGCTAATACTAAATTCGTTTTTCTGTTTCTTCTAACCCGACCCGAAATTAACCCACCCGCACACTTTTGTTCTGGGTCGAACTGACCCAAAGAATATCTGACCTGTGACACTAGGGTGGTCCAAAATATGGCGAAAAACCAACTTTCTTTCGGATCATCTTCCTCATTTGACTTACTGTTGTCCATGACCTAAAACACCTGCACACCAAATTTTGAGACCCAAATCCCATGGGAAATTTACCCACGCTTCGACTGAAAAATTCGGTTATTTCATGAATTTTTGCTATTTTCGATAAATTGCCATCTCCTTTTTCCTGGTATAAAATGTTTCTATTTTTTCATAATAAACATTTTTGTAGGACTCTTTAGTACTTAATAATACTAGGAGCCCAAACACCAAATTTTGAGACCCAAATCCCATGTGAAATTTACCCATGCTTTGACTGAAAAATTGTGATTTTCACAGTTTTGTCCGATTTTCAATAGATTACTGTTTCCATTTTCCTGGTATAATATGTTTCTATTTTTTCATAATAAATATTTTTGGATGACTCTTTATTACTTCATAATACTAGGAACCCATACACCAAATTTTGAGACCCAAATCCCATGGGAAATTTACCCATGGTTTGACTGAAAAATTGTGATTTTCACATTTTTTCCGATTTTCAATAAATTGCTGTCTCCATTTTCCTGGTACGATATGTTTTTATAATAAACATTTTTGAGGACTCTTTATTACTTCATAATACTAAAAACCCATACACCAAATATCCACCAAATTTTTAGCCAAATCCAATGAGAACGTTACCCATGCTTTGACTAAAAACTGGAGCTTATGATAGCTTATGATGTCTGTTTTAGGGGCATAATATGTTAATAAACATTATGGTAATTCCTTCTTAATCCAAAGAAACACCTAAATATCAAGACTTTAAGTCTTATTGAAAGGCGACAAATTCAGTAGTTTGGAGAAAATTTAGGATCTTTTACTTGTACATTTATATACTGTGGTTAATATTAAGAAGTGATGACTCGACAGCAACTCAAATGCCTTGAAGATTTGGTTTGTTGGTTTCAGTAGGGATACATCACAGGACTTTGTTTGGATTTGTGTGAGATGTCATATTCTTTCTCACATCTTTGCAGGGTAAGGTCAAATATCAAATCTGATTTTCTTTGGAGAAATGATTTTTTGATTGATCAATGTATCAATGGCATGGTCTCTGTTGTAACCAGTAAGCCTGTACCAAATCTTCAAGGGATTCGAGCTTCCACTGAGCTTTGTCATTTCTCTGAAAATGTTCATGCCCTGAAAGTACACAATGTAGAAGATAGGAAGAGCAATGAGAAACACTTAAGGTAATTCTGTATGTTCAGAAATTTTAAGTGGAGTCCAATATTATTTCTGGAACTCATTCCATACTTGGTCAGCTCTTTCAATTTTACACTGAGTTCAAATATGTATTTAGATTATTAGTTGATGGTTAGTAATTTTCTATAATGTACTATGTGCTAT
This sequence comes from Owenia fusiformis, assembly GCA_903813345.2. Taxonomy (NCBI): domain Eukaryota; kingdom Metazoa; phylum Annelida; class Polychaeta; order Sabellida; family Oweniidae; genus Owenia; species Owenia fusiformis. Next base: position 1,627,101 of record CAIIXF020000012.1, on the reverse strand, counting down.
GTTTATACACTGTTTGTGCATCTGAATGGAATGAGTTATGTGTTCCTGAAAAAACACGGGGCTCCAATTAGGAAGCCATTAAAACTGAAAATAAGGAATTACCTTAAAGTACTATATAACCATCTTTCACGATGTAACCTATGTAAGGCCAAACAGGATAATTAAGACAACGTGTAATACAATTTATTACAAATTGCACATCACACAACAATGATATGGTGCTCTAAACGACAAAAATCAAAAGTATATGATCAAAGCAAACGTGAATTTCCCATGGGGTTCAGGTCTAAACATTTGGTACATATTAAATGTATGGGTTCCTAGTATTAAGAACGTATTAATGTCCTCCTAAAATGTTTAAAAACTAAATATAAGATTAATGTTGATCTATTGAAAATAGAAGAAAATTCGCAGAAAATCACAAATTTTGGGTTGAAGCATGAATTAATTTCTCATGGGGCCAGGGTCTCAAAATTTGGTGCATATTTGGGGTATGGGTTTCTGGTATTATGAAGTAATAAAGAGTCCTCCCAAAATATTTATTATAAAAAATAGAAACATATAATACCAGGAAAATAGAGATGTATTGTATTGTATATGAAATAACCCAATTTTTCAGTCGAAGCGTGGGTAAATTTCCCATGGGATTTGGGTCTCAAAATTTGATGTATGGGTTCCTAAGTATTATGAAGTAATAAAGAGTCATCCAAAGATATTTATTATGAAAAGACATCTACCATTTTATACCAGGAAAATGGAGATGGCAATTTATCGAAAATAGCAAAAAATCATGAAATAACCGAATTTTTCAGTCGAAGCGTGGGTAAATTTCCCATAGGATTTGGGTCTCAACATTTGGTGTATGGATGAAGTAATAAAGAGTCCTACAAAAATGTTTATTATGAAAAAATAGAAACATATTATACCAGGAAAAGGGAGATGACAATTTATCGAAAATAGCAAAAAATCATGAAATAACTGAATTTTCAGTCGAAGCGTGGGTAAATTTCACATGTGATTTGGGTCTTAAAATTTGGTGTGCAGGTGTTTTAGGTCATGGACAACAGTAAGTGAAATGAGGAAGATGATCTGAAACAAAGTTGGTTTTTCGCCATATTTTGGACCACCCTACTGTGACACCTCTACCGACCACCATCCGCAAAAAGTTGGAGACTTTAACAAAAACAATATGTCACCTCTTTTGGTGGTGACATAAAATTGTTTTCAAAATATACATTTTTGTAACATTATAATAATGTTTGTGGCTAAAACATTTTAACAGACTCATTTTTAGATTTTGCTTTTTCATTTTTTCATTTTGTCTTTTTGTATTCTTATATTACTTACCTTCCCTGTTAGCTTGCTCTTTGGCCTTTGGTGGGGGAACACTGAAAAATTGCATACAATGTATGAAAGTTAAACATATTTGGACTGCATGAATAAGTTAAGTGAAAATCAAGTATTCAGAAACTAGAGTAAATAAAATAAATCAAATATAATGCCTTTATTTTGAACATACGCTCTTACATTTTTACAAAAAAACATGAGCTTGACAACATTTCATATAAACAGGGGTTTCATTAGCAGCAGGAAACAGGCGATTTTCAGCGGTTGTTTTTACAAAATTGCCTGAACGTTGTTTTTAGGGACTTTTCAACTTTTCCATGTTAAAATGATTTCCATTAATTTTGCCAGTTGTTTTTATTTATTTAGCCTGTTGTGAGAAATTCTAGTGAAACCCCTGTATAAAACTTTGAAATATGAAGATCTGCTAATCTGAAAATTTATGGTTGGTCCCAATGGTGTTCAGATTAGACAGGTTACTGTATTTAAAACCCTACTCTTTGGATGTGAGAGTCTTTCCTCCTAGCTTAATCTTCAGTTTAATTGAAGGTTTACTAGGTGTGGCTGGACTGCTACCAAGGTCTGATGAAGGCTCACTGGAGAAGCTTGTTTCATCTTTTTTCTTCTTGTGCTTTTTCTTGTGCTTTTTATGCTTTTTGTGTGGACTGCTAAGACTGGCAGAGTCATCGACATCAACCTCAAAAGGTGGGTCTGTCACCTCTAAAAATAACAAGATCATTTGAGTAAAAAGAAACACCTCTTCAAGTTAGTGGCACATCTCAATAAATGGAACTCAATCAATCTAAATGATTAACTGTTGTAAGCGGAACAGTTCCTATGGGTTTAGATTACTGCATGCAGGCTTCATCAGAATTTTTAAGACAATGAGCAAAACCATGGGATTCCAAGAAAAGGGTAAGCAACTATCATTCATACAAGAGCATTGCTTTTGGGTTTCAAAAATACTTCCTGTACACATTCTAAGAAAAACATTATTTTCTACTTTTCATGTATAATTTAAAGAAATAGCTGAAAAGTAAAACATGATCATATGCATGCATGTTGATTATATATTACAAAATGGATTTCATCATACTCATTACTTACAAATTATATTTTTATTGGAAATTGTTTTCTGAATTATAATCCATAAATATAATGTATTATCTTTCACAACTTTGTGATTTAGAAATTTTGTGGCTATTAATCTTTGCTAATTTTCTATTTTGTCAAAAGTTTGCGGCTATTAATTTTTGTGGAAATGTAACTTCTCAAATATGTTCATTATATTTGCAAATTTTGCAAAACTCATGGAAAGCGTGAAATATACTAGCACGCAAAATTACCAGGAGTAAAGTATCATTGTTACTGATTGGTCAATTATATATAATATCACAATCCAACAAATTCGACAAGTGGTATTCAAATAGGAAGAAAATTTGTGTAAAACTACACATAGACTAACAGAATAGACGAGGCTTTGGGTATGCTCGGGTAATAGATTGTATGTTACTGTAGCTTACACATTGCTTTTTAGTCATATAAATCCGACTGTTGTATGCTGTTCTTCGATGTTCCTTGTTGTTATTTGGATATTTATTTTTTTATCATTTTCTTAGCATACACGGTCGTAGATATAATAGCTAACAAATTGCGGGAAACGCTTTCCTGGCCTGTCTGGGTAACCGAAGTCACACAAATTATCGATTAATGATTTTGCTTTAACATCACAGTGTTAAATCTTACCTTAGACATGTAAAACGCTTGATAATTGACGAAATATAATCAATTGAAGTATATTTTCTATATAGCCCACCATGTTGCTAAATGTTGTTTCCGGTAGTCTAAATGTAAACATGTATCAAAACGGAATCATAATAATTTATTAAACAGAGATTCAAAAGCCGTTCTCAGACAATAACTTTTCAATGTACTTCCCTTCTGAACGACACTGCTTTCCTTTCAACTGAATCTTCGTGTAACAAATAATTATGATTTCGTTTTGATATAGTTTCACATCTACACTATCAGATTAACCTGGAAGTGACCTTAGAATGGCAAAATGCAAAAATTTTAAAATTCAAGAAGAATATATATAGTGCTGATATATAATAATATAGGGTACGTTTTCAAACTAAACAGAGTGCTCCTACCAAAATGAATTTGCCTACATACCCCTGAAACTCTTATCTGATAGATAGAATGCACAAATAAAACAAAAGTTTTGCTATTATAGGTTCTAAAGTTCTCTTGAAATTTCGAAGTGATATTACCTGTTAATTCTGTCCATGGTCCGCCATTTTTGCGGAAGTTACACTGAAACGCAAACTCCATGAAATGAAACCACTAGAAAAAAACATGGCACACATTGTGCGCATGTGCAGCAAAGTTTAAACCAATCAGATTATTTGATTGTTTTTTTGCGCACATGAATTATTTGCTTCTGAGCATGTCATCATCATCATCATCATTTGGAACTGTAGCTGTTAGGCTTGTGTGCCTGTTGTCGCTAAGCTCTTTTTATATTTATCAGCTAAAAACTGATCGTGATATTTTAATCATTTGAACCACCTGGTCCAAGACACTTTAAGTTTGACAGGTGAGCTAGGTTAAGCATAGACCCCAAAGATCAGACTTGCAGACTGGTCTTCTTTTTGCAGTTCTTCAAGGGTGCGCGCTGTTGTTCCGCCGTGCTATACTATGGTGTAGTGTTTTTCTGACCAGAATTTGTCGAGCCTCGTTTTGAAGGTGGTGATAGAGTCTGAACTTATGACGTTCTCTGGGAGACTATTCCAGTCACTGATTACTCTCAAGCTGAAAGTGTTGCTTCTAAGTGAAGTTTTGCAGTGTCTCTTGAATAGTTTTTTTGAATGTCAAGCTTACTGCAATAAACAAACCTGGCAGAGACTATCCTTAGCCTACTTCATTTTGGCGAAATTTCAGCTCAAACTCGTGACAAATGCATTATGCATACGCTGGTGTGAAGCCTTGGAGACACTCATTTTGGTAAATATGATTTATGGGGTATACTTTTCTGCAGTTTGTGGGAGTTTGGGACATTAAATGTTAAAATTCAAGAAAATATCACAGTCAGAGAGAATGTTTCTGGCGAAATTCTGGGACTTCAAATACTTTTAAGTTGGGAAACCGGAAGTGCTTACCTTTTTTAATTCCCGAATCTCTCCGAAATTAGCTCATCTTAGCTTGGTGACTGTAAATTGCACAGCTGTATTCAATGGAGTCTTGTCATATTCGATCAGCCTCAATTTTAAAGTGTATATTTTATTTTTAACGTGATTTCATCGTTTTTTGTCGACTGGTAACAATCCGCGGGGCTAATGGCAAGATGGATGACTTTTGACCTGACCTTGACTGATGGTGATCACGTCATCAATATTACCAAGATGGCGGTTTCAAAATTTTCTAAAATCGCTTCAAATAATATTATGTTAATTCCTAGCGAGTAAAGATATCTCTTAGTTTGCTATTTCACAATAAGATAACGAAATGTGTAAGGAATTCGTATTTATCAATAAAACATCACATCGACATTTGGTATTCGTAAACTAGACGATGAAGATAACGACCTCGAAAAAAAACAAAAGAGCGAGTACGGGATTCGAACCCGGGCCTCCAGCGTGCTAAGCGAGGATTCTACCCCTAGACCACCGATATGTTACATATTGTATTGGGATTTAAACGCTACTTATTTTGAATGCTATGATTCGGAAGTGACGTCACGTTCTTCACGTTTTGTTTGAGAGCGAGAACGAGACGTGCCAGAAGCCCGGCTTTTTTGTCAGTCGACCTGTTCAAAGTACATTTAGTTATAATTATCGCTTTCCAGAACAATTTAGGAAACAATATTTTCTATCTACGTCGATTACAAAGCATCTAAGGTACGTAAATTTATATGAACAACTGAGTCAATAGGGATAAATAGCCCAACGAGAGTCGGCGGTCTTAAAAAATACTTGGATCTGGATGCCAGTCCTGGTATAAATATAGTTCCAGGGCAATTCGAAGAACGTATTAGATGTCCGTGGAAAATATGCCAATTAAACGACTAATCAATTAATATATACCAGCACTGTAGATCTATTCAATATAGAACTAGAAGTGGCGAGTGTTTCCAACCCTCTTATTCAAGAAAAAATAAATATCCAAATAAGACAAAATTACAACAAATTACAACATACGACGGTCGGATTTATATGACTAATTGCTTTTGAACTTCAGATACATCTACAGGCCAATGGGGCCACAGAAATCCAGGGAGAAATCCATAACTAGATCTATAAATAAAAAATATTTGCATTTGCCCTTTAGTCGAATGGCTTGTATGGTGACGTGAATTAGGGATGTTTTGTTTAACTACCTAAGATAATAAGGTTAATCTTTGTGAGAAGAAGGTTGGTTGGTTGGTTAAGTCCATATATACGGTGCTATCATGTCACCTAATAGTCTCTGGTGCTGTTTTTTCAATGGTGCTTTACTCTTGTGACTGTCTCTAGTGTTTTTGTAGATTCTTTTTATTTTTATTTTTGTTTTTTCTTAAAATCACTAAAGTTCCTTAGCTTGTAACTTATTTACATTTAAAGTTTATATGAGTTAGACAATTAAAATCTTTTTGTTTTCATCAAGAAGGTTGTAAAAGCGTAGTTCAACCTTTTGTTGATGTCTGGTTTTAGAGTTTTGTTCAGACCTGACAGAGTCTTGATGTCCAATTCTGGGTTATATTCACTTTCTAGAAGAATACTATAAGCCTCATAAAATAGTCTCTCACGAATCTCGCTGTATTTGGAGCAGTGGTGTATGAAATGATCAATGGTCTCTATCCTGTCACAATTGTGGCACTTGTCTGAAGGGAGTATGGGATTGATTTTCTTTAGGTGGCTATTGAGCTTTGTATGGCCACTTAACATTTGGTTTGTTAAGAAAAGATTGAAAAAAGAAAAAAACTTCGGACATTTTTCATATATCTATATTCCAGTTAACCATTTATAATTCAAAAGTAAGAAGTATTGCTTACCAACATCTACTTCTATATCTTCCGATATTTTTCTCTTTCTGCCCATAATACACTGTAAGTACGGATATATTCTGAGATTAACACGATTTTTAAAAATTTACAGAAACTTCCCCATTTTGAGCAATGAATTGTGGGAGCTTCCTGTAGAATCGACCAATCAAATCCAAGGTCAAAGATCAGGACATCTTAACCTGAAAACAGTTGCATAAATACGAAAAATGAGAAATGCCTCCAACTCAAGCGTAACAATGACTCAAGAGGCGATACAGAACGAAAAAGGGGTGCTATATGGGTTGCTTGTGGTGCTATGCAGTGGATTATGTTTCCAGGTGTTAAATAAACTATTGGATTGTGGAGGAATACCTAAAAGTGCGGAGGGCCAAAAGTGGAGATGGAAAAACATTTTGATAAGTTTCATTCATGCCTGTATTTCAGGATCATGGTCACTTTACAGGTAAACTAAAATTCCATCTGCCATTAGATACTGTTTTTCATATATGCTTCTAATCTATGGGATTCGGAAATGTATTTGTCTAATGATATAGATAATCATGAATGTTCAACGATTCATGACTGTCAATGGGTGTGGCGCTGCTTGTCATGGGTGAGTACGTTATATGGGTCTGCTTGCTATGAAGAGTTGAACTGTCAGAGTTTTCAACTTACGAGGCTTAAAAAATCTCATAGACATAAATAAAGGGCCTCCAGGTACAATGGTACATTTTACGGCACATATATACCTGGCTCCAGGTTTTAGCCAGGTGTGTTTATGAAACCCTGTTTACACTGACAGGTCTTTCACCAGACCGAGACCTGTGAAGACCCAAAAGTGTCTTGCACGATAGCTCAGTACATTTGGCGATTAAGTCAGATGTCGAATCCGATGAAGTGTGACATCAAGCATGGGGACCTCTGTACCATGGAAATATCATGTGATTAGATTTTAACAAAAAGTCTGATGAAGACTGGTGGAAGAATCTAACTGCTCATTCCACAAAAAGTCTAGGGACCTTCTCATAGCGGTCTCCATCGGATTTCAGATTCCCTCAGATTCAATAGGAGACCATTTTTAGATTTTTAAAAAAGACCGATCAAGACTGGGAAAACAATGGTGAAGTCAGATCAAAAAATCCTATCAAGATGTTAAAAGACAAGCAGTCTATCACCAATTTGAAATACATATAGGGGTGAAAAAATATTGGTCAGTGAAAATGGGGCTTTGGGTGTAATTTATACTCCTTAGGAGTCTTTGGGTTGCTGTTGGGTTCTCTCTGCTCATGGCTTGGCCAATTATTTGAAAATTGCAGACAAGTGAAATTAATCCAACATTGACACTATTGAAACAAAAACTGTTGGAATGTAGTTCTAAGTAACTTGTTGAACATGGAGAAGTTTATTGCAAATAAAATGTTGAGAATGCAAAGAAAACTGATGTCAAGTTGCTACAGTAGTATTTTATTGTCACTTTTCACCTGAATATGGATACAGCCAGCACAGTTATATTGTTGCCAAATTCACTTTTATTTATTCACATTAACTCCTAAGTTGTTCTCAGCTATATTTATAGGCCAGAAATATGACGTAGCTGTTATAACTGTGAACTAAAGGATACATGTAAATCAGAATCATCATAATTCATTTTCATCTGCAACTGTTGTGTTTTACAAGTATGTTGGCCTTCTAGCTAGCTTGGATCATATAATAACAAGCTTCAAAGTTTTATGTTTTATTTTCAGTTTCTATGACAACCCCAAAATGCTTGAAGATTTAATGTGGACTCACAACAATGTTTCGTATACCCTCATCTCCATGACAGTAGGTAAGGATAGGCATTGATTTAGTTAGTACTACTTAAGATAAACCCTTTCCTATAGTTTCTTTAAAATAATGCTTCCTGTTTAGTACTTTTAACTACTTTTATTGTAACTCATTCATTTGAATTTGATTCTTAAAAGAAGGCAAATTGTTACTTTTAACATGCGCTCCGGGTATGCTTCAAGGGGAAGAATTTAGTCACACGATCAAATTGTTCAAAGACAAACAATCTTCTTAAACTCCCATCCCTTCCCCAGCCCCTTTTTCTGTGGTCAACAGTTTGTTTCCCATGCTTTGCTCATTTAGAGTAAGAGGAGGGAAAGCCCCAGAGTTTAAAGATGACAGACATAATTACCTCTCTTGCTTACCACCTTCGTTCGTTCGAATTTTCATCGGCTAGTTATCACATATTACACTTCGATGGGATGTTTTAATTGACATAGGCATATTCCGTACACCTTTCTTTATCTCGATGTGAAATGAGAAGCTATAATATTGGTTAACACGCCAGAAATGAACATAATATTTTTCGAAGCGTATTTCGAAAATTTTGAAACCGCCATTGATGACGTCATTTGTTTGTCGACTTTTGACCAATCAGCGACGATGTCATCTCAATACAGATTTACATTATAAGCGTATGTCATCTTTGAACCCTGGTGTTTCTCCCCCTCTGATTTAGAGTCTAACATTCTTGCTGTCATGGTAACGCCATAGCCATATATGGTATTAAAGTACTTTAATTGGTTGGTGGTGTTTGCTTTGTAAAAGGTCAGTTATCTTGTTATAAAATCTGAAAAATGTGAGTTACATGAACTGATATTGTCCTAAAGGGTTTGTCTCAGTGGAATATCATAATTGTTATATTACATAACAGGGCATTTCCCATCCAATTTCACATGCATTGTTACATAATTTAAGTTAACCTATGAAGACAGTATAAAAGGTAACCCAGATAAGTTGAATAGAATTAATTAATTGCATTTTAGATTATCCCTTCAAAATTGAACTTATCTGTGTTATTGTAAAGAGTTCTACCCTTTTGGCTAATTTCATTTATATTGTTTTGCACTAGTTACCATTTTGGGTTGGGTCATTATATTCTTGTTTTCATACATGTCTGTATTGGTATTTGTCTTTTGAAATGAAGAATATTTTAGAAGTTCTGTTTACCTTTCACAAAGATCCTTTTTTACAACCATTATTGACACACATGGTCTGTACTACTATCTGATTGAACATCTTTGCTTTGATAAGCATCTCCATTAATCCCGAGAGTAAGGAAATAGTAATAGTTAGTGGCAGGGCCTTATGTCAGGTTTTATTGATCTGAAGGGGGTACAAAGTAGAACTCTTTATTGATCTGCTGTTGGTTTTTTAGGAAGGTTGCTCATACCAAGCACTAATCCCATACTTTAATGCACATTTCCTGTATGTCAAAATTGATGAAGTGCATGATGGGAGGGAACCTACCTTTAGGTTATGAAACACATTTTTACAAAGGAGGTTGAGTCTCCCAGAATTCCAGCAACCCTAATCATAATGAGTTGTGTCATTGATAAAAACCAATAAAATGTTTTCAAATACAAGTAGCTTTGAGTGCTCCAAGGGCTCACAGTAAACATCATTCTATTAAAAATCTCTTACAAAATGTTTGTTATCATTATTATCAGGGCTGTTTTTGTCATTTACATAAATTATATAAGAATCACCTTATTTTTATATAATAGTGCAAGTTATTGACTACTGTATTATCTGTTGACTCATCTAAATAATCTTTGCCACGGAAACAAACAAAACATAGATGTTTGGCAGTTATCAGGGAATCATGAATGGAAAGTTGAATCTATGAATTTTATGACTTGGCCTTTTTATACAAAATAGTGGAATTGAAAGAGTATTGAATATACATTAGGAAGCATGCAAGAAAAGAAATTGAAATCAGAGTTAAAACATTTTTTGAGCATAGTAACAATAGGTATAAATATTTACATTTTCAACATAGGAGATTTGTATTTTATGAACATTCGATTGGGAGATTTAAAGGTAGGCAACCTTTGAAATCATGTTTCTTGATATGGTATCGAATCTCTGGCCCCATCCTTATTTAATTCATCCTGGCAAACTGGAATGTGATCTAGAAGCCAGAGGAAAGACTACTCTTGGCCTATTGTAAATGACTAATAAATATTTTCATTCATAAGATATTCCTTCGATCTTGCCTTAACCAATCAAATTAGGTCAATCTAGTCTACCTTGTATGCCAAAGAAGGTTGGGGATGGGGGGGGGGGCGCTCAAAGGCCCCCGATTTCACATCTCCCCACACGATATGTTGGTAAAGTAGATAAGAGGGGGTCCTAAGTCTTGAAAAAAAATATTATCTGCCCAACACAAGAAAATATATTTCACTTTTTATGGTTTTGTAACATGGGGTCTATGGAGAATCTTCCCAACCTAGAAGTCACATTGTCAAAGAAAATTAAATTTTTAAAGTTGGTAAATACCTTTTTAAACCACATTTCTAAATGCAATTTTACATGTAGACTTCAAATATGATATCCTTGAACTAAATTTCGATATTTCATGAAGTAACTCAAGGTTATTTCTACTTTCATTTGGTATATTGAAACTATCCTCTGTGCTTGAGGGGGATAGGTTTTACCATGCCCCACCACAATCTTGAAGGAAAGGATACAACCTCCAAACACAGTTAAGGGTCCAGACATCCACTTTGTTTTTGCCTTGGAAGGAGGTTTGGGTTTTCCATGTAAAACAAGAACTTTCACATACTATTACACTAAATTGATATTATCTGTTTAGACAACATGCCATGTCCAGTGTTAAAAACAGTTCTGACCCAATTTAGTGATTGCCCTTAAATGCCCTAGCATAAAAAATGTGTCTGTGATATATTTGGATGTTTATGCCTCTCCTCAAATAGCAAGTTGCTTCGGGCACCCCCCCCCCCCCTTCTTTCTAATAGTAGCCCCTTCTGCCAAGTTAAATCAGAATAATGAGGTATTCATATGAATTTATAGACTTGGCCTTCCTCCACAAAGCTGTATTTTTCTCTTCAAAAGTACATTAAATTTGGTTTTAACCTAGAGTTTAATCTGTAAATAATTTCCGTTCATAATCATAAAAAGGCTATGTGGATTTATGAATACAAGGCTCTGTTGTAGTTTGTTCTAAATATATACTAAATGCTCTTGTTCTGTCGATCACATACCAAACCATACACCTTTGTGCTACACGCAGAAAATCTGGATTGAAATACTTATCATATTGATATAAGGCTAGTTCGTAAGGGAATGTTGTAGATTTGTCTGTGATCTGTTTAATTAGGGATTTAATATCCCAGGGTCAATATGGCCACCACCTTCTGTCAATTTTGGCCACTGCATTTAAGGAGCTTTAATATTATCCGAATATATTTATAGTGGTTTTGATTTGGCAGTGCCAATGTTTTAAAAGTTTTTCATATGAAATTAAATCTAAAGATGTTGATGTATGTGTTTAGAGAAAATTCAACCAAAACGTAAATCCAGCTCATGCCTTTATTGTAAAATCACATTATCTAAAGTAAGTCTAGTAAAATTATAAATGCATAAATACACAATAAATGTACAATAAAATTGGACATTAATTTTTGACTAGGTAGATATCTGACTCTGACTTTTTTACATGATATGTGTAATGTTAATCATTGTATAAAACTGACTTGTTCTTATCTTTTATGCATAGCCCTGTAGTTAACATTAATCCAAGACAATGAAAGATTTAGAAATTTAGGACTGCAGATAAGTGTTTATATTGAAGGTGTTCATACAGAGGTGTTCAGAATATACAGGTTTTATTAAACATGCTTTTTAAAAAACCATCCTGCGGGAGAATAGAACAAAAAATAACTGAGGAAAATTGAAATAGATGAGTTCACTATTCTTTTAGAAATAATTTCTTTTAGTGTTTTTTAATAATATACTAAAAGTGATTTGAAAGTGAAACGCCTACAGAAATTTCATGTTTGTATCCATATTTCACATACCTCACATATTTGGACTGGGATTTAACCAAAAACATTTATACGGTGACATCTATTCTACTATTTGTGCGTGAGTTTAGAGTGTCATATCTTTACATCTTTTCAAAAGGAATTTATGAACAGATGGATTTTTCATGTCAATACATTTACTTCCTACCTTTTGGGGTTCAATGACTCAGTTATGGCAGGTAGTTTCTGAAAATGTCCTTTTAAGGGCATTGGAGCAATCCATACTGTTCTAGATATAAAAACCACAATTAAATGAAAACAACAATATTTAGGGAGTAATCTATAGTTATAAATAAGCAATATTTTTATGTTTTTCTTCCATATAGTGAAATACATTTACTTCTTTCATTTTGAATTCAATGATTTTGATGAATCTGCAAACTTTTTTCTCTTTAAAAGGCTTCTAAACTACCAAAGAACTTTAATTCTATATAAATGTCAAGACGCATTTATCTTGTTCATTTTAATTCTGTTATATTAAAAATAGATGTGATATCAAAAATAGAATGTTTCTGAAGTTCTCCTTTATAATTTAGATTCATTTCTTATAAATCTAACCAAACGATTGTTTGTTAGATAATAATACTATTATAAGGTACTTTTATTCAGGGGGGAGTTCGCTTTCACCCCCCCCCCCCACTCCCTGGCTTCAGAACTGATAATTGTATCCTAAAGTTATTTAACATCTTAAAATGTGACATTGTAACACTTTGCGAGCATTAGTGACATTCTAAAGTGTTTGAGATAATGACTACATGATTAAAATGCAAAGGTGAAGAGGAAATTGAACTGTTTCATAATTTTGCTTTTTTGAACTTTTGTAATGTAAATCTCATGTCATTATACCTTTTTTTACATAATTTAAGAGAATAGCATCATGAGCTGTTATGTGATTTTTGCTTTTTGACCTTTTAAAAGAGGATCAATGATAGCAAGTAACTTTTTAGATTTGAATTTGATTTACATTTGCCTCCAACATGCCCTACAGAGCAGCTTCAAAGATTGAGACTTGGAGAAGTCATAGATTTTATCATTTATGTGATCCTTATTCACATTTATTTATTTTAGAGGATCCAGTTGTATAGCCATTTCTGCACCTCCAAATCAATTGACACTGTTTTAAAAAACAACTGGCGAAATTATGAGTTATGAAACCAACTGAGAGGTAATACTCTTGAAATTAAGTGCATATAGGTGAAAAAGGTTAAGAATTGATTCAATTAATTGTTATAAAGTGATCTGATAAAGGTTGAAATACCCAAATTTTTGAAAGTTGACACAAAGTGTCAACATAAAGTCAACTTAAAGTGATTATAACACGTGTGTTTAATATCTGAAAACATTTGTTTACAACTCATTTGACTAAAGTGACACTTGTAAAGTTGAACACCTCTGTTAGCGGGACACTTTTCAGAGTCCCAAGACCAATTGACTTAATGTTAAATAAACCTCTTTAAGTGGAACACCTCTACAAGTGGAACACCTCCCAAGTGGAACACTTTTCAGAAGTACCAAAGGTATTCCACTTAAGACAGATTTTACTGAATTTGTAAAAGACTGGGTGACAAACAAGATTTGATTTAAGACTAGGTAGTCAAAAGCTTTTGGAAATCATTGCTTCCTTAAAATACATGGATGTTGGCTGTTTATGGTAATTCTTTGATGCACTTATCAAATTGAATTCAATTATTGATTTGTATTGTAGGACCTAATAATGCATTTGTCAATATAATGTACTGAATATTGTAATGTAATAGTCTCAGGTATTGTTGTTAACTTGTATGGCTTGATATGGTCAGTATTGTAGGCTAAGCTTGGATTAGGCTAGGATAAATAAGACATAATGGTAAGGATATATCATCTATTGTTCTATTGGTCCATGAAGCATAGGCCATAGGAAAAAATCTGCATGTTTTTAATATAAAGGTATCCTTTGCATTTGTTCAACTTTGCTTCTTAAAAGAGAGTTTCATATTCACTCTTTCAGCACAATAAATCTCTGAACTCACTGAGTCAATTGAAGAGCTTGTCGTCGAAATACAGACAACTTTCTATATGGTTGTTCCCACTTTCACTTCCAAAATGGTACCATTTGGTACTGTTACAGATTGGCTGTATAGTGCGCATGTAAGAAAGAAAATTAATTTAAAAATCATAGAATGTTCTTATTATCCTACACTTACAAGGAGTTTACTAAATGTATAATATCATTGCAAAATGAATTTCATGCCAAATAGAGTCAATTTGGCAGGAAATCAACAAGCGGAGTATATCGTCACAATATCCTCCGCATATTGGGGTTTCCGGAGTATATCATCACGATATCCTCCGGTTATTCATTTTGCCAATAAATATCAAATTTATTTTTTGATGTTATACATTTAGTACACTAAGTGTAGGATAATCTATTTTATGATCACACCACATTATATGGGTCTTCTTTCTATATAGAAATATTATCAATTCACATATCAATAAGTTACATGCATGTATAACATGCAGAACAGACAATTTTATTTACCACATATATGGATCAATATTATTTCTAGGCCAGCATCGAGTAAATGTATGAGATTGCATCATGATAACTGCCCCCCCCCCTTTGCCCCCCCCCCCCCCCCTTTGTCTTGATCTTTCAAAGAGGCAAACAGCAGATAAGAGGGGTCTAGTAAACTTGTGAGGGGAGAGAGGGGGGGGGATTGCAAGATTGGTCCAAAGCCAGCATCAAATGTATGAGATGTTGGAGATAATGTTGATTTTAATGAAAATAGTGGTTCCTACATGCAAGGGAGAGAGGGGTGAGCTATATGATTCGTGAAAATAGTGGTTCCTACAAGCAAGGGAGAGAGGGTTGAGCAATATGATTTGTGAAAAATGGTAGAATGACATTTTCAAAGTTGCAAATATCAATTATATCAATTTACATTGTCTTGTTTGTGTTGATATATGATGAAAATTCTAGGCACTTGGGATTTAATTCCAAAACTCAAAGTCCAGTTAATATTCTTGATAATGATATAGCGTGATAAACTCTAGTACTTTGCCTTGTGGCTGTTTGGAGGGAATCTTATTGTAGAAATGACAATCATTGACATAAACAAAGTGATGCTGTATTTGAAAAACAAATACAAAATATAGATATCATTTAGACTTATGTGTCATGTCTTGATACAATTGTCAATAAGAAGTACATCTAAAAATGTTAAATCCCAATTGATCAACTCAATCTATTTGTTTCCAAGCAGTAAATGGTTTGAACACAAAAATAAACTAAAGTAATAAAACCAAACTATTCTCATTCATACCCATTCATATTTATGTACGAACATTTTTAAATATATCAGATATTGTATTGATTATTTTATTCCAATGGTCTGAGAACTGGTGGCCTGATGGTTACATAACACCCTAAGTCAATACACTCAATATCTTGGCAGTTTTCCCTCTGATTGCTTGTAATCTAATTTATTAGGGAAGTGGAACAAATGCCTGTGCCTGAAGACACGATATGAGAGAATATTATTGGATCGTGCCCCGGCCTGTGTTGCTCGACAATACGCCTGTGGTACCCTCAGTCATGCTCCTTTTTGCCTTCTTGATATGTCCTTGTATTACCACCAACATTATAATTAGTTATTTCAATCATGTTATGCTCCTCCAAAACACTGTATTGCCCTCATCTTTATCATGCCCTGTATTGTCCTCATCTTTATCATGCCCTGTATTGCCCTCATCTTTATCATGCCCCTGTATTGCCCTCATCTTTATCATGCCCCTGTATTGCCTTCATCTTTATCATGCCCCTGTATTGTCCTTAAGTAAGTCATCTTCAAGCATAGTGTTACTCTCAATCATGCCCTTTGGGCCAACACGTGTCATGATAAAGGATGTCATATCATTTTTTCTCAGTTGCTATTAATTAACTAGTCATAAAATAGAAAGATGAGTCAAGAATAAGAATGGGCAATACTGTCTTCCTATTCGCATTTGGACAAGCCTATATTTTTTCTTCTGATGAACAATTTTCAAAATTAATAGATTTTTGACAGATGTTCTTTCAGCCTATATGCAGTACATGCAAAAATTAACTTTTACTTATAGTAATCTAAATTGTAAAATATGTAGTACTGTATATGTTAAATGTCATACTATGGAATATCATATGCTTATTATTGAAATGGATTAACCACAGCTTGCAACAGTTAGGCTAGTGTAATTAGTTCGATGTTTAGCGTTTGTATTGTGGGTATAGAATTATGAACTTTTTTAATTTGCCTGTGATAGTCATTTTCCAAAAATATCTCATCGTTCATATTTATATGCACTGTAGTTTTTAAGTACACATGCATCAAGTGATTAACATTGGCCCAATAGTTATATTATGGTGATGAAATTTGCATTTTTGCATTGTTGGTTTTATAAACATGTTGTTAATCATGAATGATCCTAAAGTAGTTTATTGTGTTTCTATCCTTTATTGCCACAAATACGAATTGCGAGCACATGTCACATTTTGAATCACAGAGTTAAGTTGAAATTTAAAAAATATTATCATGCATAACTACCTTTACCTGTTTGCGTTTCAGTCATACATGAAAACTTCATATCTTGGAATTATTCAGGAGAGCCATTCCATGGGCTCCATGACTCCTCAAATACTGTTCATTAAAACCTGTCTAATCTGAACACCCCTGGGACTTACGTATATTGCCAAGAGTGTTTGCATAATGGCAGGTGTTCACATTTCAAGCTTCTTTAACAAAGTAATCTTAATGGTAGATTAAATAAATGGGACAAGAAGGATTCATATTGAGACTTGGGAGGTATTGGGATATACAGGTTTTAGTATACAGTGGAAACTGTAAAGTGGAACACCTCTGTTCGTGGAACGCTTTATAGTCCGAAGACCAACTGACTTAATGTTAAATGAACCTCTACAAATGGAACACCTCCCAAGAGGAACACTTTTAAGAGGTACCAAAGGTGTTCCACTTAAACAGCTCTTAGTATACTTCTATCCAACTACACTATGTTGAACCAGAAATATCATAAGCTCATGCAAATTGGCAGGAAGCAAAAAACAGATTTGACAAAGGGGCGTAAAGTTACCTCATCAAAATGAAAGTGGTTGCAAAGAATAGAGAGTACAAATCATTGAAGGCAATATTTTCAAAAAGCTTTTGCTTAACATTTGTGAACAATGCTATATTTGCATTTACATTATGTTTTATTTCCTCTATTTGCAGGCTACACAATCTATGATTGCATTGACATGTTGATATATCAGAGAGGGAGACAAACTTATGAACTATTAGTTCACCATGCAGTGGTAAGGAATGCTTTACTTTATGTACTTTGCCTGTGGAGGTTGTAAAGTTAAATTTCCTAAGTCTATTGTCATCTTATTCTGTACTTTGACTCATGATGTTCATTTTAATGCACCATTGAATTATGGTAAGGAGTGATTTACCTTATGTACTTTGCCTGTGGAGGTTGTAAAGTTAAATTTCCTAAGTCTATTGTCATCTTATTCTGTACTTTGACTCATGATGTTCATTTTAATGCACCATTGAATTATGGTAAGGAATGATTTACTTTATGTACTTTGCCTGTGGAGGTTGTAAAGTTAAATTTCCTAAGTCTATTGTCATCTTATTCTGTACTTTGACTCATGATGTTCATTTTAATGCACCATTGAATTATGGTAAGGAGTGATTTACCTTATGTACTTTGCCTGTGGAGGTTGTAAAGTTAAATTTCCTAAGTCTATTGTCATCTTATTCTGTACTTTGACTCATGATGTTCATTTTAATGCACCATTGAATTATGGTAAGGAATGATTTACCTTATGTACTTTGCCTGTGGAGGTTGTAAAGTTAAATTTCCTAAGTCTATTGTCATCTTATTCTGTACTTTGACTCATGATGTTCATTTTAATGCACCATTGAATTATAGTAAGGAATGATTTACTTTATGTACTTTGCCTGTGGAGGTTGTAAAGTTAAATTTCCTAAGTCTATTGTCATCTTATTCTGTACTTTGACTCATGATGTTCATTTTAATGCACCATTGAATTATGGTAAGGAATGATTTACTTTATGTACTTTGCCTGTGGAGGTTGTAAAGTTAAATTTCCTAAGTCTATTGTCATCTTATTCTGTACTTTGACTCATGATGTTCATTTTAATGCACCATTGAATTATGGTAAGGAGTGATTTACCTTATGTACTTTGCCTGTGGAGGTTGTAAAGTTAAATTTCCTAAGTCTATTGTCATCTTATTCTGTACTTTGACTCATGATGTTCATTTTAATGCACCATTGAATTATGGTAAGGAGTGATTTACCTTATGTACTTTGCCTGTGGAGGTTGTAAAGTTAAATTTCCTAAGTCTATTGTCATCTTATTCTGTACTTTGACTCATGATGTTCATTTTAATGCACCATTGAATTATGGTAAGGAATGATTTACTTTATGTACTTTGCCTGTGGAGGTTGTAAAGTTAAATTTCCTAAGTCTATTGTCATCTTATTCTGTACTTTGACTCATGATGTTCATTTTAATGCACCATTGAATTATAGTAAGGAATGATTTACTTTATGTACTTTGCCTGTGGAGGTTGTAAAGTTAAATTTCCTAAGTCTGTTGTCATCTTATTCTGTACTTTGACTCATGATGTTCATTTTAATGCACCATTGAATTATGGTAAGGAATGATTTACCTTATGTACTTTGCCTGTGGAGGTTGTAAAGTTAAATTTCCTAAGTCTATTGTCATCTTATTCTGTACTTTGACTCATGATGTTCATTTTAATGCACCATTGAATTATGGTAAGGAATGATTTACCTTATGTACTTTGCCTGTGGAGGTTGTAAAGTTAAATTTCCTAAGTCTATTGTCATCTTATTCTGTACTTTGACTCATGATGTTCATTTTAATGCACCATTGAATTATGGTAAGGAATGATTTACATATGTACTTTGCCTGTGGAGGTTGTAAAGTTAAATTTCCTAAGTCTATTGTCATCTTATTCTGTACTTTGACTCATGATGTTCATTTTAATGCACCATTGAATTATGGTAAGGAATGATTTACCTTATGTACTTTGCCTGTGGAGGTTGTAAAGTTAAATTTCCTAAGTCTATTGTCATCTTATTCTGTACTTTGACTCATGATGTTCATTTTAATGCACCATTGAATTATGGTAAGGAATGATTTACCTTATGTACTTTGCCTGTGGAGGTTGTAAAGTTAAATTTCCTAAGTCTATTGTCATCTTATTCTGTACTTTGACTCATGATGTTCATTTTAATGCACCATTGAATTATGGTAAGGAATGATTTACATATGTACTTTGCCTGAGGAGGTTGTAAAGTTAAAGTTCCTAAGTCTATTGTCATCTTATTCTGTACTATGATATCATGATGTTCATAATCATTGAACACTGTGGCTAAATATGTTCTTATAATGCACTTTCATGCACTTTTTCATTTGAAGGTGATATTTTTCATCAAAATACTGTTAACATTTTATTTGAAATTTTCATTGGTATTTCCCAATGTTTTTTAATCCGAGTCGAATCCATCAAAGGCCCCTGTGCTACTTATGTTAGCCTTGAATGATAAGATAATTACACTAAATTTCAAGATAAAAGGTACTAATAAGGCCAGCTCTTAGCAGCAGCAATGACTGTAATTATATAACAATTCATGACTAAATCTATAGTGCACATGTGAATTGGTGAAAAGATAAAGGTCATGGGGTATATAGCACCTTGTTCCAGGCAAACTTATTTTGTAAACTAAATTCATGAATACCAAATTCAGTCCCTTATACGAGCCAGATTAGCCATCAGGATTTTGTCAACCCAGCCTGTCACTGAGCTGTTACAGATAAGTTCAAATCTGAGTTGTCCTCACATTTAATATACAGCACTGATTTCATTTTTGATTTGTATTTTCTTATTTTTCAGATAATCATATGCTTTGGAATTGCGATCATGTCATATATTTACGTTGGCTATGCATGCCTGGCCCTCATGGTGGAGCTGAATAGTGCTTTTTTGCATCTACGTCAGCTTTTACAAATACTTGGCTTTAAAAAAGACAATTCAACATATAGACTAAATAGCCTTGTAAACTTAGGTATGTACCAGAGTGAATCTTTTCTTCATAAGGGAGCTCAATCTCTATATTGGATTGCTAGAAACTCCTACAAAAAAGAAAACAGAGTACTTATGAGTCCATTTCCCTTGGCATCCTAATGTTGAAAGATTTGTGAATCCTAATTTGTCATTTTGAGAGTGACCCATAAACACTTATTAACCCATGAAGTTCTTTGCGATACATTTATCTCAGATATTTGGAACTCGTATCTCAATACTTCCTAGTTGGGCAGATTTTCAAGCTGTAGTATCAGAAAAATTAATTTGGTATATTATAGTTCACTGAGGTAAGGTACATAATGCAGGCTGTTTTTTATTTTATTATTTTGGGAGTTTTTAATGTCAGGCAATATAGATTGAGCCCCTATATAGAATAAAGAAAGCTCAGATATAATATATATGCACTTCATGTAGAACTTTCGCTCATGTAAGAACAACATTTAATATTCTGTAATTTGTTAATTGTTTTTAATTTGATTGCACAGTATTTAAGTTAATTGTAGTCATATTAAAATGATATGCAATACAATGGGAATTGACAGTTAACATGGGTTTTGGTCTGCCATCTATACCAAAATCACCAAGTTAAGAGGGGAAATGACCCAGAAATCAATGATGAACCAATCTTTCATTTAAAGATGGAACCACTTTGGATATAACCCAGAAATCAAAGATGAATCAATCTTTCATTTAAAGATGAAACCACTTTGTTGAATTTTGAAGTTTATTTCCTCCTCAACACCAAATTCTTAATTTACCCTAATTTTATGACACACCCCATATTATTTTCCAGGTACCTATATTGTATTTAGAATAGCCACACTGGCTTGGATGACGCGATGGCTCGTCATCAATAAAGACTTAATTCCCTTTGTCGTCTACACTTGTGGGAGCATAGGACTTGCCGTCATGACCATAATGAATATTGTGCTGTTTTATAGACTGCTCAGGAGTGACTTTTTTGTTAAACAACGACCAAGGAATATTAAAGAATGTGATCCACTATTGAAGCAGCAATAATAGATCAATCATATGTGTGCTTTTTATGTGTGATGTCACACACGACCAATCAAGAACATTGTTGTACATTGTTGTCATGGTAACATGGTCATTCTGGGGTTACCCCTCTTCTTCATCATAGTTATGTTCAGAGAAAGCATGTCAATACTGGGAATTACACAAAGGGATGTCCTATAATTATTTACAGTATTAAGGTTGCAGTTTTATTCCTTCTTGTTGAACCAACATTTTAGTGAAACATGACCATGAAGCAAAATTCTCAGGGTGCAGCTTCCAATGTGACAGTTATTTTTTGGACACCCCTCGTATTACAAAATAATGGTTATCCCACCAAAATAAGTTGGAGTAGGGATATAGAGGAGGCCATCTGTCTATTTCTCCAGATGATAACTCAAATACCAGTTGACAGATTTTGTTCAAATTTTAAAGGCTGATGCCTCATGAGCTTATCATATCAGGGCATTGGTGTTGATTTTGCCAAATAGAGACAATACTACTGCCTATTTTTTCCATCATGAAATGTTCAGAATGATTCGCCAAAATAGGTTTTACTTGGTAGGATTTGCTTCTCCGGGGAGTTGCTGTTTTTCTAGTTCCAACATAATCTATGTTCTCAAATCAATTGAGAAGGAGAACGACCTCAAATATAGTGGAAATCGCACTGATGGTCAGTTGTGCCTTATTGCATGTCCTGGCATTCTCTATGTTATATCTAATGATATGGCTTTTATGCACTTACATCAGTTGAAAATATACATGGGTCTGTTTTTAAGATTGTGTACTGTTGGTCAACTTAATTTGGCGACCAATTTAATTTGGCGTATTGCAATCTTTCAGAAATCCCTGGGATTTTTTTCGTCCAGTGTAAATGTGTATGTAAATTCAGATATCTGCACCAATTTTAATATTTGAACAGCGCAAAGTTTTAGAAGACTACTACGACAGTATGTCAATTCTGTCTTGGATAAGAAAAGGTGAATGCTGTTTGGTCTATTATCACACATCAAAACACGCCAAATTAAATCTCCGCCAATTTTCCAATTTTGCCTTATTTGTCAAATTAAATTGCGCCAAATCAAGTTGACTAACAGTATTTAAATGAACTATGATATGCGAACAAATTGTAAGTTATAATGATTCCAAAAACAGGAGAAAGAATGTTTTCTTTAAGAACAATAACCACACTCACTTTTTATTAATGTATGTGACTCTATGTGTATATTTTCATACTTACTCGCATGTATCACATGACTGTATTATTTTTTATCGTTACCTCTACACGGACAGGGACATCCAAGGACAGGATGGTCCAAAAACTAGCATATACGTTAAGTATGTCTGTGTAATCTTAATTCTGTGTATTTATGTATGGTGGGATATTAAGGTGTTGAAATAACTTTGAACATGTTAAATAGATGTCTCTTCAGAGGATTCTGCAAAGTAAATTATGATAAATATAAAAAGAAAAATCTGATTTAGCTTAGGTATTCACTTTGTGCAATTTGCAACTTGATTTCAAATCAAGCATAAACTAAACAGTTTCGCCAATGGTATTCAAGTAAAAACCGAAACCCCAATTTGGAGATTAAAAGCATGTAGACTTTTTTTGACAAGAAATATGGCCATAGAATAGCCCACCGTGGTGTTAATGAGGGCCGTTCAATAAGTACTGATACAAATGAGAGCACTTGTATTAGTATTTCTTGAACAACCCTCAGATGATGTATTTTATATTTGTGAATGGTGCTCAGTGTGCCAATTATATGTAATATATGTGGAGCATGGAAATCCTGTTAAATTGTAATTTTTTGAGAATGAACAAATATGTATATATTGGTCCATGTAACATTTTATATCTTTATGTCTACATTTATGTGTACAGTACTTTTATAACCAGGGTGTTAAGTAATATGGTTTCTGATAATGGAATTCTCAACTTTTTATTATAAAAATGACTAATCAATAGTCTTGCAGAAAGTTTCAGGGACACCCCCCCCCCCCCCCCCCCAATAACAAATGTGTTCAAAACTATTTTCAAATTGAAAGTTTCAGTTTCTTTATCAGAACATATGAAATAACACATACGGTACCTGGATATTATGTGTATGAGGTTATAGTCAGAAAATACGAATACATGTGTATAAATAAAAATACATGTGTATATATATTATACTTGAATGTATGAGGTTATGTAGGAGATGGAGTTTGATAATGAAACTTTACCTAAACTGTAAAAAACAACTTTTTCTCAGAGCTATATTCCTCTGTTCAATAAAAAAACAGTTGCACTGTTTGATTTCCTTAGTTGTTGGACACAGAATTATTTTACAATTGGAAATTTGACTCACTGAGCATTTAATTGTGTGCTCTAATAAATTATCAAGTATTCTGAATTTTACATGTTTGCACTTTTTGTTGGAATTTTTACCTAGAAGGCCAGTAACCAATTTGCCATAATGAAATTAGTAAATCTAGATGATAAAAGAATGAATAGGATTCTCTTTCCTGGAAGGTGTTATATGCTAATGCCACATATCATTGGAAAGCATATCATTGGAAAGAAATTGAGTAGGTATTTTGAAAATATTCTAGACTGAAATACCTTTATGCATATGTACAACAACACTGTTTTATAACATTTGGTTTTGAGCCATCTTTTCAATGGTATATCACTATATCATTATATGTTGGGCATAAATCAAGCCAAATTACTTGAGTTTAATTGAAAACTGCCATTTGTTGGCTCTATGGATGAAACAGGGTGCTCATAAAGCCATTTTGTACACCATGTATAGTTTGTAGCTATTATTTCAACATAATAGGTCATTACCATTTACATCATGGTCTTAATTGATCCTTTAAAGTGACACTTTAGAACAGATAGTGTATCACATTCGAAAAAATCTTTCAAGAAATATGACAATGTGATCCTTGCAATCGCAAATGATTTCTAAAAAAGATTTGATATTGCTGATCAAAAATGGGTAGGCCTATAAATAAAGGTTCAAATGCCCAACAATCCCAGATTCTAACAACCTTGAACATCAAAGCAATTAGACCCTTCCAATAACCCTGCCGTCTTTTGGTAGATCAAAGAAGCTATGATATATTGCCTGGACTGGTGATGTCATTGTACTTTTCAAAATGATTAATGAATTAGGCCTAATGCTGCATTTTTGTACATGATTTTTTTGACCACGAGCAAGATCTTAATCCCCAAAATTAGCTAGATTGTGGTTAGATTGCGTGATACTCTTGAATAAAACAGCTTGAATAAGACAAATTCACTTGCTCCGCGGTCATACAAAAATACACCTTAAGTTTATCCTATTTTTCATCAAATAAATTGCAACCTACAGCCAATGACATCATCAATCTACACCTTAACTTCTTTGATTTACCAAAAGGTGACAGGGTTTGTTGAAAAGGTGAATTTTATGAAATAAATTGAAGTCTTTGATTTTTAAGAAATCACGCACAGGGAGAAATGTTATGAGCCAAAAATGTGAATTTTTCAAAAAAGCTACCCTTGACTTGTTTTAACCTTCATTGCCACTTTAATTTTTGCATTAAATGTGTTATCCATATTTTAGTGTAAAGTTGTTTGAATTACATCTTCATGTGCAGTTACTATTACTGTTTTTATATGATTCTTAACATGTGCAAGACTACAAGTGTATCATGCATGGTGCCATCAAGAAGTATAAACATGTACGGAAAATATAGTACAGCCTTACTTCCTGCGAAAGCTATGTGGATTTTGATAAGTTTCAAAATCTAACATGGCACTCGAAGTACAGCCGTATTAGCTTATAATTGATGAGGGGTATTTTCCAATTTCACCTTTCTCCAAATGCATTCATTGTGTTCCATTAATGAAAGATAGAAGCATGCAAGATGACCTATGTCATTGGAGAATGCTGTCATTGATGAACGCCTTGGCCTAAACGCATATTGGCTTATGATTTATCAGATGTTGCTGAGAAACAAAATAATCTTATGAAGTATGTGTCCACTGAGCTGTACTTACATTGGCAGTGAATAACCTCCCTTCGTATCGCAGGGTTACAGAATTATACATACAGTTTCTGAAGAAAGAAGGAACTCTGTGTATGATTCTGCAACCCTGCGTTACAGAGGATGAAAACCTCCATTTGGGAAACATTTTAGAATTTAATTTCATTTTCAGTTCTTTTTGCATTTCTAAAGAAGAGAATGATAAATTGTAGAACAAAGCCTGATCACATAGTTATTTCCTTGAAAAAGCACTGCTAAACAGAAGATTAATTTCATGGGGCCTTATGGAATAAATAAGTTTAACAGGTAATACATTGACCCTTCTCAATTGAGAAAGTTTGCGATTTTGATTATTGTATAATTTTTTTTGAAATGTTGTAAGGTTTTGTATGATTCATAAGTGGTTGTGATATTTAATAAAGATTTGTATAAATGTTATATCAAACATAAACAAGTGTTTGTGGTTTGTGAACCTTATTTAACTGTGCATTTTCAGAGAAATGTACTGTGTTTTTGCATGGTTTTTATGTCACCTCCAGAAGTATTGTAATATTGTTATAGTCTAAAACTTTTTGTGGTCGGCGGTTGGCGTTTGGCGTCTGTAACAAATGTCAGGTGGTGCACATGTTTCATGTTAATGTCTATATGTTATCACTTGGTATCTGAGCTCCTCTGGAATCCTGATCGATGAATGCATATGAGCCAAATGAAAAAGACTTAAAGGTGTTAAAAACCGAGCAAGAACATGAAATACCTAGGAGTACAGGTTCTATCACATTGAAAACCTCGGAATTTAAAACAAACACTAAATGTTTCAAATTGTGATTTAACGCATCATTAAACAATGTCTTATAACCCCGCTATCTTTTTGGAACCATTATCAATCTAAGACCACAAGACTATGGGATATTTAATTCACTCATAACACGGGCTTTCATTATAATAATATATGTTAAAGAAAAAGTAAAATTGATAACCAATACTCTTGAAATAAAAAATAGTTTTCATACACGATAGAGCACTTATAATTACTCTCAAATAATCTGGAATAGTCAAAATCGATCCTCACAGTCCTGTGTATCACAGGTTCAACATTATCAAGTATATAAGTGTATATAAGCGTTTGGATAATGAGGTGTACATATTTTGAGGTTTTGCATTCGCAAGAATCTGTATTTTGAAGAAATGTGAACATATTCTCAATAAATATTTACATTTCCAGCTTTATGGTATTCGAGTAATTTGAAAATCCCGATTCAAATGAATTTAGTCAGAAAGACCCATTACCATTATGATTGAAACCATGAGGTGTTCATTTTTTCAAAAGTTTTTATATTATATGACAGGTCAATTTTCAAAATATGGCTGGTCACTTTTCAAATTGGGAGGTGTTCACATTTCAAGGGTTTTTAACATGGGAGTCATTTGGGAGGAAAAATGGGACCAGAGAAGTGTTCAGATTGAAAGGTGTTCGGATATACAGGTCTCACTGTACAAGGCATCCTTTTTATTAGGTCTATTCTTCGTTTTATCAATTACTTCACTCCAGTTCCAATTTGATAAAATCGGTTACAAAGATATCCACTTGTATTTGGTCCTCCGTGTAATTAATAGCTATGGTAACCACTTGTGTTGATAAACACTTTTTGTTGGTAAACATTTGATACATTACATACTTGTAAATCACACAGGACGTCAAGAGAGAATCAATACGTATTCATATAATATGCAGGAAAATTCCTTCTTTGTTCATCGAAACATTATTGGTACTTTGGGTGCAACAGTGTAATGCAATCTTTTTTCAGCCATAAAATTCTCCGTAAAACTGAATTGTAAAAACTGTTTCTTAGTGGAGACAAAATGTTTATTAACTTATAAAAGTCATGTGCAGTGAAATTCAATAAATAAAATCGGTTACTTCAATTTATTATTTTGTATGTCAACTTGTATGTAATTGAATTATATAATATACAAATATTCATTATTAGTTGCGTTATTTTCCTGTGTACTGTATATGATTGCAAGATGAATATACCTTCAAGAAAAGTTGGCAAAATAACCAAATATTTTTTGTTATGTGTGGGCAGAGACATATAAAACACGTGCACATTTCAAATAAAGAACATTTCATGGCCAACAATTGATATATTAACATTTAAATTACAAGAACACAAATGCAATGTGTACAACCTATGGGTGATCCCGTCAAATGGTTATCCTAAAAATGAGTAGACAAGACTTTACCAACACAATTTTAGGACGGAAAATCCACAATGGCCACCTTAAAATTTACCCAGAATGCCAAAAAATTAGTCAGTTCTAGATTCTCATACTAAGAACCACCCCTGAGAACTTGAATTCGATCCGTGAAACAGTTAACCAGAAAACGCGTAAACAAGACTTTACAGACAAGATTTTAGGACGGAAAATCCAAAATGGCTGCCTTGACATTTACCCAGAATGCCAAAAAACTAAAGAGTTCTAGATTTCCATACTAAGAATCATCCCTGAAAATTTGAAATTGATCTACCAAACGGTTCACCTGAAAACGCGTAGACAAGATTTTACAGGCAAGATTTTAAGACGGATAATCCAAAATGGCTGCCTTGGTATTTATCAAGTATGCCAAAAAACTCAACAGATCTAGATCTTCATACTAAGAATCATCCCTGACATACTTTACAGACACGTTTTTAGGACGGAAAATCCAAAATGACTGCCTTGACATTTACCCAGAATGCCAAAAAACTAATCAGATCTAGATTTTCATACTAAGAATCATCCCTGAAAAGTTGAAATTGATCTACAAATGGATCACCTGAAAATGCGTAGACAAGACTTTACAGACAAGATTTTAGGATGGAAAAATCCAGAGACATTCAAAATGGCTGCCTTGACTGAGCTATCAAAACCTAATCAGATGTAGAATGTAGTGAGCTGAACAAGATGTTAACGTTTTAAAAGCAACTATGAAGCCGTTTTTCTGAAAATTTGCAGACAAGGATTTTAGCATTTGACTTCAAAATGGCCGACAGGATGTACATGTAGGTATCGAGTTAAAAGATTTTCATCCACATCTGTATGCACCCATAAGTTATCCCTGAAAATTCGAAGGTGATATCTGTAGCGGTTTTAGAGAAAACTGCCGGACGGACGGACGGACAGACAGACATACGGACGCGCCTAGGCCGACAATATGGCCCCACGCTATGTGGTTGGGACATAAAAAGTAAATATTCAACTTCGCTGGTAATATATTACAGCCTAATTTTTTGCGTTTTCACTTAATTCTTACAATTTTAGTTCATTTTTGCTCTCATCATTCCATATGCATGTCACTGTGAAATGCTAGCCTATAATGCAAAGTGCGCTAGGCAGCCATCCTTCTTCAAAGAACTTCATTTATGCTTAAATTATATACTTGTAAAATACCCTTGCAGCAAGGATGTAGGCAGCGACTACTGTATACTTTTTGAATTGAATAAATATATAATTAATGAAATGTCACTGTGCCGACTTTTGGAAAGTTGAAACTCTTGACTTTTTATTAAAATAATGATTTCGATTTAGATCTTACATCGCCGAATGCATTTCAAAGACCATATACATTATTTAGACAATAATAATGATTTCACATAATGAAATATTAAATTACAATTACACAAGACGAAATCAGGAAAATCAATTTAAACGAATACCAATACCGGGATTTGCATGGAATGGGAGAGAACTTTCAAATATGCAATATAGTATAAAATAAAACCTCAGAGAATGTTTTTTCACATGCGGAATTTGTATCAACTTGTATCAGTACACAGGAGATTCGCATAGAAATCCCTGTTCAAATGAACAATCCTCGGCCTTCACATGAAATTCATTTGCTATATAGGGCCATGCAACCAAACAATTCTTTTCATTGGTATCGGTCGCTTGTCTACTACCATTCGTCCATGCAGGAAAGTCATCGCTTATAGTTGTGTTGATACCTATCCACCTCCAGGACCCTTCTTTAACAGCATCTGTTGCCCCGAGCCAATATGATCTGGTTCCTGAAAATATCACGTCATTTATTCCAATAGTTCAATTGCAGCTCTATGCAATGGTCTCCGACTTTTTGTGGACAGTGTTTGGCGGTTGGTGTTCGGCGGTCGGGGTCTGTAACAAATGGCTGGTAGTGATATTTCACATGTTAATGCCTTGTACTAACTAGGAATGTGTTCAATCTAGTCCTATATTAGGAAAACACAACGCATAAAACTACCAATGGCGTAGCGTCATATACGCATAAAACGCCATGGCGTACTCTCAAAATTTAGAGAAAAGTTGATTTTTAGATTGAATGGCCCACACTTTAAACATGGATAAAATTAGTCCATATTAAGTCCGATTTTCGTATTTTAAAACGCTCCAAAACGCTTCAACTGCAATCTCATTTTCAAATTATCATGGGGAGAAAACCCACTGACAAACCCCCTTCAAAGATTGTTAGCTTCGCTCACTCGTGGCGTATACTCACAAAATACCCACGCTACGCCACTGGACTACAATGTACAATATCACTGAAGGACACGACACGAGGACAGCTATTTCATTCTGTCGTGCTCGGTGACGGAATGTTGCATCAACGCTCTCAAATAAAATGTGTCTTTCTTGGAAGCAGCTTGTAAATGTTTGCATTAAATGCGTTCACACCTACATGTACTTACCAGGACCTGATGAAAAAATGAATGAATATCCCACACTTTTCAAGTAAAAAGTAAAAATGGGGATATTTTTTGAATAAAAATCGGGGTTGTTTAAAAAGAAATCGGGGGGAGGGGAGTCGAGAGAAAATCGGGATTACTAAAAAAAGAAATCAGAGAAAATCGGAGGTACTAAAACTAAATCGAGGAAAATCGGGATTGCTAAAAATAAATCTTGAGAAAATAATGCTATTTTAAAGATAAATTGTGAGAATTATTGGGACTTTGAACAAACATGATTTCCAACGTTAAATGATCAACTGTTGTAATATCGTGTCAGAATCTGGTACGATATTTTTTCTTAAATTCAAAGTAATTGATTTTGAGAAACGTATTGTAATGACCCACGATGGCAACTCGCTTCTCATGAATTCCATGATTAGAGGCCACATTTGCAAAAAATTCAAAGTATCATTCAGAAAACTAGAATAGAAAAATAAATATTTAGATATACAATTTTTCATTTAAAAATGAGAATACAATTATTTTATCATGGTATTTAAAATATATGCGATAAAGTTGCTTGTCATAAACCGGAAGTAGCTGTCTGCAAAAAGACAAGATGGTGGTGTGTTTTGCATATCTGATTCTTAACATATTATTTATCGATAATCAAACTAATATTCTTTGTTCATTTTGTCTATGAAGTATTTCTGTATCCTATATGTGGAGTTATATTTGATATCTTTAAGCTAATGGCAAAAATTAATTTTTGATGTTTGAAAACATGATCAAATCTGAACCTCCCAATTATGCGTTTTGTGATTCCGTCACGAAAAGAGCAAAAAAGTTTGTCAACTTTTTCCAGATTTATAGGATATCCTATGATTTTGAGGAATATCATTTTTATCTACGAGGTGATAATATTGATATCTGCACAAGAGAGCGAAGCGAACGAGTGCATATATCAATATGACCGAGTAGATTTAAATGATATTCTGAAAAAAAACATAGGATGTTCTTATTATCCTACACTTACAAGGATTGTACTAAATGCATATATCATTACAAATTGAATTTCATGCCAAATAGAGTCAATTTGGCGGGAAATCAACAAGCGCAGTATATCGTCATAATATCCTCCGCAAATTGGCTTTTCCGGAGTATATCGTCACGATATCCTCCGCCCGTAGTATATCGTTGCGATATCCTCCGGATATTCATTTTGCCAATACATATCAAATTTATTTTTTAATGTTATTATACATTAAGTACACTAAGTGTAGGATAAAAAGAGATATCCTTTCTTACTATGCTATTATGGATTTACTTTAGATAACATGTAACGCTCCTTTCTGTGAAGTTTAAGGAACACACGACCTCCTTATCCCTTCAAACTGCTCGTGACGGAATCACATTTAGTCACCCCACAGAGATATGACTGTAACACTTCACAAGGTGCATACAATGAGGGATATGACTATAACGATGATATTTTAAATCATTTACACTGTACTTGATATTACTTGTATGGCCTCAATGGATGAATACAAATTCTAAAGTATTATCTATAATGCTAGGATCAGTATTGCTATTTTCTC
This sequence comes from Owenia fusiformis, assembly GCA_903813345.2. Classification (NCBI taxonomy): domain Eukaryota; kingdom Metazoa; phylum Annelida; class Polychaeta; order Sabellida; family Oweniidae; genus Owenia; species Owenia fusiformis. Next base: position 1,595,375 of record CAIIXF020000012.1, on the reverse strand, counting down.
ACGTGGTACTTTGATGAATGATGAACCAAACGTGACGGAATCACCTAAATTCCCATTGATTTAAACAATGTCACTTTTGACAGGGGAATTCAAAAGAGTGTAATGGTTCCTGATGCCGTACGACCTACACGGCGATATATTCGATGATAATATTCCATTGAATAGTTTATCATTGCACAAAATGTTAATCGTGATATTTCCTACACGGTTCAAAGCCAACTTCTTTTTATTAATTTTCGTCTCGTGATTCCATCACGCTTAAAATTGTGATTCCGTCACGGCATAATGATTTCAACATTACAGTGTCAGAACATTGTCGTGAAAACACACGAACGGGTTTATTTCGTTGAACTATTGTCTTAACGACAGAATTAAGTCAAAACGAGCACTCCTACAGGTCAAAATGAGCAGGAAATGAAAGACGATGGTAGTAGGGGTCATTTTGTGAAAAAATGCAAGTGAGAGGAGGAGAAAAAAACCGTAACAATAAAAATAATGTACGCACATTCATAAATTGACGTTTTTATAGAAACACAAAACAACTCCGTTTCTAGGAGATTCCATATAAGATCAAGAAACCCCTGTATATTTGACAGATGGCCTTTTAAATGTCGTTTTTTTCGTCAAATGTGTGATTCCGTCACGCTGAATTCATGTTCTACAGACTATAGCCTAGCTGTAGTGGCTAGCCCTTAAGACTCGATTCCCGTACGAAGCACTGAATTTAGCACATTCCGTTTCATGTCTAGTATCCGGCTCGGTCAATCAGTCAATCTGTCCGTCAAGGAGGGGTCCTTTCCGGATGGCTGTACAATGTATACATTGACGGTCTCCTGCAGGTGCTTGAAGCTTCAAAAGTTGGGTCAGTTATATGCGATGTCCCATGTACTGCACCTACCTACGCAGACGACATTTGTCTCCTCGCAAATTCCAAAGAAAATCTAGAAGCACTAATAGACATTGCAATAGGTTACTCCCGGAAATGGAGATTCTTATTTAATATGTCAAAATCCACTGTCATTACCTTTGGTGAAACAAAGGCAACTAATAATATTATGACTCAATCTCGAAAATGGACCACTAGCGCAGGGGAATTAAAGGAAGTATCTGAGGTAAAACACCTAGGAAACACGTACAGTAACCAACAAAGTAATAATAGCATCTCGAATAAAGCCTGTCATATCATCACGGTGTATAAGCCAAACGCTCCTACATGCACGACGGAGCGTTTCATTACTGAAATTAAACAAAGAAACGCTCCGGAGTAGGAAAACTGGCTGGCGGGAATGATGAGCTGTCTGACGATTTCCCCAATAATGGGAATAAGAGGTATGAGTTCCATATTTCGAGTATACCATTCGATGGGTGTGATATTCATGTTGTACTTGGCTGGCTGTTGACGTTTGAAGCAATTAGGAAGAGCTGTACGGAGCAGTATAGTTATCAAAATTCAAAAACGTATTTGTCATTCTACCGGTCAAAACCCCTTTTGTCGATACATGTGATTAGTTGAGCCAAGATTAGAGAACCAACGTATATTTTAGTCAAATTCCAATGCTTCAACGCACCATACATCATCGTAATAGTGATTTGATGACCGAAAATCCAGTCTGAAAAATGATGTCATTCTCATATTCAAGAAACGCTCCGATCTGGTTAACACAGTGAACTGGAAACGCTCCGGTAGTCTAGATCAGTTTAGGAAATATATAGCTTGCCTTTCCTTTTCAGGAAGAGAAAGAAAAGATCTATTATACCACTTGGCATCAAAAGAAGAAAGATTAATTCACATATAAATTTTAGTTTTTTTTCTATAGTTTTATGATTTAGCACACATGTAGGCATGACATCATCTAATGTAGGCTTAAATCAGCTAGGTGCACGTATAGCACCACCAGGTTCAGATGTTTCAATTTGCCTAACAAGTACAACACGTTTTTGAGAGATAGATTCAATTCGGAACTCTTCTCTAATAATCTGAAAATGATATCAAAACAAAATGGTAAGAGCGTTTCTAAAATTGTGTTCTAAATCGACGGAGCGTTTTGAGGAAAACAAGCGATTTTTCGAGAACAAGTAATGGATTTGGACTGGGATTTTAGGAAATAAGAATATACGAGTTTGTGATCTACTACTTTAACAGAAAGATTAACGTTTTCATAGAAATACTAGTTTAAGTCGTAATTTGTGGTCAAATCGTCATCTTCAGATTCGTTCGATCTACACTACGGAGCTTTGATCAAGCAAATAACAGTTTACCACCAGAAGTTGAATAAATAAGATCTTTGCTCACGGTATTGTTCATCGAATGGTACATAATATTTCACCATAACATATGATATGTAAGAGAAACGAGAGAAACAATACTTACGGTCATAGTGGAATCTTCATTAGCCGCCATTTTATTTCGCTCCGGAGCGTTTTCGCGTAAATGAAACGCTCCGTCGTGCATGTAGGAGCGTTTGGGTTATACACCGTGATCATGAAAGGCTCTTTCGCATCTCTAGTAGGCGTTGGAGTGCATCCCAAGGGGCTCAATCCAACAACGGGCATAAAGTTGATTAAAACCATATGCATACCATCTGCAATAAATGGATGTGAGCTCTGGACCAACCTAACTAAGACAAACTTGACGCAATTAGAAACTGCACTGAGATACATCCTGAAACTCGAACTCCACAGACACACTCACCCGGACATACTCTACGCTCTCGCAGACGGCATCAACAACATACAAGCCACTATAGATCTGAGGAAACTATCCTTCCTGGGCCAACTTTGCCACTTGCATCAAAACGCGGCAGCCAAGAAGATGTTTCTTCTGAGAGCGCATATGTGCGACTTGAACAACATGGGACAAAAAGGGTTCATTCCTGATATCGTATCTATTCTTAGAAAATACAATATTTTAAGCTTTTTTGAGAACTATCTCCACGACGGCTACTTTCCAAAAAAAGGAATTATGGCGAAATATTTGCAAATATGAAGTGCAACTTTACAATGAAAACCTTTCAGTTCCACGACACGATATAAGAATACCTATCACTAAAGTCAAAAAGCTCACAATATGGAGAGTAGCAGTTCAAAAACCTAGACTATTGACTGTAGCCCATATTGTAGCCAAAGCAGTAGCACTTCCGGTAACATCAATAAACACACTATGTGATAAATGTGGAATGTTCTACCAAGATCAACTAAATCATGCCTTACTGAAGTGCGAATTCTTCAAACAACACAGACAAGTATTCATCAATGACATCAGAGCAATCTCGGGTAACGCATCCTTAAACCTCGACAACGTTAGTGCTATGGTGCAAGCCGACCTCTGCGATTTATGTCTAGAAGTGTCCTTCAAATACATCATCAAAATTATAAGGCTGGGGGACATTGATTTAACTCCACCGTATCCTACGTAACTTTATATATTTATTTTATACCAAATGTAATGTAAATAATGTTCATGTAAACGTGTATATATAAATGTGCTTATGTTTAAAAACTCCAATTTCAAATTGGGAAATAAAAGATACATACATACATACATACATACAATACATTTTCCCAGACATCGTTACAGTATCAAGGTTTGGATATAGTGAATACGTCCGTTGTTGACCCAGCATGTCTCTAAGAAAATACGATTACATTTCGAAATCCGGAAACTTAAGACATAGCACACAAAAGGTCCTTACCATTCGGAAATACTCTGCGCAGAGTATTCAGTTCATCCATACTATCAAGTACAGCTAGATCGGAGCCCATGGCTTGACAATTCTCTCTCGCTGCTGTCCAGTTCATAATGTTTGTATTACTCACAAAGTAGCAGGACCCTGGGTATAAACCTTTGAATGATTCCCCCGGGCATTCTACAAAAAATGGGTGCGGGTATCGTTAAGTCATTGTTCCTTTGCTATCGCAGGCCATTTGATATGGAATATTTGTATTTCTAGCATTTTTAATAATTTAACAATTTAATTTGCTCATCGATTTATATTTTATTCATCTAATCTCATCAATGTTTCAAAAGGTTGGTATGGCAATTGATTTTAGACAGTCATATCTTTCACCATGAGTACTTTCTGGGCATAAATACAGTGATTTTTATTAAAAACAATATGTTTTGTTTCAAGTGAAGTACCCATGATGATAAAAATATCAATCGAACATTTCGAAAAATTATGAATAGGGACCCCACGTCAACAATTTTTTCAAAATGTTCTTTGCTCAAAAGAGGATCTTCTATTTCTGATTTTCATTGCATGAAAAGATTATTCGACAAGGGGTCTAAAACATCTTCAAAAGTAGAATGGTATTGAAAGTCTAGTTTTGAAGATATCAATTTTGGATGACCAAAATCATGCTGAAAACAATGGATAGTATGAGTTTTCCCTAAGGGAAAATAACATGGGAAATGTGTTTTTACTTTATCGCATTCCAATACCCATCCCCTTTTCAGAAGTTGTTAATATAGTTTTGAAGAAGCTTTTGATATATTTTAATTGAGAAAAACAAGATCCTCTTTTTAGAAAATAAGCCTTACATTTTTTTAAAAAGTGATAAAATGGGGTCCTAATCCATAATTTTTCACAGAGTCGGATTGCTATTTTACTATCACAGGGACTTCACTTTAAGGAAAACATATTGGAAATATATAGGAAAACACATTACAAAGTACTCATAGTGAAAGATATGACTGTCTAAAATCACTTGCCATACTGCACATGGACATTTATTGTATTTATTCATGGTTCGTTGAATTACACTAGAATGTCAGTAGTGTTGTTGATTTCTAATTCTTCCATGACAACCCCAAATATTGGCAAATTCAAATTCGAAGCCTAACTGAATGGTCTTAGCAGACCCTTCAAAAGCTATAAGAGAAAGAACCCCCATTTGTCAAGTTATCTAGAGACGTAATATGGGAAATAGATGAAAAATATTTTCATTTTGTTAGAAAACCACTGCCTATCAGCATTTGGTTATTGCAAGAGAACGGACTCGATGAAACAAATAATGCATTGTAGAAACATTTAATCAGGGAAAGTGAGGACCGCCCCCAAATACCCCAGTATTACTTTTTAATAATATCTTTTTTGAAATTTCTTAACACTTAACGATATGGAAATAATCAAGATTTTCTAACCAAACGGCTGGTAGCATTGATCAAAGAAACAAAAAGGCATCGCAGAGACGTGAAAGTATGATCAGCCACCTAATGCCCTCTAGTATTATTTTTTAAAAATATCCCTTTTGTTAAATATAGCTGAACGCAAAAGAAAAAGGAAATAATCAACATTTTTCTCACCATTCTTGACAGCATGTGCCCACTTTTCATCTTTCCCCACTGTTCTAGACATTTTGTAATATTCATCGAATCCCATTGTTTCACATGCCCTCTCAGCCTCGTTGTAGTTGACTGCTTTACAGTCAGGTTGTGAGCACATTCGCACGCATTCCATTAGGGTATTCGTAACGACGTGAATACTTTTTTGAACATTTATTTCATCGTTCAGTATCATTTTTCCAGTTTTTAGAATGTAGGTACGCGTTATGGTATTAGCCTTAGAATATATTGCAAAGTGAATTAACAAAACGTGTACCTTAATATGGAAAATTGAGCAGTTCATTTTGAATAGAAATTCTCTGTTTTATTTTAGTAACTCTTGTCCTACATGTATATTTTCCTGCCTCATCAAGCTTCGGAACTGTCCATGTTCTAACAGACAACGTAGTAACTCAGCGTGTGAACTGACATTGGTCCAATATGGCATTTACCCCCTGCTACAACCTTGGTAAATTGTGCATTTTGACTGAAAACTTCTTTAAATATCAGAGTTACTTCATTTCTCAGTGAACACGCTTTCAAATCATGTTATCCGTCTGAATATAAATGCCATGCAAGCAATGGAATAATAAATGCAATCGATTCTTGTTTTTTACTTTATCTTTCAAATTATAACAATTAGTAATTATACTATCCGTCTTACTATAATATTAGAATATAAATGACGTCAGACATGCAAGCAATATAATTTAATTGATTCTTGTCGTATTACTTTATCTTCGACTTTCAAGGTCACAGTGGCTGTACCAAATTAAATTATAACGCACGATAGTAACGGTAAGGTACAAAAGAGGAATTCGAACACAAGGAATTTGAATTTGCGTTCCCTATCTCGGGTAAATTTACCTATACCGTATACACAGGCTGGTATTGAAAGATTTGTCCGCTGTGAAGGAGCATGCTATTTTTAATAAAAAAAAAATACTAAGAATACTTCACAATTTATTTTTAACTCACATTTTTCGTTATAACTTTTAACTTTTTAAAAGTTTAACTTTTTGATGGCATGATATAGTAACACGATAATATTTACATATGTTTTCAGTATAACTCAGAATGTATTAATGAGATCTGGATGTATTGGGTCTTTTTAATTTTTTATAAGAAATAATTTAATATTTACATCTTTTCTCCGCTGTGACGGAGCAGTTTCACAGTTCACATTTGCAACTGCTCCGTCATAGCGGAAAAATTTAAACATTAGTTTTTATTAGAAAGTTAAAAAGACCCAAAGTACCAATATCTCATTAATACCTTCAGAGTTATGCTGACAACATATGTAAATATTATCGTGTCACTATATCATGACATTAAAAAGTTAAAAAGGAAATGGAACATTTTGGAGTATGATACTCCGGCGCCATTTTTAATAGCTTTTCCTCCTAACGTTATGGGACAAACATAAGTGAAAGTTACCCGCAAATGATATGTCCATTGCATGGAGAAAATAATTTTCTTTAGTATAACGAAAGGAGTCAAAAATTAAATTGTGCGATTTTCTTAGTGTTTTTATGAAAAATAACATGCTCCGTCACAGCGGACAAATCTTTCGATACTGGCCTATGGTATCATACATGATTTTTGTATAGGTTAAACTATGAAATTCACTGTCAAGTTCACTGTCTAGGATATTGTTACAGACATTTACATAATTATAAAAATATCTAAAAACTAGAGCTGGTCTTTTTGAAACAATGAAAACATCAGCATGCAGTTAGCTCAAATTTCGTCACTTTCATGTTGCACCTTACCCCACGCCTTTAACTGTCACACTTGATATGGTACAGCCCCTGTGAAGGTGTTTGGATGCAAATGCTATTTTTTCTGTCCTGTTAATGTGTTACTGAATGGTGCGTCGTGTCCATGAAGATCTTCACAGAATCAATCAAAAGTGTCCAAATATTGATTTCACCAGAGCAGTCACAATTCTGTATTCTCATCTTATGGCTTTTAATGGGCCTTACTGTGGTTTTATTGAAATATCCCTTGGACAGATCGATGTTTACCGTACGTTCAAGGGTTTGTGACAAGATATCTTTACTTTGAGAGCACCATTAACATTTGCATTGAGAACACCATTAGCATTTCCTTTGAGAACAACATTAGCATTTTGTTTTGTTTCCTTGGTCAATTTGGAAGTTGGTGCAACTGAAATTGTATGAATCTGTTATATGTTGTAAACACGATACACACATATGGCACATTCCTGGATAGGGTATGGAACTCTATTGTTCTCTTTGTATGTAGAAGATTCCGTCAAGAACAATATCTGAATATAGATGGCGCTTCATACTCCTTTGCATTATGTTACATTGAACAATTAGGTGTTAATTGTGTATGACAGATTCACCTGCGGTATATGGCATACTCACTTACCAATGAGAACGCGATACGGAAGTACGCAATTGTCAGTTGAATCGCACGAACGAAGGTGCAAAAGTTTATAAAATATTATAATGATTACTGAATTATTATTTTTTTAACATATTATTTATTTATTTCATAATCAAAAAATACACAAAATATCTACTACCAATCGCCATAGGCATTCTAGGTAGTTTAAATTACAATAGAGGATGAATTACAGTAACCATAGATGGTTATTGGTAATGTGAGAGGTTGGGAGGGAGGGGGGTCAACAGGTCACCGCATTGAATATAAAAACAAATACCCTCGAATAACATTGTTTGATGTTGTTTTATGTATACAAATACATATTACAAGGGAAACATTTCGCGACAAAAACCGGATAAGAACCTACGAAATCACGAGTATTAATGTATTGTTGTATTGGCAAATCACGATTTACGCATTTACACATTTGATACTTTCAGAAGTTTCATTCAGCAATTGCACGTAATAAACTTAATCAATCCAGGATTGATATATTTGTACTCGATGAGTCGATTTTTTCGACCAATCAAGTTGCAGTATATGGCATATTCCGTAGGTGAGTATGACTTATTCAGCAGGTGAGTATGGCATATTCCGCAGGTGGGTATCACGTATCCACTGAAATCAAAGTATCGCCTATTCACTGCAGAATATGCCATACCCACTGTTATGTTTAAATAGTCAAAAGTTTAAAGTTGATCAAAGGATGGCACTATAGTATTACTAAACTAAACTCAAAAGTGCAATCAAAGAAGCCAATTATGATTTTGAAAAGAACATGCAGTTCACAATCAAGACTCAAACAAACAACATGAAGAACTAAGATGTTCAAGTATAAAGTTGAAGCAAAAAGAAATTAAGAAAAGCTAAATTTACATGAACTATAATGCAATGATATCGCATCACCAAGAGCACAAGACCACGTTCCGACACAGATTCGTTAAGTTATTCGTCAAAGGGGCCCCTCGTCAAGATACTCAAGGACGACAAGATTCAAAGGTAGCATTATATCAAACAACATTACACCCACCCACAGAATATGCCACATTCCGCGGGTGAGTATGGCATATTCACCCGTATCACAAATACTGCTCCACCATGAATATATGCCAAATTCTGCGTGACTGCGTGGATGTAATTATGAAATTTGTAATTACGCAATCTTTAATAAGATTTATGAGAAAAATATTAAAACCAAACTATTGTATTGTATTTGATGTCCCTTCTGACATTGAGTGTGATTTGGTTTCACCTCAGGAAAATCCAAATGCAAATCCAAAGATTGAATGAAATGTTACGAATGTGGATATAAAAAAACATATGTTATCAGGACTGAGAACAAAGATGGGCTTGAAAAACATCCGAACTGACATAGTAGAGACTTTAAGCTTGCAAAGTTTTTTACACCATAACCGTGAACGGAAAGTACATGAATCAATAAAGTAATGTGTACAGCGCGAATACAAACCAAGCGCTAATTAGTATACTTCAGATACCTGTTCAGCTTCAGAGTTTCGTGATCAGAGCGGGAAATTTGCAATTTCACGTTGGTGTCAGCGGGAAGCATTATACTCATGTCTGTTGAATACTATGCTGACAATTTTGATTTCAATCCACAATATAATGCTTTCTGGAGAAGAAATATTTTAGCTCCAAATATCTAACGAAACGAGCTTGTTTAAAATATGTATCATAGAAAATCAGCTACAGAACTATCAGGTATATTACACGCTGCGGTGTGGTCTAAGAAACACTCCAGCGAGAAAGTGATTGTGTTGACTTACAGTACATTTATGATCCTTTGTTTCTTTGTGTTCGCTACTTGCTGGTTGCATCACATTATCATTAAACATAATAAAATATTTGCTTGTCATAAGTTTATTTGCACATTAAAGTGCGTAATCACAATTACGTTACGTAATGTTACACAACAGCTTCAACTGTGTACGAACGGACTGGACGTACTTAGAACCGTTTGGGGTCTATTTACAAACTTCATCGAACGTACTCGAACGGGAAGGTCCTCTAGAACTTAGAACATGCTCAAAATGTTCTCGTGGTCGATACGTTCTACAATTCTAACGAGTGACAACGTACTAACGACGAGCTGGACGTAGTACGAACGGAACCGTCGTACTTCAATCCTACTAGGGACGTTTCAAAAACGAGTAGAACTGTCTGAGGACGTATTGAGGACGATGAAGAACTAATTGCAAACGCGTTTAAACTGATTAAGAACGTATTTAAGACTGCATATGGACGAGTTAGCAAAAATATATCTATCACCCCAAACAAGTTGCCACTGCGTTCTTCAAAACTGGTTTTAAACTGTTTGTGAACGGAATGGACGTAGCTGCAACTTTCTAAGGTCTTTTCACAAACATCATGAACGTTCTCAGACGGGAAGGCGATTTTAGAAGTTTGAATCGATTCAAAATTCGGCGACGACCATACCGTTCTGTAGTAGACTAAGGGACGCGTATACGACGTTGCACACCGATGTGGTGCGACCTGAACGAACTGCGATCGAGATGGACGTATTGAAGACTGTTGATGAACGAAGTAGCTAATTATTTTAGACATATTTATCGACCACAGCCAGATTGAGCCCGTTTTACGACGTTTTCGTAGGACTGGCAAGAACGGGTAAGAACTAGTTTGGTGTGATAGGGGGTACGGTAATTTGTAAACTACCTTCTGTATAAATCCTGCATGATTCCTGAAGGCTGAATTCATTTGTAAACTACCTTCTGAATGAATCCTGCATGATTCCTGAAGGCTGGAATCATTTGTGAACTTTCAAGTGAACCATGCCCTGGAATCCTGTATGAATTATACAGGTTTAATTTGTGAACTACTTATTTGTGAAACCTGTATGAATCCTGCAGGATTCATTTGCACATACATGTTCGAATCCTGCATGAATCCTGCCTCCACGGATTCAGTTGTTCGGTTCACTCTTTTGCTGTGTGTATAACAGATCTAGTCTTCTAATACTTTGAACGACGTTTACTTAATGTTTTGATGTTAGTCGATATTTTTCCATTAATTTAGACCATGATATCATGGGCGTAGCAGGTTATCAAGGGGTGTGATGTTTTTGTTTGCATCACTGCGAGCGAAGCGAGTTCGAAAAGGTTGTACAATTTACTTAATGAAGCCACAGAATGAAATCCTGTGCTAATTCAACTGGAGTCAACTAAAATCATTTCACAATGCGCCTGTTCATTATTAAGCTAAACATGCATACGCCCTGCGTTAGGAATTAAGTTTCCCTAGTTCACAATCACAGTTTTCTTGCTTGACATAAACTTCCACCTCACACAGCGCCAAAACGTCATTGTTTGGATCTGCAGACTTAACTACAGCGTTCTTTATCTTGACGAATCTCCCAATAGAGGACTCTGGGAATGAAATTATTGTCGGGTTGCTTGATGGCGTTCCATCGTGTAGATATGCTCTAGACCACGATGGGCTATCAGAGTTTGATCCATCAAATTCGCAGTTAACCTCGATCGCGAAATCGTGAAGTCGATGCCCTATCAAAGTAAATATAAAATTTATATTTAGCATATTAGTAGGGGGTTTAAGATTATAAGGACATTTATTAAAGCACCTTGACCGCCATCGTGTAATTCACGGTGCAGAAACAAATATCGCACGGACACAGCCGCGGATTGCAGCTCATCTAGCTCAAAAAATGAAAAAAATAAGAGATACTTGAATAAGGTTCACAATTCAACATTATTAAAATCGGACAAGTAATTGAAAAATCGCAGAGGGCAAGGGGTCCTCCCCCTCCCTTCCTTGCAATTTAGTGTTATAACTAGACTTTTGAAGATTGCAAGCAATCTCACGGAGGCCCTCTTAGGCATTCTTGACAATTTGAAGGTCAACTAAAGGACAAATATCAAATCTGAGGTCAGATGTGAACTCCTGAGAACTTGTAGATGATTTTCAAAAAAAGAATTTGTCAATTTGAAGCGAGTTTAAATTTGATCTTGAAAAATTTCGAAATTGACCTTTTTTCAACTTTTGAACTCTTATATCTCAAACTGGGACAAAATTCTATTAGATAGTCAATTGCTAATATGTGTACAACCCTTAGAGGAATGTGTATATTTCGACTCCGGATTAAAAATATTGGTTTATAGTCGAACTTTGCGAAACTTAGATAGCACAGTTTGTGACCTAATTTCATGATCTTGACCTTTGACTTTGAAAAGTTTTACTTTTTTAGACCTCAGTAGGACTTTTGTAATTAAGCTGACCTAAATTTGAATCCAAAGACTCAATTTGAAAAATAAACTTTTCTTACCTTTCGAAGGTCATTGAAGGTCAATTAAAGTTCAAAGGTCAAATCTGAGGTCAGATTTGGACTCCTGGGAAATTGTAGATGAGTTATAAAAAAAATTTGGTCAGATTGAAGCAAGTTGAAAAATGACCTTTTTTGACCGTTTTTTACGTCAAATATCTCAAAAACGGTAAAATTTTAATGCTGACATATAGTGAACAATTTGTAGCGAATACTAAAATGTAGTTTCAGTTTAATTCATCGCAAGAAATAATGAAGTATAAGGACAGAGTTGAGAAACTTGAAAAAAAATTTAGATTTGACCTAGATTTTGACCTTTGACCTAATTTGATAACCGTGACCCTTGGCCTTGAAAATGTTACTGTTTTAGAGCTCAGTAGGTCTTTTATGATTAGGCTGACCCTAAATACTGAAATATGAATCCAAACACTCAATTTGGAAAAAACAACTTTTCTGACCTTTCGAAGGTCACTGAAGGTCAACTAAAGGTCACATGTCAAATCTGAGGTTAAATATGAACTCCTGAGAAGTTGTAGATGATTTTTAAAAAAAAGTTGGGTGAATTTGAAGCAAGTTAAAATTTGACCTTATAAACTTTGAAAAATTGACCTTTTCAGTCTTTGAGCTCTTATATCTCAAAACTGGGACAAAATTTTAATAAATAGTCAATGACTAATATGTGTAGAACCCTTAGAGAAATGTATATCTTGACTTTCAATTAGAAATATTGATTTGTAGTCTTGAACTATGAGAAACTTAGATAGCACAGTTTGTGACCTAATTTGATGACCTTGACCTTTGACCTGGAAATTTTTAGTTTTTTAGACCTCAGTAGGCTTTTTGTAATTAGACTGACCTAAATTTGAATCCAAAGACTCATTTTGAAAAATCAACTTTTCTGACCTTTCGAAGGTAACTGAAGGTCAAATTTGAGGTCAGATTTGGACTCCTGGGAACTTGTAGATGATTTTTTAAAAAAAATTTGGTCAATTTGAAGCAAGTTGAAAAATGACCTTTTTTGACCGTTTTTTGACGTCAGTGGAAAGGTTAAGCTAACGATGTTTTTCACAACGTAACCGTGAACGCAAAGTACAAAAATTAACAAAGGAATGTATCCAGCGCTCATAGTTTTATGCGCGCTTAGTCTACTTCAGATACTCTTTCAGCTTCAGAGTTTCGGGTTTAGAACGGGAGATTTGAAATTTGACGTTGGGTCAACGGGAACCATTTTACTCGTGTCTATTGAACTCTATGCTGTCAATTTTGATTTCGATGCACAGTTGAATTCTTGCTGAACACGATGATGTATGTCATGCATGATTTAGCGCCAAAAATCTTACGAAACGAGCTCGTTTAAAATATATATTAGAAAACCAGCTATAAAACCGCATCAATGACATACTATAGAATCATTACACGCTATGGTGTAGTCTAAACAAACACTGGATTTGAACGGCTATTTATATGAGAAGGCTACATGAATTTGTATATGGTCGAGTGATACGTACAGGTTCAGGTTCGATTATATATGCAAAGCTTAACCTCTCCAATATCTCAAAATCTAGACGAAATTTGTCTAGACGGCAAAAGGCTAACACTAATAGAAGACTAATATCTATCTGTATGCAAAAAATCAGCCAAAAATGTTGAAGTGTAGTGTCAGGCTTTGAGAAACTTAAAAAAAGCTTAGATTTGACCTGGATTTTGACCTTTGACCTTGACCTAGATATGAAATATTTTCCCATCAAGATCAAACCAGGTATCTAGTAGGAGCATATAGTAGAAAGTTGAAAGCTAGTTGAAAGTAGGAGAAAACTGCTTTGATAGAATAACTAGAGGTTTAAGATTGCAAGCAATCTTAAGGAGGCCCCGTAGGCTTTTTTGAACATTTAAAGGTCAGCCAAAGGTCAAATCTTAAATACAAGGTCATATATGAACTCCAGGCATTTTGTAGATGATTTTTTTAAAAAGTTTGGTCAATTTGAAGCAATGTGAAATTTGACCTTGAAAAATTTCAACATTAGACCTTTTTCAATTTTTGAGGTCCAATATCTCAAAACTGGTGCAGAATTTTAGTAGATAATCAATTGTTAATATGTGTAAAACCTTTAGAGGAATATATATCCTGACTTTAATTTAAAAATATTGATTTGTAGTCACAAACTTTGAGAAACTTAGAAAACACAGTTTGTGATCTTGTTTGATGACCTTGACTTTTGACCTTGAAAATTTTACTTTTTTAGACCTCAGTATATCTTTTTTGATTGAATAAACCTAAATTTGAATCCAGAAAATCAATTTGAAAAATCAACGTTTTTGACCTTTCGAAGGTCACTGAAGGTCAACACGACTGATTGTGCCGCGATTGCTCAACTTGGTTGGACTGGTATAAGGGAAACCATTGCAATCAGGAAGCTCATGTATTTCTGGCACATTTTTAATACTAGTGTTGGTATTTGTAAGAAGTTAAGTATCTTTAGATGGTATGCTATACTATATAGCTTCTTCGTAGATAAATGTTCTGTAACCATTTTATCACCAATTAGGGAAATTATACAACTTGGAATGCAATATGATCTTATAGGAAGAATGGATAGCTATATTTCCAATAACACATTTCCATCCAAGTGGCACTGGAAAAAGATAGTGAAAAGTTCTGTTCTTACAAAGTCTCTGGAAAGATGGCGTATTCAATGTATGACATACAATAAAATCAAACACTATAGAGAAGTAGTAACTACTCGTACTCCAATAGTCTGGTACCAGCTATGTAAATACAAACCTGAAATGATATTCGAATGTAAACTTATGGTTAGACTACTGGTTGGTGAAGGTGTTGGTCGTCACACCGAGCCAAATGTGAATAGGGTATGCCCAATGTGTAATTCGCATGAATCATTGTTACATTTTATTAAATTTTGTGATGTGCTGGAAACAATTAGAGATCCTATACGACCTTACTTAGGCGGAAGTGACTTAAATGTAATTAAAAATATTTTTGCCCCAAATGAATATGATGATTGTATTATAATAGCCAGGACGGTGTATCATATGTACCAATTGAGATCTAGATTTCTCAATACTCTAAACGTCCTGCACTAAACAACTATATTTTGTTATATTTATGTATGTTTTTTCTTCATTATTAACCTTTTATAACCTTTTATGTTAAACTATATGCATATGATCAGAATTGGTCGCAATAAAGAAATATATATATATGAGTTAGTTATTTTCAAAAGGTGGAGTGAACTATAGTACCTAGTTTAGTCAATAGAGGGAATAGTTATCTGTTCCCGGGAAAGTTTCCCCGGGAATTGTTACTCCAACTGAGTAATTCAGTCAGTAAATTGGCTTACACTACGATACAATTTCGATCCCAGCATTTTTTTGCATTATGCATGCGTTCTATGTGTAGGATTGGATAGTTTTTAACAACACGTGTCACTCGTCGGGAGAGGTGTACTGTGATAAGTTGCACATTCAATATCGCAATTATTTGGCCTTTTTGAATTTAACAACTTTGACAACACTGGCGGATCCAGATGAAAATGTAAAGCCCATTTTTGGAAAATTTGGCCTAAAATGCCAAATCATGCCCAAATAGAATCATTTTTGAGGCCATACTTAACTTTCGAGCAAAACGATTTTTGGGCTCCTACAAAAAAGGGGGCGGGGGGCGCAAGATGGATCTGGATCCGCCAGTGGGATGATAACAAAAATAGGCGTATAGCTAAATCGGGAGCTAAATACGGTGAACAATCGTAGAACTCCTGATATGCCCGTTAATTTCATGATTTACGTATACAGTATATAAGTACAATTAGAGAGGTTTCGCAAAACGTTTTTTAGCTCCACGTATCCGTATCCGTAACGTATTTACCAGATTTATGCGTAGTCAGTTCAATTTATACGTGAAATGATACGGAAAACACGAAAAACGAGGCTTTTGTACGTTGGTCATTTACCTATCCGATTTTACCCTTCGATTATATTGTTTTTAGTTCTAAAGGTATCACTATATGAACAAGCACAGTGTACTGTGTATAATTTGACTAAAATTTGGTGAATGAATTTGTTTATTGTTTGAAATAAATCGAGTTTTTCAAATGGTATGTTCAACTCATTTTACACTGTATGGAATGGTATTGCAATAACTACAGTGTACATGTTTCGCACAACGTTTTAGCTACCCGTATCAAAATCCGTAACGCATCGATGGAGTAAAAGTGTACTCAATACGTTTGTGATACCAACAGCAATACCGAAAGTACGTAAACTAACACTTTCTGTGCGTAGTTGTCTCCGTATCTATTTTGTCCTTCAAATCTTGATAAATTTTTCCCTAAATGTATAAGTTTAGTAAACCACATATGTTTTCATGTGAATCTTGCTAATTTTGATGAAGTAATAGCCTTATCTGCCGATAAATTTGATTATAAGCGAGGGGCCTGCAATTTTTACGAATAAAGCTTTAGTCACATTTGCTAATAGGCAGATGTAAGGTCTATCATTTCTGGGCTCAATAGTAATACCGTAGTCAATTTCTTAGGGACATCAAACCAATGGTTAGCAGCTAGGCCACCTGAATATATATTTTGTGCCTAAGTCACGCTCCGAATTCATATATAGATGATATAGAGCAGGATCTTGGGCTTAGTTTGAGTATAGTAGCTTGGTCCTGACCTAGACAATGAATGTGATATTGGGTCTAAAGATGGCACCCCGCATCACTCTTGCCCGTATCCAGCTTGTGGCAAGGGGGAGCTTTTTGGCCCGAAAATTGATCAGTATGATGAAAAACTGAATGATTTTGAAAAAATTTCTAGCCAGGTAGCTTCTTCCCGTGGTATGACTTGAACACACATCAAGTCATGCGATCTATGTCAAATACTAAGCGGCCTCGTTTGGGGGTCCAGGGAGACTAGTGCCCTAAAGCTTAGTGCCCAAGCTTCCCCGAACCACCGACAGTGATTATGTAACAGGTAGAGTATATTTCTTTGATCCTAGGATGATGAGATTTTCATTTTTTGTAAAGACAGGCCTGACATCCAGATCCTGTAACGGATCTTCTCTCTTGCATATGAGTCATGGTAGGGGCCCCAGATGTTCCTTACTCTTGGGTAGTGGTCCATGATGTGTTCTTCATTAGCAGCCTTGTGATGATAGGAAAGGGGAGTTGTAATTCAAGTACATTATTCAATAGATATCGGGTTGTCCCCAATTGTTTTGTGCGATTGTCTCCAGTTGGAATAACTTAGTTGAGTAAATCGGTATCAACGTTTCTTGTGGTTTATTGGTTGTGCCTGATTGTGTTTTGATGAGTTGAGTAAATCGATTGAGTATTTGGTTAAGCCTGGCTGTGTAATGGTGGGTTAGTGTCAAGTAGGTATAGGTTTTTCCGAATTGTGTTGTGTACGTTTGAGACTCGGTTCTCTTTTGATGGTTGTTAGTTTGGTGATTTAGTATCGGGTTGTGTCCCATTGTGTTATGTTAATCTTATGATGGGTTGTTTTCTCTTGTGAATATGTTATGTTGGTTGGCTAGCGGGTTGTGGCTAGTCGGGTGAGGTATCTTGTTGTGTCTGATTGTGTTGTGTGATTGGCGGTGTCTCCAATTGGGTTAAGTAAGTTGTGTATCTCGGTATTACAATTTTAATGTGTTTTTTTGCCTGTGCCTGATTTTGTTTTGATTGTTTGGTTTTAGGTTTTGAAAAATTGTGTTGTGTTACTTGAACAATGGGCTGTGTTCGCTTTTGTTGGTTTACCATTGGGTTGTGCCAAATTGTGTGGTGATAATTTCACAGTTCGATGTGGTTTCCTTGTTGTTAGTTTAGTTTTGTTTTATTGATTGTGCCTGATTGTGTTTTTATTGTTTAGTGTTGGGTTGTGCACAATTGTGTTGAGTTAATTCAACAATTGGTTGTGTTTCTCTTTGTTGTCTTATTATTGGGTTGTGACATATTGTGTTAATCTGACAGTTGGTTGTGTTTTGGTGGTTGTAAGTCAGGTTGCGCTATGCTGGCTTTGTTGCTTGCTTATGCTCTATTGCGTTCTGTGTATTTTGACACTGGGTTATGTTCTATTGTACTGTTGCATGGTTGGTGATCTAGGTTGTGTTTGGTTGTAATAGGTTAATATATGTCGAGTTGTGGGCTGTTGTGATCAGGTTGTGGTGTTTATTGGGTTAAGAAACAAATGGCCGGTTTAGGGTATTATGTTGTTGATTTATCAGTTGATTCTGTGTAGACCACAAAGGGGATATAGGGTATTATGATGGTGAGATATTCAACTGGTATGATAGGTGTTAGCTTCGCGTCGTTCTCTGATGAGCTGGTCCCCTGTTGTTCAATGAATTTAAGAAAAACAGTGCTAATTCATCTTTTTACATAATATGTTTTTTGTTGATTTCTCATACAAAACATACTTTTATTGCATAAATGATATATTTGTGTCGCTTTGTATCATCAAATATGTTACTTTGCTCCCCTCCTTAATGAGGCATGGGTTTTCAACTAAAGCACATGTATGAGGAAAGGAGGTGGCTTATGTGAAAACGTATGGTTTCCGAATGTCTTGGCCTTGCCCAAGTCGCTATTTTTTACTTATTTGATCTTGAATATCCAATATATACAGCTGCAAAAACATGAAATTAAAGGTCCATGTGCAGTATGGCAAGTTATTTTAGAAATGTTTACGCATTTTGTGGCATAATGCAGTCACTGCACGTCACTTAATGACCACTATGTATTCAGCCTATCTGTTAACCCTTAAATATTCCCAAAAGTATAGTTTGACACTGAATTGGTTATTGTAAACCTAAAAATAAACTTTTCTGGCCTAAAGTATATTCTTCATTTTGAAATTGATATCATGAAATTAATAAATGACACGTTGGGGATGAAAGGGTTAATATGTATTTTTGCACTCACCAAAAATACTTTTGGAGTTGTGATTCTGAAAGCTGACACTCCCAATTTTGAGATCTTAGTGCAGATGAAGCCTTTTATTTGACCTTAGTTTTCACTACTATTAAACACGATTGAGATGCGTTTATAATTACATATACGTACTTCAAAAAACGAACTGCGAAACGAAAATTATCGAAATACGTATCCGTAAACGTAACGAGATACGGATGCGGATACGTTTTGGCTAATTCGTTTTGCGAAACCTCTCTATTAGTACGCTAAGAACGCATTCGTTTATTTGACTTGTAGCAGAGTTCAAGCACATATATAGGTTAATGCAGAATACGGCAGTATGCTCTTCCATTGTGTGTTTCATCTGGAAGAACCCCCGTCCTCACCATAATATAATATGAAGTATTGCTGCCCTTGTTCGAACCCCAATACTCGAAAACCCATTATTACACCGAAATCAAATAATACGGAATCCAATACTCTAGAAAGATAAATCAATTAAACTTTATGAGAATGACGTATACAGTTTGTTTAGCGTCCCGGAGGTGGAGATGGAGAAGGCGTGGCTTCCCACGGCAGGGAAGGACAATTTTACAAAAAAAAGTTCAAAACACAGCGCGTATTTAATTAATTTTGTTACCGTATATATTTTCATTAAGTTAAAAATACTCAAAAACAGTTAAAAGATCAAGATCAGTAAAACATGCAATGAAAATACATTTAGGAAATATACATTTACACGGATCTTCAATCTCCTTTATGGCATAGTTGAATGATACATTTAGAATCTAAAAAACTAAGTGTAACGTATATGGAACTCTAAAAGACAATGACGAAATGTTTTCCTCAGACTAACAACATACAGTTTGGACGATATGAAATATATACAGCAACTTACAGCGCATCATATTGGAAAACGTACCGTCCTCTTTAATCTTGTTCATACCAGATTTGAATCAGTCGTTTGGGAAGTGATATATGCGATATATGAATACTAAGGACGCTTTCATGATTTTAAATAGCTACGCATTCAGCAAGCATTTTGTTCATTACAAAAAGTGACATTAAATAATAACCTGCCAAGATTTATTAAAAGTTCCAATATAGCAAATATCTGCGTTCATCAAAACTGATCGTTCTTAGTTCTACATCTAAGTAACCTGGTAATAACCGCGTTATTTAAAACGCCGCCGAATCAGAACGAATCCATTAACACAGCCTGGGGGTTAGAGGAGTTTCTAAATAGCTTCGAAATCTATGTCATTTAAAGGACATGCGTTCATAAAAATAGTCTTTCTTAGTTCTTCTGAGTAACCTGGTAATAGCCGCGATATTTAAATCGCCACCGACTCTTAAGGAGTCCAGGTGTAAAAGGGTAGGAGGTCCTATCAAATTATGGTCCTACTTTCCATTGATTTATATGGTGATCCCTAAATACAACTCTTTCCCTTATTATCGTATCCACAATCAGGGCCAGTAAGGGCCTTTAAGAAAGGGGACCATAATCTCCATGGGACCATAATTTCTTTTACACCGGCATATGAACGAGAATCATAGATATAATGGAGAGGTTTCGCACAACTGGTTAGCTAAAGAGGGGGATATTGGAGTGAAACCCCCGGGGATAATCCCAGAGTTCAGAGATGACATACGCTTATCGTGTAAATTTGTTTCTGATGGTCAAAATCCACAAAAATGGCGGCCTCAGTTTATATGATTCGAATAATATTATGTTCATTTCTGGAGAATTTAAACAATGTCATACGAAGGTGGCAAGCGAAATACGCAATTATGTCTGGTATCGTCTAAGCTCTTGGGGTTCTCCTCTTGGGTGCTAAAACGTACCCGTATTCATATTTCATTACGTTTACGAGTACGTATATATATATATTTACGTATTTCATTACGTTTACGAGTACGGTATTTCGATAATTTTGTTTCGCAGTACGTTTTTTGAAGTACGTAATTTTAAACGCATCTCAATCTGTGGCTATTACTAGTGTCAAATAAATGGCCTCGTCTGCTCTCAGGTTCCAATACGTCGGTAGTCTAAGCTTTTAAAATCCCACCTCCATTCGAATTTTTTGTACTACAAAAATAGACATTAACCTTTTCATTCCAAAGAGGGTCATTTATCAATTTTATTAAATCACTTTCAAAATGAACGATTTCTAGGTTTACAATAACTAATTCAGTGTAAACGTATTCTTTGTAGAATATTTAATTTTATGAGTCTTATCTCAGATAGACCATAAATGCAGTGACTCCGTTATGCTACAAAACAAATTTGTTACAGGTAGAATTTTCTTCTGAGAATATTTAGATTGCACCACGTGTGTATTGACTTAACATATAATATACACCATAGACTTAACATTGGGTATCATCCATATTCCTTTTGATCTCATTATATTTTAAAATATGCCCTTATAAGTATATTTATTAATGTATTTTTTTAATCAATGTATTAGTTCCAAAGGAGCACGTACAATCTAAACAGTGATTCACTTTATATCAAGATTAAGTAGAATCCATTATACCTATTTTATTTCACTCTAATGTAGAATCTAATCTCGAGCATACATAATGGCTAATACGAAATAATGCCAGTAAATAGTTTCGTATAAAACTAGTAGACATAAAAATCCATATAGGCATTCGTAAGCCATACACTTTCACAAACAACCACCCCCCCCCACCTCACGAAAACTGAGGAGAGAAGCAAAGTAACACATTTGATCATAGGAAGTGACACAAACAAATATATCATCTATGCAATACAGGGTGGTCAATAAGTAGTGACAATGATTCTCCCATTCATTCATTGTACACTGACAATCGCTGCAAATTCATTATAATGCATTTGCAGTTGTCATGGTAACGCTAGCTTGTATTGGGTAGGCGGACCACGGCCATTGTCTTAAAACAAACAGACAATATCAGGGTTCCATCGAATAATATTCGGTCAATCTAAGCGACTCATTGTCCTGCCAAACTTCATTCAAAAATGCTATTGAACGCCAAGTCACTGCTCATGTTCAAAATAAGCACCATCTTTACGGACACATTCTCTATGCATCCCATCCCACTCATGATGGAACATGATCTGATCTGTCTGCCACTGGTCGGCCACTTGGATAATTCTCTGGTTTGACTCGACCACCCTTGAACTTCTCGTGCCAGCAAGTATACACTCTTTGCTCAGACATAATAGAGTCCCCATAGGCATTTCTCAAGAACCTAATTGTATAATGTACTCATAGGTTATTCTTAACACAGACTTGTATCAATGTTCTCTGTTTGATTCAGTTTTTTTGCTATTTAAGATTTTTTATCCATTTTGATACCTTTGGAATATGGCTACCCTGGCAAAAAGATGTTTTGCCACTCGTGTATAATGACTCGTAATCTTGTCAACAATAAACATATGTTGTCATCATAACAATATATTAGACATTCATAGAATTAATTTTTCATTGAATACATAAAATCTCAGAAAATTGCTCTAATTTAGATCAATCAATTGACAGCTGTGCCAAGAAAGAAAATAAACAACGTAGAAATAAAATATAATGACGATCAGCAGGTAAATGTCACTTGCTCCGGGTACCCTACCCCTATATTACTAAAGTCATCGGCAATCATATATATTGTGACATGTATCCTGTCTCTTTATAATAAAATTAGTCAAACTACTATACAACACAATCGAGCACAACCCAAAAATAAACCAACCCAACACAGTCAACAAGATTAAACTCAACTCTACCTATCATTTAACTAATTCATTTTGGCACTACCTGACAAAAACCCTACCATAACACAACCAGGCTTAACCAAAAACTCAATTAATTGTACTCGATTAAATCAAATTTAGTCAATTAAATCAAAACACAATCAGGCACACCCTATGAAACGGTGATATCAGTGACACGTCGCAAAAAGTTCGTGCACGTATTGTTACACATTTTCGCTTCTCAACACCACAGAATGTGACGTTTTTTGAGAAAAATGTACAGACACGTCGCAAAAAGTTCGCGCGCGTATTGTTACACATTTTTGCTTTTCAACACCGCAGAATGTGACGCTTTTTGAGAAAAATGTACACATATGGAAATCCTTTCGTCCTCCACATTTGCCTCTATATCTCAAAATATTTAAGGCGAATAACTTTGATATCGTATATGTATTAACAATGGGTTAGGACTGGAGCATCATTAAACACGAATCAATTTGTTATTTAAGGTGAAATAAATATATGTGTTGCTGTGTTTGAAAACAGGTGAATGGCGTAAATTCGCCCTATTTTAATGAATTTTGAAAACCTTTCGTCCTCCACTTTTCCACATACAACAGAAAACACATACGTTTGCGAACAAAATCAGCTATTTATCAATAAACTAGAGTTTTTGAGCAAAATAATCATGTATGATATATAACAAAGTGGTCTCGTATTTTTTGTTTAATGTACACTTGAAAAGTTGAAGGTAACAAATAATGAGCAAAGAAGGTCGCTGTCAACAGATTCTATTTTTCAAACTATATGACGTCACAATATGGGACGCTAAGTAGAATTCATCCTTTGAAATAACACTTCCATCTACCTTTATCAAGATGAAAATAAAGTATAATAGTCAAATATTGTTTGAGTTATGCGCGTTTAAAAACGAAAAAGTATTCAAAATGTAACGTGTCGACAGCGGATATTTGGAAGATTTTCGGGTAAAAAACTCTTTTTTTAAAAAAAGAACGCGCAAGAATTGTGAAAGAAGTGTACTTCATTTGAAAACTTCATTAAAGCAGCTTTAAAATGATATATAATTTTGATTAGAATATTATCTTATATTCCGAAGAATTAAAGTTACATTCATGCGATACCCTAAAAACACAAGTGTGCCAGCTTTTTGCGACGTGTCAGTATATCCAACTATAAGCTTCTCTAAATAGAGACAACCACAACCGGGCAACCACAAACACTCGTGGACCAACCGATACATACTCCTCCCACGGAACGTTTTAGAAGTACAGATTATAACGGTTTTTTGAAGTTCTGTCTACTTTAACAAGTAAGGTCGTCTGAACTCTTTGTTCGTTAATATGTTGATTTTCTTAAATATATTAGTTATGATCACTCAATCACTCGATTAACGGTATGCTATGAAAACTATTTTTAATGTTTTTTAACTTTTTCTTGCATTTTAAAAATATTTTCTTACGAAATTGCGTCTTGGAATTTCTGCTGAAGAGGTGTTTCTCTGTAAACACAAATTTCTATCAACAATTCACAAACTCTGATGGTACATTGTATTCTCGAATAACACATCGTTGAAAATGTTCGAGCTTTGTGACGGACCCGATGCAGAAAACGTTATCCTCCATTTTAAAGGGAGTTTTTACCACACATGACGAACACTGCCGAACACTCACAACTACTCCCATGAAAGACATACGTCGAAATCTGATTACGCACGATCATTTCGTTTTGTCATTTGATTTAATCCTGGCTGCCTGTGTTATCCGCCAAGGTTAAAAAGCGAGGGACTAAATGAATAAATTACAGCTTCATTTAAACCAAAAATTACAAACCAGAGGCATTTTTAAATTCCGACTTGATTGTGTTCCTTGGTACATAATTATAATATGCAACTTAACGTATGACATTCATGACATGTGTTTAAAAATAGAAAACATCTTACAGAATGAGAATAGCCAACCTCCTCTATTTCGTAACATTACGTCAAAGTAACTACAAATAGTTGTGAAACAATAAATACGAGCGTTTAATTTCAGTAAAATTAGCAACCTTTAGCCCCTTCTATTGGACTACGTGTTAAAGCCTTTCATGTTTGAATTGTGAAGAGAAAAATATATATGTAGGGCTGCAGATGTCCAATTCCTCACTTTTCTAAGTTTTCGCCATTTACAATAAGTGGGAAATTGCCACAAATCATGTAACCTACAGAATATGCATCCATCCGAAGTTCTAACAAAAATATAAGTTAATAAAGACAAAATTGAATTTAACTTTATGGAACACAAAATTGATATCTTCTTCGAGAATATTGGGACAGTTCGGAGGTGCAGAAAATAAAAAAAAACGTTGGGGAGTTAAGGCTGTCAAACCTATAGAGGGATGTATGATATTGAAAAATAATGTATCCTTTTAAAAACAAATGTTAAAATAAATTATAGAAAAGGTGTCCATTCGCCTGTACTTTTTTCAAAATACCCGTTCATTTGTAATTGTCCGTTCGGCTTATAACCCAATGATCGGATCTAGTACAGAGGCCAATAATTTTTTTCATCGGTTTGCCCCTCTTGATTTTATCTGGACCGCCCCGTAGATTATACGTCAGTGGGTCATCTTCACTGGAACCAGACGATATTCTTGTCCGACGCATGAGATATATCATATGCGGCGTTCCCTTTTTGCTTTTGCAAATGTTGAAAATTGAATGCGATTGCAACCCTGGGAGTGTAACATTGCTCAGAGGTACTCAATCCCTTAAAATAATGCATTGGACCACAATTTCATTCGTACCTTATTCACAGAATCGATGGTACAGCTATAGTAACACCAAGTAGTGACACTACGTTATTTCTAAAGGATAAATGTCAAATATTACATTGTTTTTGCGAGACCTCATCGGGGACCTCATCAACTTTGAATAAATGTTTCATTTTTCCCCCTTGGAGCCCCTGGGTTTGAGACCAATCATAGTTATGACGTGCACGGACCTGGGGACAATTCGGGAAATGCGGGCTTATCTCAGCTTTGAACGTTAATCTCTGCCTTATTTAAAAAGCCAACTATGTGTTTTACATATCATTTTGAAGTATTTTTTATTTGCATTTCAATGAAATTATTTTTCCTTCAAAATTTTGATGGGATCCAACACATTTTTAAAGTTAAATATACTCCGACATCGTCAAATACGCTGTAAGACGTAACACTTTACGCTTACAGGGCTCGTTGAAATTGAGATAACTTTTCAAATAATGATCAAAATCCCACTTAAATTTCACAATTTATTCAATGGAACATTTGCATTCATGACGTCACAATTGCTTTACGGCTACATTTCAAATTATCTTATACGAACGCTTTTAAAATTTTCAAAATTGTGTAAGGTTTTGAAGGCGAATGGGACGAGCAATAAGTTTACCTTCATTTAACCTTCTAATTTAGGTCTGATTTGAAAGAAAATTTAACTGCACAATATTGTCATGGCGAAATTTACAAAACAATAACCGGTTTGTTTATTTTGCAAATAATATCAAAATAAGAGCTGGTTTTCGAGACTTGAAAAAATGTGACGCATCGATTTTTTACCACAAATTCCATACATATCAATTTTTACTAACGCCCCAAGTGGATTTCTTGACCGTTTTTCAAAATTCAAAAACATTTTAGAAATATTGTCCTCGAGATCTTGCTACCCTGTAAATTTTGTAATGATTAGATAAGGATAAAGAATTTTATTTTTAGGTTGACTAAACTTGTAAAAAATGTGACGCTTCTCGTTTTTGACGTTGTAAGGCTGTTTGCGCCCTATACTGCTCATTGTTTTGTTTTGTTTTTTTGACGCCATAATGTTACGCTAATTGTCCCCAGTATCGTGCGACGTGTAAGTACATTGTACATCTTCTAAATTACCGCGAGTGACAAATTGAATGATTGTATTTTAATTTTGACTTTACAAATATTACATACATTCCTCATGTTACAACAAAGACATATAAAACTGTTTTATATGTCTGGTTACAAAGACAATGGAATATGATGCAGTTTCATGTTACCAGGTTTATCAATCCTATAGTCACTTCACATATAAAAACGTATTTCTCATTTATCCATCAACCAAAATATTGCTGGGGTGTACAGATGGTCTTGATTGCTGTTAGCTAACCGAGGGACGCACAAATTAGCTCGATTACAATTTCCTTGATATCGAATTGAGCTGCATGCCAAAACTAATTAGGTGCATTCCCAAGTAGAAATTCACCAATCAGAAAACGTATATATTTGAAGTAAGACATGCATGATGGGATTGAAAAGGGCGCCGTTTGTTGATTACACTACTCACCTATAGTAACATTCCCGGGGAAAATCCTCCCGGGGACAGATTAATGTTCCCTCTATTGACCAGACTTGGTACTACACTCCACTCCACCTTTTGTAAATAAGGTCCACATATATATATATATATAAAGGTCAAAGGTCAAAACTAAGGTCAGATTTGAGTTCCTGAGATCTTGTAGATGCTTTTTAAATAAAGTTTGGTCAATTTAGAGCAAGTTGAAATTTGACCTTGAAAAATTTAGAAATTTGACCTTTTTTCAGTTTTTGAGTTCTAATATCTCAAAACTGGAGCAAAATTTTAATAAATAGTCAATTGCTAATATGTGTAGAGCCTTTAGAGGAATATATATTCTGACTTTCAGTAAAAAAAATTGATTTTTAGTCTCCAATTTTGAGAAACTTAGAAAACACAGTTTGTGATTTCGTTTGATGACCTTGCAAATTTTACTTTTTTACACCTCAAAAGGTCTTTTGTGAATAGATATACCTAAATTTGATTCCAGAAAATCGATTTGAAAAATCAACTTTTTTGACCTTTCGGAGGTCACTGAAGGTCAAAGGTCAAAAGTAAGGTCAGATTTGAAATCCTGAGAACTTGTAGATGAGTTTTAAAAAAAATTTGGTCAATTTGAAGCAAGTTGAAAAATGACCTTTTTTGACCGTTTTTTGACGTCAATATCTCAAAATCTAGACGAAATTTGTCTAGACGGCAAAAGGCTAACACTAATAGAATACTAATATCTATCTGTATGCAAAAAATCAGCCAAAAATGTTGAAGTGTAGTTTCAGGCTTTGAGAAACTTAAAAAAAGCTTAAATTTGACCTTGATTTTGACCTTTGACCTTGACCTAGATATGAAATATTTTCCCATCAAGATCAAACCAGGTATCTAGTAGGAGCATATAGTAGAAAGTTGAAAGCTAGTTGAAAGTAGGAGAAAACTGCTTTGATAGAATAAGAATAAAGAAAAGCTACAAAAGCTATAGGAGGCCCTTTCAGGAGGGCCTCCTAATAATAAGAAGAAGAAGAATAAAGAAAGAAAGAAAAGCTACAAAAGCTATAGGAGGCCCTTTCAGGAGGGCCTCCTAATAATAAGAAGAAGAAGAATAAAGAAAGAAAGAAAAGCTACAAAAGCTATAGGAGGCCCTTTCAGGAGGGCCTCCTAATAATAAGAAGAAGAAGAATAAAGAAAGAAAGAAAAGCTACAAAAGCTATAGGAGGCCCTTTCAGGAGGGCCTCCTAATAATAAGAAGAAGAAGAATAAAGAAAGAAAGAAAAGCTACAAAAGCTATAGGAGGCCCTTTCAGGAGGGCCTCCTAATAATAAGAAGAAGAAGAATAAAGAAAGAAAGAAAAGCTACAAAAGCTATAGGAGGCCCTTTCAGGAGGGCCTCCTAATAACGGTTGCAGCCATTGGGGTCAATGCCTGTTTATGTTTAACGATTGAAATATGCAGGGTGTCAAAAAATAACGGCACCCCCTCTACAGCAAAATGTCCTTAATGTTCCATATCGTGTCGTATCTCATACTTGAGTGGGTTTGGGGTAGATATCACCCGGGAATATATATCGTATCTGAGGAGCGGGCAGGATATATTGTATATGTCCCGCTCCAGGCCAAATGCGGGCAGATATAATATATCCATCCCGCTCCCGGGAATTTTTCAAAAGTTTAAGAAAGTTTAAATATCAAAAGTTTTAATTTTCTAATTTTGAAATTTAATTTTTTTAAGTTCAAATGTTACAATTTCATTGTATTGAACAAAAAGAATATTACGAAAATGTTAAATATAAATATCTTGGTGGAAAAGGTGGAAAAGGTTATATCTACCCTAAACCCACTCAAGTATGAGATACACCAGTTATGCACGGTCGGTTTGGATACAAGGAATATCCCTTGGGATATACAATACATCTTCCCTCGGTCCCTTCGGTCCCTCGGGAAGATATATTGTATATCCCTCGGGATATTCCCTGTATCCAAAACCTCCCAGTGCATAACCCCTATATACTTCATTTGAAAGATAATTTAATTCTGGAGTTACTCATCAAATTTCATTTAACAAAACTTTTTATAAAAAAAGCTACATTGTTTCAAAGTTTGCTACTTCGGTACTTTGTTTGCTGCTCTGTTACTGGTTAAAAGTCAAATCTTTAGAAAGTGAAATATGAAAGAATTACCCCAGATTTCAACTGCAATGAACATATGGGTTCATATCTGAAAAACAGGGTAAAGGAACTGATGGACAAAGAGCCTCTTGAAAAAAATTACAGTAAGGATGTATTTCTGAGGAATGTAAGGAAAGTGTGAAGAGGATTATGCAATGCTACACCTTTATGTGAATTTTAATTTAAATCATATCCATCCAGATAAGCTGCTGTTTGAGCAGCAACTGGTGGTCATACCAACTACTAAGAATCAGCTGTAAATCTGTAAAATTATATGATATAAAATTTCTCAGGTAACTCCAGAATTAAATTGTCTTTAAAATGAGATATGACACACCATGTAACATCAAGTACTTTTCGCTGTAGAGGGGGGTGCCGTTGTTTTTTGACACCCTGTACTATGGGCTTTCAAACCCGATGAGATTCATCAAATTGAACAATTCCCCGAACTGCTGTTATACAAGAAAAAAGTAAAAATTCAAACACTAACAGTCTTTACCTGCTATTAATATATAAATGAAGACTTCCGATTTCAAACTTTATGGAGGGGGATATAAGTCTTACTTACCACAGCAGTCTAAACGATTCCATATGACAATCTGGAACAAATTATATGACTTTCCCAGGTCAACGATCCACCATGGCTCTACGATGGTGTTGGTTAATGTATGTGAACATGAATTATATAATTGAAGATTCCCGTTTCTATTACCATCTACGGCTTTTCCAGATACTCTAGAAGTGGTCGATTGATACGTTGGTTTATTTAACGCTATATTTGTGTAGGTCTGTGTTTCTGTCTGATCTGAAGAATGATAATGAAAGGTTTTAATACAAATAAGACCATGTAATTACAGGATACACAGAAATGCCACCCACTTATTTTGAAATAACTCTCTCAATAATGAAGGAATCTTCATGATATTTTATGTTCAATGCTAGAAAGATTGAAATTTGGAAATAAAGAGATATCTCATTTTCCGCGGCGAACGCAAAATCAATCAAAATTGTAAATTAAAAGAATCTGTGTTTTAGAATTAACCGAATAAACGAAAAAAAAATTGGCAGATATGATATGAAGAAATCCAGAAATTACTCAAGTAATGGCTATGACATAAATCCTATATTTCAGAAAATTGTATTAAATTTGAACATTTTTTGAAGATTTCACTGAGAGCATACCTGGACGGAAAACGTAATATCTCTAAATCTCAAAGCTGTTGATGCTACATAAGTAAAACAGTATTTCGTCCATTAACCACACTATGCACACAAAAAATCACGAAGAGTCCTTTATTATTGAGAAAGATATTACAAAATCGTGTCACCCTGTAAAAGATTATTCTTTTGTAAAGTTATGCCAATGTCCAAGTCATTCAACATTAGATTTTCACAAAATTTATTTTTACTAAATTTAAGCAGCTTAATCGCAGACCCAGCACACGCAATGACAATGTTAATCGTGCTTCTGCACGAAACTCGTCGAAAGCCTATTATTATCCATTATCCTACACTAAATGTACTGAATATATGAAATAACAATAAAGTTGGCGAGACTAAAAAACGAATGAAAATATGCTTATTTATTACTATAAATTGTGTTTTTGTCAAAACCGATCAACATATCTCCCTATAACTTTGGGAGACACTTGACTACAGTGCTAGCAACATAATATGTATAAATCAGTGCTATAGTTAATGCATAACTGATTTTATAGAATGATAATATAGTACCCCCCTGAAATATTATTCTAGGGGGGTAAAACTGCTCAGAATCCTTCGTCCACAAACTAAAAAGACCCAGACATATATGAATTGATGCTAAATGAAGTCATCTTTCAGAAACATTATGTCTATCAAGTGGCCCTTGAACTTCCCAAAACCCATGCTATATCCTGGCCTAATAACATTGAATAATAAATTTTGTCTATGTCCTCCGCTTGTTGATTTTATACATTTTTTATACATGTAGTAAAATAAGTTTAGGATAATAAGAATATACTATGATTTTTTCAAAGTGTCATTTTAATCTTCTCCTTGCTAAAGGAATTGACAAAAGGAGGAGGGAAGTTAGCGCAACAGATTTTGGACAGTCATATGTTTGATTTTGGCCATTTCCTGGGGATTTAAACAGGTGCAAATGTTAGGCGAATTCATTACCTCCAGGAAAATCACTTCTAGAGATGATAAAATAATTTCGACTTTGAGACAGGGTAGATGCAAACAACCCACCCACATGTTTTTCTGAAATGTTTTCCTGATTTTCAACCCCTTCCATCCTTGCTTTTTTAATTTTTCTTGCATCAATATGTTGCGTTTTGACATTCAGTTAATCCCTTAAAAGGAATGAACATTAGCGCAGATTTTGATATTTTAAATGGTATGTAGTGTATTTACATATATATGCTAAATGCCACTATTTGTTGGATGCGTTCAGCTGATGATATAACTTACTTATTTTCACCACAAATACGCCAACACATTAGCCACATTAATAAATAAATAAATCCCCATTGATGCACAGTAATGCATTTATGTGCAAATGCCATTTTGTATATTTTAATGCATTTACCTCATTTATTGGTAAAATATACAAGAAAGCATTAACAGGATTTGAACAGATTTATCCTTTTTGCCCCAGTGTTATCATTATATAAAATAATTCTAGTGGATATTTTTCAAGTATTTTTTTTCACATTGGAGAAAATAAATACAAACATTTGAAAAAAGACATTGCAACAATTCAATATCTATGAAGAATATACTGAAACAACTTTTTCAAATATATGATATGATATGGACATGAACATGCAGCAACAATGTTAAGCGGACAGAAATAGTTATAAAATATCAGTGAAATGTGTTCTATTTCTGCGATCCGAGTATGACGTGATTATATAGCGACATTTCCGAGGCATCAATTTTCGAACTCCAATGCAGTGTCTCGGTAAAGACACTGCGGCGGGCAGATGAAGCAAATCCCCCAAATTTGGGGAAAATAGTTCCCCTTTTCATCGCATATGTGGTCAATTTTCACACAACTTATAAAATATGTATTCATGAATGTTCCCCAAACATTATTTTGTCAAAATATTTCAAAATTATTGAAATATGAGAAGAAATCACCGCGGAAGGAATTCTGAGTAAAAGTTTTGTTGATAATAGTTTACCGCACGTGTTGTTTATTAGTTAATACGCACAATTCAACCAATGAAATTGTCTCAATTTTACAATCACGCGACCTGAGCATGGGACTAGAACCAATCACATCAGTTGTTTATTACGAAGTTACCATGCTTACGGTGAGATACCTGCCCGCCGCAGTGATATATCACTGCACGGGAGTTCGATCAATTTTAAGGCATCAATGACGTCATTGATACATAACAATGGCGGCATCCGCAGCGATCCAGATATGGGTACTTTGAACTTGAATTATATGTTAGTTCAAACACGATATGTCCCATGAGTGAGCTGAAGTGATAGATGATGGTTATAAGTAGCCAGCGTGTAAATTAGAACATGAAACTTCGCATTCCCTTTAAATCAATTTTATAGAAAATTCGAAATTATATACATTGGAGTTATACCTAATTTATGATGATACGTATGATAGATCCTTTTACCAATACTTTAAATGTTAGAAACAATATAATGAAATTCAGAATTGATTCTGTTCACATGTTTTGGGAGGGTACTATTTGATGATTTCTTGACACTTTTTGTGTTTGAGATAACAAAAGAACAAAAACTAATTAATTCCACTGTTTTTGGTAGAAGGGTACACGGTGTACAATGCTATTCAGTAACTTCTATTTTCCAAAGTGTTTGAGTCGTTTACTTGTCAAATCCTGAAGAACAACATAGATGTACAATGAAGGTAAAATAATTGTGTCATTTATCTTCATATATCATGCTAATAACCTTTCCAAAAACCGATTCATAAGTCGATTTTCCGTTGTAAACTTCAAATATAGATCACAATATTCAAGTTCAAAGTACCCTGTCAAACCCCTCAATAATAAATAAACGGTAATCTTGACAGGTCCTCAACAAGTGAAAACGTACGTAGGAATAAATGTTTTATCATTTAAACTCATCAAACGATTGGAGGATCAACAGGAGGAAACAGTTTAATTAAGACTTATCTGAAAAATTCTTCTATCACTATATTGATATCTGCACTCGTT
This sequence comes from Owenia fusiformis, assembly GCA_903813345.2. Taxonomy (NCBI): domain Eukaryota; kingdom Metazoa; phylum Annelida; class Polychaeta; order Sabellida; family Oweniidae; genus Owenia; species Owenia fusiformis. The sequence continues at coordinate 1,561,960 of CAIIXF020000012.1, read as the reverse complement.
CGCTTCGCTTTTTCGTGCAGATATCAATATAAAAGTGATATTCCTCAAAATCATATAGGATATCCTATAAATACGAGATTTAATCACTTTGACACTTTAATAAGCATCGTTATCATGCGATATCATGATAGAATCAGAGCACGACATTGAACGGCACTACTCATTTTGATGTAGCAAAAAATCATTATATTCTCTTCTTCTTCATGCTAGGCAAAACCGAGTGCAAGAGGTATAGATTTGACACGTGCGTGTAATGACAGCAACAATTCGTACCGAATGTCTTTGTTGATGATGTTTCTGTGTGGGAACTAAAACGACCTTTGTCATATTGATCGTCATGAATCGTTTGCCTCATCGTTAATAGGAACAAATCATTTTCTATGGTTTGAAAACTTTTGTATTTTTGTAATTCGTGCTGCACATTGCTTTTTCATAATTAGCAGCTATTATATTTAAACACTTAATAAGTGATTCGAGTTTTGCTGCATAATTATTAAAGGCCCCATAAGGTTAAATCGCTTTGGCTTAGCTTGTATTCGCGAATGCAACTAACGCCTGTCGGCTACCGGATTAACCTATTAATTTATGGGTAACTCATTGAAATATGAATAGTACCTGCCACCATTCCATTTATATTTAAATGAGTTGGTCAGAAAATAGTAGATGAATCTGTTAGCCGACGGGACTTAGTTACATTCGCGAATACAAGGGTATATTATAGTCATGCATATTGGATTACCAAGGGATATGTTTCCATATTTGAAAATTAAACTGGGAAACGAATATTTCTACCCAATATTAGCCCAATGTTGTTATGTTGTATCAGTGTTATGAAACACTGGCATTTAATTTCAAGAAGTTGATTTTGAATAAGTTGATCTATTCAATGGAGAAGGGGAAGTAATATGTTTTTCAATATTTAGTGTTTTATTTGCACGCATGATATGGCGGAAAATGCAATCTGTTTTTGAAGTCATATTTTTCAAAAAATGTCTCAAATACTTTTTGAGTCATGTAAATTAATGTATGAATGATTAACTATATTTTCAGACATCACACTGGTCCTATAAGCGAGATCTCGACTATACCGTAAAAACTCCTTGTTCTGGCGTGATGTATAACGTCTACGCCTTCAAAATCAAAGTACACATTTTTGAACGTTGCCTATGTTTGTAACACTGTTTTAAAATAATAGTTCAGTTGATATGATGAAAGTCTCACCAGTTTTAATCCGACCAAATCTCCATCCTGCCAAGCTGTCAAGTTTCGTACAGTTCACGGTTTCAAATAATTCACATCTGGAGGAAACCTCATGGTAGTTAAATCCTTTACATATTCGGGCGTGCGCGCACATCAGTAGACAATGATTCCACGTGCGAATGCCTAGAATTGTATGCCTAGAATAGTTTAACATTCATATTAGGTGTTGCAAAGAACCGGCCTGTTGTCCATTGGATGCCGGTAACCATTTTGACACAGAATCCAAGGTAAAAGATAATTACCGATATTTCTTTGGATGGATCCATTCTATTAGTCGATGTGTTTTATTTGAAGTTCATAGAAGTTTAATTTTCATTTCATCCTTCGGGAAGTGACTGTTTTGTTTATGTATCTTTCACTTTTCGTTGTTGCTAGCGAGTTGTCGAAATTAAATTAAGCCCAATTTATGAATAATAGAATAAATCCACAATTGATCCGTGATTTATGGATTATACAATACATTTTGCAACAGTCTATCATCCATACCTCATATAGACAGTATACAAACGCATAGTATTTTTTCAGTTTTGTAATGACTGTGTATGAGGGTTGTTCAAAATACATTTTGATCAAATCCAAAAGTTTCTCATGCACCATTCTAAAGTTTGCGCAAGGCCCCCCGCAAAAGCGGGTATGTATGGGGAATTTGACAAAAAATTGACCTAATTCCTTACCCATGGCCAAAAAAATAATTTGTCAGTTTCCCCAACCCCAAAATCTGGTCCAATATTCCTTACCCCTGGGCCCTTCCCCGATTCTACTCTTCACATTATTAGATTTCCTTGTTGGTAATATTTTTAATTTTTGCATTAACATTTTTAGGGAACTCCCTCATGTCCCTACGTCGTTTTCATGATTCATACCAACTTTTGAACAACATGTATCAAGTAATTCTGTTTGACAATCGATGTAGAAAAAATTAACAAATTATGAACCTTGACATGTCAAAAGCATATCATGAAAAAATCATTTACGCTTATTAAAAATATTGAAAAACAATAAATTCTTAAATAAATTCTTACATGTTGTATACGAATCATGAAAAAGACGGATGGATTTTCGCTAATATTTTTTTATTGAAAAAAATTAAAAATAATTACCATCATTAAAACTAAAGTATACAGGACATTTGAATTCACAATACGTAAAAATATGAAAATCTTTGGCGACATTGATAACATCGAAATATGCAAATGAATTTTGTTCACCGAAAATCGTAATTTGCTTGGCTCTGGTAAAAATCAAATTGAATTAGTTGATTATTTCATCAACAATGGCTGTTACCAATAAAAGGGGTAATTCATATCAGTCTATCGAGCTTCTTTTTAGAACTAAAGTAATAACAAAGTCCAGTATTTTATTCCTATGTAATTCTATTTTTTCAAACAACACAGGTACAAGTTATGTTAAATGTCAACTTAAGTTTCTACCCACCAGACTAACACCAGGCTTGACATTCGACTCCAGACATCTGGGCCTCACAAGACAACTTGCCCCATCTGACTAAGATTATTGCATATATCACTGGTCAGTATCAAGATTCGGTAACGGCCGTTACCTTCCCATATAAAATGGTGGACGGAGAGTGTCGATTTCGATATTTTTGGTTTTCGTCGAATTAACCTACTTTATAATTGACGTAATGCTTTGATATTTGAACTTGATCAGCCTTATACATACCTGCCAACCTAAGACCAAAATTCTGCGGTAGATTTTTTTTAAATTGCTGTATTTTTGCGGTAGATTTTTTCAAAATACGGTAGTTTTTACGGTATTTTTCAACAAAATTGCGGTAGTTTTTGCGGTAGATTTTAGAAAAAAACGGTAGTTTTTGCGGTAGATTTTTTAAAAAACGGTAGTTTTTGCGGTAGATTTAAAAAATACGGTAGTTTTTGCGGTAGATTTTTAAAAAATATTGTAGTTTCAGAGGTTTGGGGTAGATTTTTGAAAAAAGTGTAATTTTGCGGTAGAAATTTGAAAAAAGCGGTAGTTTTGCGGAAGATTTAGAAAAAATGCGGTAGTTTTACGGTAGATTTTTAAAAATGCGGTAGTTTTTACGGTAGTTTTTTGAAAAACCGGTAGTTTTGCGAAAGATTCTGAAAAAATGCGGAAGTTTTACGGTAGATTTTGAAAAAATGCGGTAGTTTTTACGGTAGTGTTTTGAAAAACCGGTACTTTTGCGGAAAATTTTGACAAAATGCGGTAGTTTTACGGTAGATTTTGAAAATTGCAGTAGTTTTAACGGTAATTTTTTGAAAAACCGGTACTTTTGCGGAAGATTTTGAAAAAATGCGGTAGTTTTACGGTAGATTTTGAAAATTGCAGTAGTTTTTACGGTAATTTTTTGAAAAACTGGTACTTATGCGGAAGATTTGCCAAAATGCGGTATTTTTCGGTAGATTTTGAAAAATGCGGTAGTTAAACCTTTACACAATGCGGTTTTCTATATTAATACAATGTTTACGTGGTCATATTGTTGTTGTTATTGAAATGACAGACATAATGTTCATATAACATTTGAATCATATGGTATTAAATATTGATTTGTTCACTCGCAATTAAGTCTCTTATGATATCAATGTGTTTGTCTGGCACAAATAGAAAATAAGTACAGATCAATTTTCTTTCAAAAATAATCTGTTATGAGCATTTGCTGAAACCTTTCCCCTGAGACATCGTTCAGATTCGGATATCACAATACTTTTATAATAAACCAACACTTAATGCTTTATTTTTTAATTATGTATTTGTTACTGAGATAATGTACAACATTTTATCGTACTGTAAAAAAATCGATTAAACTATGTATAATGTATATGTGGCGTTCATTACTGATCATAACAAATCAAACTACGCATATTTCATACGCAAAAACAAGTAGTTTTTTGTCATTTCCACTCATTTATTTAGATGAAGCGCAACTAAAATTATATTTTTGTAGCATTCGGAATCTGTGTACAAAAGGGTTTGGTTAAGACAAAAACATGGCAGAAAGAATTCTTTCTAGCTAGTGGTAGTTGGTGTTTGGACTGATTACACGCAAGCTTACTTAGATAAATGCGCAATAACCTGATAACCACAGACCTGCCGATACCTATTTATATTCGGGTTGGTGAAGGAATATTACAGGGACAGTACAGGAAGACTTCAATTTTTCAGCATTTCCCAACAATAACGGGAAATTTTACGGTAGTTTGAACAAAAATACTGTTGATTTTAGCAGAAATACGGTAGATTTTCGAAAATTTACGGTAGATTTTCAAAAATTTACGGTAGATTTTACGGCCGTTCTCCTGGAATAAACGAGTTTTTTAAAAAGAAAATTTACGGTAGATTACGAAAAAATACGGTAGATTTTTTTACGGGCGTTTTTACGGGAATAAAATGGTATTTTTTTACGGTAGTTTGTCATTTTTTTACGGAAAAACGAAAAATTTACGGTAGATTCCCGTAAAAATACGGTAGGTTGGCAGGTATGCTTATATATCATGGAAACTTTGGAGTATGACAATTTGATCTTAAATAATACGAGGCGCCATATCATGATTCAACTACTGAGTATATGTTACACCACTTAAGGGAAGGTAACTGAGATTTTGATTTTGCAAATGATACGATAACTGATCTGTGGTGATGCGGTAACGTTATGAAAGTTTATAATGGAGGACCAGTTCACATAGCAAAACCTGATATATAACAAGTGGGGGCTCACATTATCTCGATTTCCAATTTCAATTAATTAATTTGAGGATGAAACAGACGTGTCAGTTATCGTATATACTTCCAGTTACCTTCCCTTAAGGGGTGTAACATATAGTTAATTATGGCATCCACGTATGATTTATGACGAACAAATGGTCATACTCCAAAGTTTCCATAATATGTTAGGCTTATCAAGTTCAAATATCTAAGCATTACGTCAATTATATAGTACTTTAATTCGACGAAAACCAAAAATATCGAAATCGACACTTTCCGTCCGCCATCATAAATGAGGAGGTAACGGCCGTTACCGCATATTGATACTGACCAGTGATATATACCCTCTGTATTTTTATACTAAGCAATGCAATGCTTGAAATAGAGGTTCAGCAGTGTCAGATATGAAGTCAATAAGAAGCGAGCATTTAGCTGATTTCAAAGACTTGCATGGGAATTACAATAAAAATCATTTATAGCATAACATTCAAACATGCTAGATAACATGATTACTCAAAAACTAATAATATATTAAATAAACCAAAATAATGTATTATAAAAGTGTCATATTGATAACAATCACCTATAGATTTTAGATGACTGGTTAAGGGTGAACAAACTCTAAATCTGACCTTGACAAAATTAAATTCACGTTCTCCTCACATCATAGAATCATTCAAAATGAATCGTATCTTTTGAAAATAAGGATACGATACAGTTGTCTATGGCATTATTTTGGCTTCTTTATTCATTAAATTCAAATATATTCGATATATGAAATATTTATATTCGCTAAATCATTTTTCCATTCGGTAAAAACATTTATATGTTTGTTACAGCAAATTAAGTTTCAAAATACAATCACTTAATACTATGTGCATTAAATTACATACCAGGTCATTCAATAAGTTCACGGAAAAATGCTCTCATTTCAAAGTTTTTTGATATTTTCTCATGAAATTTTCACACAATGTATAAAAAATACTTTCTGATTGATTCTTAAAATATCAGCATCTCCAATTTGATTGGTCAAAAATAAGGGTTACTATGGTAACTTGACTTTTGGGTAGGTGGGGCACTTTTTACGTCACATTATTCATTCAGAGAAACAACAGAATAGTAGGCAATTTATGAGTATATCACATGAATTTCTCCTCCGCTTTCTACTTGTACATAATATTACTTAATGTAATAGTCACAACTATTGTCCAATAAGGTTTTAATAATATTCTTTCTCATGTTTAATGCACAGTCGCTTGCATTCAACCCATTGACGATACCATGCTCTGAAGCCATCTGGAAAACTTGTTTGAATGGCCATCTGGATTGCAGTCGAAAGTTGTTTCACTGTTCCATAAAGTGCACCTCTTAGTTGATCCTTCATCCTAGTGAAAACAGCAAAATCAAGGATTGTCTCATCTGGAGAGTATGTAACTTGGGGCAGCTTTGCCATCTATTTTGCCAGTTATTTGTGATGGTTTCCTGCACAATATTACCAGTGTGATCGGCTGCATTATCCCGATGGAAAAATTTAGAGTTAAGTTTTAATCAACTTACCATAGCATTACTTTTTGCTGATTTTCTGGCCCACTGGTACAGCATTGACTAGCAGGATTTCAGAAATGTTCATGCAAACAATGAACATCAATTTCACAACATTTGTAATTTGAATAAGAACAAATAAAAAAAAATAGGGATCCTTCATTTGCACATATTGATAGATTTTCTGCAATGGTAAATTGTGTGACGTAAAAAGTGCCCCGCCTAACCAAAAGTCAAGTTACCATAGTAACCTTTATTTTTGACCAATCAAATAAGAGATGCTGATATTTTAAGAATCAATCAGAAAGTAGTTTTTTACACATTGTGTGAAAATTTCATGAGAAAATATTTAAAATCTTTGAAATGAGAGCATTTTTCCGTGAACTTATTGAACGACCTGGTATTTCATTCGCTAAATGGTATGTTTTTTGCGTAAATTGTTATTGTATTCCTTAAGAGTAACACATTATATGCACAATATTGAATTTCTATTTGAACCCTACCGAAATAAGTTTGCTTATATTTACCAAATGGTTTATTTTTCTATGACATAGTTAATGCATTTTACCGAAAGCTAATTTGCTATTTACCAAATGCAATATTATTATTATTAAGTAATATTCGATAACTTTCGTCGTTGTTCGATATTTTGTCACGTGACCTCAAAATTTGCAAAATGGCCGCGCAGCTATTCTACATCGTTCAAATATATCACGTGACTGAAAGTCTTGTAAAGTATCGAAAAATAACGAAATTTATCGAATGTGGCATTCGGTATTTACCGAATATAAATAATTTAAATACCGAATGTACAAATAATTAATTGAATTAAGGAAAACAAATTGATTCGCTGCATCACACACATACATGTATAAATATCAAATGTAAATGCCAACACAAAGAACAAGTGAAACTATTTAGCGAATATAAATTGTATAGATTATTACATTCGATAAAATAAAAAAAAATTCGATAAATTGGGTAAAGGTTTGGTAAATTGTTTGTTTTATTTGGTATTTATGGAATATTTAATGTACCGAATAAAGAAGCAGTTTAAACACCATAGTAGTCCAAACAAGAGTACTTTGTCTTCAAATGGTGGCCTTTTAAATGTGCGTTTTTACATTTTTGCCCCAACTGGAAGGGTTGAGAGATTCTGTTGACAATTTGACTAGTAATCCACTCATAGCCAACCGATTTAGACAATCAACATTTGCTTATTTTGAAAGTTGAGCATATTTAGAAAAAATTGGCATAGAGAAATGTTTGCACCCTAAGGGTTGGGGTCAAATTATCAATGTTCACATGGAGACGAAAGTACTTTCGTTTGGACGTACTCTCTCCCTTCTCACCATCTATAGACGAAAGCTTATGTCACTTGAAAACATTGATTTTTAGTGACTGTCAACATGTAACAGCTAGATGATGCACTGGCCAGTCGGGATGGACTGCCCATGGCAACAGTGTCTCCTCTTCTTATTCATATAATATTATCCTTGTTCCCAGGACCCTATAGGAAGAAGTAGCAGCCACCATGCAACTCTCCAAATACACATTCCTTGATAGATTCTCGAGTTGAATTGAGTTGCAGTGGTTGAGTATATTACACAAGTGAGTTGGGTTGTATAGTAAATACATTATGAATATGACACTTACATTTTTGCTCGTGTCTGTTATATCTTGATGAAGAGCACTTAAATACGTATGTAAATCAATATACAGTATTTAACATGCATGTGTGTTAACAGTATATATATATATATATATATATATATGCACCATGTAAATGTTTTAACAATTTAGATTGATAAGCATACTAGTACATATTTCATTTCTCACCAAGTTCTCCACTAAAACCCTCTACCTGGTTCAATATATTGATAAAGTAAGAATACATTTTCTTCTGGTCGAGTTATGAACAAATGAAAATATTTATTTTCTCTTTTTATAGGTCGAGGTGGATCTTCCAGTATTTTTTTACCCAGACTAAAATGTTTCAATAAAGCAGGAGCAAACGTATGTCAGTCAAGAGGTATGCGCCCACGGTCGCTAATCAGTACAATAATTTCATACATTTCGTCCAGTACATATAATAGGCTCATCCCCGGGCATTACGATGCCATTGAATAGAGCAGAGTGCAGTGTATACATTAACCCGGGAGTTCCCATTGAAGTTCAAGATTAACTATTAACCGTTCAAAGGTTGCACATTTAAATTGATATGAAATAGAATCACACACTGAAATGTTGGAGAAATTGATTGAGAATATTTAACCATTGGATAATTTAAACTACACTTATTTACACACATACAGTTAAATATAGTACAGCTTAAATATTGAGTGTACAGAAAGACAGGAAAGAAATTTACAAATTCAACAAGGACTACATTTTACATGTTTTAACTCAACCCAAAAATGGTGTCGCTGAGCATGATTTACTGATCGAAATACTTCAATACTTTATGTAAAAGCGCAAGGACGCATGCACACATGAAAAACTTTTCAAATTGTGTTCTTTCTTAATAGTCGGTCTGTAGTGGCCGACTGGCTCTATTATCCCCCGGACTACATATTCAAACTGGGGGCTGATGGTTCAGTGCTAATATTGGAGAATGCGGAGACAATCAACAGGCGAGAATGCTCCTTTAATGGGAGAAATTGGAATACAACAACCAAGGTTAGTGACTTTGTATACAATACACTTATTATGGGCGCAAATGTGACCTTTTTGCGTGTGTTATTTAGACTATTAAAAGAGGGATGACTTGCAATAACGTGATTTGAAATTACTTGCTATGTTCATTTATGAATAATCTGTAAAACAAGGATAGTTGAAATGTCAAGTGAATTTGAATTCGAGTGAAAATTGAAACAACATTTTAAAATGTCGTCATATGACTTACATTGGGAACGGGGTTAACCATTGGCATTTGGACCCCCCTCCCGTTATTGGTGAGGTTTATATTCAAAATTACCCAAATGTGTAATTGAATGAGAACCATCTGCCCTGAATGTGCGTCATGATTTACACAAGAATAACATGGATTGAAACATAACATGAAAAATTCTGACAATATACGCTTTGCGTCACATTGTAATAGTTGATTGGAATATGTAATTATTGATCGGAATAAACTTAACTTTAATCGGTTTACCAACTAAATCTTATATACTCAATGCAATATCAAATTATGTTTTCTGTTTTGCAGTATCCGGTCCGCCAAGTGGTTTATATTCGGAGGCGTAGGGTTATGTTTGGTGGCAGTCGGCCTTGTCATCGGCGCAGTAATCGTTGTCAATTCTGACTCCCATGGAACAGTTCAATCGGATGAAACCCCATTATACAGTGAGAAGTTCATAGCAACAAGTGAGAGACCTGGGGTCGTAGTGGTAAGTTGCTGAAAACATTCCAAATGCGAGAAACATTGATCCCTCTTTGTATATTGCTGTTTTAAATAAAGCTCTAAAATCAATTTAATTATACCGTCTGGTATTATCATATTGGAATAGTCCAATTGAAAATATACGATCAGAGCTGTTGACAATTGAAAGTTGACTTTTATATAATTATCACAGGCCAAGCGAGTTTGAGAAGTTTGAGAAGTTTAAGAAGTTGAGAATCTAGAATTGAAAGTTAAGAATTTAAGATTTGAAATGATTGATGTTCAATTAGGAAATATTTATGAAGAGACATACACTTGGTAAAGCATTTGATCCATTGAGATAAATGTACTTATTGCATTAATTAGAGAACTGTAAAGCTTGGAATAAAAATATTTGTTTTAATTATAATTAACAAGTCCGTTACAATTATTTGGGAATCATGGAATACAAGTTAGAATATTGGGGAACATAATGGTCTGTTGTGAGTAACCGATTGCACCACGATCCCCGGGGCAAATATAATTTCATTCAGGGTGGGGCTGAACCTAAGAAGAAAACCCCATACAACACTCTCTCACACCATTGAATTCGTCGCGTTCAAACCAAATATACTGTATGTTTCAGGGTACCGATAGCCCCCAAAATAAAGCCCATGATGTATACGTTGATAGTCTTGGAGATGGCATACATGAACCTCCTCCGTCGGACTCGCCTATGGGCAAGTACAAATATGCTTCAGTTGCCGCCGACCATCCCCTGTGCTCAAAGATAGGCACGTAAGTCAAATAATATCCAATTGGACATTTTACACCCTTAATCCGCACTCTAAAATAATCACGGTAACGGTACATTTGTCTATCCACATAAAATTTTATAAAAAAAATATTCGTTGAGTTTGGGCAGGAAGAAACAATCCCTATTTTGGCAATACTTGGTATTTCGAAACATGTTTTTCCAAAAGAATATGGAGAAAATATATATATTATGGATCTGGTTATTCAAAAAAAAATAAATGAGGACGAACAATTAATCTCATGTTCCCATCTCGAGTCCGAAGATCTAACCCTAATATATCATGTACGTGATTTCGATCTTCATAGTTGAACCCTCGTAGTCATCCGTTACAGTTAGCTATTTGCGTTCATGTATGTGTCTTCTATCTTCAGGGATATCATGGGAAAGCACTGTGGCTCAGCTGTAGACGCAGCAATCGCGTCTCTATTGTGTATTGGAATAGAGAACGCCCATAGCACGGGCATTGGAGGGGGTTCATTTGTGACAATTTATGACAGGTAGGTGTTTTTATGGAGCATTGTGGTGCTAGTATGTTGCGCCAAAAAGAATTGTGTAGTAGAAAATATCCCAATTAAACCAATGTTCATCGAAGGGGCAGTTTTATTGTCAAATGTAAGATATCACCTACCCTTAGTATCAGAGTCTCTTGAGTAAATTGGGTACATGAAGCTCTCTTCTGAGGAGTGAGATTAAACTATTTGGTAGATATTGCCATGTGTAATTTTTGCTGTTGATATTTTGGTAATTTTTCTATTTTTTATTTAATACACGTGCCTACATGGATTGATCCTTAACATATAATCACAGGATAAGTAACGAGACAGGGGTTTCGAAAAAATAATCAAACTCTCCACCAATCATATTTCAGAGAGAAGAGGGAAGTAGTATCACTTGACTGCCGCGAGGAGGCGCCATCGGGCGCATCAACGAATATGTTTGTTAACAACACATCAGGTTCACTTGATGGTAAGAAGAACGCAGATTTAGACATCGGCACATTGTCAGTGTATACTCAATACTCAATCTTGCTCATGTTACCAGGACTGAACCTGAATTAAAAAGTGTATATCTATCTATCAAGCTACGCACGAACTTTGTTGCGCATGGAATTAGAAAATGGAGAATCTCCAAGGGGATTAAGAGAGTACTCATAAACCCTCTCAGTCTCTCAAATTAATTCTAGGAGTAATCGTATTCAAGATGAATTTCTGAAGTTGGTTATACCAATGTGAACCCTGAGTGTTAAAAGTGATTCACTCCAGGCTAGAGACGAAACCATCTTTTAAAGAAGCGAAGTCAAACCTTTGCCAGCGAGGAAAGTTTGAAAAAGCAGCTAAAAATTGAACTGTGTAAAAGATCTTCCCGAGTTGACTTTCATAGTGTCTCCACATTTGTTAATATTGAATGCTTCTATTTCCTGTTTCCAAGGTGGACTATCGATTGCTGTACCAGCAGAGGTCGCTTGCTACAAGAAAATGCATGATATGTACGGGCGGTTGCCATGGAAACAGTTGTTTGAGCCTACCATTAAACTATGTAGAGAGGGCTTCGAGGTGAACCAAGCTATGTCAAAAACTATGGTGGAATTGGCACCAAAAATAGAAAAATATCCGGGAATGAAGTAAGCGCGTATCACCACAGCAAAATAAATTTAGTATATAGCATGATCAAAATGAGTGACCTCATGAGTAAAACAAAGGTAAAACTAGACCTTAGATTGCAAGCAATCTTATCGAGGCCCTTACATGCATTCTTGACAATTTGAAGGTCAACCAAAGGCAAATCTAAAATTTAAGGTCACATGTGATCTCCTGAGAACTTGTAGATGATTTTTGAAAACAATTTAAAGCAAGTTGAAAAAATACCTTTTTAGCTTTGAGAAACTTGAAAAAGCTTCGATTTGACCACTATTTTGACCTTTGACCTTCGACTAGATAAAAAATATTTCCCCTCAAAGTCCAACTCAGGTTGGGAGGGAATATTAGGAGCCAATAGTAGATAGTTGATAGCTAGTTGGAAGAAGGAGAGAAATGCTTCGATAGAATAATAACGGGACCTCCTAATAAGTAATGCCTGGGTCACATTTGCTCCGATTCATCGACCGGTCCCGTTTGGTCCGGTATTGGGCCTCCTAATAAGTGAAAAGTACTTAATTTGTACATCGAGTTCCTTTTGTAAAATTACGAAAGGATACAATCGGAAGAAATTCCATCCTAATTAGAGAGATACATATGATTGCACAATGCATTTAATTTGTGATATACACTCACCTCAAATAATTGAAAGCAAGTCAAAAAAGGGAAGATCTGGTCCCGATCAAACAGTATGCTTACATACTCACAGCAAATATAAATCTATAAAGAAACATTTTACAAATTGCAGAATATTCATCAACCCAACCACTAGGGAGTTCTATAAAGAGGGAGAATACATGACTCGGCCCAAACTTGCAGACACATTGGAACTCATTGCGGAGAAAGGAGCCGATGAGTTTTATCACGGAGAACTCGCCAAAACCATCGTCAAGGAGATAAGACAAGCTGGTGAGTGATGTCATACGACAACACATTTTCTACTGTCGTGCACTTTTTAAAAGATCCATTCATTAATGTATAAACGCGTTCATTAAAAATATAAATTAAGACAGAAATAGAAATTTAAAGAAGGAAATCTGTAGTTTTAGTCATAAGCTTTTCTATTTTGCACAGTGTATCTTTAGAAATGTGGAAACAATCTGTAATTGACACAATGGCTGCCAATAGATGGCAGAATTTTACCAGAGCTATAATCTGGCGTCTCAGAGTTGGCAAGATCATAAAGACTACTGTAGAATTCAAAATAATTACCAAAGTTGAATTGTTCACATTTCAGGTGGTATTGTAACCTTGGCTGATATGAAGAATTACAAAGTTCTCGTGAAGGATGCCCTAAATGTAACACTGGACAATGGTGGTTATACAGTGTTTGGGCCACCACCTCCCTCAAGTGGGGCCGTACTTATGTATATTTTAAGCATACTTGATGGTAAGTATTGATAAAGGAACGTTTTATTGCTCTTGGTCTCAGTTTCTAATCTTTGATTTAAAATGAGAAGAAGGTTAGGTGCGTAGTTATACGTATATCGATTGTCGCCAAAAATATAAAGTCCCCTTTTTGAAAGGTAAGGGTCAATTTGTGCTGATTGTGCCGGTTGTTACAATCTCTTGCAGGATACAACATGGGCCCGCGAAACATGAAGACAAAACATAAGACGATTCTGACGTATCACAGGATTATTGAGGCGTTCAAGTTCGCCTACGCTAAACGATCTTTACTAGGAGATGGACGCTTTGTAGACATTAAACAGGTAAACACTGACCAACAAACTCTTTAAAGAATTCTCCAGTGACTGATTAATCCAACTCATATTACTTTGAGCACAGTTTGTTTGAGTTTGTTCTAAAGCTATCTATAAGAAGCAAACCCAAACGAATGTGAAAGGTAAACACAATCAACTAGTCGAGGAGCAGGGATTGGTGACATCTCTGCCAAGCTGTTTAATACATAAATGCAATATGTCACATATATGCACCTCTTACGAAAGCTATTTGAATCGTATATTCATCATAATGATTAAGTATTGCAAACTGGCATGTCGACTACTTTCTATGACTTTTCAAAGGTTCTTCGTTATTGTTATAACTCTTCCGACTTGTTTAATCTAATTAATGGGCATGTTATGAATTTCATATAGGTAGTACAAAACTTAACATCAAAAGACTACGCCAATTACATCCGCAGTAAAATATCCGACGATAAGACGCATGATTTAGAGTACTACGAGCCGGACTTTGGGAATGAGGAGGACCATGGTACCTCACACTTAGCAGTCCTAGGGCCTGATGGCAGTGCAGTCTCTGTTACAAGCACAATAAACCAACAGTAAGTACAATCAACTATCAGTGAGTATTAAACAACTAACGGTAAGTATTAATCAACTAACGGTGGGTATTAATCAACTAAAGGTGAGTATTAATCAACTAACGGTGAGTACAACCAACCAACGATAAGTACAATCAAACAACAGCCATTTCAATCAACCAACCTTGAGCACAATCAACAAAGCAACTTTGACAAATCGAAAGATTGTTATTATGTTGTATTTTAATGCCAACCAAGCACATTTTGATAATTATGTTCATTTGGGGATTATTTGTTCTTTCGATTATCCTATAGTACTATATAGTCGAATGGAAAGAATATATCATAATTCTAAGATGTATTTCTTTGTAGTTTTGGATCCAAAGTTCGGGGCTCCAAAACGGGTATAATCTACAATGATGAAATGGATGATTTTTCCACACCTGGAACTGTCAATGGATTTGGCATTCCTGCGTCTCCTGCTAATTATATCAAGCCTGGTAAGCGCCCCCTATCGTCCATGTGTCCAGCTGTAATAATAGACAAAGGGGGAAACGTTATATCAGTTACTGGGGCCTCTGGCGGCTCGAAAATTACTACATCAACCGCCTATGTAAGTATGCAAAAACGGAGTACTTTGGAAACGTTTATACTTTATAAAAATCCAGAAGGTTTTTAAATTGTGTTTCAACTCACCTTACCAGTGCTATGTATCATTAAATCTTTATTTTAATTGATGATTTTAATATGTGGGAAAATTATTGACATTTTGATTTATCATAAAGATTTTCAGAAAGTCTTCCAGAAAAAATATTTTGAGATGGGGCGATAAAATATTACACCCCACCGTCGTATATAAAGCCTATTGACGTTAGTTAGCGTTGTCATTATCTTAGACTGGTACGGTGGTACCAATTTATTTTTAAGAATCATATTACTTCAAGTAAAGCAACAATTTTAAAGAATCACACTTGTCATATTTACAGAACACTGTTAGGAACCTGTGGTTGGGAGAGACAATTAAGGAAGCAATAGATTATCCCAGATTACATCACCAACTAGTTCCACTTTACATTCAAATAGAAAAAGGATTCCCATTGGTAAATATACATATTTTCCTGAGATATTCCATTCAATGTGTTATTGGAAATGTATTTTTTCAAAAACACGGGGATGAATTGTATTTTGTAAAAATTGATTTAAATTACCATTGAAAATATACCATAGCCTTCAACTACAACTAGCAATAACAATTTAAATGGCGTTGGAGATTATCGAACAAGGCATAGTAAAAAGGCAAAAATATGAGACAAAGATGTTCCTATTTTGTCCATTTTTATACAGTCAGCTTACTATTACATGCATGTAACAATTACAATTAGCCGCTTCTACTCTCCCCTTCATTAGTTTGGCAAGTTTTCATTTGATAGCATATCAAAGTCTGTCAATGTTTGAACCTTAATTTTGCTCCTAAATTACAATAGTTCGGAAAATGACTTTGATAATTTTTAAATCCAACGCATAAGCAGGTTTTGATCAGTAATTCCAAAAGTAACTTGCTGTTGCCAAACGTATGGAGGGGAGTGTATAAAAACGCTGCTAATATTCACATTTCCATTTTCAGAAATACATAGAAGGGCTCATAGAGAAGGGACATAATGTTACAATGTTAGACAGTGCAGGCTCCGTATGTCAAGCTATACATGATACTCAAAGTGGACGATATTCAATACACGCCAACTCAGACTACAGGAAAGGGGGTGCCCCAGATGGGTATTAAAGAAGTTATTGCTGGATGAACACTTGGGAAACTTTCAATTAACTTCAGTTGCTCCCTTCAAGTTATGGTTTAATTGATATTACGGCAATGCAATAACCTAATTTACTCTGGTCACCTTAACTTCACCGTCAATTTATTAGAATTTACCCTTCAAATATTCTTAACAAATATCCCGAGGTCATAAAATAGAGAAATAGAGTATACACGATTTTACAAAATTTTCAAAATAGGTTTACCCAGAAAGAAATTTTTACGAGGACGTTATAATGACTCTAGATGGGGTTTACGTGAACGTAAATTATTTTTACCACTAAAGTACAATGCATCAAAACATGCCTTTATATGCGTTATATTACTTTTCTGTTCCTCGGGTCTACCTACAGTATGCAAATGAAGCAAAGAGCACGAATGTGAAAGAGAGAAAATATGTTACGTCAATTAAATTGTGTCAAAGCTGCTTAAAGTCAGATTCCTTCCAGATTATATTATATTTTCTATATTATATTGTATTATATTATATTATACTATATTGAATTATATTGATACTGTGCACACACTTCTTTTTTACTCGCAACATGCTTTGATGTTATGCCACTCTGTTTAAACTCATTTGATAGCAGGAGTAACAACTAACATAAAGCCATTCTCCAAACGCACGGCTTCAAATACGGAGAAGGAAGAGACAGGGTTGTTGAGGTCTTATAGTCCTGCGTTTGGAGGATGTTGTAAACTGTGGTGATTATCATGTATTCATCATGTTCATATATTGCATTACGCTACATCACATTGCATTATACAGGGTGTTCAAAAAATTGGACCGTCAAAAAGTCATTTAATTTGACACTACTGAAACGTTTAGGCTTCATATTTAACACATATGAATATATAAGCACAAATGCCAAAAGGGAAGGGTGACTAAAAACACAGAAAGACACGCAACAAGAAAAGCAAACTGTAAGTGTAAATCTGTCATAAGAAAAGTAGACCCTATATATCCCAAAACCATGATCTAACGTGAAAAGAAACAATGTCTAACACCCCCTCCCCCCTCCAATCGAGAACCAATATCACAATCCAGGTCCAGAAGACCAAGGGACATTTCATTCATACTGAAGTCATTACAATACATGTTGAAGAAAAATTGAAAAATTGATAGCCAATACTCATAACATCAAAAATAGTTATAGACAATAGTACTCATAAAAGATTATTCAGTCTCAAATGATGTGGGATAGATAAAATTCTGTCTCGAAGTCCATAGGCAGTTCAAAGGGTCAACATTATTATTATTGTTATGACCTTGATTCAATGTCTGATAATATCTGCAAGTTTCAGAGTTTTGGATGTTTTTAGTTTTTATGACATGTTCTTAGTGGTGACTTTGGTATTTGGAGACACACCTGAACTCTGTGGGAGAAAT
Organism: Owenia fusiformis; assembly: GCA_903813345.2. Lineage (NCBI taxonomy): Eukaryota > Metazoa > Annelida > Polychaeta > Sabellida > Oweniidae > Owenia > Owenia fusiformis. The sequence goes on along the minus strand of CAIIXF020000012.1, from coordinate 1,544,178 downwards.
TGGTCAGTCTAGATCACCCGATGCATTCTGCCATTGTTATCTGCTCAGTTCTCACTATCTCCCACTTCAGATCAGCAATGAAGCCCCCACAGATAAAAACCTGGGGTGTTCATCTCTGGGCTATGGCAGGGCCATTCGATTTAAGACCTTCTCCCGATGATTCGATTGCCATAGTGCGTCTGTAACAACTGGTCGGGAGGCTCTGATTTTAGGTGAGGGGGTGGCTCGGTCCTGTTAAAGCCACTGCTGATCCATATACTGTATAGACACCTTGTCTACGATCTAAGGCTCCGTATCACCTACTGAGCAGTTGTTGACCCCGTTTTGTTCCTGTTCTGTTCTGTCCTTATAGCAGACTTTGGCCTCCAGATTGGCTCTCTCTATCTTCACTCTTGTATAGTTAGTTCTTAACAGTACCAGTTTCTCTGTTCTTCACCCGGACATGGGTAATGTTTTTCAGGGCACGTATTGTTTTCCTAAAGCCCTTGCGCATACAAACAAACGACTGATATTTGGAATATTTTTTCATGGCTTATATATTTTCTTCTATAGTCCAAATCAAGTTAACTTCTAGATACGAGAAGTTTTAAGAGTCAGACCTTCGACTATTACTTCCGAAAGAACGAACAAAATCGGTTGAATTTTCTCAAAATTATGACACATCCTTTCGGTCCAATTTTTGAACACCCTGTATTACATTACATTAAATCACACTACATCAATCTGTTGGAATATTAAACACAGATTTCAAAAAGCAAATAGTTTGTGGTGACATTATATATTATCATTATAAAGTGATGTATATCATATAATATATAAATTAAAGGCCTATATAATGTGCAGTATTTCTATTTGTCTTGTATCACAGCATTATAGTTCTTTCGTTCTATCGTTCATCGTAAATTAAATGTACAGTATAAACCCTATCAATAAAAACAGACCAAAGATACCATTCTTGTTCTTGTACCATTGCTCCCTGGGTGCATTTTAATAAAACAATTTATCCATGAACCGTGTCAATGTTGAAGGTTTGTTAGGAACATGAGAAGGGTAGGCAACTTCCCATATTTCATAAATAATCATTGCCTTGGGTTTTCAAAATTGGGGAATGTACACATTCCAAGGAAAATCTTATTTTGGACTTTTCATGTATGATCTAAAGAAATAACTCAAAAATAAAAACATGATTATCTACATACATGAGATAACACCATCGAAAAACCTTCAAAATGGCCGCCGGAAAACAAGATGGCCACCCAAAAGTTAATCTGCTCTAGAATTTGATATCTTCTATCATGTCTGCAAATTTGGAGAAAATCCGATGAGCGGTTTTCCTTAAATGACGAAAAGATTTTCTGGAAAACCTTCAAAATGGCCACCAGAAAACAAGATGGCCACCCAAAAGTTAATCCGCTCTAGAATTTGATATCTTCTATCATGTCTGCGAATTTGGTTCTATAAGTTCTATATATTTTCTTTGCATTTCAAGTTTAATTGCTTTTAGTAATCGTTTTATTCCAAACGTACTCCCATTTTCAAAGACATGTTGAAAATGAAAGTACTTAAATATGCATTCCATATGTTTGACATATATGTTATTTTTATCCCGAAATGATATATTTATTAAGCTATCCGCGTTTGTTTGATGCACACATTTCAACCAATATTTTATGGAATATATAAGTGAGTCTATAGCTAATGGAAATCTTCCTAAATCTTTTTTGACGGCATAACTTGAAGTATATTTGTTAACCCCTAAAAGGAATTTGCAAAATTTATTGTGTATTTTTTCAGGAATAAAGTCTTCATAAGAACTCTCTAGTTTAAGGTCCCCTTGACTAATCCTTCTGTCAACTTTCAAGTGAAGCATTGACCAAAATTCATTTCCGTATAATAATATAGGCTTAACACACATGTCAAAGATTTTTGTGTGCAATTCTACATTGATAGTTGAAAACTTAAAATTTTGTCTCATCATAAAAATAACTTTCAACGCCTTCTTGCTTAAAGGAATATTCCTTGCCAGACCCTTTCTCTCTTGATATGGTAGCTATAATCATATATATAGTTTCCATATTTAGCAAAACATGGGAAAATGTTTTAATATGGTCAATATTGATCATTTAAAAATCTAATGCTTATTTACAGTGAGCTGCCATCTTTTAAGATTTCTTGCAGGAAGTGATGTCATCAACTCTCAACTTCTATAACCTTGCCCATAACAGTATAGGAAAGTAGCACAAAATCACTTCTAGACAAGTGATCATTACTTTCTGTCCGAAGATATTTTCAGGGCTTGTCAACTTAGAATAAAAGAAGAGATTTTCAGAAGGATTAAATAAGATACAAAGTTGAAAAAGAATATTTAGCTGGTTTTGTAATTCTTAATAGCTCCTCACCTAATGCTATATGCAAAGTTGAGAGTCGATGACATCACTTCCTGTGTGAAATTTTAAAAGATGGCAGCTTACTGGAATTGAGCATCACATTTCTAAGTGATCAAAGACCATATCAAAATAATTTTGCGTGTTTTGCTAAACATGGCAAGCATATATATGGTTATAGCTACCATATGAGGAGAGAGATGGTTTGGCAAGGAATATTCCTTTAATTCTGATATGCCATGTTTCAAACTCCCAGAGCTTTTTAAAACAAATCCCAAATATTTATATTCATTTACTTTTTCTATATTTATACTTCCAAATTTAAAATGACTGTGCTTTATTATTTTTCCTGATTTATTAAAAATCACAACTTTCGTTTTTTCAATATTAATATTTAATTTCCATTTTGAACAATATGTTTTTAGTTTATCAAGACAGTATTGTAGTCCCTCATTTGTTTCTGATATCAAGACCAGATCATCCGCATATAAGAGTACATTTATTAACGTTTCATCATTACTACTGATTTTGACAGGCTTACATTGGTCATCAAAAATATCTATTATGTCATTTATATATAAGTTGTAAAGTACTGATTAAGCAGCCTTGTTTTAATCCTAATTTAGAGTGTATTGGACTTGTTAACCCGTTTTTAAGTTTTACTCTGTATACGACACTTGAGTACATGTTATCGATTATATCATATATTTTGCCTCCCATGCCTAGATTTTTTAATTTCTGCAATAAAAGTGGCCTGGGTATGCTATCATAGACTTTTCTGAAATCTACAAAGCATGTATATAAATATTTCCCTACCGTCACGTATTTATCAATTAGCTGTTTCAATATCAATAAGTGATCTGCAGTTCGGCAATTCTTTTTAAACCCGATTTGTTCTCTATGAATTATATTTTGCGACTCTATGAATTCTTCCATTCTTTTATTCAAAATATCCGCAAACAATTTACTCATTGCACTTGATAACGCAATCCCACGATAATTATTTGGTAATAAATAATCTCCACTTTTAAATAAAGGTTTAATTAGACTCTCTCTCCATTGAGTAGGGTAAATGTTATTGTCAAGGATATTATTAAAAAGATTTCTTATCACCTGTATCAACATGTCTGGACTATTTTTTAACATTTCATTTCTAATTGAATCTAAACCAACGGCTTTATTGCTCTTCAACTTATTTATACTTTTTTAAGTTCTTTCATTGATATTCCACGATTAAAGTGTTCTATGTCAATAAAAGTATAATTATTATCCTTTTTGCTATCATATTTACCAACTTGTTCCATATTCTCTTTCATTAAATCTTTGAAATATCGAACCCATTTATCGGGAGCTATTTGATTACATTTATCATCCTTAACATCATGTTTACCATCTTTGAATTCCTCTATGGTTTTCCAAAATGCTTTCGGGTCATTTTTTTCTAGTTTCATTACACCTCTCACCAATTTATCCTTATATTCTCGTTTCTTTTTACGTATAACTGATTTATATATTTTTCTTAATCTAGCCTATACAATTCTTTAATATTTCCATCTGTTGGGCATTGCCCTACTAGTACTCCAATATTTCTTATTCGTTTTTTCAAACATTTACAATCTGTATCAAACCATTTGTTCTTCACCTTCTTGTTTTTAGAATGACCCCTACTTACAATTGGCCTACATTTAATAGCAATTGTTGCATGCTTATAAATATCAACTATTTTTTTAACAATATCGTTCAGGTAATCTTTGTTGCTATTATACTCTCTAAGTTTTATTCCCATAACATGTTTTATTTCTTGTTCAACTCCAACTGAGCTCATGTGTACCTTAAACTTTTCAGCAATAATATCATTCCATTTAGGAGTCACGGGAATTGGTTCTAGATTCGTAATATCTTCGTTATCGTTCAACACTCTCACCATGTCTAATGCAACACATATTTGACAATGATCAGAAAACTCTGTTAAATCTTGAACCTTAAAAAACAATACTTTTTTTAATAACTCTACATCTACAATACAGAAGTCGATTGTCGAAGCACCGTTGTACTGGTAACACGTCAATTTCCCCATACTATCACCCACTGTCCTACCATTTAGAATACGCATCTGACTTGAAATACATAACTCTAGCATTTCTTTGCCCCATGCATCAGTTTTTTCATATTTTTGGGAATTTCTGTCCCTCATAACATTATCTACTTGGTAATTTGCTGGTAGGAAATCATTAAGCTCGTCATTATCATCGTCCTGAATGAAATCTTTATCCATTTGGGCATTTACGTGGGCATTCATATCCCCCATTATCATAACATTCCCCATTTTTTAAAATTAGCTACGTCCATCTCAATTTTTTCAAAAATTGATTCTTTATTATTTCTACTTATGTTATATTTTGAATTTTCTGAAGGTGGTCTATACACAAAACATATATAAATATCCGCCATCAACTTGAAACCTTTTTTTCTAGTTTAATCCATACATAATCATAATCTCCACTTTTAACAAATTTTACAATATGTCTCAACTTTTCTTTCACATAAGCTGCCATTCCTCCATGTATAGATTTACCTAACCTTGGTCGAATAAGTTTTTTCTTTAAACTGTACCCATTTATATCGATATTATCACTTTCCATTGCTTTAATTTCACTCAATGCAAAAATATCAGCTGTTATTTCGTTGAACCATAACGGCAACGCCGTCATCATGCCAATTATATCCCACCGATGGTGTGATAATAATACTTAATAACTGAGACTTGGTACTATGGTCTGGGATGAAACCACTTAAAGATGCGTTATGCCATAGGTCTCTCCCCCAGACAATCAATGATGTCCTATTGTTATTGCTCATATAAAATCTCACATACCATGGATATATCTTGAGAATAACTTTTGGGTATATTATTGCCGAAATATCGGAAATAATCAACATAACAACCAAACTTCAGAATTAAACACAATCGATTCATCGGCTAGCGAAGGGAATCCCCATTGAGTCACACAAGCGCCCACAAGCGCCTTTAACCAGGCAGCCAATCAGGTTTATGATAAATAAATTCAACGACCAATCAGATAACAGGAGGACTTTCCCAGTATATTCAAAGATTGAATTAATTTCTTCGAAAATAATCGGCCAGCACAATCGCATAATTAACACTGAAAGAGGGGGATTTGGGATTTCTTCTTTGGTTAGTAGATGAGCATATATGTGGTGAAACTCAATATGCGAAAAATTTCAGAGGGGTCTTGATTGTGCTATCCTATGGCATAGAGCCTCTTTAACTTTGGAGGTTGTAGAAAAGATTATTTGATAGTTCGATAGTATATTTTTGTGGTTTAAGGATAAATCTTCAACTTCTCCTTGAAATGAAAATTCTTTGTGAAATGTATCAAAAATTCCTGTTTTTATCAGAATTCTAATTTTGTTGTTTAACCAAGTTTTGATGGTGGTTTGATTTTGATTACTGAATTTGGGATCAGGTCAGAGAAGATTGTAAATAGATTATCACCAAACTGTTCCACAAGGTTATCTATATCATTTACTGATTCTATTAACTGTTCCAGATTTGCTTCGCGTATAGTAAGTAATTAGGTAGTAAGCTAGCACCCAAAAATGTATTAGTTCGTGAACAAATTGAAACTACTTGTTTCTTATGTATTTTTATGTGATACTTCAGAAAATGTTTGTCTGACGCGCCGTATCCGGGGCGAAAGTTGTCAAATTGGCGTTTTCGACCCTAAAATGGAAAATTACAGGGGGTACTTTATCATCACTGAATAAATCATTCTGTTAGTCTTCAATCATCATAATAATTTTATGGGGAGTTGATTGGATCATGCTGAGGTAGTATGTAAAATTTCAATGCTCTGTCACTCATGGTTGTCATGGAAACCACAATTTTCGTTCAAAATATCCTTAATTTTGCAAAACCTGAACATGTACATCATGTAGAATATGGATTATTTTTTGAATCCATACATATCAGCACATTTTAGCACACTCAAAATAACCAGTACAGTTCAAACATTTGTTTAAATATTAAGGATATTGCAATTTACATGATTGGTCAGTGTCAAAGAACATACAATTACATGAGTGATCAAAAGTGGGCGTCGCCCCCATAATAGTAGATGACTGCTATACTCTATAAAAACAGAGTTTAACTTGACTTTTGAGATACATTTACACTAGACTTATTTGATTATATTTTATATCAAGCATTTCTAGTAAATAATGTACATCTTAGTGTTATAGTTATTGCATGGGGGGGGTACAGAGGGGGGCTAGTAAAAGAATTGGGAGGAGGCAGAGCTAATCAACCTTAAGTATGAAACTCATCTACATATATCTGGATTTCATGGGGTACATCTTCTGGGTCTTCTTCATATTCATCTCAATATATGGGATATTACAACTTACATGATTGGTCAGTGTCAAAGAACATACAATTACACAAGTAATCAAAATTGGGCGTCACCCCCACACTAGAGTAGATGATTGCTATTCTCTATAAAATCAGAGTTAAACTTGACTTGAGATACATTTACATTGGACTTCTTTGATTATACTTTATATTTTTTTCTGGTAAATAATGTACAACTCAGAGCAATGGTTATTGCATGAGGAGGGGCTGGGTTAGTAACAGAATTGGGTATTTTCTGGGTCTTCTTAGTTATCTCAATATACTGTATATACGGTAGTTATTATATGGGAGGGGTAGTAACAGAATTTGGAGGTGTGGGGGAACAAGTCAGCATTAAGTATCAATTTCATCTTCAGAGTTCTGGATTTCATAAGATACATCTTCTGGAGTCTTTCTGATTCATCTCCTGGTGCTATATCAACAATCATTTGTATGAGAATACCAGTCAATACCCATGTCCTGCTGGAATGTCAGGGTTTACAATATGGGCCATATGCACGATAAGTGCTTTGTAGTAAGCTCTTGACAAGGTGGAAGAAGACTGATGTCGGTTCCTTCATAGTCTTTGATTGTTTTAGTATGGGGTCTAAACTTCTATTTCAATTGGTTTATCTGGTTTTGCTGGTGTAAGACATTGTGGCTTAACATAAATGTTTTTTATATTAATCAGTCTTCTTTTGTTTGTCCAGCATGGCAGCACTACACTTTGCTGTATTCTGTGCTTATCCTAACACATTGATAGAAGGAATAAATAAATGAAATGAAAGATATGTAATCTTTAAAATGCACATGAGAGATGGATTGAAAATGTGTTTATTCCTTGTGACAATATTACTCTCTGGACCCAAATGGGCCCTAAGGAAATATACTAAATTTCATGGATTCTCTGATGGGTTGTTTTGTTTCTGGAGCTGGCAGAAAATACATGTTTTTCAAGATACTTCTAACAGCAGAGTGATTATGTGATAATTAAATCCAAAATTCTATAAACGAACCTGATAGGAGAAGAAGAGGGTGGTGGCATGTCATCACCTTATCAAATGTAGAAAAACATGAGTCCCTTAAGATTAGAATGACTTCATGAATAAGGATGCAAATAAGAAGCAACTAATTTTACTTAATTGAATGATAAAGACCAGAATATGCCTAGAAAAAATCTACTGTGTAGCAGGTGGGAAATGCCATATTCTTTCTAGTGATCATCATGATAAACCATGACATTTTATTTCTTCCCAGCCCTTAAGGTGAGACAGAAAGATGCTATGAGTATTAGAATGTGTAGTGATGACAATACAATAACAACTATAGATGAGCCTTCTCATAGTCTGATCATTTTCGTTCTTTTGTTTTATTGCATGATATTGATATATCAACAATCTCTTAAGAGAAAATACCACTAAACACTTGCAGATTTGAGAGTCATTCAGCTGGGACACAATATGGTGCTCCATCTTTTTAACATGTGCTATCCTGCCCCTTCAAAGCATGGCACTTACTTAATCTAGCGAAGGTATGAAGGCTGCATATAATATGCCAGGCCCTAGATGGGAGTAGTAACAGAATAATTGGGAGGGAGAGGTCCGTAACCACTTCCCCACCCTCACCCCATGTAAAAACTATACTACTAAACGTATTTATGAGAAATGTTTTATGTAAATTATATTCGAACATGACTGTATTCACGCCTTCTATGAACTGTGAACAAAGTCAATATTTTACCCAGGGTATATTCGTCAACACTACCCTTGGTAATACGAGTAATATGTGACATTCAAGAGGGCTGTAGTAATGGCAGACCATAAGTTGAATATTCGAAAAATTTTGGGGAGTTTTCATGTTTGAATTGTAATATATACCTCAGAGCAGGCGTGATATTGACAATGACCCCTTAGGGCTAGGTACAAAAGCTTTCGAGCCCCTCACTCCCTTGCCAAGCCATGTGGAGTATATTTGTCAATATAACACCTGCTCTTCAGTCTATATTTCTTAAATAATAGAAGTATAGATGACAGTGATCTTCCAAGCATAAGCAAGTGGGTGCAGCACCCACCTTAGATTTTGAAAATATGTTTGCACCCACCTGAAAATCCATATGCACCCACATGAAAGTGAGAAAATCATGAAAAATTGGCATACTTTGACCAATTTTGGTCTGAATTGTGAAAATGAAAATTTTGTACCCACCTGGGAAGAAATCCTGGGGAGATCACTGGATGATCTTAAAACTCAAGTTGACCTCTGTTTGTAGAGAATGAACCATATACTGTTGTTGGGGCGACTCCCACTTTTGATCACTTATGTAATTGTTTGGTCTTGGACACTAACCTATTATGTTTATTGTAATATCCTATATATTGAGATGAATATGAAGAAGACCTAGAAGATGTACATGTTCCTTAGTAAATCCAGAACGAAGTATTATGAGATTTATACTTGAAGCTGATTAGCGCTGCCCCCTTCCAGTTTCTATTACTAGCCCCCCCCCTCTCAACCTGCCTCTCATGCAATAACTATAAAACTCAGGTGTCACTGGTCAGTATCGAGCGATGGTATATGCCATATAAGCCTGGTTTAGTTCAAATATCAAAGAATTACATCAACCATAAAGTAGCTTAAGTCATTGAAAACTATAAATATCTTCTCAACTGACACCAGTGAGATATACATTATTTACCTAAAATGGTTGATATTAAGTATATAATCAAAGAAGTATAAATGATAAATATATATATATATCTCAAAAATTCTACTTAAACCCTGTATTTATAGAGAATGGTAATCATCTACTATTATGATGGTGATGCTGCCTACTTTTGATCACTTATGTAATGGTATGGTCTTTGACACCAATCATGTAAAATGTAGTACCTACATATTGAAATGAAAATGAAGAAAACCCAGAAAAGTAACCTTTGAAAATCCAGAACTATATAAATGAGAATTATACTAAGGCTGATTAGCTCTGCCCCATCCAAATTCTGTTACTACCACCCCCCCCCCCCCCCCGCTTCCCATGCAACAACTTTTACACTTAGATGTACTAGTACATTATATTTACCAAAAATGCATGATATTAAGTATATTCAAAGAACTTCAATATAAATGTATCTCAAAAGTTAAGTTAAACTCTGTCTTTTCAGAGAATGGTATTCATTTACTAATATGGGGGCGACGCCCACTTTTGATCACTTATGTAGTAGTATGGTCTTTGACACTTACCAATTATATAAATTCCAATATCCTTTATGCTTAAACAAATGCTTGAACTTCCCTGGCAATTTTGGGTGTGCTAAAATATTCTTAATCTGTTGATTTGAAAAAAATCCACATTCTATATTATGTACCTGTACAGGTTTTGCCAAAATTAAGGATTTTTCAATGAAAATAGTGGTTTCCATGGCAACCATGAGTGACAGGTGATTGAAACTTAACATACTACCTCAGCATGATCCAATCAACTCCCCATAAAATTATTATGATGATTGAAGACCAACTGAATGATTTATTCTATGATGATAAAGTACCCCCTGTAATTTTCCATTTTAGGGTCGAAAACGCCAATTTGACAACTTTCGCCCCGGATACGGCGCGTCAGACAAACATTTTCTGAAGTTTCACATAAAAATACATAAGAAACAAGTAATTTCAATTTGTTCACGAACTAATACATTTTTGGGTGCTAGCTTACTACCTAAATGTTATGTCGGTTTTTTAATGCTGCCAAACTCGCCTTGAATATGACGCCTCTTTCAAAGTAGCAAAACAACTGTCAGTAGATAAAGTACAGTACTGTGATCTGTATATCCAATTGGAGGTTTAACAGTTGTATTGCTAATTTGATCAGGGTTGTTTGTAAATAATAAATCAATACATGACCTACTTAGATTTGTTCAGAGTAGGTTCATCTATAAGTTGCAAAGACTCAATGTCTCTGAATGATCATACAATATTCTTCATTTTCATTTTCTAATGCCAACCAGCTTTTACATCTGGTGGTATTAAAATCACCAACCAACTTGATTAACAAGTAAATGACTGCTATTATCTCTTAAACCAATCGAAATGAAGCTGTGTTTGAAAATATAGTTTTAATGAGTTTCTAAGTAGAAATATGATTCAAAAGATTAGTTCGTAAACGGTTGCTATAGTAACACAAATGAATGGCATTGTTTGTTAATATACTCGTTTGGCTACTGTAAGTATTGATAGATGGATAGATATATAGCTTATTTGGATTGATTTCTGTATTGTTTATTCTTAGAAATCCAGCTCATCCGGTGTTCAGTATAGACAATAAGAAAATGGCACGTTCTCTAACATACTATTTCTTCGCAATTTTACTAATTTTAAGTACAATTACATTAGTTTGCTGGCGTTTGATGACATCTTCGTTCGCTATGTCTTTACTACGGCCAGACGGGAGCAAAGTAAACGAAGATGGTTTGTTGATGTCATGGAAACCACATAAACAGCAAACAAAGGCGCAGCAAACGTGCGGCAAAGGATTCAATCTAAGAGGATATTCAGAAAAAGATCGAAATGAAGATCTGATTATCTACACTGAAGTACCCAAATGTGCAAGTACAACTTTTATGCAGATTTTGTCAAATGCTTGTAAAAATTCTAAAACGTATTCAACTCATTATACAATGCCCCAGGTGATACAGGATCTACTAAAGGTACCGAGCTTTTCAAGTAAGCAAAAATTTGTTAAAATTCAAGTTCTACCATTCACAAAACAGCCGTACATTTTTATGGGACATTTAACTTTCTTTGATTTTAATGAGCTAGGATACAAGCAGCCTTTATTCATAGACTTAGTTCGAGATCCCGTCGAAAGGTGGATATCTTTATATTACTATACTAGGGCAGATTCGTACTTTAGAAACTGGCTGAAACTAACTCCTGACGAGATAAAACAAACTCTGGGAGATTGCCTTCACTTGTGGATACGTCAGGCTGGTTGTATGGGAAGGGATGCCAAAGACACTGCAACATGTTTAAAAGCAAGGCCATTTTCTGGATGCAAAGGGGGGCATATTGTTTCAACATATCCAGAGTGGTTTTCTGGTAAATATGCGCACATCAATTCTTCAATGGTGTCCATAGAAAGAGCTAAAGCCAACATCGAGAAATACTATACATTCATTGGAATAACTGAGCATTTTAAAGAAACATTGGTTGCCATGGAGACTATTTTACCTAGGTTTAAAAATGAACTGTCTGAGGCATACAAATCAACAGAGAGAGCAAATGTTGGTCATAATAAAGTGAGACCAAATAATTCAAGTATTGCGGTGATGAGAGAATTGTTAGCAGATGATTATGACCTCTACAAGTTTATACTCCAACGATTTTACATCCATTTGAAGTGTTTGGGTGTGCACGGTATCATATGAATACTATAGTTTCCATGGTTACGTTGCCAAAAGTAACTGAGATAAAGCAAAAATTGCGATGTGAGTTGTAAAAAAACAATTAGTGGAAATAAATAAGCTTTCTTGTTAAATAAAAATAGCATTCTCTTGCTCGAAGACTTTTAACTTTCGAATTACGATTTCTTATGTGGAGGAAATGAACTGACTCATCAGAGAATAAAGATTCTGTTTATGAGAATATGTTTCTCTAAACTATACATATTAGTAGGAGTGAAGATTTATAATCATCGGATGGGTATAATTTAGAAAATCAGAACTGTACGTTGACGAGTTAAGTTGTCTGTACGTTGAACATGTTGAAATCTATGGGATGTAACAATGCATTTGCATTTGGCATTTGCTTTTGTGTTGCTAGTTTGCCCATATGAGCCAAAACTCAGCACGATCATAAATCAGTACACCGTTCCTACATTTCTCATTCTCATTCTGACACTTATTTCATTTGGGAATTTTGAGAGCCTTTAAATAGAAGATGAAAAACACTTTTTATTCAAATGTAAAAAATTGGAGTTTATCAGAAAATTCCATATTGAAAAACTTGAAAACCTGTGTAGTAATTTTAAAAACATTATGATCACCAAAAGACAATTTTTCTATTGACGAGTGAGGGGATCATATTAAAAGAATCTGCTGACATGATAAAGTATCTAATGATTGGTAGAGACAGGATTCTTATATCAAAGTAACATTTTATATATGTCATTTGAAGAATGTAATCCTATTTTCTTTACTTTATTGCTATATTTACTGTTATTGAAAATTGTATATCGGATGTACGTTTGGCCCTAAAAGGGCATCAGTACTAATAAAATCCTATATCTATATAATAATTGATTCTTAATGATATACCAGTGCGTCATTGTGAATTCTTAACTTTCTAGAAAAGCTGTTAATTAAGAGTTGAATTAATGATTTGATATAAATAAAAACTATTAAACTATTGTGTCATGGACTCTAATTAATACATCAAATACCATCAGATTTCTCAAAATACAAAAATGTCAAAATTGTATGAGACATACTTAAAGGTATACCATCAGATTTGTAAGGAGGCTAAACTAGCATTCTGCTAGCATACTGAACTGAACTGTATGTATTATTTATTTTCGTCTATAATAAGACAGTTAGATATTAATACAACAGCCAGTATCAATTAAACCTTGGCAGACGAGCTACATCTAGATCATCTAGATCTATAACAAAGAACAAGCTAAGAACAAGTTGAACAGGTTTTCAACAATAATCAAAACATACATCTTTAACTTAATAATATAACGTGAATTAATGAACACAATCTCCTTTATAATGATGCGAGGCCTAATCTTTTGCGTGCTTTCCTCACACGGGCATCCAGTTGTTTCATGTACCTCGGCATCACTTCATCAACTGTCTGTCCCTTCCGTTTGGCCTGACATTCCTTTCTACTATTAGAGCGACACCTATATCTGTAATGGTGAACATATCCAAACTTGTAGTGTTCTGCTATTAATATATTCGTCGCATAACCGACGGTTTTAGTTTCTATATTTTTAACAACAGTGTGCCAGTTTATAAATAAAGCTTTGGTAGGATCGACTATGGACTTCGGCTGGCTGAATACCACCTGCGTTCGTCGCAGATAATGCATCATGTGCAAAAAAGGTGGCGCTGTGTTATCTTCTGCTCCAAAGTAGGTCAAATGCTGCGCAGACTTAAAAGAAAACGCACTGGTATTTGGGTATATAAAAAACAGTTTATCCATCAGCTTTGTTAATGTTGTAGGCTTGTTGGGAACAATAACCTCGTCATAATCTATCACCAAAAGGTACTTGAAGTTCTTCCTGAACCTGTAAAGGCAATCATTGTAGGCTACGAGATATGCCTGCTGTTGTAGCCAATAGTAATCTAAATGATGGGAATTGCCATCCGGAAACGAGTTTGTATCTGCTTTCACCTTCTCTGGGAACAAATCGGGAATAAGTTCTACAGCACCTCGCTCAGCGTAGTCTTGTAATACATCAATTGCATTTGAAGTAACATTAGTGTTGTAGACGATGATACGATCGACCCCTAGTAACTTGTTCATTTCAATCCATTCAACCATTCTAGTTGCGTTTATGTTCCCTGTGACTGATTTCAGACATAGCCCCATGCCCTTACGTTTCCCATTCAGTCCATCGCCGTTCAGTATGGGTAATGTAACACTTGCGATGCTGGGGTTGATATAGATGGTTACCGTAGAAGTAGCTCCCTGGGGTAACGACAGGGGGAACACGCAACTGTACATGTAGGCGATATGACGGCATTGCTTTTTCCGACATGGCCATGTATCAAATATAGGTTGAGTCGCGTGAACAATCGTCTCGAGATGACCATTACCACTTTGCTGCGGGAAACGACAATACACCGTGTTATTAAAGTTCCGACCCTTTAAACCAATCAAGCGAATCGTTGTAGGAGAAATTCGATCGTCCAGAAACGCTGAATAAAAATAGAAGTCCGTGTCGTTCGGACCTCTTATTGGGTAATATCGTTTGTCAGGATATTTCCAACCGGTTAAATCTGGCTCCAGATACGCTTCGTCAATATTTGTACCATTTGGGTCATCGTGGATAAGCGCAACAGGCGCGTCCTTCCGAGCGATATGAGTTTTATTTGCCCGAACTATCGATGCACGTTGATATCTGACATTCTTCTCTTGGACAATATGGTAAGTTGTTTGTTTTAACAGATATTCGTTGAAGAGAAATAGGATGGCGACTACGCAAAGGAACAAGACTAGTTGATTAGAGCCCCTTATGTGCCCCAAGTAATTGAGAGTCCTCTTTAGGCGCCGCAATAGTGACATCTTTTGATAATCTGAAATTAGAAAAACAGAAATGTTTACATTCTGATATTCATCACATCTTTCTGTTTACTATCTATAAAAAGGAGAAATAGGATTGACGACCTACATTTTTGTAGTTTTGAGAAGTAGGTCACTGAAATATAATTTTTCATGCATTGTAGAAAAATATTTACCCTCATATAATAATCTAGGTACATTTATGTACTGCAAAACTGTCGACTGTATGCGTAATGAGTTATACCTTGGGCACATTTGCTCCGATTTTCACGTACGGCGCCCAGCCGATTGAGTATTTTGTTCAAAATTAAATACAATATTGAATAAAACACTCAATCGGCACGGCGCCGGCCGATGGATCGGAGCAAATGTGACCCAGGCATTACGTGTAACATGAGATTCCAACTGGGATCCTATTGAAATTACTAAACATTCTACAACCTAAAAAATGATCAATGATATGTGCGTGCTCATTATAAATTATCTCTAAAAGTTTCCACGTTTACCTTGATTCGACTCATTCCAAGTAATTTATTTGTTTTCTGCAACTGCTTTCTTCATATGAGATTCAACGTAATTGTCCTTGTCAACTTGCTTCATTTGGTATTCATTATCCAACCTCGCCTGTAAAATCATTCATGCACTCGCCTGTACGACCAATGCCTCGCTGCTCTAATGAATTTTATGGGTTTCTTTTTTTACTGATCGGATCCGTTGATATACCCGATTGACAACTTGGTGACGGGATCAAAAATAAGTATGGTATTACAAATTGATCATGAATAAATCAGCTTACATTTTCTAAATATATTACAGGGTAATGCCTGGATCACATTTGCTGCGATTCATCGGCCGGCGCCCGGCCGATTGAGTATTTTGTTCGAAATTGAATAAATTTCTGAACGAAATACTCAATCGGCCGGGCGCCGTAGTGAAAATCGGACCAAATGTGACCAAGGCATTACATAGTTATTATTATCACAGTGTGACTATTCGGTAGTCTGTTCAGTTTTTGGTATTAGACCCTAATGCCATGGTCACATTTGCTCGGTATTTCTCTACGGCGCCAGGCCGATTTCAAGAGTATTTTGTTCAAAATTGTATTCAGTTTTGAAAAAAATGCGGCACCTGCCGATTGAGTATTTTGTTCAAAATTGTATTCGAATTGAACAAAATACGGCGCCCGGCCGATTGAGTATTTTGTTTAAAATTGTATTCAGTTTTGAACAAAATACTCAATCGGCCGGGCGACGCGGATGAATCGGTGCAAATGTGACTGCGGTGTAAACTATTGAATATTTTAATGTAAATGTCATGATAACAATGTAAATATTGACACATTATCATAAAATACATACATGTAGTTCAAAATCAAAGTGTTTTGTTAAAATTATGTTAATGTGAGATTTTTAAAACTTCTAATTTGTAAAGCTACGGCCGCCGTACGGCCACCGTAGAGCAAATGTGACTGAGACTTAAATTCATGTCGAAAGAGTTGGTTCAGATAATATTTGACACTTTTTAAAACATGGTTTGTTTTTTATGATTGAAAGTACTTTTGTGTTACCTCATTTTTTGAATGATCGTTACACAGAATGCATTCATGTTTGATGAAATATCCAATTTTGAGTCTTGGCCAAATATGGTCCTCAATTCTTATACCGTATCATCGTAAACTAATGCCTTGGTCACATTTGCTCCGATTTTCACTACGGCGCCCGGCCGATTAAGTATTTTGTTCAGAAATGTATTCAATTTTTAACAAAATACTCAATCGGCAGGGCTCCGGCCGATGAATCGCAGCAAATGTGACCCAGGTATTAATGCAATGTTTATTGCATTTCGAAAATAAGACAATAATTAACCTAATGCCTTGGTCACATTTGCTCCGATTTTCACAACGGCGCCCGGTCGATTGAGTATTTTGTTCAAAAGTGAATACACAATATTGAACAAAACACTCAATCGGCCGGGCATAACATGACATTAACATGTCAAAATGTCAGCAGCTACCATTTGTTGTTACAGACGCCGATCGCCGAACAATCTCCACAAAAAAAGTTTGAAACTAAATCATTTGATTAAGGTACTCTTGCTTATAAGTTTATACTCATTCGGGTCCAGTAAGGGACATGCAAGAGGACCTTAACCATGCGGGGGGAGGGAGTGATACAGTAAACCGGGAGAGACATCTATCTGTATTACAGGGTAACAAAATCCATAAACCATTTATCCTTGGCACCAAACAATGTACAATAAAATCAGAATTGGATTTCGTTTATTCTATTCAAACTACCGGAGTAAATACATAATCGAGATTGTTAAACGTATTTGTATTGTTAGAGAATTCTATAGGTTTTATCAAGTGGTCGCATTGAATTTCAAATCACTAACCATTTACGATTATACACTACATGTATATATCGCCAATGTTTTGGTGCTGTTTTAGTGGATTATCGGTCGGTATGTAGGAATCTAGGAACATGGCTGGAATTGAAATCTTTAAATGAAATATAATAGGAATAATTTTAAGGAAAATATACGGATCTAAATCAATGTTCCAATGTTGTACTTGTTTATAGTCTAAAGTGAGGACATCTGCAATACTCTAGTGTCGGAATAGGGGGTCAATTACGACGATTCTTCGACAATACAACCAAAAACAAATTGGTAAGTAATCTCATAGACTAGAGGACTATAAAAACACGGTTATGTGATAACTAATTCGGTAGTAAATAGTTTAGATAGTACTAAGATAGTTGTGTTGTTCGAAAATGTAAACTAAGCCGCTTCACCTAAGCCTAGTGACTAAATCTCCCACTGTGCGATTATCGTAAAATTTTATTCCATATTTTTATATCATACCATGATTAAATATTTAATATTTTGTAAGGTGGTCAGAATTGATCACAATTATCAAATATTTACGTTTATATTATGAAACAGTTCGAAATAAAACTAGAGGAGTATAGATTCCAACTACATGTACGTCTCTCTAAATATTCAGCCATCTGTGAATAAGCCATACACACATACATCAATTATAAAACGTTGCCAATAATTAGTGTCTATGTAAAACAATGGAACAATCGATCACAACATACTGAGGCAATTCTCGGGGAAACTGATACTCTGCTATTAATGATACATATTGCAGGATCATTATGACTTTGACAGACAAGTGCTGAAGGTCTTGCACCAAGCCACCAAGCCCCTGTGTCTCCGTTCTCTTTTCAGGCCAGCTCGAAGGAGAGCCTTGATACAAAATTATTTGGTTATTTCAGCTTCAGAGCCATACGTCAAACCACTGTCGTCATGGAAATGTCACGGTCGTTGGTGACAGGGTTCGGTATCCCGGGATCAGACACCCTCCAAATTACAGGAGAATCTCCGCGAGGTAAGCTACCTCAATACCGTTCAACTGACGAGAAAACAGCCATGCTAACACGGCCGACTACGAACAAAGGTATCCGCTACCATGCCCTTGACTGCTCGAATACAAGCCTAGATAAAATCATTGATGTACCAAAGGAAAGGAAGCTTAAATCACGCCGTTCTAAGAGGGACACAGCAGTGGACCTAACCGTAGATGGAGAAAGATATAAATGGCCAACGAAACTGAACCTTAAAGAAGTCGATCCAATGGTATGGATATTCGTTCCCTTCTTTCTATTCTCAACGTGTTCAATTCCGTGTATATCTAAAGCTTCAGCCATATTTGCTCTACGGCGGGCGTACGGCGGCCGTAACTTCTCAAAATCGATATACATCGTATAGCTTATCCCTATATTTTATGCTGCATATTTTCTCGATTTTTGGGAAGCTACGGCCGCCGTACGTTTACCGTGGATCATAAGTTAGGTCATCTGAAATCATCCCAGGACTGTGATTCAGTTATATCCTCCTATAAGCTATATATTCTTTTCATGAACAACCTTATATCATCGACCTTGAAAACCAGGTGAAATATCAAATACGTCTTAATCTCAAATGAGACGCCTCTTTGGCAAAATGAGATAGTTAAAGCCAATTAGATAACATATAGATAGGAGGGTAATTTAAACAAATAAAAGCACATGGAGTTTAAAAGTCCATCCACTGTTATGTATTGCTTAGTGATGTTAAAGTATATACCTGGCAGTGAAAAGACAAAAATGATCGATCAGACTACACGTAACAATGTTGTAAATCAATATAACATGTGCCATCGATATTACTCTAAATACCTATATCTTTTTTAATGATTATGACTTCAGGCACACATGGGTTATATATCTCTCGAGCTTCTAAAAAGAATAACATGCATATTTCTACCTCTGCATATATTGATTATATTTAGAGAATGTACAAACAGATGTGGCAAATGGAATTAGAAAAGGAATTTTTGAGATGGATTAAGTAGGACTAAACTGATACCAATACCTTGCAATTGAAAGTGTCAGTTTCGACACGCAATTTGAAAAATACAAAGGAGGGTCCGATATATCAGAATGGGGTTCATCCCATGATCCTTTTGGGCCCTCGGAAATCATATCGTCCCTTAAGATAAAACCCATATTCAATTCCTCCCAGTGAAAAACCTTTGTATTAAAATAATCCGTATAACAACAATTCACTTCAGGCTCAGGATCTTGACGTTGATGAGGACGCCTATCTCCGAGATTTCCTGTTTGCCGTGGAAACACGAGACTTGGAGAGAATACAATTTCTCATGCCCAGTATAAAGGCAAATCAGGATAAGATCCTGCGGGAGACTACGGGAGCGGGGGGTTACTACGAATTGGCGATGGGGAACTCCGACAACATTGAGTTTGTTCTCTCAGAGGGTTTACTCCGTGCGGCGCACTATGGCTCCGTTCCCATTGTAGAGTTCCTCATAGAAAGCGGAGCAAATGTCAATGCTAAAAATTCAGTAAGTGTAATGTTTTTTTCAATTTTTGACTTATCTTTGACTGTTAGACGGAACAAGAGGTTCGCCATGAGCATTCTTTAGTTGTTTGATCACTTTGATTACTCGGTGAATATAGATTCATTCTTAGACTATCAAGGTTATATTAGAACAACCGAATCCTTAACCTAATATAGCATCTTCGCACGCTTAGTCTTTAATGCGTTCAGAGAGATGAGATATGACCAAACGAAGATTAATATCGACGACATCCAATGTTTTTAGGAGGGACTGTCTCCATTGATGCGTGCCTGTGAGAAGGGACATCTTGACGTTGCTCAAACGTTAATGGACGCTGGGGCGAATGTCAACCAGACGAGTAACGTAAGACATAAGCATTTACCATTTTCTAAAGGGGGTGTTATATTAGTTGGTTTTCTCTGGCGTTTTCTTGACAAACCAGGCCTAAGCATTGTCATATAAATGTTTTTAAAAAAGTCGAGGAAAAGATTGGAATGTACTAAAAAACAAATAAACATCTTAAAATCTTATTCTGGATAGAAATATCACAAATGCTAATGTAGTGCTTCAAAGAGCGAGATAATTATAACAAATGGTCATAAACATTTGGATACTAAATCTGCATCCTAAGTCCCAAAACATGTATGATGTTGGCATTCCCTGTACTCTCTGTGTGACCAGTCCAGACATTCGTTTCACTCTGCTCACCTTTATCAAATTGTGACATGTGTTTGTTATAGGTTGGTTTCACTGCCCTACATTACGTATCTAGGATCCCCGAGCGATGGCAATCTGTGGAGTTCCTCCTTCGATGTAGGGGCGTCGAGAACAGCAATGACAAGCACAAGGTGAGTTTGGTCCCCGGGGTTTGGTAAAACACCACATGACAGATATTAGTCGATAGATAAAGTTTCTAGAATTCGACCAATACATGAAACAATAGGGTTTTTAATCATTGCACAATTTCCTGTTACGATTATCATTTTATTCGGACTCAATTTGACACTGTGGTTTCTACGATACCCAAGCTTTTAAATCGCCATCTCTCACAAAGTACGAAGATGGAGAGAACATAATCACAGGGATTAGCTTTCTAATTATCAGACCAACTTCAGCAAAATGCAGATCCAAAATGAAACTTCCCCCTATCTGAGACTAACATAATTTGTGATGGTCTCAGCTCCTATTAAAAGTAATATTTTCTACAGTTTGGTCTTACTCCCCTGCACTGTGCCTCTGAGAGAGATGTTATTGGAAAATCTGTATTCCTGCTTTTGAAGATCGGTGGAAAGGACGGAGCCCGACAGAATGCAGTTGACAAGGTGAGACAATGTTCCACTGTATGACCATAATTGCAGTTAACGTCATGAGTAATGGCGGGCGGAAGTAGAGTATATTTTTATTATTAAAGTTACAAAATTCACATTCGTTCGGGAAATGACTTCACCAGAAGATGGAAATCGATGCTTAAAATTACACCGATTATAAAAGCAATGAATGTTAATACACCATTGGAAAGCTGGTAACAGTGGTGCATAAGAATTAGGTAGTAAGCTAGGACACAAAAATGTTTTTACCAGTGAACAAATTGAAATTACTTGTTTCTTATGTATTTTTATGTGATACTTCAGAAATTTGTTGTCTGACGTGCCGTATCCGGGGCGAAAGTTGCCAAAGTGGGGTTTTTGACCCTAATATAGAAAATAACAGGGGGTACTTTATTATCCTTGAATAACTTTTTCAGTTGATCTTTAATCATCACAATAACTTTACTGGAAGTTGTTAATATCATTCTTAATTAGTATGCAAAGTTTCAATGATCTGTCATTAATGGTTGTCATGAAAACCATGATCTTTGTTGAAAAAGTCCATAATTTGGGTAAAACCTGTACCTGTACATCATAAAGAATGGGCATTATTTTTAAAAATCAACAGATATCAGAACATGTTAGGACTCTAAAAATTATCAGGACAGTTCAGAGATTTGTTTAAATATAATGGATATTGTTATTCACATGATTGGTAAGTGTCAAAGACCATACAATATACATAGGTCATCAAAAGTGGGCGTCGCCCTTATAATAGTAGATGATTACCATTCCCTTTAAATACAGATTTTAAGTTGACTTGAGATACAATTATAATGTACTTCTATTACCATAATCTATATCAAGCAATTCTGGTAGATACATATAAGTGTTGTAGGTATTACATCATGCTAGGGATGGTGGGTACATTGGGGGGGGGGGGGTGTTAGAGGTACCCAGCCTTATATAAAACTCATATACAAAGTTTAATTTCATGTAGTACATCTTTTGGATCTTGTTCTTATTTATCTCAATATATAGGATATTGCAATTTACATTATTGGAAAGTGTATAAGACCATACAATACAACAAACATAAGTGTTTAAAAGTGGGGTTTGCCTTCATAATAACTGGGTTCATACACCTTTTTCAAAATGAAATTCCCTGACATTTCAAGGCAAAAAAGGAAATTCATGCGCAGCCTACTAAAAAGTCTCAAACAACTGTACAAGACTTATAATGAAACATTTTATCCAATACCCAGTAAATGTCAAGGGGGTGAAATTCTTTGGGTTTGCATCACTATGAGTGAAGCGAAACCCAAAAGGGAATACTGGGGTTCACCTCCCAAAATTTAAAAAAATTTACATTGTAAATGGTGCATTCTAAGCATTTCAAACTATAATTTGTCAACTACTGATCATTGTTAACATTATATGATAACAATAACCTGGCATTACTATTGTCTTCACCCCTTTGGGAAAATCCACACCAAGACATGAGACCATATTAGAAATTCCTTCTCTAGTAACGTCACTATACGGAATAGTCCTATGATACCAAATAAAATAATCTGTATTTGTGTTATCAGGAATATTACCTCATCTGAAAACAGCAACTTTTTGAGTAGCAACAAGCTTTTTTCTTGAACAGAGTCATGTGCCCATCTGCAAAATAAATCTGAACCAAAAATGGTGAGTGTCTTTTTGAGCAGAGGCCCCATATAACCAAAGCATCAGTATATAAAGTCTGATATTTGAGTTATTTTGACAGATAGGCAGGTGAATAGACTGATGTAAGACAGCTTCTCATATAGATACAGTTTTACACAGAATCGTTATTGTTTTTCACCACCCACCCTCCTCAGATTAAACCCTCAACAAAACATGAAACATATACCAATAATTAACTATGAATGGCCTAAGACTAACTTACTACAAGGAAAAGCATAATTGTATTGAACCATCTATACTGTACATACTGTATATGTAGATTCTTTATTGTTCGGTTTCAGTATAATGTTCACAATGTTCTTACAAATAGACAATACAACATAGATTGTCATCCAATCAACCCTAATGAAAAGATTTCCAATTAGTGGAAACAACTGAATGTTAGAATTTGAATTTCATTGATATCCTGTCATAGCCAAAAATGTATTTTGCTGGAACATTATATTTTCAACATTGATACAAAATACCCTGACATATCTACTGTTTCAAAATTCCCGGACTCATCAACATAATTTTGTGTCTCATAGTCAGTACATTTCTTGGCCTTGTATTTTCTTAGCATATTGTGGTCATTTCCAATCATTTAACATTAACTGGCATAGTTGCTTCTTGTTTGCATCATTCTTCAAGAACTCATTCCAATCTTTTGGGACTTTTATATTTCTCGCTTTGGTTAAGTTGCTGCCAAGCCTCTTCTCATCCTTTCATACCAAAATATGTGAAGCCCTCCCAGCACTTCATGCTTTCACTGGGTGTAACACTGTGAGTGCCTTGGTTCGGAGGGGCAAAGTAACACCTTTCAAAACAATGGCAAAGGGAAAAACCATACAGACACATTCAAAGAACTAGGACTCTCAGCAGACATAAATGACGAAACAACCAGTAAAGTAGAAAAAGTTTGTTTACCATATAAATGGTGTTTCATATGTATGCACCTCATACATTTAACTCATACATGTAGCTTTGCCACCCTATCATGTTATATATCATTTTGTTCCTTATGAAAAGTTACATGGGACTGGAAAGTTTCAGAATAAAGAGGTGTCCCTGAAAAAAAGATACAATCCAACAAAATATGTGGGTAGGGGGTCATTTATAAGCAGTTTTGTAAGGATTTTTATGCCAGTCCGGTGATCTGTTCACTGTGTCTGCTACCCAATTTAAGTGATAAAATGGTCCCATGGTTCCTGACCTCCCTGTAAGCCACTGCATGAATCTTGTCTATATATCTTTGTGCATAACTGCCACAGACATGTGGACTGAGCTCTGCCATGGTGACAATAGCAAGAAATGTGCAAAACGGAAACTAAATTTGTCCTTAAATTGTCCTCAAAATCACCAGAAATTGCCGTCTAAATGACCGGTACCCACAATCTTTGATAGATTATAACTTTTGTCAGTGACACCCCTGGATTCTGAAACTTTGGAATCCTATGTAATTTTCTATAAGGCACAAAATGATATATAATATGATACGGTGGCAATGCTACGTATGTTTAGAGGGGGTGTATACATATGAAACACACTGTATACTAGTATAGGAAACCTCAAATATCCCACATCAACAAAGTCAGATATGTGTTATTTAAAAAGAAGTTTAGGCCCCATACTAAAACAATAACTGACTATGAAGGAACAGATATTACTCTACCTCCCCCTTGTCAAGACTCCCCATGCTTCACTTAGCAAGGGCCAACTTACAGGCACTTATCTTACGTATGGCCCATTTTGAAAAAGCTAATATTTCAGCACCAGCTGGGCTTGGGTGGAAACTTAATGATTCTAAAAAACCTTGAAGTTCAATGGGTAATGGCCTAGTCACATAGCCCGGCCGATGAGGTTCCGATGCGCCAGTGAAGCAATTTTCACCGAACTCGGCCGAACACCGGCCGGACATCCGTGGCGTTTGTTGCTTAAAACCGCATCGGTGGCAGCTCGGTGAAATTTTAACTTCGGAGTTAAATTTCACCGGGCTCTCACCGAGCTCCCTCATCGCAGCCCCATCGTAACCACATCAGAACACACGTCGGCCGGTGCACGGCCGAGTATCGGTCGGTGTCCCGTGCATCTGAGACAACCAGAGGATGAGGTTTTTTTAACGGACACCGGCCGAGCTCCGACCGAGCTCCGGCCGATGTGGGACAGAGCCTTGGAAAGTATAGTACCTGAAGATGTCCGGACGGAGTCCGTTCACGTCACCGAGCTCTGCTTCCGATGAGGAGAGCTCGGTGGCACCAAAAAAATCCACCGAGCTCTACCGATGCCGGACATCGGCCGGGCTATGTGACTAGGCCATTACAACAGATATTCTACCACAAGAGATTGTTGATATCTTAACACCAGGGGAAGAATCAGAAGATGACCCAGGAGATTGACCCTATAAGATCCAAAATTATGTTGATGAGATTTATAACTAAGGCTGACTAGATTTGCCCCCCCCCCTCCCCACATTGCCCCCCCCCCTCCCCCAGCCTGATGGAATAACATCAATACTTAAATGTGTTTTCTAGAAATGCTTAATATGAATTAAGGTTATAAAAATCCAGTATAATTGTATCTCATAAGTTAAACTCCATATTTATAGAAAATGGTGGTCTTCTATTATCATTATGAGGGCAAAGCCCATCTTTGATCACATTTGTATTGTAATTGTATGGTCTTTGACACTTTCCAATAATGTAAATTGCAATATCCTATATATTGAGATAAATCAGAACAAGATCCAAAAGATGTACCACATGAAACTAAAACTTTATATATGAGTTTTATATAAGGCTGGTTACCTCTACCCAACCCTCCCCAAATGTACCCCCCCCCCCCTGCCCCCCCCCCCATGATGTAATGTTGATGTAATACCTACAACACTTATATGTATCTACAAGAATTGCTTGATATAGATTATGGTAATAGAAGTACATTATAATTGTATCTCAAGTCAACTTAAATCTGTATTTAAAGGGAATGGTAATCATCTACTCTTATAAGGGCGACGCCCACTTTTGATCACCTATGTAATTGTATGTTTTTTGACACTTACCAATCATGTGAATAACAATATCCATTATATTTAAACAAATCTTTGAACTGTCCTGATAACTTTTAGAGTACTAACATGTTCTGATATCTGTTGATTTGAAAAATAATGCACATTCTTTATGATGTACAGGTACAGGTTTTACCAAAATTATGGACTTTTTCAACAAAGATCATGGTTTCCATGACAACCATTAATGACAGATCATTGAAACTTTGCATACTAATTAAGAATGATATTAACAACTTCCAGTAAAGTTATTGTGATGATTAAGGATCAACTGAAAAAGTTATTCAAGGATAATAAAGTACCCCCTGTTATTTTCTATATTAGGGTCAAAAACCCCACTTTGGCAATTTTCGCCCCGGATACGGCACGTCAGACAACAAATTTCTGAAGTATCACATAAAAATACATAAGAAACAAGTAGTTTCAATTTGTTCACTGGTAAAAACATTTTTGTGTCCTAGCTTACTACCTAAATGCTTTTATTTTTATTACAGTATGGCAGGACACCTCTACATATTGCAGTTGAACGACAACTTCACCATAACGTACAGTGTCTCATTGAGTTCGGAGCACATGTCAACATACAAGATGCGGTGGTAGGAACTCTTTAAATTACTTATTTCAATACACTCCCCTCAATAAGTTTGGCAAACTGAGGTTTTCATTGGATATGATATCAAAGCCTGTCATTTCAATAGTTCGGACTTTTTTGTGATGTTTCTTTTTAAATAGCCAAACACAGCATAATGTTTAAGATGATTCATTTTTGTAGCCAGCCGAAAGATTCTAAGAAATAAGCCCTTGCATAATAACTAACATTCATTTCTTTCGTTTAGTGTAACATTGATATACATGTATGAATAATGTAGATCTAACATTAAACTGAAGATCAATGTCTTGCAGGCTGGCTCTACTCCATTACATGAAGCTGCAAAACATGGTAATGCTAAAATTGCATCTTTACTTATAGCCAACGGGGCAGATGTGACAATTGTAGATAAGGTAGGATCATATTAATGAGTGTTAAGTTAAGACAATACAATAAACATTTGTAGATTTGGTGAACTTTAAGGGTTTTCTTGATGTGATTTTGAAAAGTGATTGTAAGAAAGGAATAAGACATAAAGAATAATGTTAGGCTTGGTGCCAAGAAGGAAATCCTAAAAGCCACCAGACCACATTTTACTTTTACGTAAATATGTTTTTTGTATTTATATGTATTTACCCTTCTCCTTAATTTGATTTTGTTTCTCTAAAATAGAGCGTCACACTCTAGTTGTTAACTTTGTTATTTCTAGCATGGTCAAACTGCCAAAGATATTGCTCTGCAACATGGTGCACTAGAAGAACGCAAGAGACATCTATATGAAGATTTGATTGACCTCATTGATGTTCACTCCACAGACATGCGCCTCCAAGAGGTTTGTTCTATTATCAAATTTATTTAAAGATGTCATTGGCCCAAAGTAGCAGACGTAGCCATTAATCGGGTCGGGTTGAGTTATAACGTATGATGATATAGAATGACGGCACGCCGACCTCTAAACACCGTTCACAAAAAGTTGGAGACTTTGGCAGTGACATGATTATGTACCTAATTATGCAATTAATTAATGTTTGAAAGAGCACACCATTCTCAAGCTATTGTAACATTTGACATCAGAATAAACAAAATTAAAATATAAGATATTAAAATATTTTTTATGATAGTTTATCTTCTTGATTTCTTCAGAATTTCAGTTGCTTAACCTTACATTTCACAATTTCAGCAAGAACGGTTACGGGAAGTATTTTATGCTGCTTGCAAAATTATTCCTGATGATGGATGGGATGCCCTTGCTGAAGATCTATTTAACAAAAAAGATGTCGCTGACTCTACTGTCTATAATGTACAAAGCCAGCATCCCCACCCAGAGGGTCTCCCATCACTTTCGTATCACACTCTGTGTGCCTGGATTGAGGAATGTCCTCTGATAGCGACGTTTTGGGTGCTCATTAGATCTCTAAGAGATACCAACTTAAATGACGTAGCAGGTAAGCATTTCTTTTAATCGATTTGATACAACTAATTAGCTGTCGACTTGACCATACAAGAAAGCATTTATCAATCTTTCCGACAGATTTGTATTTTTATTTTTAATTTGATATGTTCTCTTAGACAAACCGATAATTGCAATTAGCTGCCACAAGATATGTGTGATATATTATATGATATGATGTATGCCATTTCAGTTGTGCATTAAACTATTGAAATTACTGTTTTCATATTGTTTCCTTTCAGATGAGCTTGTATCTTCTTTTGCATGAATCTTCTTGAGCCAGGGAAGAATTTTGAAAATTTATGAGATGTATGTGGTAAATCAATGGAACAACAGCGCAATTATAAGATTATGAGCTGGAACACATTGGCACAGGAAGTCCACGAGGCAATAAATGAAGAGTTATAGACAAACATGATAGAGTCTGCCATTTGTAAAGACGTTAACGGATGTTTCGTCTTTCCCATAAGACGCTGTTTATCAGAAAAATATCAGTTGCCTTGTTTAATCTGGCTCTGTAGTTAATCTAGTTGACATCGAAATGGATTGTTTATTTAACACCATTTTTGAAATGTGGACTGAAGTTACGGTCATGGATAGGGCAATAGGATTTACCAACGCTTTGAACAGGTTTAAATATCTTTCAAATGTGTAATAAAGTGTATATAAATGATGCAATCTACAATAAAATAAAGATTTGAAAACAAAAATACATTATATACAGTATACTGTCGACTCGGTGTTTTTGTATTTTATTTTGCTTTTATTGCTGCTAAAAATAAAAAATCCAAAAGGACACTATAGAAGCTTGCCTTACTAATGTTGAGTTCTATTACACATTTAATGCTCGGATAGAACAAACGATTTTAGGAATTCCGATTTAACCCGATTGGAATGTCAGCCGATGTCAAAAATATTTTTATCTCGATTATCGACACCTTTTCAAGTGCGCTCTCTAAAATTGGTTGGTACGTTCGATCACGAGACTCAGGAAGTTTGAACAGCATGCACTTACAATCTGTTGTATCGCTCGATTCGATTGTTATGTGGTCAGTATGAAGAGATTTAACCCAATTACTAATTATAGAATTTAGATGTCTATTTATAGAAATACGAAAATAATTTTTGATAATATGACAATAATTCAATAGTTCAGTCATACATTTTCATTCACACATTTGAAGGGTTATTGTGATAATATTCTAATTGTAGTTTTAGTTATTGAAGTTGTATCCATATTTGGATGGTTTACTTCTCGTATTCCATTGAAAATCTCAGTGTCAAAAATTAAATAAAAATAAGTTTTTAAAGGGCGTATTTTTGTATGACCGCGGTGCAAGGGAATTTGATACGGATGCATAATATTTGTTTGTTTTTTACACAGCAGTATTTCGCACATATAAACACAATCTAGCTAATTTTTAGGATTGAAATAAAGGCATAATGTAATTAATGTTTTACTTTATCATGCTTTAATATATATATAATAAAGAGGCATGCGGAGTTGTAAAGGTTTCCTGTTATTCGAAATAAATTATATAACAACATGTGTTTTATCTTGCAATGTCAGACTTACTGGATTTTCAGAAAATCGTCATCGCAAGGAATTTTGTGAATAGAAATACATTTTCAAAAAGTGACAATTCACGCAACTCGCTGTCTCCTTTACACTCCTATCATATTTCTATTCTAGTTATAGCACACTTTCAAATGTTCATCCGTGGTGGAAAAACATAACAAAATTTGTGTTTAAAATTCGAGAACTTTATTATTTTTGCCCAGTTTCTTGACAAAAATTCAAAATGTCGTAGTGCAGGGTTGTGTGAGAACTTTTAATATCACAACGAAAAGAAATACATATTAACAATATTCAAAAGGTTCAATATTCAATATTCAAAACATTTTCACATATATACGGTATTATTTGAAATTAAAACCTATAATTTGCGGATTCAGTTTTCACAAACTGAGTTCGTCGTTTCTTCGTTTCCTTTTTTGCTGTTTATTTTTCTCATTCATAGTTTCGATTCGTAAATCATGAATTTTTTTCACAAGATACTTTAGAATATTGATTTTCGCATCGTCATTTTTCAAGTCCCACACTGGAAACCACACTTCGTCCGTTTGGCCCCACGACGCCCGGAATCCTCTCTTGCGTCTGGAAT
The DNA here is from genome assembly GCA_903813345.2 of Owenia fusiformis. Lineage (NCBI taxonomy): Eukaryota > Metazoa > Annelida > Polychaeta > Sabellida > Oweniidae > Owenia > Owenia fusiformis. The sequence continues at coordinate 1,513,903 of CAIIXF020000012.1, read as the reverse complement.
AGGACGAACTTGTTAAAATACGATGGGCAAAGATGCATGGTCGGAAGCACCATATGTCCCCAATACAGCAGCTGGCGCGCCCAAATGCCGCAGAGGGCGCTGCACGTCGGTCTCTAGCGAACGAATCACGCAGCAAGGACTCCAATTTGTGCAAAATGTTTTGAGAAAACGGGTTTACTGGTTCAATTTCGTCTCGTGAGTCCGTTCTCTCGATGGATTCATCGGCTTCAGAGCTAAGCTGATAGTCGGAATCACCACTGAAACCAGTGTTGATATTGAGAATTTCTCCAAATGTCGGAGAGTCCGCGGCTTCGCTTGAGTCATGCTGGTTTCTAATGAGATTATGTTCCATTTCAGATCTTTTTTCCGGGTTAATTTTCCTTTTAGTCCTTGAGTGCGCATTCATATAGTGGAATGCATTCAGATCGTTATTTTTAGCGTTTACTCCAGTGCTATGGTCCGCAAGCCCGTGTACCGGTGCGTTTGGTAGTAATTTTCGGATAGACGCACTATGGGCTAGATTAGCCACGCATATTATGAACCAAAAAGTTCTCATCCAATCACGTATAACTCGAAAAAATTCCATTCCTATCCTCAACCAAATATCTTATTTTTTAAGCCCCAACGATTAGCAATGAATTTCCATTATTCCGAATTTTCTATTTAAAATAAGTCACTCGTGCGGCAGTATCTCAATTCTTCTGATTGTCTCGATGTGGTGAGACGAAACAATCTCAGTATAATAGCATAAGTGACATTCTACCGGCTGATTTATCAGATATTAATAACAATCAATTATAAATCATTAATTGAGCACGGTTGTTAGCCAATCAAAAGTCAGACGGGCTGAGGTGCGCAAATATTCGTATTGTCCTGATATCATTTTGTTAGGACATGAGCTCTGAATGTAATTAGTTGTCGCGTTTGTCATTCGTTTGTCACGCGTTTGTCATTCGAATGTCTCAGTACAATTTTGGGTATTTTTGAAATCCCCCACTTTACCCACTTTGAGTTTTGATTTGATTGAATGAAAGTATGCAAAAATACTCTAGAACTACACTCTACCAGTGAAGAAAATAATTTCGGAAAACTTAGTTATAGTCTCAAGAAAACCTTAAATCATTTCCAAAATTTCATTGGCTTCTGACGGAAAAATTTTATTATTCCAAATAGTGTTAAGTACCCTCTTTCCTGTACAAAAAAATTGCAAAACATATGTTTATAAAGATTGGACAGCAGATTTGAAATCGATTTAAAATGAAATCAACGAGACGCTTTCCACCCCATTGGAAAGAAACATGGGAAAATGTTATTTCTGCTTTTCAGTATGATAAATATTTTTTGATTGGAGTATAGCTTGAACACTCCTCCTACACCAGATCCACAATGACATGACATATACTCACACTCGATCAAAGGAATATGAATAAAAAAGACCATGTCCTCTCGAAAACACTCTACACAAAACACAACTATTGAAGATCACATCACCATGGCAACCACGATTGTTTCTACAGAAACGGAAGTCACTATATTAGCAAATGTAATCTTGAAATTATGCTCTTTAATGAACTATTGTAGCACTCGAAATCAGGTTTATAAGCCCTTCCTGCACTTTCAAGCACGAAACGCTCTCCCCTAGTTGAAGAGACATACAGTGTACTGCCAAATTCCGCGTAATACATACGCTACATATGAAGAGTCTCGCAAGGGCAGAGGGTGGAGTAGGAGAATCATGACACGCGATAACAGCAGTATGCCAGTTATGCAGTTAAGGACGCCTGTCAATTGTTATTATGAAAAATAAGTTGTTATTAAAATGAGTGACAGCTCGACACTTATGGTTATCATGATAATACTACTAAAGTAAGAATAACAACTATTATATCTCACTTACTGAGTTTCAAGGTATTGTTATGCCTTTGCCTTTGGATTCTTCATTTACGGAAAGACAGATATATTTTTAATTTTGGGAGTTAACATGCCAACTGGTCATTATCGTCTTATATATTCATTCAAATGGTGCCTTGAACGCCCATTAGACAAAAAATATTTCATCCGTTCTCATCGGCATTTTTAAAGCGACAGTTTCTAACATGCCAAATAAGGTAATTCATTCAGTTATCTGGATGAGATAAGTTTTCCTAACTCAATTGTTATTACCATGGCGTCATCTTGAAGGATGTCGTGATTTTCACTTCAAATTTTGAATCGCGAGCAAGATAATAGCTCGAATCTTTTGGATTGGTGATTATGAATTCATAACCAGTTTAATGTCAGACAATAACACTATGTAAAATCCTATGATTAATACTTGTGATAACATCTTATATTGATGTTTAATTTGTTGTTTAATCCAATATCACAGAAAGTATCATTCAATATTATAACATCTGATCCGGACTCAAATATCATTAGAGAATGATACCCGATTAAACCAAAATATATTCCAGTTTAACCTGATATAATTTAAGTCAGGATCAGATTAAACAGTATTATACGCATATCATTTTCTATTATAACAGGTTTCAAAGTGGTATAATACAAATTATACATATCATTTTTTGTATAATACAAATTAAACTGGAATATACCGAGACCAAACAGATGATACTGTATTATACGGTTCAGAAATTAATGGCACTTTGTTTTCATAACGTCAGACCTTAATTAAACAAGCTAACGTAAATATTTACATAAGGTAATTCTAGAAGTTTTTTGAAACTCATGTTTGACCATTTGTCTCAGACTGAAATCTGATATTGTTTTTTGGGCAATCGCACCCCCCCCCCCAAGTTTGCTACGCCCCTGTACATGGCTAATAGGGGCACTATTACGCTACGTGCAGAGTCTAGTTATATACTACGAGAAGACGAAACTCTCTTTTAAGAAGTGAAGTCGAACGAATGCAAAGGGTAGGGCACTATAGAAGAGGATCATACAAAAGCACGATCTATTTCACAACGCCTTTAATTTTTGCTCTTCAACTGTTGCCCTTTGTGCATTTAAAAAATAAAATATCTTAATCTAATTTGTTCAACCTTTCTTTTCGCTCAGTTCTGCAATATTATGTCCACATGTTATTTAGGCTTACATGCATGTCATTTGCGGAATAGCTGTAAGACATTATGAGAATGAATATGGGAATTTCCACGTAATATATTGTTCACATGATTATATACACATATCTGCATAACAATCGGAGACAGAAGTCAAAATATTGTCCAATAAAGAATCTAACATTTAGTGATAACAAAAGGATTAATTGCTAGAAAGTTCTCTTTGTCTTAGTCTTTGTTTTCTTAACTGCGGAAGTCTACCAACATCACCTACTGTAGATTACATAAGAGATCATCTAACAGTCTAAAATTGCTTTTAATCGCAAGTTAAAGTATTCCGACCAAAAGTTGTATACAGTACCTGTTATTTGGGGGGGGGCGATGTTACATCACATAACTATAACGTTCATATAAAAATATACAATAAGCATGTCGTATAAAAGCTACAATTATAAATACTCATTTCAAAGTCATTCTGTTCATGGAAGCGTCAAGTTATGAAAAACAATGCTAAACACTAAAATAAACAAATCGACTTGATTACTTTTGAAAACTTCTTGAGAGGTGATGGACAAATGTATTTTTCTAACTCATTAGAACGTCTGTCTGATTGAAATACTATTTTCTAAATACAAACATAAATGAATAAATCTTGGTCAGAAGTCTGAACATTGTCCAACGAAATAATAAGAATCTACATTTAACATTTAATGATTACAAAAGGATTAATTGCTATATAGTCTTTGTCTTAGTCTTTGTTTTTCTAACGGTGGAAGTGTACGTGTACCAACATCACCTTGATTACAGAAGATCTAACAGTCTAACCCCCCTATCACACCAAACTCGTTCTTACCCGTTCTTGCCAGTCCTACGAAAACGTCGTAAAACGGGCTCAATCTGGCTGTGGTCGGGAAATATGTCTGAAATAATTAGCTTCTTCGTTCTTAAACAGTCTTCAATACGTCCTTCTCGTTCGCAGTTCGTTCAGGTCGCACAACGTCGGTGTGCAACGTAGTAGAACGCGTCCCTTAGTCTAGAAAGTCAACATGACCTGTTTACAGAACGTTATGGTCGCCATCGAATTTTGAATCGATTCAAAATTCTAAAATCACATTCCCGTCTGAGAACGATCATAAAGTTCGTAAATAGACCTTAGAAAGTTGCAGCTACGTTCATTCCGTTCGCACACAGTTTTGAAGAACGCAGTGGCAACTTGTTTGGTGTGATAGCTATATTTTTGCTAACTCGTTCATAAGCAGTGTTAAATACGTTCTCAATCAGTTTAAACCCGTTTGCAATTAGTTCTACCTCGTTCTCAACACGTCCTCACACAATTCAACTCGTTGTTAAAACGTCCCTCCTAGGATTGAAGTACGACGGTTCCGTTCGTAGTACGTCCAGCTCGTCGTTAGTACGTTGTCACTCGTTCTAATTGTAGAACGTGACGACCACGAGAACATTTTGAGCATTGTCTAGAGGACCTACCCGTTCGAGTACGTTCGATGAAGTTTGTTAATAGATCCCAAACGGTTCTTAGTAGGTCCAGTCCGTTCGTACACAGTTGAAGCCCGTTTTTGAGAACGTAGTGAGAACTAGTTTGGTGTGATAGTAGGGTAAAATTGCTTTTAATTCCCGGGTTTTAATTACATTGTATGAATAGAGTTTTTTGCCTCTCTTTTCATTTTTAAACCGGTCTCTGTTTCCGTATTTAACAATTTATTGTGATAAATTATTTCAGTTAGTGTCGAAATCAAAACGATTTTCTCCATTATAGTCCCCTCCTCTTGCACTGACTAAATATTAAAATAAGCCAGTCTGATTGCGAATTTACAAATCCTATAAAAGTAGCTTTAAACCGCCTTCTAATCAGAGAAAACAATAAGTTAATTCATCTGATTGCGAAAAAACGAATCAATCTAATTATCTGATCTCCATGCTATTTGATTCGTGCATTATAGCCAATCGGGCAAGGGTGAAATTATTTCATTTGAAAACAGAAATAAATATTATAACCCCTCTAGCATAACTGTTCGGGAGAAATTCATACAAAAATAAGGTACACAACTGATGAGGGATCGCACACAATGCACGCACCTCCTCCTCCTCCTCCTCCTCCTCCGTGTTTGCCCACACACGACCATATTTTATAATTTTTCAAAGGAAAAAGCATTTCCCCCGGGAATATAGGTGTAGCCGTTGCCAGAAGTCGCACAGCTTGGGAGTCAGGGTATCCTGATCCATGTCTCATCGCCTGATTGGTCTGATATTTATAGGGGGCGCAAAAATGATTAAGGGGGGGGGGGTAAACGTGGAAGTTGCCAAAATATCCGTGGGCGTATCCAGGGGGGGGTTGTGATGGGTGCGATCGCACCCCCCCCCCCTTAACAATAAAAATAAAACCCTGAGAAAGAAGAAGAAAGGAGCTTTAAAATGCTGCTCAGGCCACAATCGTACCATCCTGACTGAAAACCGAAATCTTTTTGGCGATCGCACCCCCTCCCCCCTGACTGAAAGCTGGCTACGCCCCTGATATCTGTTTTTGGTCATCAATAAAACTATATTTATATGGTGAGGATTTATGGGTTTTGATAACAATAGGCTTTATATATGTATAATTAATCCAAATTCATGTTGTATCATGTTGGCTATATCGTTTCAAGTGAAGAATTAAGAACTGAAATCGGGGTTGACTTTGTTTGAGCAGCGACATATAAAATATATATGTTTTATATGTCTCTGGTTTGAGTCAGGGAACAAAATCTAATCAGACAGACGGATAAATTAATATTTGTTTTAATAAATGAGTATTATAGGTTATAGGCAGGCCCGTAGCCGGGGGGGGGGGGGTTCGCAGGGTTCGGGCCAACCCCCCTGGCCAAAGATTCTTTCAAAATCATGCAGTTTTTCACCATTTTGAGCATTTCTCGTTTGATTTTAGCCATATTTGGACCAAAATTGTCAAATGTGAACCCCCTAGACATTTTTGAAAACTGCCCCCCTCCCCCTTGGCAAATCCTGGCTACGGGCCTTGGTTATAAGCAGTATCATGGGAACCAAGGAAATGTTTATTATTTTCTGTTTACTTCGGAATTCAGTGAACCATCTATAGATTGAAAAACAAGGATCAATAAATACAACTACTCAAAATCAAACATTAGAAATCTATTTTTGACTGGACACATTTTTGTTCTCGAATGCCAACTTTGATTTGAATGATTTCAATCAAATAGGTAGGTGTGAATATTTTCGAAACAAATGCGTGATATATACATGTACACATATTTTGTACCAAATGTGTGACATAAACGGCAATCGCGTGCAAAGACCGAACGGAATGCTTTTTTTCGCCGTTCGGTATTTTACCGTGTCGGCATTTCACAAAAAACGATTTTTAAAAATTTCAACAAAATCCGTGATTTGCGTGATATTTGATCATACACGCTAAATTGATGCGTGATTTCTATTTTTCCAGCAAATGCGTAACAAATCACGGCTAATGCGTGAGGGTTGACAGGGCAGTTATTACATCAGAGACATTATATAAAACGTGACCTGATCGGGAGAGGATTCGGGTTGTACACAGTACACACATTGCTACATGTATCTCTTTATGCATGTTTAAATTGCCAAATTACTATAAAAACAAGCTGGAGTAACATTAAGTATTTATTTAGTATTTTGTTATCACACATCAAAAGGCGCATTTGAAGTTCAGAAAATGCAAGAAGACTTGGATAGACATTATGTATTTATATATTTATATGTTATGAATTTATTTTGTATTCAATTCGAATTCTGTTGAGTTGGACTCCTTGAACACCCCCCCCCCCCCCTTGGCTACGGGTATAAGTACCTTCGGCACAGGAGAGAATAATATTAGACTTCTGCAATGCAACTAATTAGAGAGACCTAAAATTAAAATAATGTAACAGTGGTCTACTTCGGGTAACTGTTCCTGTAAAAATATACAATTGTAGTCCATCACAGAGTTCATTTATTTCACGAAAGCGTCCAAGGACATTGCCTCTAAACACTAAGATAAACAAATTAACTTCCGCAGAAACATCATGTAGAGGAAAAAACAAATGGCTTTTCATAACGGATTAGAATAGCCAGTCTGTCTGATTGTATACATGTAATATATTAGATACATTTTAAATTAAATGAATTTTGACGGATTATGTGATTCCTGGGAAATGAAAAATAGTTTATTTTTCCTGGCTGTTTAATGAAAGCACATTTAAAAATCTCCATTCATTAACATCTAACGGGCTTTGAAAACAAGGGATTGAAAACGAGGAATCAATGGTAATTAATATGATCTTAGAGTTTGTACACGTGTATGAGAGGTGTGAAAGAGACAAGGGTCTTATACGGGGTCTTGCATTTGGAAAACCAATCTATAAGTAGTATTAGATTATCCCAAAAGATAGATAACTTTTAAAACTGCGGTTAGGTAGCATCTTGATTACAGTAAAGACAGGTCATCTAGGAATTATTTCTGCCTCTAATTCCTTAAACCGCTTCGTTGAACGGTGCCAAAATATTTCAGTCAGATCCTAAAACAAAACTATTTTTATTTTTAATCCCCTCACCTTGTCAATGTCTATGCCTGCATCTGCATCTATGCCCACCATTGGGAGGGAGCCGATATACACATAGATTACTTACTTGCCATGGACAGGGGGGGGGGGGCACAGAAACGAACAATCTGGGGTCATAAAAGATAATTGGAGAAGGGGGGGGGAGGTGGTGAATAGTGAAGTCCGGGAGCGAAGTTAAGGGGTACTGAAATCTTTCTTTTGATATTTAGTGCTTGAATGGAGACTCGTTTCCACTTGCATTCCGATTAATTAACACTCCCACGATTGTACCGCTTCACTATTGTCTAAGATAATTATAATGAATTCACGGGACACTATAGTCTTCCTTTTAAACTTTAGTGGTTGGATCAGACTCAGAGACATAAAAACAATTATAAATATTTGATTTAGGGAGGTATTTGCAATCCAACTCTGATGATACAAGACTAGTCAGCCAAGACTAAATTATGAACTTATTTATCATTTAGACTATTGAGTTCATTAAATTATTATTCCATAGATATCGCATTTAATCCTGTCAACACAATCGTGGTATTAATTGGCATGATATTTAATCAGAGAGACGGTTTAAAAAGTTGTTGATTAATGATTAAGTATTAAGTATTAATGATTACGTATTAGGAAAAATCCTAATTCAATGTTTTTGTTCTCTCGCAATAGCAAACCCCTCGCCGGGCAAGCATTCTTTAAAAACGTGAAGTTAAGCAGTTTTGAAAATTGTCCATTTTGAACCATCGCCTTGTATATTTTTATAACTGCCCTTAAATCACGATAACCGTGATTCCCGAAAGCTGAGATAACTATGGCACACAAATACTAGTAGCCGTTATGGAAAATAAAAACACCGAATTTTGAAATGGGTTAAAATGTCGCAGTCTTACGTTGTCTCCGTTAACAATGTAGCTTTAATATTAAGACATATTGATTTCAATTAATAAAGTGCCCACATTCTTCTTTCATGAAGCGCATTGAAGCAATCCAATATTATAATAAAACCGCTAATAATCTAAATGGGCGCCCGTGTTTTTGCAAGCACGTTATAAATGTAAAACTAAAATATATCTTTCAACTGCTGCACTAATCGCTTCTGGTGACTTATTTTGAAAAATCATTTATATTAATTCATTACAACTTTCAAATGTCAAAACTTAATTCATCAATACCCGCTTTTATTAAAACACTCAATATGTCTATGTCAACAAGATAGTGTCAACATGTTGTGTCAACAACATGTAACCTAATGTAAACAAATTATACGCAAGAGCAGAGAAATGTATCATCCAGTATAATATGTTTTTCCCAGTTGAACCAGATGGAATATAACAGCTGATAACAGCTGATAACAAATTAAAACAAATTATACAAGTATCAGAGGAGAATCTCCAAAAAAGTCCGTATCATTCATTGTTATAATTATGTCTTATACATAAACCTATGATAACAGGTTAAAACGAATTAAAACAACTGATATGTATGTTTAATAGGTTTATGATACTGTATTAATCATGGGATTTTACATAGTGTAACGACATTCTGACATTTTCGTTTTTGGAAAATATCGAGATTGCATTCTAGGGGCCAACCCTCCTCGAAGCTTATCATTCTTAACTTTTAAAACAAAACCTGTTGGGCGGAAAAAGCCTCAAATGTGAAAAATACCACCCCTTGCATTGAAACTGGCTAATGCGCTGCGAAATTAGACAATACCCATTCAAACTAAACAATGCACCTTGGAATTACAGTAAAACCTGTCTTAGTGAACACCTGTCTCTAGTGAACACCTCTCTCTAGTGAACACCTGTCTCTAGTGAATACCTGTCACTAGTGAACACCTGTCACTAGTAGATACCCTTCTTCCGCACATACTCTTCTAACTTCTGTATAAATTACCACCTCTTCAGTGAACACCTACCAACACCGAACGTTTTTCTCGGCAAAACCTTTTCAATATACAGTTTTTACTGTAATAAAAATTATAAAAATAATACACCGTGAAAGTCTTGGTGAACCACATTGTCGTAGTATCCCATTGAAAATATTAAATTGATGATATGGGCGTGGAAATTTTAATTGAAAAATAAATATCGGCGCTTGTCCGGAAAAATACAAAATGGGCCCCAATTTTGAAATTCGAACCTAAATTTCTAAGAATAGTACCCAAAATGAAAAACGAAACAGAGTAATGCCAGTTTTTATCTCTATGTTAATAACTTAATAAACTGTGTTAGGCAAAAAGTTGGGCCGAAAGAATTATCTTTAGGGACCTTTTTTATTTTAGGGGGACTGCCCCTCATATCCGCCACTGTAGTTATGAATAATTATGAATGGTGGTATTAGTAAGAACATTCCCCTTAGTCAGGACAGGATTGCTTTAGCTCACTCCAATACGCCAAGGTCGGCCATTCAGTTGATAATTTAGAATTGTGAAGTCGTGACCACGGTGTCAGTTGAATTGATTTTAGACTATGAAAATATTTTGATAACAAAAAAGGTAATCCTCGAAGATATCGTAAATTACAACACGATTCATTCACCATATTTACTCCTGATAAGCTGGTAAGTTGGAGTTATTCTCTGATATATGTTGTCAGTATAATTAGATATATATATGAACCAACCATCCATAAGAGGGACTACCATTTACTGCGGATCATTGATTTTAAAATTGATTAATTATCGTCTAATTTTTCTTCCGTCTCAATGTCAATGTAAAAAAGCCTTTAGAATTACATACACCTTCCATAAGTTTAGCAACAGGAAAATTAATGGAGGGGAGTGTTATTGTCAAAATTAAAACCTCATAAACATTTTTGAAAAAATATATAAATCCGCAACAAGCGTTTAACTCGTTGCAACCAATATCAAAAACAGATGAAATAAAATACCAGTGAATTAAATACAGTGTATCATGGATTCTTCCTAACCATTGGAATTACATCTCTCAATGTAACCTGTCTAAAAGATTGTAATAATTAAGAATACAATAGTTAATTAGAACTACAATCATAGTAATACAAATCGGATGACGTCAGCGTTCATGAAAACATCGTGGTAAAAATAATCGGTTATCATACAGTTTGTATAAAAGTTACGGAACACAAGCGTAAGACATCATAGCCTTGAAATGACACGTAACAAGGAAAATGACACGCTTATGGAGTGTGTCCAATATCATTGACGTAGATTCTACGGCGAGACACTTAGTAATGTTGTATAACAGACTTGGAACATAATCATTGGCATGGTTCAATATAATTACAGTGATAATCGCACTTTCACATTGTACTTGATCTTGATTTGGAATACGTATACTGAGCATGGTTTAATTTCAATATCTTGGATGTATTTCAATCAGTTTAAATATATAAACACTAGTGCCAAAAGGAAAGGACCAAAAGTTGTAATGGAACTTAGCAAGAAAAAGCAAACTCTCAGTGTATACCAGTCAAGAAAAACAAAACCCATATATCCCAAAACAATGATCTAACGTGAAAAGAAACAATGTCTAATACCCCCTTTCCCCCACCATTCAAGAACCAATATCACAATGCATGACCAGAATACCAAGGGACATTTCATTCATACTGAAGTCATTACAATACATGTTGAAGAAAAAATTAGAATTTTTTTTTTTTTTTTAGTTAGTTACATACTTTATTGTCAAACTATGATACATACATTATACATCAACTGACACTTTAACAAGTGTATGAAGTTGTTTTAGTGACAAAAATGAAAAATTCAATAATAACTATACATATTGATAGCATATGTATGCATCTAACTTATGGCTAGTGGTGGTGGGTTGTGGCTGCCAATTGTGTTAACTCTATTTCGGTTTAGGAAAAATGTATGGATGGAAAGGTAGATGAGGTGACAATATATAATTATATTTCAGCAATTAAGTTTTTCTTTCTAGTCATTTTAAATTAAAGTAAAGAAGGCAAATATCTGACATGGTCTGAGATAGAATTCCAGATTCTTGGACCCTGTACTTTGATTGAATATAACCCTATTTTTGTTTTGTAAGCCCTAGCATGTAAATCATGACTTCTTCTGGTAGGATAATTGTGAAAATATTCATTTTGATTAAAATAATCATTATATAGTTTTGAATAAACAGGTTCCTGGTAAATACAACAATAGACAAAATTCGAAACATTAAATTCATACACCTGGTTTACAGGTAAAATGTTGTACTTTTTAAAGAGAGGTGCTGAATGTGCCATTCTTGGCTGGTTGTCTAATATTCGAAGGAATCTCTTTTGAAATAGAAGTAGGGAATGCAGCTCCTTTGTATGAGCATTGCTATGGCCACCCCATATTAAATTACAGTAATTTATATGTGAGTATATCAGGGAATTATAGATTGCCAAAAGACTTGTTTTATTCAATAGGTGGCGAATCTTATATAAGAGACCAATTGTTCTGGATATTTTTGCTTCTATATGTTTAATATGTTCTTTCCAGGTAATATGTTCATCAACAATGACACCTAAAAAGTTGATAGATTTTACTCTTTCAATTTGTTTCCCGGACATATCAATTTTAATATCTCTAAAGATTTGTCGTTTCTGTTTATTGAACAAGATAAATTTTGTTTTAGAATAGTTTATTGACAATTTATTTGCTTTGAACCAATCGTCCATAAGATCAAGTTCATTATTAACCTTTTCTATTAGAGATTTCAAATCTTTATCTGAGGCCAACAAATTAGTGTCGTCAGCAAATATTACGCTTTTTAGAATATTGGAAACCTTAAACATGTCATTTACATATAATATGAATAATGTCGGCCCAAGGACTGAGCCCTGTGGCACACCGCATGATATACTTTGTAGATCAGAGTCAATATTGTTATATGATACAATTTGCGTTCGATCTTTTAGATATGATTTAAAAAGAGATAGTTCAGACCCTTGAATTCCATAAAAATTTAATTTATCTAGAAGGATTTTATGATTAATAGTGTCAAAGGCTTTAGACAAGTCTAAAAAAATACCAAGTGAATATTCATTGTTCTCCAGCGCATGTCGTATGTTTTCAACAAAAGTTAAGATTGCCATAAAGGTAGAGACATTTTTCTGAAAGCCATACTGATGAATATATAATATTTCATTTTCTGTGATAAAATTACAGAGCCTGAAGTTAATAAGTTTTTCTAGAAGTTTAGAAAAAACTGGCAAGACTGAAATTGGTCTATAGTTTGAGAAATTGTCTTTTTGTCCTTTTTTGAAAATTGGTGTTACCTTAGCTATTTTGAGTTTATCCGGGAAAATTCCCTGTTGAAAGGATTTATTGAATATCAAAAGTAAAGGCTGTATAAGTTCATTTTTTGCATGTTTTACAATAATCGGTTTAATATTATCAAGAGATGCTGCCTTATCTTTCAAAGTTTGTATTAATAATGACAATTCTGTTTCATCAACTGGTGTTAAGTGAAATCTATTTTCAAAATGTCCCATATTACTAATATATTCATTTGGTGTTCTGTTTGACTCTGGAATTTTAGAACTTAATTTTAATCCAATTGAAGAAAAAAATGAGTTGAATTTATTGGCAATCAACTTTTTATCATTTACTGCAATACCATCGACCAGAAATTCGTTTTGAACCACTGTATGAAGTTTTTTTCTATTTAAAATGTCAGAGATAATATTCCAGGTTTGTTTAATATTTCCAGATGCAGTTTCAAATTGATTCCGATAGTGGGTTTTTTCTACAGCTCTCAAAATAGCTCTGAACCTTGCTTTATATATTTTATAGTTTCTTTCATTTTCTTCACTAGGGGTCTTCATAAATTTACGATAAAGATTATTTTTTTGCTTGGCTGATGTGATAATCCCATTTGTAATCCATGGCTTAGAAGTATCAACAAAAAGTTTCACTTTCTTTAATTTAAGAGGAAAAGATTCATTGTATATGTTTTGAAAAATATCTGAAAACATTTCGAAGCAATCATTTACATCATCGGTAGTTTGCAAAATATCCCAGTTTAAAACACTCAACTTTTGTTTGAAATTTCCAATACTCCGCTTATCAAAAATTCTATATGAAATTTCTTTGCTTGTGGACTTCCTCAATACAGTACTAGTTAATGCAAATACAGGAAAATGATCAGATATGTCCATAATTATTACATCACCATGCTTTATGTTATTTATATTAGTAAAAATATTATCAATTAGTGTAGCAGAGTGGGATGTTACTCTAGTAGGACGGTAAATAAGGGGATGGTGGTTAAATGAATAAAGCAAGTTCAAGAAGTCTTTAGTGGGGTCATGTAATTCATGCTTAAAAAGGTCAATGTTGAAATCCCCAGCCAAAACTGATAACTTCTTAGACTCGTCTACTTTAGACATGAAAGCCTTTAAGTTGATATTGAATTCATTTATGTCTATTTGTGGTGGTTTATAAATGGCAGTAATTAAAATGTTTTTTGAAGAATTATTTAATATTTCTACTGATAGGGAATCACAATTTACATCATCAAACTTTAGATCTGATCTGGACTTGACATTAATATTTTTTAAGGTAAAAATAGCTACACCACCACCTTGTTTGTCTTTCCTAGAACGATAAAAAGCATTGTAATTTGAAAATAGTGGATTGTATGTACTTTCTGTACCATCTTGCAGCCATGTTTCAGACAAGACAATCACTTTCGGTAAATTTTTAGCCATTTGAGCAAGAAATAATCTAATTGATAGCCAATACTCATAACCTCAAAAATAGTTGTAGATAGAGCATTCAATCTCAAATGATGTGGGATAGATAAAATCCAGTCTCCAAGTCCATAGGCGTTTCAAAAGGTCAACATCCATTCACAAAAGCCATCGCCATAATCCATAAAACACAATAATTCACAATGGTCATCAGGAGAAAACAATGGATGGTGTCCAATTACCAGCAGTTGTTGGGTGAAGGGGGTGGGTCAATGATGGTTTTGCTAGCGAATAGTAATACCCTTTGCATTCGTTCGACTTCACTTTGCATGTTGTATTGTGGCCTCTCAGATAAAAGAATCATAAAAATGATCTTGGCAGAATTCTTAGACTTTTTGAACTACCACCAAAATAGTAAACAATGTTTGTTTGTAGATATTCTTTCAGAAATATCTTATTAAAACACTTTCATGAAAATGCACAAAACAAGGAATGACAAATCTCATAAAATCTTTTATACATTTCATTGAGATGACGTACACATCTGATTGGTCCAAATCGACAAACAAAAACGGCGGATTCAAAATTTTCTAATAACGCTTCGAGTAATATCATAGCTTGTTATTTCACATCAAGATAAAGAAAGATCAACGGAATATGTTTATAAATCGATTAAAAACATCAGAAAGACTAGTTATATTCAAAAACTAACTGGTGAGAATTTGCGCAAACGAAGGTGGCGCGCAATAGACGTAATCAGTGATATGTCAGTCATCGTATGGGGGTCCCCCCTCTTATCGAAGTAATATACATTGTTTCAAGATATGTCAGACTTAGAAATAACGGTTTGTACTGTATATCGCAGAACGCCAATGGAGCGTTTGAACATTTTGAAAAATATAAAATTGTGACATTTTGTCACACGTGTACTCTCAGCTCATCTTTTACTGTCCCCTTGAGATGATTTATAAAATAATACGTCAAGTTGTTTACCACTTTTACTTATTTACATGTCTAGAAAACCAGACATGACTTTAAAGGCCCCGTGTAGAGTAAAATTTTGTTTTATGATGCAGATATTATTTCTCATAACTTAAAAATTAAAGATATTAAAGAAACGTTAATATTAATTTTCAAATAGACGTACACCATTATTCGGTATTTAGATTTTTAAATACAGTGGATTATCAAATACTTCACTGCTCACATTTTTTTAATGACATAGGATAGATAAATTAAGCGTTACAATATTTTCATCATTTAATTTTAATTCACATATAAAACCTTATGCTATTACGATGTCAACGGGTTACACTTTGATGTCACCTCAGCATATTATTTAATATTCATCACACATTTTTCTCTGAAAAACGACTATACTTATACAGTGAATCTTGATGTCAAGGATCGCTTACTAATAGACACCAAATAGTTTACACTTTTTCGAACATATCAAAAAGTCCTTCAAAATTTCTTTTAGAAATAAAAAGGTTCCAGATATTACATTTTGATTACAATGGGTAAGATACGAAATTTGATGTAAACTTCAACGGGGCCTTTAATAATACAATCGTAATCATCTTGTTTTGAACTGTCTGGAATTATTACAACTTGTTTGCATAGTGGCTAGCGTTTGTTTTCTTATAAAGACTGGACCTTTAATCAATTAACATCGATGTTTGCTGGACATCAAGATACACTGTCATAAAACAACTGTTCCTGGAAGGAAAAATCATCAATTCATAGATTTTAAATAATTAATTTATTTCCTAATTTGACCTATCTGTACATTACAATGTATATGGTAGTATCTAATTATAAACATCTTTTATTGCATGTCTTATCAGGTATCACATACCAAAGTGACAAGAAAATTAATAAAGGCAGTCGTATGTACGTAAGGTCAGAAGAAAATCCATGATTTTGAGTGCCATTTTATTCAAGGAGAGTTCAATTACCCTGCAAGGACTTAATAACATGATTTCATAGATTTATATATTTTATATCTTTTATGTAGGTTATAGTGAAAAACATATATAGAGTGAAAACATATATACAAGTATATAAATTTGAATATATTATAAAATAGCATTATCAAAAGGAATGAGGTGTTAAATCTTTTTAATTTTTCAGGGATACCAAATTGTCCTAAAAATTTAGGACTTTGCTCAAGTAGTTTTGCATATAAATTGCCAATTTTGAGTATTCCTTTCCCCTTTTTCTATGGAATACATACCCCCCCCCCCCACCCCCCCCCCCCCCCCTTCTGGTCTAGCGCATGTTGCAGTCCATTATAACTTCTCATCTGCAACAAGTCTAGATATTAATGCAATATGGCTAAAAGCTGGAATTACTACAATCCATCATAACAGTCCAAATTCAATCCTGTTTTATCAATACAGTATATCTACATCTATGGGGCAATGTAACTATAATGTTCTTTGAGACAGGGGTGGCAACACAATGTTCCTATAACTTGGCAATGTGGAACAATGTAGTTATAATGTTGCTCAAGACAGATGTGAAAAGGCAATGTTCCTATACTATAATGTTGCTTGAGACAGGTGTGGCCAGGTAATGTTCCTATTACTTGGCGATATGGAACAATGTAGTTATAATGCTGCTCGAGACAGATGTGGAAATGCAATGTTCCTATACTATAATGCTGCTCGAGACAGAGGTGGAAAGGCAATGTTCCTATACTATAATGCTGCTCGAGACAGATGTGGAAAGGCAATGTTCCTATACTATAATGCTGCTCGAGACAGATGTGGAAAGGCAATGTTCCTATACTATAATGCTGTTCGAGACAGATGTGAAAAGGCAATGTTCCTAAACTATAATGCTGCTCGAGACAGATGTGGAAAGGCAATGTTCCTATACTATAAGGTTGCTTGAGACAGGTGTGGCCAGGTAATGTTCCTTTTACTTGGCGATATGGAACAATGTTACTACAATGTTGTTTGAGATGTGACCTTTTTCTCAACAATATGGGACAGTGTTACTTCAGAGACAGGAATATGGTGATACAGTGTTTTATAACAGCATGGGCCCGGTAGCAAGGGATTCCAGGCAACGTTCCTTGAAACAAATACAGTGAAGCAATGCTCCTTTTTCTCAGCAATATGGGACAATGTTACTTCAGAGACAGGAATATGGTGATACAGTGTTTTATAACAGCATGGGCCCGGTAGCAAGGGATTCCAGGCAACGTTCCTTGAAACAAATACAGTGAAGCAATGCTCCTTTTTCTCAACAATATGGGACAATGTTACTTCAGAGACAGGAATATGGTGATACAGTGTTTTATAACAGCATGGGCCCGGTAGCAAGGGATTCCAGGCAACGTTCCTTGAAACAAATACAGTGAAGCAATGCTCCTTTTTCTCAACAATATGGGACAATGTTACTTCAGAGACTGCAATATGGTGATACAATGTTTTATAACAGCATGGGCCCGGGAGCATGGGATTCCAGGCAGTGTTCCTTGAAACAAATACAGTGAAGCAATGCTCCTTTTTCTCGACAATATGGGACAGTGTTTCTTCAGAGACAGGAATATGGTGAGGTGGCGTTCTACAGCTTAGCAGTATGGGCCAGAGCCCCCATGGGGTCCCATGCAGGTAGTACTACAGGTGTTGTCTTCATAATAGCCTGTACATCATCAGGTACATACTTCTTATCAACAACAACTTCATACACAAATTCGGAGAAAAATTTGTCAGTCATCTGAATGTACCCTGAAACAACAAATAAGTGAATTTTATACTTGTGGGATAAATGAACTGATGGTCTGGAAAAAAAGCAGAATGGACCACTTGCCCCTTTTTAAGAGAGAATATAGCTGAGATTATTTTATGTGGTCTATTATGCTATGATAAGATATGATCAGTCATACACCAAAATGGTATGTAGAAACTTTATTGTTTTAATAAAAAGAAATTTAAATGCCTCACTTTTAACACAGATAAGTAATATACAATGTCTTGTTCTTCAAACATATCTTTGCTGTGAGGTCACATGTTCTCTCATTGGTCAATTGCCTACCAATCAAATGTTTTCAAACATATCTTTGCTGTGAGGTCACATGTTCTCTCATTGGTCAATTGCCTACCAATCAAATGTTTTCAAACATATCTTTGCTGTGAGGTCACATGTTCTCTCATTGGTCAATTGCCTACCAATCAAATGTTTTCAAACATATCTTTGTTGTGAGATCACATGTTCTCTCATTGGTCAATTGCCTACCAATCAAATGTTTTCAAACATATCTTTGCTGTGAGATCACATGTTCTCTCATTGGTCAATTGCCTAACAATCAAATGTTTTCAAACATATCTTTGTTGTGAGATCACATGTTCTCTCATTGGCCAATTGCCTACCAATCAAATGTTTTCAAACATATCTTTGCTGTGAGGTCACATGTTCTCTCATTGGTCAATTGCCTACCAATCAAATGTTTTCAAACATATCTTTGCTGTGAGATCACATGTTCTCTCATTGGCCAATTGCCTACCAATCAAATGTTTTCAAACATATCTTTGTTGTGAGATCACATGTTCTCTCATTGGTCAATTGCCTACCAATCAAATGTTTTCAAACATATCTTTGCTGTGAGATCACATGTTCTCTCATTGGCCAATTGCCTACCAATCAAATGTTTTCAAACATATCTTTGCTGTGAGATCACATGTTCTCTCATTGGTCAATTGCCTACCAATCAAATGTTTTCAAACATATCTTTGCTGTGAGATCACATGTTCTCTCATTGGCCAATTGCCTACCAATCAAATGTTTTCAAACATACCTTTGCTGTGAGATCACATGTTCTCTCATTGGCCAATTGCCTACCAATCAAATGTTTTCAAACATATCTTTGCTGTGAGATCACATATTCTCTCATTGGTCAATTGCCTACCAATCAAATGTTTTCAAACATATCTTTGCTGTGAGATCACATGTTCTCTCATTGGCCAATTGCCTACCAATCAAATGTTTTCAAACATATCTTTGCTGTGAGATCACATGTTCTCTCATTGGCCAATTGCCTACCAATCAAATGTTTTCAAACATATCTTTGCTGTGAGATCACATGTTCTCTCATTGGCCAATTGCCTACCAATCAAATGTTTAATTGATGACAATATGGTTTATTTTTAGAGACCCATACCTTTCTCCCCATGGTCTTCTCCCCAGCTGTTCTCTACTCTCCATTTACTGGTAGTCTCATCCTGTAAACATACAATAACATTTGGTACTCTCATCATTTAAACATGCAATAGCTTTTGGTACTCTCATTCAGTCAACATACAATATACAATAACATTGGTACCCTCATCCTGTAAACATACAATAACATTTGTTACTCTCATCCTTTAAACATTCAATAACATTTAGTACTCTCATTCTGTCAACATTCAATAACATTGGTACTCTCATCCTGTAAACATACAATAACATTTAGTACTATCATTCTGTCAACATACAATAACATTGGTACTTTCATCCTGTAAACATACAATAACATTGGTATTCTCATTCTATAAACATACAATAACATTGGTACTCTCATCCTGTTAGCATACAATAACATTTGATACTCTCATCCTGAAAACAGAATAATATTTAGTACTCCCATCCTTTAAACATACAATCACATCTGGTACTCTCATCCTGTAAACATATTATAACATTTGGTACTCTCATTCTGTCAACATACAATAACATTTGGTACTCTCATCCTGTAAACATATAATAACATTTGGTACTCTCATCCTGTAAACATATGATAACATTTGGTACTCTCATTCTGTCAACATAAAATAACATTTGGTACTCTCATCCTGTAAACATATAATAACATTTGGTACTCTCATTCTGTCAACATACAATAACATTGGTAGTCTCATCCTGTAAATATACAATAGCATTTGGTACTCTCATTCTGTCAACATACAATAACATTTGGTACTCTCATCCTGTAAACATATAATAACATTTAGTACTCTCATTCTGTCAACATACAATAACATTGGTAGTCTCATCCTGTAAACATACAATAGCATTTGGTACTCTCATCCTGTAAACATACAATAACATTTGTACTCTCATCCTTTAAACATACAATAGCATTTGGTACTCTCATTCTGTCAACATACAATAACATTTGGTACTCTCATCCTGTAAACATATAATAACATTTGGTACTCTCATTCTGTCAACATACAATAACATTGGTAGTCTCATCCTGTAAACATACAATAGCATTTGGTACTCTCATCCTGTAAACATACAATAGCATTTGGTACTCTCATCCTGTAAACATACAATAACATTTGGTAGTCTCATCCTGTAAACATACAATAGCATTTGGTACTCTCATTCTGTAAACATACAATAGCATTTGGTACTCTCATTCTATCAACATACAATAACATTGGTACCCTCATCCTGTAAACATACAATAACATTTGGTGCTCTCATCCTGTAAACATACAATAGCATTTGGTACTCTCATTCTATCAACATACAATAACATTGGCACTCTCATCCTGTAAACATACAATAACATTTGGTGCTCTCATCCTGTAAACATATAATAACATTTGGTACTCTCATTCTGTAAACATACAATAGCATTTGGTACTCTCATTCTATCAACATACAATAACATTGGTACCCTCATCCTGTAAACATACAATAACATTTGGTGCTCTCATCCTGTAAACATACAATAGCATTTGGTACTCTCATTCTATCAACATACAATAACATTGGCACTCTCATCCTTTAGACATACAATAACATTTGGTACCCTCATCCTTAAGATACAACATACAATAAGATTCTTTACAGGGTGCCTTATAATTGCAGAAACCAATGTTATATTTCTTAAAGACATCAACCAAATTCAATCAAATTGAAGGATGTCATTATCTCAATTTCAAATCCAAAATACCTTCAATTTAACAGTAGTATGAACAATCAATATATTTCATAGTTAAAAGTCACTAGCCATTGGATAAATTAGTTATGTACTATTCAGTTTTGGATATGGGAAAAATCCCTCATTAAATGAATAATAATTATGACATCAATTTGACCCTCATGATATAACCCATATTCCTCCTGTAAAATGTATGAGGTACAAATGATTCCTGTTAGTGTGTATGTTTAGTGTAACTGCTTATACAGTATAACAATGTGTAATAAGAGATATAAGGATGATGAACTCCAAGTTGAAGACCAATTCCTGGAGTATGTAAGGACAACTATTATATATTCAATCCTACTAATTATGATATTCAAGAATGTGTCTGGTCTGGCTATTGACTTAATACAATGAGACATTCCCAGACTAATCAAAATATGAATAAGATAGAAATAGGCAAATCTTATAGAATAATACATTTATTAGTCATCATCCACCGAAAAACCAATAACAAGTCCACCCACTATACTCAAACAAAATAGAGCTATCATGTAATGTGTGAAATGTCAAGGATCAATTTATACGTGCTGACCATGAGCCTGATATCCTTATGACACACGTCCCTTTTTGACTATTTTACCATATTAAGAACTTCTAATACGCATTTGAGGAAAAAATAAATTTCAAACATGAATTGGCTTCATTCTCCAGTAGCAGTATCTTAAGATCCAGAAAACCTTCTTTCTCTCTCTGAGTGATTTTGTACACCTTATTAGGATGATGACTGGCTTGAGAAGGGTGTACATTGTTGAGGCAAGATTGGCACATTTTGTGAGGGGAGTGTAGAACCATATATAGCCAAAACGTATATACATACCTCATTTATTGAGACACCTGTGAGTAACATAGCATGAGTCATCAGAGACTCCCCATAGATGAGTCTGTCAGATTTATTCAAGCCAAGTACAGTAGTTCCAAACACCAGGTCATAGTCATACCTAAAACACAAATACATAGATGAGTCTGTCTGATTTATTCAGGCCTAGTACAGTAGTTCCAAACACCAAGTCATAGTCATACCTAAAACACAAATACATAGATGAGTCTGTCTGATTTATTATAGTACAGTAGTTCCAAACACCAAGTCATAGTCATACCTAAAACACAAATACATAGATGAGTCTGTCTGATTTATTCAGGCCTAGTACAGTAGTTCCAATCACCAAGTCATAGTCATACCTAAAACACAAATACATAGATGAGTCTGTCTGATTTATTCAGGCCTAGTACAGTAGTTCCAAATACCAAGTCATAGTCATACCTAAAACACAAATACATAGATGAGTCTGTCTGATTTATTCAGGCCTAGTACAGTAGTTCCAAATACCAAGTCATAGTCACACCTAAAACACAAATACATAGATGAGTCTGTCTGATTTATTCAGGCCTAGTACAGTAGTTTCAAACACAATGTCATAGTCATACCTAAAACACAAATACATAGATGAGTCTGTCTGATTTATTCAGGCCTAGTACAGTAGTTTCAAACACAATGTCATAGTCATACCTAAAACACAAATACATAGATGAGTCTGTCTGATTTATTCAGGCCTAGTACAGTAGTTTCAAACACAATGTCATAGTCATACCTAAAACACAAATACATAGATGAGTCTGTCTGATTTATTCAGGCCTAGTACAGTAGTTCCAAACACCAAGTCATAGTCATACCTAAAACACAAATACATAGATGAGTCTGTCTGATTTATTCAGGCCTAGTACAGTAGTTCCAAATACCAAGTCATAGTCACACCTAAAACACAAATACATAGATGAGTCTGTCTGATTTATTCAGGCCTAGTACAGTAGTTCCAAATACCAAGTCATAGTCACACCTAAAACACAAATACATGGATGAGTCTGTCAGATTTATTCAAGCCAAGTACAGTAGTTCCAAACACAAGGTCATAGTCTTACCTAAAACACAAATACATAGATGAGTCTGTCTGATTTATTCAAGCCTAGTACAGTAGTTCCAAATACCAAGTCATAGTCATACCTTAAATACACCAATGTTAAAAATTCACAGCTGCCTAACTGCCAATGGCAATCTATTTATGGTCATTGGCAATTGACTAGGAAAACACTGATTGCCAAAAGATCAAATTGTACTGAAAGTCAATGTTTGATTGTCACTCGAATCATATTTTTCATCAATTGTGAACCCTGAAATACATGTACGGATTCAGTCAACAACAGTGGTTCATTATAAAACACAAATTAATACAGCAAAACCTGTAAATCCAACATTATCTCTAATCTGAACATGTGTACACTTTCTAGGTTCCTATTTCGTTATCTCTCATTGACTTACATATTAAGAAACTTTAAATGTTAATACCAGCTAATCCTTACACTTGACCAGTGCCTTGATTATGTTAAACTTAGACAGGTTTTACTGTAATGTCATTTAGGGGTAATGTCTAAAGCATCACATTGAATTCTACACACAATGAAAATGCAAATCAATAAACATATTTCTCACACTTTCTAGATGATTTGTTACATGCTATAATAAGGCCATAAGAAGTAGATTCTTTGTTTTGTGTCCCCTTGCTTGCACGATTTTGAGTAAACAAAAAAAATAAACACATCTAAATAGCAATCACAAGGGTCTGAAAGTACCATCATATCGCATTCCGTTCAATCAGAAACAGACGAAATGGCGGATAATTTGATGTGCGTCAAAATAGACAGTGTTATAATTACTTTGGCATATATTGTGTATTTTCTTATTTTTTACCCTTGAATAATAGCTATTTTTAAAGATATTGTATAAAATGTATAGATATGTGTTTGTAATCACTGCAAATTGGTATGCCATCCCTTTTTATGCCCATAAAATGTATACATTTCTCAGCAAACAAGTTTGTGTTTTTTCTTGAGTTTGTGTTTGTTTTCCTTGTACCCTTGCATGATTTAGATTTTGCCAGGACGCAAAACAAAGAATCTACTTCTTATGGCCTAAACAAGAAGTCAGTGGTGCTTATCCCTAATGGGCATTATGTAACACTCCAGTGTTACTTCTTTTTAGGATTGGACAAGAAACAGTTGCAGGTGAAGGATCACCATGGGGCCATTAACAGAAGCTTCATAAAGTTAAGAATTCGTAAAGTCTATTGTTCTCTAACTGTGACGCCATTATATCCATGGTTGCAACAATTGATTTACGAATTCGTAACTTTACGAACTTTCTGTATATGACCCCCAGATAATTATCCAAAGAGTGGGAAAAAATTCCTGCCTGATCTTTACCCTTAATCTAACATGGAGAGTATGGACATTATTCTGTGATTTACTACAAAATCACTTAACCTACTGGTTATATAGATGTCACTCAGGTTAAGTAAGTGCCTAAAATGAACTTACATTTCTGTATCATTGAAGCCAAGTTTTCCGTTGAAGCATTTCCCAACATCTGTGCCAAACCATACAGCCTGTAGAAAAAGTTCAAAAAATATAAAGCATATATTAGCAATGGAGTTTATGCTTCATGTTTTTAGAGAACTTGTAAATGTACATGAACATATTATGAATTAGGGCTCTCTAAGGATTAGTTTGAGGATTAGGTATAAGGTCTCCGGAAAAATCCAGTGACAGTTGTTAATGTTCAAATTTTCCAAAAAAATAGGTAGGGTAGGTTGACAGAGAGGCATCACATTAACAATATCCACCAATAATAACAAACTTACCTACAATTGATTTATCAGGAATATCCACTCAAACAAAGTAAAATATGAGCATTTTCAGATAAACAGTGAAGACATGAAAAAATGGAATGTGTCAATCATACATGTTTTCCAAATATCACAAAAGTGTACATAAAACATTAAAACACATTCCTATGTGATGTGTGTTTAACTCAAACTATAAGAATCATCATCCAAAAAACATGTGAGTTAGCCATGCAGTTAGGCAAGACAAAGTTAGATATATTATAGTTGTCAAGTCATATTTCAATACATTATTACCTCGTCATTCTTGATGGATTCTGCGGCACATTTCTTGAGCACATCAACGGGTTGATTCACATATAATACAGGCCTTGCACCCATCATATTGTTTAAGTATTCCACTGTATACAGCTTATTGAATGGATTCTGTGGCCTTGGATCATTAGTCAATACAATCTACAACGAAATGGGTTTGTGACCCTACTATCACACCAAACTAGTTCTCACTACGTTCTCAAAAACGGGCTTCAACTGTGTACGAACGGACTGGACCTACTAAGAACCGTTTGGGATCTATTAACAAACTTCATCGAACGTACTCGAACGGGTAGGTCCTCTAGAACTTAGACAATGCTCAAAATGTTCTCGTGGTCGTCACGTTCTACAATTAGAACGAGTGACAACGTACTAATGACGAGCTGGACGTACTACGAACGGAACCGTCGTACTTCAATCCTACTAGGGACGTTTTAACAACGAGTTGAATTGTCTGAGGACGTGTTGAGAACGAGGTAGAACTAATTGCAAACGGGTTTAAACTGATTGAGAACGTATTTAACGCTGCTTATGAACGAGTTAGCAAAATATAGCTATCACACCAAACAAGTTGCCACTGCGTTCTTCAAAACTGTGTGCGAACGGAATGAACGTAGCTGTAACTTTCTAAGGTCTATTTACGAACTTTATGATCGTTCTCAGACGGGAATGTGATTTTAGAATTTTGAATCGATTCAAAATTCGATGGCGACCATAACATTGTGTAATCAGGTCATGTTGACCTTCTAGACTAAGGGACGCGTTCTACTACGTTGCACACCGACATGGTGCGACCTGAACGAACTGCGAACGAGAAGGACGTATTGAAGACTGTTTAAGAAGGAAGAAGCTAATTATTTCAGACATATTTCCCGACCACAGCCAGATTGAGCCCGTTTTACGACGTTTTCGTAGGACTGGCAAGAACGGGTAAGAACGAGTTTGGTGTGATAGGGGGGTTAACGGATTGACAGACAGATGGATGAACTGTCCGATTTAGAATCATACTTCATTCATAGGGATAAACATGTAATACAGCCATTTCCTGCATGTGTATACATGAAGTTACACAGGTATTACAACTCATTAGTTTTAATGAAGCAAAACATACATCAATTCAATGGTTCATTTACTTGATTAGAACTTGGCAGATCTTATTTGATTAACATAGTTTAATGAAGGTAAGCTAACCATTGAAATACTGTTAAAATATCCTAAAGCATGAAGTAGCATGGTCTAATAGTTTGATACGAAGTATAGATGGCTGTATCGAGACACAGTGCATTGTGCGAAGTTTGACTTGCTTTTTTCTGCTAACATCACTCAGATTTTTGTTTCCTTATGGTGCCTTACAGGACAAATAAACAAGGAATGACCATGTCAATTATACACTTTTGGCATTTTTTATTAAGAAACCAAAAAAAACTTCAGGGCAACAAACTATCAATTCTTGCAAATGGATACAAAAAAATACAAGAACACAAATGTGTACAAAATGTCCCCACCAATGGGTGATCCTGTCAAATGGTTATCCTGAAAATGAGTAGACAAGACTTTTCCAACACAATTTGAGGACGGAAATCCAAAATGGCCACCATAAAATTTACCCAGAATGCCAAAAATTTAGTCAGTTCTAGGTTTTAATACTAAGAACCATCCCTGAAAATTTGAAATTGATCCGTCACACAATTAACCAGAAAACATGTCAACAAGACTTTACAGAAAAGATTTCAAGATGGAAAATCCAAAATGGCTGCCTTGACATTTACCCAGAATGTCAAAAAACTAATCTGTTTCTAGATTTTCAAACTAAGAATCATCCCTGAAAACATGAAATTGATCTAGCGAACGGTTCACCTGAAAACGGGTAGACAAGACTTTACAGACAAGATTTTAGGACAGAAAATCCAAAATGGCTGCCTTAACATTTATGCAGAATGCAAAAAAACTAATCAGATGTAGATGTCCATACTAAGAATCATCCCTGAAAATTTGAAATTGATCTACCAAACGGTTCACCTAAAAACACATAGACAAGACTTTACAGGCAAGATTTTAAGACAGAAAATCCAAAATGGCTGCCTTGACATTTATCCAGAATGCCAAAAAACTAATCAGATCTAGATTTTCATACTAAGAATCATCCCTGAAAATTTGAAATTGATCTACAGAATGGTTCACCTGGAAATGCGTAGACAAGACTTTACAGACAAGATTTTAGGACGGAAAATCCAAAATGGCTGCCTTGACATTTACCCAGAATGCCAAAAAACTAATCAGTTCTAGATTTTCATACTAAGAATCATCCCTGAAAATTTAAAATTGATCTACTGAACGGTTCACCTGAAAACACGTAGACAAGACTTAACAGACAAGATTTTAGGACGGAAAATCCAAAATGGCTGCCTTGACATTTACCCAGAATGCCAAAAAACTAATGAGATCTAGATTTTCATACTAAGAATCATCCCTGAAAATTTGAAATTGATCCACCAAACGGTTCACCTGAAAACTTGCAGACAAGACTTCACAGACAAGATTTTAGGACCGAAAAATCCAAAATGGCCGACAATAAAAAAGTTATTATGAGTTTTTGCTGATTTCTTTTTACAAAATTATCACATATAACTACTGTTAACAATAACATAGGGTTTTACAACAAAGTACATCTGAAATTATTTATAAAGCTACTAAATAGTTAAAGTATGAAAACTCAAAAACACCATTCAATATGATACAAAGTATTATCGCGTGCTAACTTTTCTTAAGACATTCAAAATGGCTGACACGACTGAGCTAACAGGTCCAAAACCTAATCAGATGTAGAATGAAGTGAGCTGAACAAGATGTTCAAGTTTTAAAAGCAACTGTGAAGTCATTTTTCTTAAAGTTTGCAGACAAGGATTTTAGCATTTGACTTCAAAATGGCCGACAGGAAGTAGGTTTCGAGTTAAATTTTTTTCATCCACATCTATATGCACTCATAAGTTATCCCTGAAAATTTGAAGGTGATATCTGAAGCAGCTTTGGAGAAAACTCCCGGATGTACGGACAGACGGACGGACAGACAGTCTGACGCGCCTAGGCCGACAATATGGCCCCACACTATGTGGTGGGGACATTAGCGCCTAGGCCGACAATATGGCCCCACACTATGTGGTGGGGACATTATAAAAAAATGTAAAACTTGTAAAATGAACCAATGTCAATGTCAATTACAAAAATTGGTGGTAAAAATGAAATGTTACTCAGTGGATAAAATCTACAATACACATACCTTGTCTTCCATGTTGAATACATTTTGCTTGATATGTTCTTGGTAGAAAGCTAATGGTGTTATCGGCCCCACTTTTTGGTATTTTTTGTCCTTATCATAATACTCCCAAATGATTGTCTCAGGAGGACTTCCAACACTGATCGAAATAATACGGTACATCTGCAAAATAAATAAAGTACACTTTTCGTGGTTTTATTGGTACTTTGTACATGTATTTAGCTAAAGGTGTGAATGAGAAGTTTATTGAAAATCCAATTGTCTTGTTGATGTTTAAATTGATCAATAAAAAATATGCAATATTCAGATTTATGAAAATATGTTGGTTGGTCAAGGGTAGTAAGATATTGGTACATTAATATATGTTAATAAAAGCAAAGCTTGTCAGAATGATCAATCCCTAAACAGAGATCACATGACTATTTATGACGTCAGAGGTCAAGAGGTAGCATCTAGGCTTTCATTACCTATGAAGGCAGGCTTTTAGATCCAAAATAAATATTTTTGAGAAGTGAAAATTGTTAACTCCTAGCTGGTACTAATTGCAAGATTATCTAATGTACATGAGAAGAACAAACCTCTTCCATCATTGTTTCCCTCAGAGTTGTGAGCTGATCATCTGTTGAACCTTCATCTACAGCTTTCTTTAACTTGTAGCAAAACTCCCTGATCTACAATGAATAAGTACAATATACAAGACAATAAACAATATATTGATTTTAAAAAACTACAATGTACAATATATCAAAAGACTTACACTTACATACATGTATATGGATATATGGATGTTATTTATAATTATATTTATTAATGAGCAATCTCTCATTGAAAAACCTTTTTTTGTAGACTACACTCAACATATGATTCCAAATGACGAAAGAATATTATAAAATGTAATCATACTAATGTACAATTCCAAAGCAGTTTTAATAAAACAAGCAGACAACAAGACAATAAGATGAAAACATGTTACCTACGACCTGGTAAGTTATGGCAACTATTTAAGTGTATTCATACAACCCTTTCCAAATTATGAGATGCAAGCATATAACATACTTTATTATTGATGAGTCTTCCAAGTCGCATTGATTTCTCGCAACTGTACACATCTGGCCAGCATTTCTTGGGCATCAGTCCATACTTCTCCACCAAATTGACCAGCATGTCCCACTGCCCCCCATCCTCTGATGGGTTGTGCAGGAGGTGGGAGATTAAGCGGCCATCCACTTTCTCTCCTTTCTTTAAGATTTCTGTCAGTGCACTGAGGATGTAGTTGCTTCTTTCAATCTGAAAAATATTAATATTTTAATGTAGTGTAACGACCTTTGGGCAAGTCCATCTGGGAGCTGTAGTGTAACGAGCCAGATACTAGACCCAAAAGGGAGTGTGCTCAATTCAATGCCCAGTGTGGAAATCGAACCCAGGACTTTCTGTTCTCCAGTCAGACGCTCTACCCCTGAGCCATAAGGGCTAGCCACTACAGCTGAGACTGTAGAAGCAACTTGCTACCAAAGGTCATTACAGTAGTGTTACAGTTGCATTTTATATGACAGAGGGAATTTACTATTTATCATGTGACTCACATGTAGTCATGTACATAATGAATCCAGTACAAATATTTAATACTGAAAATTTTTTATCATGAGACAGAGACATGTTCATATGTTTGAACAAGGTCAAGAACTAAGTAAGGCCAAGGTTTATCTTATCAAAGACACATGTTCCAAAATGCAACTTAAATTTTGCATCTTGTCTATTTGTCACTAGCCTTCATATACCCATGCACATGTATTGCTTATTATGGCTTATGAGAGTTCCAAGTGAGTTTTGGTTTCAAGTTCACACTGTACCCCTGTACCTCGAAAACCTCCCAAGAGGAACATTTTTGAGGTACCAAAGGTGTTCTACTTATACAGGCCTTACTGTAACATATACTATAAAATCTATTTTTGACAT
The DNA here is from genome assembly GCA_903813345.2 of Owenia fusiformis. Lineage (NCBI taxonomy): Eukaryota > Metazoa > Annelida > Polychaeta > Sabellida > Oweniidae > Owenia > Owenia fusiformis. Next base: position 1,483,365 of record CAIIXF020000012.1, on the reverse strand, counting down.
TGGCCATCTCTTTACTATTCTAAAACAAAAAAGTCTTTATTTTTTAAAACAAAATATTTTCACATTTTTCAAGTAATGTAAGTTTAAATGGATTTAAAAATCATCAAAAATGAAAGCATGCGATAAAATGAATGATAATTTGATGTTTCATATTTTAAAAAGTAGATGCCTCCGGAATGATAAGTGTGACACATAAAAAAAATCAAAATAGTGTAGTTTTTACCTTATCCCAAAAGAACAGATGCCCTTGGCTGAATTCGAAATCCTCAATATTTTTCTCCTTACAGAAGGCAATTCTGATAGCATTCATACACGCGAAGATCCAACATCTTCCAGAGCTCTTCTGATTGGTCACTGGTTTCCCTTCAGTTTTGATCTAAAACATTATGATAGGTCAATTTTTTAAGGATTTAAAAGGAGTAAAAATCTTAATTTTGCATTGTAGCCACTTGCTACCTTAAAAAATTCAATAGCTCACTTTTTTATTCCAGATTGTACCTATGTAATTTTCAACCAGGATTATCAGTAGATTGATAAATCTTAAACACTCACCTTATGAGTATAAACATGATGGGGTCCATTGATGACATCACGCTTCAGGACGACATCTAACATATCTTGACGTGAGCAAACATTTTGAGCCAGATGATTCTTCGGATCTGCATCAAACTTTGCCTTGAATGCAGCGATTGTCTCAGTAGGAATTCCTGCCATTTTGTAAGCAAATTGTCGAATCATAAACGAAATCCAACTAAAAATGTAATAAGTAAACACTCGATTAAATACAGTATTGGATTAGACCTCTAACAAGCATATTTATCTTTAAATCATCTAACCTATTTCCAAGTTTCAAGTACAGTAAAACCTATCTACTCCGAATACCATTTGAACTGGCTAAAAGTGTTCAGATTAAAAGGTGTTAACATTTTTTACTAAGGAGATAGTCCCTAGAATATTCTGTATTCTCTGTATTGCTACTGAGATTGTCGTCTCGAAGCCTCCGTACCAATATTTTTCTGTATTGCTACGGGGATGATCAATGGGGACAATCTCAGTAACAATACAGACTGGAACAGCACAAGAATTGCCCAATCAAAGGAATGCCATTCCTAAAACATTTCTTAGTAACACAGGCCCTCTGGTTAGTATTATCATCTTAACAATTTGGATACATTATTTGAAGAATGTCATTTTAGAGCTAACCAAAAATTGCAAAAAGGCCTTAGTTAGCTTTAATGTCCTGTTTAAGAACCCCTATTCTTACCATTGAAAATGGATTCTACCAATACTTTCCCATATGAATATACTTGTTGAGACTCGAAGAGTTCTGAGTTAATGAGTCGATAGTCAATGGTGTATATCCCCCTGTTAAATCAATGCACCCTTGCTGAAAACCTCATTTTATCAGAAAAACTCAAGTTGATAGAGTCTCAACAAGTAGATTAATATGGGATAGTATTGCTAGAATCCATTTACAATAGTAAGAATAGGGGTTCTTAAACAGGACATTGGGTTTGTTTTTTAGAAATTCTGTTGCCTCAATTTAGTTTGAGGATGCTTTAGATAAACTGTAACATATATGTGCCATTATTTTAATGGTGTTATTTTCTAGAGTTCTTGTCTACTTATTGCAAAGATGGAGAGTGGAAGTTTAAATACTTCGCTGAATTGGATAAAGATGCTGCTGAAGTTTTTAAATGCAAGTAGAGCAAAATAAGAATCAATGTTGTAATGCAGGAATAGTTGCCTAGATATAATTTGTTGAAATAAATTTTGTTTGACATAACATGTCAACAAGAACACAAATGTGTACAACATGACACCACCAATAGATTTTTTTATCCTGAATGGCCAACACTAATCAGTTGACTAGACAAAGTTTTAAGACAAAAAATCCAAAATGGCGGCCTTTATATTTGCCTTAATACTTGTGTAGGCATTCATAAGGTATGTATGCATGCTTGAATCACATTCTTTATGTAATATTACCATGTTTTCAGGGTTTAATTAGTTCTGCTTGAACGACTGAACGATTAAATTAACGCATCAAAGGCAAAATGATCATGGAGGTCAGATAAAAAACGAGGCCCGGCTAGGTCTAATGTTGTTGGACTAGCCAAGCCCCTGTGGACTTATCCCGTGGACTATAGTCCCGAGAACGTCTCAATCTTTTGCTTGTACGATTACAACATGGGAGAATTTGAGAAATTTCTACGCTTCTTACACTTAAGATACCTACTTCAATAGATTCCTTGGTATTTTAGCATTCTTTTCGTCTAGTTGAATCCACAATTGTCTGGATTTATCGGCAGAACGAAGAAATTTTTGTTTTTGATCACAATATTTGTGTGTAAAATTTAACTTATTTCAACCATCAAATTCCTCCATTTATTGGTACTTCCAGGCCACTTCTGGGCCAGTCAAACGGGAATCTCCTTTTAAATCCAACCGCCATCTTGAAAAGTGATGGAATCTCTCTGGATGAAAAAGAAAAATGTTGCCGTTCTGTCTATATACCCAGATAATTGTGGATTCAACTACACGAAAAGAATAAAATACCCAGGAATCTATTGAAGTAGGTATCTAAGTGTAAGAGGCGTAGAAAATTCTCCCATGTTGTAATCGTACAGGCAAAAGATTGAGACGTTCTCACTCTCAGGAATATAGACTAGTCCTGGCACGGGATAACTGTGGACCGTACAAAGAAAGTCGTCCTTATTTCGACGATGAACTCTGATTACCGCAGTTAGGACAGAGATTTATTGAAAACTGAAAGAGTGAAAACAAAGCACTCTTTAGAGAAGCGAAGTCGAACCAATGCAAAGGCTAAAATAACACAAATGGTCTTTTAAAGAATTTAAAAAAACAATATTTTAATCTACTTTACCACCAATTTCGATCACAAAAAACATCAAAATTTGAAGCAATTATCAGACTTAATACAGTGTGTAGACTAAACTCAATGTAGTATGTTAGAGGATCTACTTACGGAGATATTGTGCAATAAACTACCGGCTGATCTGTAGGGAATTTATCCAGCAACGTAAATATAAATGAAGGATCGAAAATGTAGAGTTAAGAACCGAAATTGTTGTATTAAAATAGTTGTTGATTCATTCCATGTATATTTGTTTTTCAAATATCAATCTATCTAATTGATTATACAAATAAAATATTATGATATCTATTTTTGATATTATAGCAAACATAATACGATTACTATTTCTTTGTTTGTTTAGAGGATCTTGCATAAAGTTTGCATTATAGATGTTACTCAGACACTTCCGGTAAGAGAAAATATGAAAATATATTTTAGAGTCGTGTATTTTATAATTTAACCTAGTAGAAGGCTTGTCATGGCCATCTAATTGTATCATGGTGTAAAATAAGATCCATTTAAGGTAATTGTATCCATCTTGTTTCCACAATCTTCTAAGTATGTACTAAAAGTAGGTGGTTAGTCTATATATTTTTCTAAATTATCACTGGTGAGTGATAATTGATAGTAGAAAGTAGGCTTTGTGAACATAGAAGACAATTGACCAATTCTTGGAATTTTACATATAGCTGTAGAAATTGATAAGGTTAACACTTCACTGCGACGAACATCTAGTACATGTACCAATTTAATCCGTGTCAGGACTATAGTCCTGAGAACATACAGTTGGGGACATAAATAAATGACAGGTGGATTTGCTGAAGTGAGGATTTCCCATGTTAAAAATAAGAGAATTTACAAGAGGCCATAAATCAGTGGATGAGATTATACAAAATGTAAAATATACAAATTTTAAGGGATATGAATCTAGACAATATTGGAAATTATGGGCTTTCAGACCACCATAATTAGGAAATGGTGATCGAAAATCGACCTGTCATTTACTTTTGTCCCCAACTGTATCAATCTTTAGCCTGTATGATTACAACATGGGAGAAAAAATTCTCCCATGTTGTACGCCTCTTACACTTACGATACCTACTTCAATAGATTCCTTGTTTTTTCTATGAAAAAGAAAAATGTTCTTGTTCTGCTGATAAACCCAGATAATCGTCGATTCAACTGCACGAAAAGAATGCTAAAAAAACCAGGAATCTATTGAAGTAGGTACATGTATCTTACAATGTAAGTGTAAGAGGCGTAGAAAATTCTACAGGCAAAAGATTGAGACATTCTCAGGACTGCAGTCCTGGCATGGGATATGTTATTTGTGTTATCATCTTAGTATAGAGGACAGGGAAGCAATGTTTCACATCGTTTCTGTCTCTGGTACCCATCTACTCATTTTCTCTGTTTCTTTCAAACAATATCAGATACTGTATAATAAAGTGGTGATGATTTTAGATTTCCATGGAGGAACTCCTGAAGCGAGAACTGGGGACTAGCCGCTTGGAGCCTTATGGGTTTGGGGGTGGGGGCTGTATTAGCAGTGGCCAGGGATATGTCACAGACACAGGAAGAATATTTGCAAAACATAATTCCAAATCTGAGGTAAATGTCAAACAGGTTCACTCTAAATTATTTGGGTAGGTGTGTACAGCACAACCAAGAATGGTATTAAGATTGGCGATATCAGTTGCCAAAGCCTGAGACAAATCACTGGAAAAGTAGATTTTGCAGTCAATTTCAACTTTTTTTCGTGACATTAAATGACTTATATAATTAGTCTGAGAGGAACTAAAGATGGAAACCTTCAATCTTGAGAGGAAATTGACAAGGAAGAAAGGCTCAAAAAGGGGGTTTTGGTTCGGCACATAGGTATTAAGAGCTATATTAGAGTGAGTATATTGGGGGGAGGGGGATGGGGGTGTGATCGCACCCATCGCACCCTGGCTACGCCTATGTTTGTTAATATGTTTCTTTGATTTTGGTTAATAAAATCATGATCATCTTATAAATTATAGACAATTCTTCAAGTTACCAGCTCAAGTCATCACATATTCTAGTGTCTAATAGCAGAATCCTACAGTAGAAACTTCCCCAATGAATTTAATGTAAAGCGAACTGTAAAATATTGTGGCCTAATATATCTATATATCCAGTCAACTGTACTTGCAGGCAAGGCGTATGTTTGATGGAGAATATGCAAGTTTAGAGGCAATTGATAAGACAGAAACCATAAGAGCTCCTAAACCTATAAAGGTCAGTAAGGCTGAGCAAGGTATTTACTTACTATATGTACATGAAGTTCTTGGATCACCAGAAGAAATGTTTGTTTAACAGGATTTTGACAAACAGGGTGTATTCATGACACTGCCCCTCCTACTTTCTCAAATTTGAGGTAAACTTGCTGGAATTCTCTACATGCCTTGAATGCGAATCTGCACTTTGGTATACATACATGTAGCAGATAAGCAGAAGTTCTGAAAGTTCTCTTGAAAGCCCATGGATATAGTGAAGCCCTCCGTCCATCCATCAGTCAGTCCATCCGCCTGTCCGGGATATAACTTGAATACTCTTCATATTTGTTGGAAATATAAATAGTGGTGACTAGTTTTAGGATAAAAAATTAGTTTCATTATATTGTATAATTTTTCTTGTTTGGGCCTGGTAACATTCAAAATGGTCACCCAATGTAGGATTTCTAGTTGCATTTAGACTCAGGCATGTCTGTCATTCTTTTCCTCCTTCTACTATATTTTATTGGTATGATTTGTTTTTTAGGTGATAGACCAGCCATCAGGTGGCGCTGTGTTAGTGGCAGAATATGTCGATATCAAAAGTCTTTCAAAATATGCGTCACAACTGGGAGAGCAGCTGGCACAGTAAGTTTCAAATCAACAATAATATATTTCGCCATGTCGTTCCTTTACCTCTGATGTAATAAGACTTTGGAATGAGGTTGACCTTTTGATGTACAGTAATAGTGAAGCAATAATTGGTGTAGGAGTAAAAATTAGTCTGAAATAAGAAAAAGAAGGATAGTAATCAGAGTACCTGCAAACTCTATCATGGGTGCCTTGCAGGCCTTCCGAAGAGAGGACAAAATTTTCCCAGTGATACTCCCATACCTGTTTGTAAATCAGAAGGTGAACATACCATTTTTTAATAATAATATTTTTAATAATTTATAAAGCTCCTGCTTTGATCACAATTTGATTATTTTTAGAATGCACCTTTATAATGATGAGGTTGGGAAAAGATTATCTCTCCAAGAAAGCTCTGTCCACAAAGATGAAAGCCTAGAATATGTGTCAAGGTTTGGTTTCCCGGTGACAACATGTTGTGGGTACCTTCCACAGGATAACACATGGCAGGATGACTGGGTGGTATGTACACTACTACACTATGGCCATTTTAGATTACTATAACTGCAGTTTATGTCATTTGTGATGTGCTGTTGTATGCTGTTAATAGCTTTATGTATCATTATGAACATAATTATCCCATCAAATGAAGTTTGAGGGGATATAGAGTCCATCCAGCCATCTACCCACTCACCTACAATGATTTTTGGATTTTAAAAGAGAAAATATTTCATGTCATTGTTGGTAAGTCTGATAGCAAAAAATGTTTGATGTTTTTAAGGTTTGTGTTAGATTTAAAATTTGTCTGAGGTCAGCATTCAAGTTTTGTGATTCGATGTCTGTTTTAATTAAATCATCTGATGTCAGTGTTTGGTCTGTTTTTAACTGTCTGATGTCAGTGTTTAATATGTTTGTTATACATTTCATACTTTATAGGCCAATAATTATTTCAAAATCATGCAGTTTTCACCATTTGAGCACTTTTCAAGTGATTTTAGCATCAAAATTGTCAAATGTTAACCCTCTTGCAAATTTATAGAAAAGTGTCCTCTTTGCAACTGCTTGATGTCAGTATTTGAAATCTTTGTTTGAAACTGTCTGATGTCCATGTTGAACTATTTTGTTCCAAGTTTTAAACTGCCTGATGTCCAAGTTTTAACTCTTTTGTTTGAAGTTTTTAAACTGTCTGATGTCCTTGTTTGAACTGTTTTTTTTTAGTTTAAACCTGTCTTATGTCAGTGTTTAACTTCTTTGAAGTTTCAAATTGTCTGATGTCAGTGTTTGAAATTTTTTGTTAGAAGTTTTAAACTGCCTGATGTCACTGTTTTTTGAAGTGGCATTAGTTTGTTTCCTGTAAAATTATATAAATACTGGCTGCAGCCTAGTTGAAGTCATTACTGATCTGACTTGCCTAGCAATCACATCACAACTCTAAACACACAATCAAAATGGATGCCTACTCTATGCAAGAATCTGAAGTCTATGGAGTGCCAGAGAGAGAACAACACTCTGATCAGGAGCAAACCACTGAGCAGCTTGATGTTGCATACAGAAAGTTCCTCAGGGCCTGTGACCAACTGCTACTGATTGATGACAGAGCCAAGAATTTGGAGATCCGCTACCAGCGAGCCAAGCAAAACCAGAGAGAGGCCCTTCGCTACTCCCTGCGTCTACAGTTGTCTACACTCAGCAACATGAAGATGATGTTCTACCACTATGCAACTGAGATGGCTGCTGTTGTTGAGGAGCTCAAGAGCAAAGTTGACCAAATGGAGTCTCAGGACTCTGATGCTGAATCTGAATATTCTTTACACTCTGATGATGATTTGGTTTAAAGGTGAAGCAGCAGTTTCAAGAACATGATAACTTCAACTTCATCTATCCAGGTTGGCTGGAAAAGGAAAACCTTACAGCAACTTTACAGAGTTCTAGGAATGGTCCTTTTCAGGACCCTCATGTTTTTACTAAAGAGAAATTAAGTTGTGAATACTTTTTGAATGTGTGATTGATTGTATGTTTTTATAAAGAATGGTTGATAATATTATGCTAAATCTTCAAACTCAGATAAATGTCAAAATGCATTTTATTATTGAATAATGGAACAGAGAGAGAGACACATCAGTTAACAGTTTACTGCATATTTTTTATTTTTTTATTTATTTATTTGGAAACTACACTTTTACAACAGTGCCATACAGAATTGGTTCGTCCATTTAAGATACATTTACATGAAGATAAAAATTGTAATTCTTATTATTTTAGACATTGCATTTATAAGTTGACTAAAAATCCTGATTAAAATCATTGTATTATTGATAAAAAAAGATTAAAATAATTCCATATACATTATGCTTAACATTAATCTGATCTTCAAACTCAGATAAATGTCAAAATGACAATGAATTACACCATTAGAAACTAAACATCTAAGTATAGTAATAAGAAATGCTGAACGATAAAATATGTTAAAAATTTCCTTTTACTTGATCTTAAAACATATCTTTGACTTTATATCTGATATCAACTTCATTGTGGTGTGTATGTTCAGGCCTGTTGCTAGGGAGGTTGTGAGTTTTGATGCAAAATAGAATGTAAGGATAAGTATGTCAACCTCTTTTGGATTTGACCAAAGTGAACTGATGTCATTTTTTCCAGTGGAGGCCTTATGTTCAATGTTTAAAACTTTTTGCTGTGAAATGTTACTACAGAATGTTTTTGTCACTTTTTTGCCTGTTTTGTTCCAAGCTGTTTGATGTCATTGTTTGAACTATTTTGTTTGATTTTTTATTTAATCTGTCTGATGTCAATGTTTGAACTCTTTGTATGAAGTTTTAAACTGTCTGATGTCATTGTTTGAGCTACTCCGTATGAAGTTTTAAACTACACTTATCTGATATGATTGTTTGAACTGTTTTGTTAGAAGGTTTAAACTGTCTGATGTCAGTTTTTTGAAGTGGCATTAGTTTCCTGTAAAATTATATAAATACTGGCTGCAGACTTGTTGAAGTCATTACTGATCTGACTTGCCTAGCAATCACTTCACAACTCTAAACACACAAACACAATGGATGCCTACTCAATACAAGAATCTGAAGTCTATGTAGTGCCAGAGAGAGAACAACACTCTGATCGGGAGCAAACCACTGAGCAGCTTGATGTTGCATACAGAAAGTTCCTCAGGGCCTGTGACCAACTGCTGCTGATTGATGACAGAGCCAAGAATTTGGAGATCCGCTACCAGCGAGCCAAGCAGAGCCAGAGTGAGGCTCATTGCTACTCTCTGCGTCTACAATTATCCACTCTCAGCAACATGAAGATGATGTTCTACCACTATGCAACTGAGATGGCTGCTGTTGTTGAGGAGCTCAAGAGCAAAGTTGACCAAATGGAGTCTCAGGACTCTGATGCTGAATCTGAATATTCTTTACACTCTGATGATGATTTGGTTTAAAGGTGAAGTAGCAGTTTCAAGAACAGGATTCCTTCAACTTCATCTATCCAGGGTGGCTGGAAAAGGAAAACCTTGCAGCAACTTTACAGAGTTCTAGGAATGGTCCTTTTCAGGACCCTCATATTTTTACTAAAGAGAAATTAAGTTGTGAATATTTTTTGAATGTGTGATTGATTGTATGTTTTTATAAAGAATGGTTGATAATATTATGCTAAATCTTCAAACTCAGATAAATGTCAAAATGCATTTTTTAATGAATAATGGAACAGAGAGAGACACATCAGTTTACAGTTTGCAGTTTATTGCATATTTTTTATTTGTTTATTTGGAAACTACGCGGCACACAAAATTGGTGCATCCATTTAAGATACACTTACATTAAGATATAAATTGTAATTGGTATTTGAATTTATAAGTTGACTAAAATCTTGATTAAAATCATTGCATTATTGATTAAAAAAGAAAAATAATTTCAGATATTATTATTATGTTCCATTAAGCAACTTAACATCTAAGCATAGTAATAAGAAATGCTGAATTATGAAATACGTTTAAAATTTCCTTTTGCTAGATCTGAAAGCATATCTGACTTTGGCTGATATCAACTTCATTGTTGTGTGTATGTTCAGCCTGTTGCTAGGGAGGGTTCTGAGTTTTGGGGGTTAGGGCCTGATATTGCAAAATAGAAGGGTAAATAAGTATGTCAACCTCTTTTGAATTTTTCCAAATAACTTGAGAAACTGGTGTCATTTTTCCCAGTTGAGCCCTTATGTTCGCTGTTGAAAACTTTTTTCTGTGAAATGTTACTACAAAACTTCTTTGTCAATTTTTTGCCTGTTTTGTTTCAAGCTGTTTGATGGCATTGTTTGAACTATTTTGTTTGAAGTATTAAACTGTCTGATGTCATTATTTGAGCTATTTAACTGAAGATTTAAACTACATGTATCTGATGTCATTGTTTGAACTGTTTTGTTTGAAGTTTTCAACTTTCTGATGTCAATGTTTGAAATGTTTTGTTTGAAGTTTTAAACTGCCTGATGTCAGTTTTTTGAAGTGGCATTAGTTTCCTGTAAAATTATATAAATACTGGCTGCAGTCTTGTTGAAATCATTACTGATCTGACTTGCCTAGCAATCACTTCACAACTCTAAACACACAAACACAATGGATTCCTACTCTATGCAAGAATCTGAAGTCTACGGAGTGCCAGAGAGAGAACAACACTCTGATCGGGAGCAAACCACTGAGCAGCTTGATGTCGCATACAGAAAGTTCCTCAGGGCCTGTGACCAACTGCTGCTGATTGATGACAGAGCCAAGAATTTGGAGATCCGCTACCAGCGAGCCAAGCAGAACCAGAGAGAGGCTCAGCACTACTCCCTGCGACTACAACTATCCACTCTCAGCAACATGAAGATGATGTTTTACCACTATGCAACTGAGATGACCGCTGTTGTTGAGGAGCTCAAGAGTAAAGTTGACCAGATGGAGTCTCACGATTCTGATGCTGAATCTGAATATTCCTTTTACTCTGATGATGATTTGGTTTAAAGGTGAAGTAGCAGTTTCAAGAACAGGATAACTTCAACTTCATCTATCCAGGGTGGCTGGAAAAGGAAAACCATACAACAATTTCCCTTTGCAGAGTTCTACACATGGTCCTTTTCAGGACCCTCATGTTTTTACTAAAGAGAAATTAATTTATGAATACTATTTGAATGAATGATTGATTATATGTGTTTGTGAAAAATGGTTGATATAATTTAGTGAATAGTTCTGAATATTGTTCACAGCTCTACCCATCATTCTATTCAGGACCCCTCAATCATAGCTAGAGAAATTAAGTTATGAATACACCTTTTAATGAATAAATTAATATAGAATCTGCCAAAGAAAAAACATCATAAACCAGCTACACAATTGTACATCGCATAAAGGCTGATAGGGACAACCCAAAATTATTAAAGGAATTATTCAAAATGGTTGATTAAAATGAAAAATTGAAATTAATTTAATGTATTTTAAATGTCCAATAGTGGTCTTTGGAAGTACTTCTATGCATACTGGGTGTCCAGAAAGTAAAGATACATATGCTCTTATTTTATGAAATTTGGTTTTTTTTAATGAAATTGCTACAGATTGCAAAGGAACATCATAACAATATATCTACCAACTTTGAAACTGATGTTTGGCATGTTTCGTTTAAAGTCTCAAAACTGTTTGTTGTCATTGTTTGAAATCTTTGAAGTTTCAAGCAGGTTGATTTCATAGTTTAAACTATTTTGCTTGAAGTTTCAAACTTTCTGATGTCAGTGTTTGAAATTTGAAAATGTCTGATGTCAGTGTTTGAAATCTTTGTTTGAAATTTTAAACTGTCTTATGCCAGTGTTGAAATCTTTGTTTGAAGTTTTAAACTGTCTGATATCCAAGTTTGATATCTTCGTTTGGAGTTTTAAGCTGTCTGATGTCCAAGTTTGAAATATTTGTTTGGAGTTTTAAACTGTTAATGTCCAAGTTTGAAGTATTTGTTTGAAGTTTTAAACTGTCTTATGTCAATGCTTCTTTGAGGTGGCATTACATTGTAGTTTCCTGTGAAATTATATTTGAAATATTTGTTTGAAGTTTTAAACTGCCTGATGTCAGTGTTTTTGAAGTGGCATTAGTTTCCTGTAAAATTATATAAATACTGGCTGCAGTCTTGTTGAAGCCATTACTGATCTGACTTGCCTAGCAATCACATCACAACTCTAAACACACAAACACTATGGATTCCTACTCTATGCAAGAATCTGAAGTCTATGGAGTGCCAGAGAGAGAACAATACTCTGATCGGGAGCAAACCACTGAGCAGCTTGATGTTGCATATAGAAAGTTCCTCAGGGCCTGTGACCAACTGCTGCTGATTGATGACAGAGCTAAGAATTTGGAGATCTGCTACCAGCGAGCCAAGCAGAACCAGAGAGAGGCCCTTCGCTACTCTCTGCGACTACAGCTATCCACTCTCAGCAACATGAAGATGATGTTCTACCACTATGCAACTGAGATGGCTGCTGTAGTTGAGGAACTCAAGAGCAAAGTTGACCAGATGGAGTCTCACGATTCTGATGCTGAATCTGAATATTCCTTTTACTCTGAGGATGATTTGGTTTAAAGGTGAAGCAGCAGTTTCAAGAACAAGATTCCTTAAACTTCATCTATCCAGGTGGAAAAGGAAAACCATACAACAATTTCCCTTTTCAGAGTTCTAACAATGGTCCTTTTCAGGACCCTCATGTTATTACTAAAGAGAAATTAAGTTATGAATGCTTTTTGAATGTCTGATTGATTGTATGTTTTTGTAAAGAATGGTTGATAATATTATGCTAAATCTTCAAGCTCAGATAAATGTCAAAATGCATTTTTTAATGGAGCAGAGAGAGACACATCAGTTTACAGTTTGCAGTTTACTGCATATTTTTTTTATTTTTTTTATTTGGAAACTAAACTTTTACAACAGCGCCACACAGAATTGGTTCGTCCATTTAAGATACACTTACATGAAGATCAAAATTGTAATTCGTATTATTTTAGACATTTCATTTATAAGTTGCTAAAATTCCTGATTAAAATCATTGTTTTATTGATTAAAAGGATTAAAATAATTTCAGATGTCATATACATTATGCTAAACATTAATCTGATCTTCAAACTCAGATAAATGTCAAAATGACAAAGAATTACATCATTAGAAACTAAACATCTAAGCATAGTAATAAGAAATGCTGAACGATGAAATATGTTAAAAATTTCCTTTTACTTGATCTTAAAACATATCTTTGACTTTAAATCTGATATCAACTTCATTGTGGTGTGTATGTTCAGGCCTGTTGCTTGGGAGGTTATGAATTTTGAGGGGCAGGGCCTGATATTTGTTTTGATTGCAAAATAGAATAAAAGGATAAGTATGTCAACCTCTTTTGGATTTGACCAAAAAAATAAAGTGAACTGATGTCATTTTAAAACCTTTTGCTGTGAAATGTTACTATATTATGTTTTTGTCAATTTTTCACCTGTTTTGTTCCAAGTTGTTCGATGTCATTGTTTGAACTATTTTGTTTGAAGTTTTAAACTGTCTGATGTCAATGTTTGCACTTTTTGTATGAAGTTTTAAACTGTCTTATGTCGTTATTTGAGCTCTTTTGAATGAAGTTTTAAACTACATTTATCTGATATGATTGTTTGAATTGTTTTGTTTGAAGATTTTAACTTTCTGATGTCAATGTTTGAATTGAACTGTTTTGTTTGAAGTTTTAAACTGCCTGATGTCAGTGTTTTTGAAGTGGCATTAGTTTCCTGTGAAATGATATAAATGCTGGTTGCTGTCTAGTTGAAGTCATTACTGTTCTGACTTGCCTAGCAATCACATCACAACTCTAAGCACACAAACACTATGGATTCCTACTCTATGCAAGAATCTGAAGCCTATGGGGTGCCAGAGAGAGAACAATACTTTGATCGGGAGCAAACCACTGAGCAGCTTGATGCTGCATACAGAAAGTTCCTCAGGGCCTGTGACCAACTGCTGCTGATTGATGACAGAGCCAAGAATTTGGAGATCCGCTACCAGCGAGCCAAGCAGAACCAGAGTGAGGCTCATCGCTACTCCTTGCTTCTACAACTATCCACACTCAGCAACATGAAGATGATGTTCTACCACTATGCAACTGAGATGGCTGCTGTTGTTGAGGAGCTCAAGAGTTAAGTTGACCAAATGGAGTCTCAGGATTCTGATGCTGAATCTGAATATTCCTTCTTCTCTGATGATGATATGGTTTAAAGGTGAAGCAGCAGTCTCAAGAACAGGATTCTTTCAACTTCATCTATCTAGGTTGACTGGAAAAGGAAAACCTTGCAGCAACTTTGCAGATTTCTAAAAATGGTCCTTTTCAGGACCCTCATGTTTTTACTAAAGAGAAATTAAGTTATGAATACTTTTTGAATGTATGCTAAATCTTCAAGCTCAGATAAATGTCAAAATGCATTTTTTTAATGAATAATGGAACAGAGAGAGACACATCAGTTTACAGTTTGCAGTTTACTGCATTTTTTTTATTTATTTGGAAACTACACTTTTACAACAGCGCCACACAGAATTGGTTCGTCCATTTAAGATACACTTATATGAAGATGAAAAATTGTAATTCCTATTATTTTAGACATTTCATTTATAAGTTGACTAAAAATCCTGATTTAAATCATTGTATTATTGATTACAAAAGATTAAAATGATTTCAGATGCCATATACATTATGCTAAACATTAATCTGAAATGTTAAAATGACAAAGAATTACAACATTAGAAACTAAACATCTAAGCATAGTAATAAGAAATGCTGAACGATAAAATATGTTAAAAATTTCCTTTTACTTGATCTTAAAACATATCTTTGACTTTATATCTGATATCAACTTCATTGTGGTGTGTATGTTCAGGCCTGTTGCTTGGGAGGTTGTGAATTTTGAGGGGCAGGGCCTGATATTTGTTTTGATTGCAAAATAGAATAAAAGGATAAGTATGTCAACCTCTTTTGGATTTGACCAAGAATATAAAGTGAACTGATGTCAATTTTTCCAGTGGATGCCTTATGTTCAATGTTTAAAACTTTTTGCTGTGAAATGTTACTACAGAATGTTTTTGTCACTTTTTTGCCTGTTTTGTTCCAAGCTGTTTGATGTCATTGTTTGAACTATTTTGTTTGAAGTTTTAAACTGTCTGATGTCAATGTTTGAACTTTTTGTGAAGTTTTAAACTGTCTGATCCCCTTATTTGAGCTATTTCTAATGAAGTTTTAAACTACATTTATCTGATATGATTGTTTGAATTGTTTTGTTTGAAGATTTTAACTTTCTGATGTCAATGTTTGAACTGTTTTGTTTGAAGTTTTAAACTGTCTGATGTCAGTTTTTTCGAAGTGGCATGAGTTTCCTGTAAAATTATATAAATGGTGGTTGCAGTCTAGTTGAAGTCATTACTGATCTGACTTGCCTAGCAATCACTTCATAACTATAAACACACAAACACAATGGATTCCTACTCTATGCAAGAATCTGAAGTCTATAGAGTGCCAGAGAGAGAACAATACTCTGATCGGGAGCAAACCACTGAGCAGCTTGATGCTGCATACAGAAAGTTCCTCAGGCATCAGGCAGGTTGGAAAAGGAAAACCTTGCAGCAACTTTGCAGATTTCTAAAAATTGTCCTTTTCAGGACCCTCATGTTTTTACTAAAGAGAAATTAAGTTTTGAATACTATTTGAATGAATGATTGATTATATGTGTTTGTGAAGAATGGTTGATACAATTTAGTGAATAGTTCTGAATATTGTTCACAGCTCTACGCATCATTCTTTTCAGGACCCCTAAATCATTGCTAGAGAAATTAAGTTATGAATACACATTTTAATGAATAAATGAATATAGAATTTGCCAAACAAAAGACATCATAAACCAGCTACACATGGACATAGCATAAAGGCTGATAGGGACAACCCAAAATTATTATAGGAATACTGAACTATAGTGATAAAAATGTTTGAAAAATTAATTTATTGCCTTTTAAATGTCCAAAATTGGTCTTTGGATGTACTTTTAAGCATACAGGGTGTATGGAAAGTAAAGATACAAATACTCTTATTTTATGAAATTTGGTTTTTTTAAATGAAATTGCTACAGATTGAGGAAAAACATTATTACAATATACACTTTGAAACTGAAGGTCATGACAGTTCGGGATATATTGTTATGACATCATTCTACATTCTGGAGCAATTTCATCTCATAACAGGTAAATCTCTTGAAATAAGAGCATTTGTATCTTTACTTTCTGGACACCCTGTACTTAAGAAATAAAATCAATGGAAAAGATAGGAAAGCCAATAAAGGTAATTTGTCAACCATTTCTTTTTGATATTTGTCCAAAAATCTTGTGAGACTGATGTTATTTTAAAATTGAGGGTTTACGTTGATGGTTAAATTTTCCATTGTCAATAAAAGTTTAGACTACATGTACTCTATTTCAGGTTTTAAACTGTCTGATGTCAGTGTTTGGCATGTTTTGTCTCAAAGTCTCAAAACTGTTAGTTGTCATTGTTTGAAATCTTTGAAGTTTCAAGCAGGTTGATGTCATTGTTTGAACTATTTTGCTTGAAGTTTCAAACTTTCTGGTGTCAGTGTTTGAAATCTTTAAGCTGTCTGATGTCAGTGATTGAAATATTTGTAAAGAAGTTTTAAACTGTCTGATGTCAAAGTTTGAAATCGTTGTTTGAAGTTTTAAACTGTCTGATGTCAGTGTTTTTGAAGTGGCATTAGTTTCCTGTAAAATTATATAAATGCTGGTTGCAGTCTTGTTGAAGTCATTACTGATCTGACTTGCCTAGCAATCACATCACAACTCTAAACACACAAACACAATGGATTCCTACTCTATTCAAGAATCTGAAGTCTACGGAGTGCCAGAGAGAGAACAATACTCTGATCGGGAGCAAACCACTGAGCAACTTGATGTTGCATACAGAAAGTTCCTCAGGGGCTGTGACCAACTGCTGCTGATTGATGACAGAGCCAAGAATGTGGAGATCCGCTACCAGCGAGCCAAGCAAAGCCAGAGAGAGGCCCTTCGCTACTCCCTGCGACTACAACTATCCACTCTCAGCAACATGAAGATGATGTTCTACCACTATGCAACTGAGATGGCCGCTGTTGTTGAGGAGCTCAAGAGCAAAGTTGACCAAATGGAGTCTCAGGATTCTGATTCTGAATCTGAATATTCCTTCAACTCTGATGATGATTTGGTTTAAAGGTGAAGCAGCAGTTTCAAGAACAGGATTCCTTCAACTTCATCATCGGGCAAGCTGGAAAAGTATAACCTCGCAGCAACTTTACAGAGTTCTAGGAATGGTCCTTTTCAGGACCCTCATGTTATTACTAAAGAGAAATTAAGTTATGAATATTTTTTGAATGTGTGATTGATTGTATGTTTTTGGAAAGAATGATTGATAATATTATGCTAAATCTTCAAACTCAGATAAATGTCAAAATGCATTTTTTTATTGAATAATGGAACAGAGAGAGACACATCAGTTTACAGTTTGCAGTTTACTGCATATTTTTTTATTTTATTTTTTTATTTATTTATTTGGAAACTACGCTTTTACAACAGTGCCACACAGAATTGGTTTGTCCATTTAAGATACACTTACATGAAGATAAAAATTGTAATTCGTATTATTTTAGACATTGCATTTATAAGTTGACTAAAAATCCTGATTAAAATCATTGTATTATTGATTAAAAAAATTTCAGATGCCATATACATTATGCTAAACATTAATCTGATCTTCAAACTCAGATAAATGTCAAAATGACAATGAATTACACCATTAGAAACTAAACATCTAAGCATAGTAATAAGAAATGCTGAACGATAAAATATGTTAAAAATTTCCTTTTACTTGATCTTTAAACATATCTTTGACTTTATATCTGATATCAACTTCATTATGGTGTGTATGTTCAGGCCTGTTGCTAGGGAGGTTGGGAGTTTTGAGGGGTGGGGCCTGATATTTGTTTGGATTGCAAAATAGAATGTAAGGATAAGTATGTCAACCTCTTTTGGATTTGACCAAAAAAAATAAAGTGAAATGATGTCATTTTTTCCTGTGCAGGCCTTATGTTCAATGTTTAAAACTTTTTGCTGTGAAATGTTACTACAGAATGTTTTTATCAATTTTTTGCCTGTTTTGTTTCAAACTGTTTGATGGCATTGTTTGAACTATTTTGTTTGAAGTTATAAACTGTCTGATGTCATTGTTTGAACTTTTTGTATGAAGTTTTAAACTACACTTATCTAATATGATTGTTTGAATTGTTTTGTTTGAATTTTTTAACTTTCTGATGTCAATGTTTGAACTGTTTTGTTAGAAGTTTAAACTGTCTGATGTCAGTTTTTTGAAGTGGCATTAGTTTCCTGTAAAATTATATAAATATTGGTTGCAGACTTGTTGAAGTCATTACTGATCTGACTTGCCTAGCAATCACTTCATAACTATAAACACACAAACACAATGGATGCCTACTCAATACAAGAATCTGAAGTCTATGTAGTGCCAGAGAGAGAACAACACTTTGATCCGGAGCAAACCACTGAGCAGCTTGATGTTGCATACAGAAAGTTCCTCAGGGCCTGTGACCAACTGCTGCTGATTGATGACAGAGCCAAGAATTTGGAGATCCGCTACCAGCGAGCCAAGCAGAACCAGAGTGAGGCTCATCGCTACTCTCTGCGACTACAGTTATCCACTCTCAGCAACATGAAGATGATGTTCTACCACTATGCAACTGAGATGGCTGCTGTTGTTGAGGAGCTCAAGAGCAAAGTTGACCAGATGGAGTCTCAGGATTCTGATGCTGAATCTGAATATTCCTTCCACTCTGATGATGATTTGGTTTAAAGGTGAAGCAGCAGTTTCAAGAACAGGATAACTTCAACTTCATCAGACATGCTGGAAAGGGATAACCTCGCAGCAACTTCCCTTCGCAGAGTTCTACACATGGTCCTTTTCAGGACCCCCAAATTACTTCCAAAGAGAAATTAAGTTATGAAATTCTGTTTGAATGTGTTTTGTGAAAAAAATGGTTAATCATCACACTGGATGAAGTTTATGAGGAAAACAGATAATTGCTGTCCTTTTGTTCTTCCATTCATCCTTTGCTCTATCTGGGCAGTGACTTAAGACTGGTTTCATATGCTGATGGCCTCCAGGCATAGAACCTTTGCTTGAAAAATAAATTTACAGTATTGCCACATAATTCCAAATGGCCACCATATTCCAGAAGAAACATAATTTTTGTGATAAACCAAGTGCCAGTCTTCAGATTTGGTTCAAATTTATAATAGGATTATCACATTACTAAATTATGGGTGTCGATTTTGCCAAAAGGAGACAATACTTCTTTCTGGTTATTTCTATCCTGGAATGTTCAAAATGATAAGTGATTTGATAAAATGTTTTGTTTGGTGGGATTCGCTACTCCAGGGAGTTGCTATTTTTCAGTTCAGGATCCTATCATATTATATTGAGCTCTGTTTTATCCCAAAATGTAATTGCCCTTCCTCCAATTGTACTGCAACACAATCTTCATATATTTATGCATATTTCTCCTTAATTTTAACTCCTTAACTTCATTTTACCTTAATTTTTATATTTTCAGGTGTTTTTTACGAGACAAAAATTACAGCAACAACTGGACCTTATAGAAAAAGAGGTAAAGTTTGATGTTTTTTCCCAAAAGGACGATTTCCGGTTTGAAGAGCAAAATGCCATTTTTGGTTTGGAGAACCAAATTCATCTGCATATTTCTACGTTATCAATGTCACCAAAAATGTTAATACTTTTGTGTATTGTAGATTTAAATGTCCTCTTTTGTATACTTTTAATTAGTAATATTTTTAATTTTTTAATAAAAAAATATTAACGACCCCCCTACGTTTTTTTCATGATTTGTACCAACTTTTGAACAACATGTAAAACATTTTGTATAATAGAAATATGAACAATGGAATATATTGAAAACCTAAAATTTTGGAGAGATATTATGAGAACTTCATGATCACCCCTCGTATATTTTCCTCCTAACTCAAATCTGCTTTCCATTCCAGTATGGAGACAGAGAAGCCAGGGAATTGTGGCCGCAACTATTACGTAAAATTCCTGACTTTTTCAAAGGCATAGACATCAAACCTGCGCTTTTACATGGTGACCTTTGGGGTGGGAACCTAGGAGAATGTGACACAGGACCAGGTACGTAAGCTTTTGCAATCATATATCCTGATAATCTAGTTTCATTAAATTTTATTACATTACTCCATATACTTGTACGTTCATTTCTTGGATTTGTTTTATTCTTAGCAGTGATTAATGCATGAGTTATCTAGTATGCCAGGCTGACCAGATAGAGATTTCAAAAAGTGAGATTGCAATCAGACATAGTATTTTTGGAAGTTGAGAAATTATACAAATTGAAAATGTCCTATGATATATATAATACATGTGTTTAAATGGTGCCCAATTTATTAGCTAATCAGACTGAAGAATTCAAATTAAATGCATAATTGTCAAAAAGATGGCACTGTGCAATCTACTTATTTACATGTACAAGAGACAATTAGCATATGACTTAAATCTTTATGGCTTATTATGCGTAAACTACTTATAGGATATGATATATGCAATGTACATGTAGCTTCAGTATCTGACTGATGTAGCACCACACAATTTTCCCTCTGAGTACCAAACATGTCATCGTCATTTTTATTTCAGTGATTTTCGACCCGGCTTGTTTCTATGGCCACCATGAGTATGAACTTGGGATTATGATGATGTTTGGGGGGTCAGGCTCACAGACTCTGACACCCTACCACAAACTTATCCCCAAATCTCCAAGATTTGAAGAGCGTCATAAGCTCTACCAGTTATTCCATTATCTGAACCATTGGTAAGCTAGTATTGTTTGTGTATATTGTCAAAGGGTTGTCATGAAGGGTTGTCATAAAATTCGGACACAATCGGGGTCCAAATCTTAGATCAATGAAACAAGTTTAAAATTTAAATAAGATATTACAGTACAGTAAAATCTGTGTATATGGAATGCTTTCAGTATTGTTCCTTGTAGAGAGGTGTTCCTGAGTTCTTTATAATGCAAAGACGTGACTTATTTATTTAAATAAATAAGAAACGCCTTTGCAATCGGAGAATTGCCAGTTTAAGCCTGACAACCATGCCATCATTTGACAATTACATTGACCTTTGCATAAATGAATTGAGTTCATTCCAGAGTGAAAATCATAATTTGATATTTCATAAAGCATAAACTCAGTTCATTTTGCATAGACTTTAACAAATACATTGTCATCAATTAAAAATTACATTCCATGTACTTGTAGTGACATTTGACGCATGTTGTATATATGGTCACAAAGAATTTGATATCGCAGTTTCAACTTGCTTTCGCCATGACACAAAATTTCCCATACCATTAGCCAGTTACACTGCCTATGATTCGTTGATTCCTAAGTGCGCGGGTTGGGAAAACAGACATGAACTTTACCATTGTTGGTACATCTTAAATCACTGGTGAGTTGTACAACAGATTTATTTGCTTTGTCATGAACTATTTTGACAAAAAAGCTTCGTAATGAAATATATTTGAGGTCACTGGGAAAATTTGCTTCATTTTGAAGCTTTTTGATAAAATGCTTCGTAATGAAGCAAATTAATGTGATGTATAACATGTACCACAAAACAGGGGAATTATCAGTGAGATCTGTTCTAACATTTTTGTGTTTATTGAAAAAATTTCTTGTGTTGCTAATGTATTGTTCTTGTACATTTCAGGAATCACTTTGGAGGTAGCTACAGGCACCAGTCCATTGGAATAATGCGAAGTCTTATCAAGAAATAGACTTTAATGCTGAAAAAATCAAGAATTAGACTTGAATGCTGAAAATCAAGAATTAGACTTGAATGCTGAAAAATCAAGAAATAGACTTGAAGGCTGAAAAATCAAGAAATAGACTTGAAAATAAGATCAGACTTGAATGCTGAAAATTTAATCAAGAATTAGACTTTAATGCTGAAAAAATCAAGAATTAGACTTGAATGCTGAAAATCAAGAATTAGACTTGAAGGCTGAAAAATCAAGAAATAGACTTGAAAATAAGATCAGACTTGAATGCTGAAAATTTAATCAAGAATTTGAAAGCTGAATTTGAAAGCTGAAAAATCAAGAATTATAGACTTGAAAGCTGAAAAATCTTGAAAAGCTGAAAAACCTTGAAAGATACCCGAATACCTGATAGGTAATACAAGCATCTGTATAAATTTGATGTTTGCCCAAATGCATACAAAAATACATAAGGTGCGCCAGAACAAATAACTGTATTGCTCTTGAAAAGTGCTGTATATTCATATCAATGGGCATGAAGGCATACGCCCCACAAGAGCTCTTTTCACCAAGTAAGAAAACCATTCATCTGTTTTATTGAATTTTTAATAGACGCAAAGGCATATGATTGCCAAACTCAGTTTACGTTTTTTGGGATTCTGGGTAATATACAAGATGGCCATTTTGCTCTTCAAGTGCGATATTTGTCACTGTAAGTGTTTGTCGTATATATTTGAGCCTCAACATAGGAAAACTGGTCACAGATCTTTTCAATATTTTGATTTTTTGTTTATCTTAAAAAGCACAAAGAGACCTTTCAAATGAGCCGGCCATGGCTTGTGTTAAGGGTAGGTTTTCTTATGTTCATGCTCATTTAATGAGATGCTACATTATTAAAAGTTCAAAGCTATTGGGATGTTAAGCTTTGTGTCAGATCTAGTCATAATATATGTACATGTATGTACATTAAGAGAATTGAGTTGTAGTTTTGTCTAGATAAGGCTTTGCTTTGTTAAATTAATTCAGATTTTTCATTTTTTGCCAATATCTAAACTCTACTTATCTGAGTTACCATTCAAGGTAGTTCTGTACTTTATTAAAAAGGTGAAAACGAGAAATTCTGTAAAAAACTGAATTAAATTACATATTTGGTCATATGACAAAATATGAATTAAAACAGAACATATATTTTGATAACAATCTATTTATATTATTTCTGCAAATGTTTAAATTTGCCTTTTGACAGTTTGATCATTACATTCTACATTTTTGTACAATTATGAGCTTTTATTTTTATAAAAATGCAAAAAACATACAAGTTCTTTCAAAGCATATGTTATAAATATACAAGTCAAAACTTCTAAATGTAATTACAATACATGTTCAATTGCTTGGTGCTTGATGTTTTCCATGTACATGTATTTTGTATATGTAAAACATATGTACAGTAGTGTACATGTTCTTATTAGAAGTACACTTTCCAAATGTAATTATTATATGAAACATCAGGTCCGTTGCCAGCTTTTGGTAAGGGACATACACTGTAAGTTTTTAAGAAATTCTAGAGGACATCAAATGTCGAAAATCACTTGAAAGTGCTCAAAGTGGTGAAAAACTAAATCATTTTTGGCTGGGGGTAATGAACTCCCCCCTGCTCCCTGGCTACGGACATGTACATAGAAGTGTTGCTTCAAGACCAGCATCCTTCCTCCCTTCTACACATCACTCCTCTATAACACTCTAGAGCTTAAGTACAAAAGGTAGGAAGGGGGATGTGGGGATTTGATGCAATACTAGAAACTAGGAATCAATGGTATTTACATTGCCTCTTAAAAATCATATAAACACCGTTACAGGAATCGGGGTTGGAGCCAGGATGTAAAATTTAGCAAGGCAATTTTGGAGTTTAAATCAAAATAACCCTATCATAAGATTTCATTTTCAAAGTTTCAGTTAAAAGATGTTTGAATTAATATTTTGGTGAGGCAAAAGCCTCCCTTGCCTCACACCTGGCTAACCCCATTGGAATACTAGCTTATGTTATTTCTAAATATTCTATAGAACAGACTACAGATAACATTAATAAAATTCTAAAATGACAACCAAATAATTGGAACTTCTGTGCATATGAGATGATACATGTAAGCTCCTGTAGATATTGATCTAGCTGTCTTTTGCATTTTTCCTGTTGTCACACATTTTGTGGTGAACTAATATGTTCATTTTATGTTGCCACCAAAGAGTTGTGACATATTGTTACTGTCACACTTCTGTGACTTGCATTCAGTATTGGCATCTGTAACGATTGTTACTCTTTTTTCATATGGTAATATTTTGTCATGTTAATGCCTTTTATTCAAAATATTATTGAGCTTACCTTGGTACAGAAATTCTATGCTACAATAAGGTAGAACTTGAGATATACTAGTAGGTCTATGGTGGAACTAAGTGTAAATGTATTTTATAGATATTATTCCCCCAATGTTTCCCAATACAAGACCTGAAGCCCTGTCAAAATTTATATCGCGTTTGTGCTGAGTCAGCTGTATGGTTGGTATCTTAAATCCATGATAAATGTTTTTGAGTTTTCCTAATGTTGACATGCATTATTTTCCTGGTAGATCATAACTGTTAACTTTTCCTAAGATTGACATATATTATAGATGTGATAATGCATAACTGAAGAGGATTGTTGCTAGAGACATTACTGGGACTGCTGCAGATCCTGTTGGTTTTTCATTTTCACGATCTGAAAATAGATTGATGTTATAAAAAGGGTAATTAAGTGTAAAGTCTCTGAACCTCCCCCGGCCTTGACCCCCTCCCCTTTCAGCTAACCAGGTGTTGAATCTAAAGGATGATTGTCCAACCTAAGAGATTATGATTCAGGCCATCTCTGATTATCTTCTTTAAATCAATATTTGCAAGACTACATTTGTAACATACAAGTTGCAGGTTTTCATCAAAAGGGCTTCAATTTGATAGTATTTTTAAGTGTACATTGGTACTCCTTCTCCCACCCACCTGCTCACCCAGTTTTTATGTAAGATGGGACCATGAGAAATTAATACAATATTACTGCAGATTATGCTATTCAAGTACCTCTCTCTAAAGTGACTGTCTCCTTGGCTTGACCCTCACTATTAGACACTGTCAGTGTGTAGTCGCGGAAATCTTTTGCATGGAGCCATTCGTCACGGACCAGGGCAATGGTCTGATTGTAGGACACACCCCCTGGTGAAGATGGGATCTGAAAGAACAGATTTAGATTATGAAAATGTTTGATTTCATTCCAAAGGTATTTAAGTATACATGGCATCAATATCAGGTTATTGATAAACTCGCATTTTATAAAACAAATTTTGTTTATTGAAATTTGTTATTTCTTGTGTTTTTTGGCCCACCCTGTAGCAAGTTTGAGGATAGAACTTGCATATGTGTTATTTTCATTCATCTCTTGCATGGTAGTTTTTTAAACCTACACTTAGTGAAGTCTTCTCGACTTTGGATGTAAAATAACAGTTACTTTAATTAGGATTTAATGTAATACTTAATTCTAATTATATCACATTATGCACTTTGAAAATATATTTGTTCTAAAATTAGAATTTTAATTGGAAATGAATAATTATACAAAGTTTAAAAACATTTTGTATTTAGGTTAACGTATGTAGGTAAACTTTATTGATTGACAATAATGGATTTCAACTTTGACATCTCTATATTTGCCCTTTCAAGTGGGAGTCTCACGCACCTTAATACATGTAAAAATGTCATTACTGTTGAAATCACATGTTTGTGTATACGCAATATACATGCAAAATTATATCATTGTAGAAACAGGTTAAACAGTAATATATGACTATTCAGATATCGTATTAGTTTCTACCAAAATATGTTCATTTTTGTGATGGTTATTTACAAACAAATAAGTTGACAGTCATTTAAGTGTACAGTAAAACCTGTCTAATCCAAACACCACTTGAACTAGTGTTTAAAAGTGTTTTGATGAGCAGGTGTTCTCATTTCCAAGTTTATGTGAGTCAATGGGGGATCATTATAAAATGGGACTGGAAAAAGTGTTCATATTTATTTGAAGTTATTCAAATTAGGAGGTGTTTGAATATACAAGTTTTACTGTATATGAAGTGACCTGTTTGCCTTGGCATTTGTTGCTAGAGGCATTGTTTAAGAAAAAGTTATCCAGTAAGATCACCCTTGGTATACGCAGCTAACGAAAATTGACCGGTACGGGTCAAAAGCTGGACCGGTACGGGTTAACGGTTTTATTTGAATTTAAAACAGCCATAACTTGCTCAATATTGACTTCCTCGTGTCTAATTTGAAATATATGATGCCTCCCGATGCTTTTAAGTACCCCAATTTTTTACAGATTTTTAAACAGACCAAAACTCTCTAAATGCGCATTTATGCTCTTTTCTCTCGAGAACGACTGTCTCATTTTCACGATAACTTTTATTTAGTACTTCTAACATATAAGATCTATTTTTCCCCATCAAGGTATGATGTAAATGACATGCTATTTACATCTTGTTAGTTTGAATGACGCGCGTTTGATTTTATAAAAAATGGCAAACTTTGTGACAAAGAATTTCATCCTGCTTGCAGCGAGAAGACGGACCGGTTCGGAGCAATCTGCTTGTAGCATGAAGACGGACCGGTTCGGGGCAATCTGCTTGTAGCGAGAAGATGGACCGGTTCGGGGCAATAGCTGGTGAAATTCTTTGTCACAAAGTTTGGCATTTTTTATAAAATCAAACGCGCGTCATTGAAACTTACAAGATGTAAATAGCATTTCATTTACATCATACCTTGATGGGGAAAATAGATCTTATATATTAGAAGTACCAAATAAAAGTTATCGTGAAAATGAGACAGTCGTTCTCGAGAGAAAAGAGCATAAATGCGCATTTAGAGAGTTTTGGTTCGTTTAAAAATCTGTAAAAAATTGGGGTACTTAAAAGCGTCGGGAGGCATCATATATTTCAAATTAGACACGAGGAAGTCAATATTGAGCAAGTTATGGCTATTTTAAATTCAAATAAAACCGTTAACCCGTACCGGTCCAGCTTTTGACCCGTACCGGTCAATTTTCGTTAGCTGCGTATACCAAGGGTGAAGATGTAAGCAAAAAGCTATTTGTATGAAAGTAGTAGCAAAGAATCGAGAGCGTACAATGATAAAGCAATCTTTTCAAAAGGTTTGTCAGTGTTTCCTATTCAAATTTAAAAGTTATTAAAGTTTAAGATGCAGACCTGTCCAAATTTATTAGTATTAAAAAGGTAATCCAATTTTTGGACTGTAAAATTAGCTTTAATTTCAAATGATTTTCATGTGGGAGGGGGGGGGGTTATAATTTAACCAAAAAAGAAAAGTAAGTCAGGACTTGCATAGAGCCATTTGTACCCAGAAAGAATTTTCTACCAGGGGCTACCCATTATACCCAACCAGACATAATTTTCCATTAGATATTTTAAGTGTACCATATGGTGACAGTAACTCACTCTATGCTCCAGTTGGAATTTTCCATTTGGGCTATCCATTGTACCCACCCACCCCTCTGGCAAAAGTAAATTATACTCACTCTAAGCTCCAGACGGAATTTTCCATTAGGGTTATCCATTGTACCCACCCACCCCTCTGGCAAAAGTAAATCATACTCACTCTGTGCTCCAGACAGAATTTACCATAAGGGCTATCCATTGTACCCACCCACCTCTCTGACAAAAGTAAATTATACTCACTCTGTGCTCCAGACGGAATTTTCCATTAGGGTTATCCATTGTACCCACCCACCCCTCTGGCAAAAGTAAATTATACTCACTCTGTGCTCCAGACGGAATTTTCCATGAGGGTTATCCATTGTACCCACCCACCCCTCTGGCAAAAGTAAATTATACTCACTCTGTGCTCCAGACGGAATTTTCCATTAGGGTTATCCATTGTACCCACCCACCCCTCTGACAAAAGTAAATTATACTCACTCTGTGCTCCAGACGGAATTTTCCATTAGGGTTATCCATTGTACCCACCCACCCCTCTGACAAAAGTAAATTATACTCACTCTGTGCTCCAGACGGAATTTTCCATTAGGGTTATCCATTGTACCCACCCATCCCTCTGACAAAAGTAAATTATACTCACTCTGTGCTCCAGACGGAATTTTCCATTAGGGTTATCCATTGTTACATTTTCCAGGTGTCCACTCTTTGAGGTGAATTGCCACATCATGTCATCCAAGAATGGGTAGGCGTACACATGACATGTAATGTTGGCTTCCTTATGGTAGTTGGGGAACTTTGCGGGTTGGCAATTGATCTGAGGGGGGCCCTCTGAAATAGAGTACAGCATGTAATTTATATGGACTGGTTTCAGGAATGAATAATCTATATTATAAAGGCTTTAGAGACTGTGCAGTTTTATATACTGATTTAAAGTCCACATCCCAAAATGATCCCATTAGGCCCACCTAAATCACAACTTATCTGTATGGTGCATTTTCAAATCAAAATTACAACCAGTGACTAGCGCAATTATTCCTAGCACAATTCATGCCCTGTACAATATGTGACATGGGTAGCACAACCAGTGACTAGCACAATCAGTCAATAGCACAATGAGTTATTAGTACAGTCACTAGCACAATCAGGCACCTACACAATATGTGACTATACAACCAGTGACAAGCACAACAAGCAATTCACACAATCACTTAACTACACAGTGTGTGAAATGGCTGGGACAACCAGTGAGTAGCTCAACCAGTAATGATAATAAACAGTTACTAGCACAATTAATCACTAACACAATCAGCTAAACAACGAGCACAATCAGTGATTAGAATGTAGATTTTCACTATTATTTTCTTATAAACCTTACATTGTTTTCAAATGGTTAATTTACAGTGTGCTAAATAGTATGTAATAACAGACCATGCCTTGATTCAGTTCATATCAATGTATTACTTCTTGAATTCAAACATATCAAGATTCCTAACTTCATTATCATGCAAGGTTAAATAGTCGATCAATCAATTAAATGTCTTGCAATTCCAATAGTTATACCATCACCTAAAATGGATTACATTCGGAAGTAATATTTACCTCTAGTTATTGATTTCAACTTCAAGAGTCGTTGAATGTTAAGAAGATGTAAATACGGTTCCTTTCACATACTGTTATTTAGAATGTTATTAAGGATGTTGGCTGGTTGGTTTGGGAAGGCTTTGTGATGCCACAATTATATACCTCTCAGCTCAATGCCACTCATGCCATTTACATTGTGAACACCTTTATCATTCACCATCACTATGGTAATGATCATTTAGTATACATGTCATTTACCTTTTGGTTTGTTATCCTGTGTAGTTGCTATGGCTACTGCACATATCAGTACCAGAGATCCTAGTGCATATTTAGTGTCCATCTGCAATATAGAAGAGAAAGATATTAGACTAGTGATTGTTGAACTCGAAGTACATTTGCCTAAACTGAAGGTAGACTGATATAGTTGGCCTTTTACATGTGCAAGAACCAAACTTGTCCCATTTTGTCCTCCTTAACATTTATAAGTGTCATAAAAAGCATAATTATAACTTTATGTGTGTTGCTTGATCATCCCAAATTCTCCCTGGCCTTTATTTTATTTCATTAACATGTACATGTAATATATCAGGATTTCTTACATTGTAACAATTTTTACCATTTTGGTGTAAAATTGAGAAAAAGATGAAAATCTGGTCACCTAGTCATTTTTCTACCCCTAGATTTATTATGAAGAGAGTAGTAAGGTGCAAAATGCAAAATTAAGAATTTTTTCACAAGAAGCTTTCATTTTTGACTTTCTTAAATGACCATCTCCTAATATATAATGTGTTAGCGTACCATCAAAATCATAACTGTTTATGTATATCTAATATGTCTAATTTTTGTGTCAAATAAGAATATTGAGGCTAAAAAACTTACTGTTTATATATTTAATAATCCTTATGATGAAATGTATGTCTCTTCCCTTCAAACCGCTCTCTTGAAAGAAATTAAATATTTCAATCTCAAATTCTCTCATATGACATAAGTAAATAAGACAGGGACCAATCAACTCTTAATATTTATTCAATCAATGGAAAGAATTGTGGGAAATGTCAACCTCCTCTGTCTTATATTTTAATAATTAGACAATGCACAGATGCGCCCTTTATGTTATGTAATATATTATATTTGTATAATTGCTAACATAAGGAACCTATACCAACATCTACATTCAAAATTGATTATTATTAAAGTGGCCATGCAATTTTAATTATATCCAAATGTTCAATGTATGACATATATATTGATTATAGTGGTTCATTATTAAAGGGTGTATACCCTGCATTTAATTATTATGTAAGTAGGTCATCATCATTTCAGGATGTATACCATTCTATATGGAAATTATCAATTAGAGACAAATTATCCACAACTAAGATGTTGGATAATGAGAGACATATTTTAATGTACACTCCCCTCCAAAAGTTTGGCATCTGCAACTCCCCTTTGGATCCTTTATCAATTGCAGTTTGTTTGGTGATTAAGTAAAATCCGTAAAACTTTTCATAAATCCAAACTATTGAGGAACAATTTAGATTCAAACATTGACGATGTTTGATATGCTACCCAATGAAAAGTTCCAGTTGCCAAACTTTTGGAGGGAAGTGTATTGCCAAACTTATGGAAGGGAGTGTAAATTCTCCACAATTATACATTTCCCATGTTCAATGGTATTTCTGCATTTCAATATTTGTTAAATTTTGATTTTTTTCATCCAAAGCCTAGTACTAGTTTAAAAATGAATGATTGAAAGGGTTACGCTGCTCAACGTAAGTTCATGAATAGACTAGATGCGAGTTGAAATAATCTTGAATTCCAAATTCAGTCAAAGTGATATCATATTTGTAATCTACATGTAAAATTGTAGAGAAATGTGTTTTTAAAAAGTGTTTATCAACTTTGAAAATTTAATTTTTTTTTGGAAATGTGACTTCAAGGTCGGGGAGATTCCCCATAGACCCCATGTTATGAAATCACAAAAAGTGAAACATCTTTTCTTGTATTGGACAGATAATATTTTCTTTTATTGGACATATTTTAATTTGTATAACTTTTAGATACACAAAGGTAATATAAAAAATCAACAACTTGAACTGATGAATATTCAATTTTAAGGAAACATTTTAATACCCTGCCATGTTATTAGCCACCTGCTGATGAAATGGTAACTACCTACTTGCATCTGGGTAATTGTGACCAGTGATATTTTTAGAAACAGACCCCTTACCAGTATTATAAATTGTGATCAATGGTATTTTTAGAAATGGACCCCTTACCAGTATTATAATTTTATCAATGGTATTTTTAGAAATGGACCCTATACCAGTATATTAGAAATGGTGATCAATGATATTTTAGAAATGGACCCCATACCAGTATTTCAAATTGGAAGCAATAATCAATCAGATAAACAAAGATCACACCAGTGTCTAATAACCGCACCAGACCATCAGTTATTTATCAGAAATCTATTTCTCAGTATACTTGCCTTGTTATCCAAAAACGTCCCTGGTTAGACCTTTTTAAGTCTTTTCTGAATCTTCCAATTTTTGAAATCTTAGATTAAAAGAGCCTTACTAACTACCACTTTAACATATGACTACATTACTTTTACCACAGTACATACTACTTTATGTTCATAAAATATTTTAGGGGATATCATTTGATTTTGAGAGATTTGTCTTACTATTCAAAAAGTACCAGAAGGTGCTAGTAGACTATAGGTCATATATATATAATTTAAGCGAACAAAATTAAATTAAATTTTGTCAAAACTACAGTGTACAATTAGTGCAGGGGGGGGGGGCATTCAACGATCATCGACCAGTGTCAAAATATATTTAAGTTTGGATATTTCATTCAGACTAACATATATTTTTATTATCTACAAAGAAACCCCCTGGATGAATATTATTTGAGCTGATATTCCTCTTGAAACGTGGTCCTTCAAAATCTATAAGTGGGACTCCCTTTATAGAAGCTTTAAACTGAATTTACACTTCTTAATGCTGAAATTGGTAGTTAATCCATACATTTTAAGAAAATAGGTATGTCAAAGAAGATGTTAAGTCAAATATTGACCTGATAGCTCAGAAAAAATTTTAATTTTCGAAATTTCTCTACAGTCCTTGTTGCCCCTTTAATGTAAGCATGTGCTTGAATGTATGTATAACTGCATAGTAATAAACATCTCCCATCATGTTACATATTATACACATGTCATATACTTCTTGTAACATAAGTACAATTATATAATAGATAATAAATTTATTCACTCCAATTAAATGATAAATAACTCAATGCATTCCTTTATTACACATGTAGTACATGTATTATTATATGTTATTATGTATGAATGGAAGTAGTATGCTGGTATTAAAGAGACCATTTCAAATTCAGGCCACATTGTGTTTATGGTTTGTTTTTAAAAATGAATACTATTTTTCTGTTTTCTTTTTTTATCTGACATTTACCTGAAGAAACATACCTTTAATAGTAACATCAGCCTCAACAATTGTTAATCCATAATATAGAAACCTTATTTCTATAGGGTTTCTGAATTATGCATAATATGTGGCCATGCAGACATTTTTGTTCATACAAGCACTTAAACAGTATAAAAACATTTTTTTCTCATTTTAAATAGTTTTTATGAATGGATTCAGGTTAATGCAATCCAATATTGTAGAGTGCCTCATCTGAAAGCATAACTGCCTCCCCTCCCTTTCATTAATGCCCACCCCTCCCCTACAAATATGTAATTAGCCAAGTTAATTATTTTGCTCTCCCTAACCTCAGATAATTTGAACAGCAAGACAACTATCAGTTGGCAACAGTTAAATTTTGTGGCTCAGTGTTAAGCATTACTAGTGACTGGTCACTATTGCAATGAGCCTCATGAAGATGTTTTCAATATGGTCAGTTTCACTCTCACTCACATCAGATCTATTCTGTTTTATACATGCAAATCAAGTGCATCAAAAAGAAATAAATGTATCATGATAAACCATGAGATCTCATTTTTTCTCACCCTGAGATTTTCAGGTTAAACAGAAAGATGCTATGAGTATCAGAATGAAATAAATGTGATTTTCAAAGCAATTGGTGAAAGATCTATATTGCATTGAAGTTATTTTCAACAACTGCCCCTCCCTGGATAAATCATATTTTGTATTACCTTATCTTATATTTATTATAAACATTGGCGATTATATATACAGGCATGACTTTTAACCTTTTTAATGTAAATGTTGACACCTTTAAATCAATGTGCTTGACAGATTGATTTAAATTCTCTAGATTAACAGATTGAAACTTGATTTTTTAAGAAGGGAAAAGTCGAATTATTTTTATGACTTAAAAAATTATTATTCCAAGATAACTTTCATCCATGTAAATTTTAATTGAATCCAGACTGATGAACCCGAGTCTATTGCAATATGCAAGTTTCTTGTGCATGTGTATATGTCTACTTACTATATATTAAATTCTGAACATATATATAAATGCTTATACATGAACATGTTACTTACCTTCATGCCGCTTGCCAGTATGTGCTGTTTAGTGAATGAAAGTTCAATCCATAACTTGGCTAGGAACTGGTACTACAGAGTGGCCCAATCAATATATCTCAATTTTTACTGAGTGTGTTTACTATTATTACCACCTTGCCGGGCCAGTTCTAGGGGTTTTAGTGCTAGTTTAGAAGGCATTCATTTTACTAAATCGACCTGAGAAATGTTTGATGTCATAGTGGTGGTCCATATGGACCGGTCTAGAATATATTCTGGACCGGCAATTTTCCCCAGGAAATTAGATATCGTTCAATGCATAAGATTTTCTTGCTGTTTCAGTTCTGGTCGTTAACGGTGGTAATAATACTAATAACGTTATTTCTGCGAGCAATATAGTGAAATATTTCACTATATTACCCTTAGAAATGACGTTATTGTACTATTAGTACGAGCGCATGGTGAGACAGCGCCTATAAGGATGCTAGCTGTTCCATTAATGCATTTCTAGTACAGGTTGGGCTAGTGAACTTTTCTCATGTTATGTTATATACCAGTGGATAGGGAATTGAATTACCTTTACTAGAGTCCATTTCACTGCTTCATTTCGTCAGTAGAACGGCAAAAATAAGAAATTGGGAGACCATTGTGCAATAATATATGGAAAAGTATATTCATAATGTACATGTATGAATGACATTTGTATATTTCAGATTTTTTAGTTTTTTGTGCAATAAGCCTGTGCCCTCTTGTAATTTGAAGAATTTCAGCCATGTTAATCTTATTGAAAATAACATGGCAGAGAAACATCTAAATATAAGAGGCCGCACACTTTATAAGCCAAACTAGAAGCAATCCAAGATATACAAATGTCATTCATGTACATTATGAATGTACTTTTCCATATATTATTGGACAATGGTCTCCCAATTTCTTATTTTTGCCGTTCTACTGACGAAATGAAGCAGTGAAATGGACTCTAACTTACTGTAAAATTGAGTCTTAACTAATGCAGTACAATATAATACAATACATTACAATACAATGCAATACATTACAATACAATACAATAATACAATACAATAGAAGGTGTAACTATTTCTGCTCTATAAACAAATTGACAAACCAATGGAACTGAAAACCAGGGCTCAAATAGCATCCTTATAAATCAGATTGGAGTCCTCATTCAAGGACAAATTGGGCTTTTAGGTATATAAAGCTCAATAGAAAATAAAGCTGGAACCTTCAATTTTATTTTGAAATACAAAATAAGTTTGAATGAACATATTGATACAACACATGAATACATTGACAAGGCATATGTTTTGTTTGAATGCATTCAAATGAAATTGGTTAATTCTGAGTGAATTGGTACATGTATTTTTCTATGTCAAAAATTTTTCCATATGTTATATCTGTACAATTATTAACAAACTAACTTATTCTTTGAAAATGGGAATATGGGAGTCTAACCTCATATCTAGGATTACCTAAGAAGTAATGCTTACAGTTCTTTGAACTGGAAGAAGAAAAGTGATGTTAAACACAGATATAAATTAGATGGGGCATATACATGTATTTATCCCAAAATACAATTCCAAAAGGGCCGTGTTAGATGAAGGCATCAGGTTGTAATTCCCCACTTTTACTCCTACTACCCCCCCCCCTCCCCCCTCCTCCAGTATTAGTTAGAAGAAAAGCTCTTAGTTATACCTGTGTAGGGCTCCTAACTCCCTAATATCAATTTCCTTATTTGATCTATTTGCAGGAGTTTTTTTTAAAGTGGCATAAGTTGTACATATATGACAGCCTATTGTCACCTTATGGTAAAAATCAGTTAGAACCCTGGTCGAGTACGAGGTGCTTAGTTATAGGTATGACATCTATGATGCTTAATGATTAATGGTTTGACATAACATCTTTATGATGGTCTGACATCTTTTTCACATTATTGTAGGGAGATGCACATGATGGAAATTTTGATGTTTATTATTTAGCAATATTTGAAAATGTTTTTTTTAAACTTTTGATTTGGATATTTGATGGAGTTCAAAATCAAATTATTGTAATTATATTTTGACCTGACATCGCCCTTATTTTGATGTTAAATGTTTTGTGAAAGTGTGCAACTACCTTAAGGGGACCCAATCTTTTAGTGACATCCTAAGAATCAATACTTTCTCATATAATTCTATAAATATGAGCAGAAGCTTGGTATAAGTCTTTAAATGGCGAAAGAAACAGACCATTTGGATTTATAATGCTAATTCTGCACAAATTAAGGAAGTTAGGCCCCTTTAGGTAAAAATGATGTGCCTCCAAATGAATATGATGTACTTTCAAATGATCCAGTCACTGTTAAATTAACTCCTTATTCTATCTGTGTAGGTCAATTCACTGTCCTACTGGGATGATTGTTTTTGGACTATTCACAACGTTGATCATAGCAGGATTTTCATACAAATATTATTGGCAGGCAAAACGTTTCGACTTCACAGGAGTTGTGAATTGAATCGCAATGAACAAGATATTTTATCCAAAATCAGAATGGATAATTTCCAAAAGTTACCTCATTCTTAATATTTCTTTTAAAAAGCTTCACAGATGTGAATGATGATATATTTGTGATCTATTTGATTTAACATGAAAATAAAGGGACACTTTATATAATAATATACAACTCATTATGTAACATATTCCCAAAATGTAGATATATCATTGCACTTGTCAATTTCAGGTTTGCCCAGACTGATGGATGGAAGGTCACTTTATTTATAGAGCCCCATCGCATGCTCTATTCTACTCTGACCTTTGGAGAAACTGCAAAATGTATTTGGATTTGAGGCCTAGATTTTCTACATTACACTGACTTACACTGGAGAAGATCTACCTTAAGGAGCAACAAACTCCAAAATGCAAAGGATAAGAAATTGTTCAGTCAATGCTAATCTATTGATATTAGCTATAAGATAAACAAAATCATGAAAATCAGAATGAGTGCTGATGACCCCCCATCCCCCTCTTAAGGTCATATGGTTCTGGATGAACGAGCAGTGGATCTGGCTAATCAAAATTTGGCCAACATTAATTGGTATACTGTATACAATATACATTGAGCACAGCAGATCATACTGCTTATTATCCAAATCATGCTAATGATCAAACCAAGCAGGGTAGGTGCATCATTAGATTTCATAATACCAAAAAGTATTAAAAATATGGTTATCAACGTTTGGAGCAGGTATTTTACTACATGCTTGAATAGTGGAATCGTCAGTCTGTCCCATACATAATACATATATGACACACCTTTGAGAGCCACTGATATAAAAGTGAGACTCAAATAAATAAATAAATAAATGTAAAATCCACTGGTCTTGTCTTAGGCGTCAGTACTTATATATCACAGCTTTATTTTATAGACTGAGATTTCTTTGTTAATGCCTTGGTCACATTTGCTCCGAATTTCACTACGGCGCCCGGCCGATTGAGTATTTTGTTCAAAA
This sequence comes from Owenia fusiformis, assembly GCA_903813345.2. Taxonomy (NCBI): domain Eukaryota; kingdom Metazoa; phylum Annelida; class Polychaeta; order Sabellida; family Oweniidae; genus Owenia; species Owenia fusiformis. Next base: position 1,446,563 of record CAIIXF020000012.1, on the reverse strand, counting down.
TTGAATACAATATTGAACAAAACACTCAATCAGCCAGGCGCTGGCAGACGGATCGGAGCAAATGTGACCCAGGCATAGACAGAAAAGGCAAATAGCAAATATACAAGAATCAAGTCTAAAACACATATTTATTATGAATCATCATCTGAGTTTATTACAATCAAGTTGAATTATACATCTATGCAGAGTTCTAACATACATTATTGAATCGAAAATATATCTCAAGGTTCATGTAATATACACATTTAAGGTAAATATGTATATATAGTACATGCAATATATAAATATACATATAAATCATATATGTACAGTAAATGTATGTGAAGTATGCAGTAAGACATGTAAGTGGAACACCTCTTGAAATGGAACACCTCTGTATGTGGAACACTTCGCAAGTGGAACACTTTTTAGTGTCACCAAAGGTCTTCCATTTGAACAGGTTTTACTGTATATTCTACACTTGTTAATATATCAAAAACATGTATTAACTTTGTAAATATACATCATGCATGTAATATATATATCAAACAAATGAATGTACATCTACATATAACATATAAATATGTATATTTAAACTCAATATACATTTTAATGTAAATATACATATAACATATAAAATATGTAAATTGGGTGTAAATGTTCATACCTTTAAATCTGTATCTTACATGTAAACACACTACATGTACATCTCTAAGGATCATTTACAACATCAGAATCTAAAATTCTCAGAAATTCACAGATCACGAAATGAAAAAAGTACATCATCTATAGATAGCTGTTTCAATATGAAACTATCATACATTTGAATTCGTATTTAGGCCACAATCAATTAAAAATGATAGGCAATGTTTCAAAAATGTACAAGTGAGCTAAAGGCCCACAACATCTAGAGCATGATATCTAAAAGTGTATAATCTTATACCACTGTTTGAGTTATAAAATGATAGTATAAATGTGGACTTGATCTACTCCTACACTGTATAGAATACATAGTCACCCATATTTCACCCATATTTCACCCATAATTCACCCATAATTGCACATGAACTCATGAGCAATATTTTCTGAACACCATATCTTCAACTCACAGGGGCCTGGAGCTGTTGGTTCTTTACAAGTTACCATGACAGAACGGTATCGCCATCTTTACTTAAAGCTTTAACTTGCATTGCATTACATCCACAGTCAATACTAAAATGAATGCCGATATAAGGCGCTTGATAGATGATAAAATCATAAAATCATTACTATATCACACTATCAGAGATGCATATGTCTAAATAGTAAATGCTCTCCTGGCTGGTACACTGGGTCAAAAATATATAATAGAGCATATGAAAATTGATAATGATAATATTGTTGAGGTCACTGGATAATCTGGTTTGAATGACATCATCAATCGTGTTTGTATGACATCATCAATCGTGTTTGTATGACATCATCAATTGTGAATCAACTGTATGACATCATAAGCCTTGTTGGTGATACATATTTACAAGTCATATGAAGTATAACTCTATCTATCAAATTTGGCTGAATTGCACAATAGTGCGGCAGTGATTTGCTGACAACATACAACAATTACCACAGACAACATGGATTAATAAAATAACTAGATTTTCCTCTTTTTATTTATTAATCCAAGAAGTCTTACAAATATACCCAATAGACCTTGATGTTAAATCAATGGCTGATAAAATAATAACCAATATTTGGTAGGACCATCCCATTATGCATTAAGTATTCCCTGTGTGCTACCATTCCTACAACTAAACCTTTTTGAGACACCTGTGCAAAATGTTTGACACATTTAAACATGTTTGAGACACCTTAGTTTTTAGAATTTAAGGACCACAACCAACAAGTACATGTATACTTCAGATTTCATTTTGATTGCTGCTACCATGCTATGAAAGAATTGATGGATTTCAAAACTAATCTAGAACTTTGAAATTCTAGCGAAATATACAACCTTCTAATTCATTTGTGATAATTTATATTATATTATTATTACTATGTCGTGGCGTTATTAAATATGAACTATCACAACAATAACTTTGTACATCTTTCACTATATATACACATACAGATCATACGATAATCATTAATAATCAGTCAAAATCAAAGCATATATACATAAACTCACTGTATGTTACAAAAAGGAAGGTTTTCGTGTTAAGCCAGTGAACGTAATAGACACTGATCACATGATCCTGGTATATCTTTAACACTACCAAAAAAAAAAGATTTCCACTGCTAAACAGTTTTGTGTTAACTAAAATGTTGCAGAAGTAAAAAATACAACATGTTGAATTGTAGATTAGAAGTACTAAAATCGATGAAATAAATTTGCATAATTTCATACAAAGCCCTAATGAAGCAAGAATCTTTGGTTGAGTTATTTACCAATTATAAATAATAGTTACATAAAATGGAATCTTCAGAAAAAGTTCCAAATAATCTGTAACAATAACAATACAATGGCACACTCAGAATAGGTTAAAACAAGGATTGAAGTACCATGGTACCATTCAAGTCAGAGTAAGACTCTAGTGGGTACTATAAACTTCATATTTCCACTGTGTAATTACATGGTATATGAGAATAATATATACACAAGTATGCTCCTATCTGATAACTGACCAACTTGCAAATACCATACATTGATATTATCAACAAATCCAAAAGTCATGATTTCCCATGATTCACTCAAATACATAATGCAACATTTGAAGCAGACTATTCATACATGGTAAATACAAATATTCTATTAAAAATAAAAAGTTAAGTCAAGAAGCAAACAGTACAGTATGAAATAATACAGAAGTAAAGTCAAAATTTAGTAATCATATAATTATAAGATATTAGAATATCTTCAGGATTTCCCACAATCCTCTTGGCTATATCCCATAATGCAACAGTTCGAGCAGAAGATTCATCCCTGATGTTTAAGTTCACACATTGCAAGGTTTTCTAAGTCGGGAAGCTGATAATATCTATTTGGCAGGCGAATATGGACACACGTTTAACATATGTATGCGTGTATGTACATATCATTGCATCTAAATCTTGTATTTTCCAATTTTCCATTTTTAGGCTTTTTATGATATACTCCTTATTTTCCAAATTATTGCATAATTGTTTTTTATTATCCTGAATTATCCTTTTTATAATCATCTTGTGAACCACGTTCAATTTTTTTTTCCTATAAAGCTTTCGCAATGTGTTGTCCTTTGAGTTTGGAACAGTCTACATCCCATAATTGTCTAGAGTAGAGCTCTTCATAAGTGAAGATAGAAAATGGCACTTGCTACTAGGGTGACGAAGGATACAGATACAGGTCTAATGGCGTCTCCACTTACTTCACGCGTCTTATCTGAAAGTAGAATATAAACATGAAATATTCACTCTGTCTAGAAACATTAAACAAAACTCTAAATATTTGCCCAGATAATAACAAAATGATAAAAAAACTTCAAGTTTAAAAATGAAAATGAGTAATTCTCAGATAATTATTACAATCAATTAATCTTTAAGTTTAATGCATTGTGTAATGTGTTTCGCATATTCAATTCTACACATAATTAATTTTGTCAAGTGATGGATGGTTAAACTTTCATTTACTAAAAAATTATTTTGGGGCGTTTCAAAACAGTCTTATGTTTTTGCATGTCATTGGGTGATATGACTGCATTGTGTAGAATTCAGGGCAAAACCCCCGGAGTTCAAAAATGAATTATATTTTGATATTTCTAAAAAATAGCCTATTCCCACAACAAACATATCTCCGACCCTTTGATAAAAGCTAAGCATTTATTCCATGATGGTGAAATTCCCTGCAATCTGATTGGTCCATCTGACTTAAATCTATTCTGTATACACACAATCTCGGCTTATATCGTTGGATACCGTGAAAATGATGTAAGCTTTGGGATACGGCCCAGTATCCCAAAACCCCAGATTTCCATCCAGGATATGACTCTTACGGAAAAATTTGATGGTGATTAGTTTAAGCTGACACGTGCTTATCTTTGCACTTTGCAATAAATATCTGTTTTCAATATCAGGAAATGATACTGTGATCATCGCAATTTATAATTTTAGGATAAAAAACATGCATCTGTAAATATAATAAATCAATATGAAGCATGCACATTGTTTTCATGAACTCTAATAGTAAAAATGCAATATATCAAAAGAAAGTAAAAAATGTTTCGCTATACTGCACTTTCAGCTGATGATATTGCAGAGAAAAGACAGAAAAGTAAATGTACCGTTTTATACTATAAAAACAAACAACAAGGCCGAAAAGATTTTGAAGGAATATCGATCAAAAATAGCTATGAGGTGAGAAGGAAATGGACTTGATTTCGAGGGGGGTTTATCTGAATAATCATGGAACAAAAACATTATTCAATTGAGCCTCGTGAAAGCCTCTGCTGCTAGCGCATCATGAAATACAGACCTTCTCGGGCAGAATATTTTCTGTATTTAACTCGAATCAATGAAGAGTTTATAGTATTGTAGAAGGGTTGTCAAAAGAGTTTTGAAATTTTGCTCTTCTTCAAATTCAATATTTTGTTATTATATTTCAATGAAATACATACATGATTATATTATTACAGCCCTGTCAACATTTTTTCAGTTAAGCAAGTTACATGCACAAAAGAGCTCCAAACATAAAAGCCATTTTGCAACTTGACATATGACAAATATTGTTTACCAAAAATCACGATTCTTTTTTAATTTCTTTGTTTCTATTTAGGTCAATTACACATTAATACTTTTTTATACACAAAGCGAACATCGATTATGTGTATGCTTAGCTATAAATATCAACACATATACAGCGTGACCCCCCCCCCCCCTTCCCCCCATTTCCCCACCCAAAATCATGTAAGAGAAAGAGACATAGTCTGATGCGACGTATAGACACATGAAGCTATAATTGCATTTAAGCGACAGTGACTTCCTACTTACTGACTACATGTCATAAAATTCAAAAGATACACAATTAATAACTTAAACAATATGCATGCATCTTAATAGAATACTTTCTTGAATAATTACAAAGTACGAAATGTGACATGTGTAAATTGTAATATAATATGCATTAGAGTCTTCAGTTTTCATCATTCAATCTAGCATTAGTAATTATAAAATTAATATCACTCCGATAGAATGATTATGGCTCTATAAAACATGAAAATGTGTCAACACTTAATGTTATTCAAATCATTACAAAAGTGTAACAATTTGTCACACAAATACCTAACACCAACCCCCAACCTTAATGCAGTATACTAGTACCAGTCAGCTACAGGTATATATGTCACAATTTCTTAGTGGTGACACAGAAACGTGTTAACATGTAGTAAATACAAGCTTCGTCCATCTTAGAATCTGAGTCCTGGCCATTAGAAATAATCACCATCAGTCAATATATACAGGGTGTGCCAAAAAAATTGCAACTCTTTAGATTTTTTGGTACACCCTGTATTATCTTTTGCCGATATCACATATTCCATCCCTAAATAAATAACCTCTATAATGACTTCTACCATTTTAGAATCTGAGCCCTGGCCATTAGAAATAATCACCATTTGTCAATATATTTTCTTTGGCCAATATCACATATTCCACCCCTCCAAATAAATAACCTCCATAACATCTTACCTCTAATGACTTCTACCATTTTAGAATCTGAGCCTTGGCCGTTAGAAATGGAGAGTTCGTAGTTACGAAAATGTTGTTGATGAATCATTCCAATGCGGAATTTCACTTCAGTTGTATCAGCATCTTTCTGTAGGGAGAAAATCAAAACATTCATGAAGCACAGAAGCACCATGGTATGTCATAAAGATCTCGTGACAACTGGTTGGTGCTGAATTATAGGCTAATGTGGCTAATAATGCTTTAAGCCTAGCCGCAGCACTATATTGTACTTTCTTTATCATATAAATAAATATATATAAAAAAAAAAAATTATAGGAAAAGTTTTGTAAGAACAGGTGAGATGAAGTAGAGGGAGGGGGTAAATATACATCGTCATATTGAAAACTGTTTTACGAGTGAAATTCAAATCAAAATGTTGTGTAACATTTCCCACCATCCTTAAATGATCCTTAAAGCACCGGAGTTTCTCACAAATAGGCCCATGGGCATTTATTTGAAAGAGGTGTGTATCAATTTATACTCACAGATAGACTACAAAAGTATTTTCCTTCAGATGTTGGCTTAGATGAGTTGGTATCACAGGCTAGTTTCTCAGTTGAGTTCCTGTCGTCAAATCTGTCCCATGACCATTCAATCATCGTCAATGCAGGGTTGGCCTTAGCATGGCATGTCACTACAGCGTTCTTTTCATACATAGGAAATGAAACGGATGGGGGGCAGTTTAGCTGGGCAGCATCTATAACGAGAGGTACCTTATTTGAATATGTATAATTAGTCAGGTTAAGATACATAAATTAACAAAAAAGAAGGGATTATTGTCGCTCTCTTATTTGGTTTGTATAAAAAAAAATTTAACTTGTTAAGTTAAATTACAAAAATGATACTCATCAGATGTAGAATATAGACCAATCAAAGAGTGAGGAATATGACAGTGAATAATAATCCTAGCCACTTCAGTAAATAAACTGACTTACATATCATTTTCAGCTCAATTGAGGCAGTCTGCTCATCAAAACCTTCCACCTTTGAAACACATTTTAAGATGTAGCCACTGGATTCTGTGCTGGCTTTCCACTGTGGGTAGGCAAGTTTATGTGAATACATGATACTCTTAAGGCCTGTAAATACAATTATGTATAGTATATGTACATGAATAGCCTTTTCTATAGTTAGCCTGTGATTCTTTCTTTAAAAGAGTGCTTCATATTATTACTTACTGGGATCTAGAAATCTGGGTGTTCATAAAACCAGTATATCTGAACACCTTTACAGACTACAAAATTTACAAAATGTGTGGAGGGATCATATAATTTTTTGAGAAAAAATGAATATGTGGTATGTTTACATGAAAATAGGCCATATATACACCAAGCAGCCAATCTAACCATCATTGACCCTTTACAGGACCCAGGACCAACTGTGCCTTGGATTAGTAATATATATATTTTGTTTAAATAAAGGAACAATAAACTAAAGCTAATAAAAAAATAAATCTCACCATCATTATCGATTCCAACAACTTCTTTAGGTTCATTTGTTGGCATGTCGTTTGTGATCTCCATGTCACCAACAAACATCTGAACCATGGGTGCAGGGTTGCTTCCAGACACCTCACACATTATGTCGATTGGGGCGCCCTCCTCTAGCATAACGCTGTCTGTGTCCCTCTGGGTGCTACCTCCGACTGTCAGGGTCAGGTCAGTCGAGTCAGCTATAAAAACATAATCATTTATTAATCGAATGAATACCTTTGATACGTTTACATTAAAGCCTGTATGGAGTTGCACCTTTCTTTGGGAACATTAACCGTAATGCGTACAGACTTCAGAGGGTTTTCCACAGCTTTTATTGGTGACCCTTTTATTATATATTAATGCTGCTCTATGGTCTTCTATTTTTAATCTTGTATTTTGGGTGTTGAGCTTGTTTTGGTACAGCTGTTTCTTGCAATTTCTGAATGTTTCAAAATCATTCAATCATTTGTTCTGACATCATTCAATCATTTGTTCTGACATCATTCAATCATTTGTTCTGACATCATTCAATCATTTGTTCTGACATATCCCACTTAAACTAGCTGTACTGTATATGGAAAATACCATCAGAGTGAATGATGTTTAAATCGGTCAATTATGCTGCCAATATGTGTCAATATGGAGCCGGAAATCAATGAAACATTAATTAAACATCAGAAACCACGGCAGAAATCAAATAATAATTATGAGCCCTTGTCAGATAACCATTATTGGAATAAAACTAGCATGCAGTCTTTTGTGTAGTACTCTCAGAGGAAGAGGTTTGCATCTGACTTGATCTGAAGTATGCATTTATTCTCCCAGAATGGAATATGGGAATGGGATAAATAGACTGTACACTCTACTGTCTTAATATTCCATTGGAAGTGATTTAAAGTGAATTTTAAAATGATATGATTTATCAGTGGTAATTTTGACGACTGAGTTCAAGGTTGATTTTGGACAGTGTTCTCAATAACCGAAAAATACAACAATTAAAGTGCAATATCATTTTTCTGAACAAATAAAATATGTAATTAATTCTATTTTCATGTAAATGATACGATTATTTCAATCTTCCTCAATTAACCTTGATGATTAATCATATTTCAGCAAACATATCAAATACAATTTATAGCTTCCATATTATCTCCCATCTCTAAAAATAAGGTTAACCATATGGTGAAATTTGGGAGCCCTTAGTTATTCTGTCAAAAACTGTATAAATTAGACTTTTGAAAACATATAATAAATTATGACCATATATGTACGGTATATACCCAAGAGGTATTGCTCACCTTCATTGGTGGTAAACAAAATACAATACAATATAACAAACATATATTTCTACTAAAAATCCTCATTCTTCACCAAAACAAAAACCCCAAATGATGATCTAACATCAAATGTAGCCTTAATGAGTGAGGAAATGTTTTGGTGAGTCTTTTTTCCAAGGACTGATGATGAATTTTATCTTGTAGCCAAGCAGGCTGTCATTCCAGGCCTCAATTCTTTGTATCTCAAATTGAATCTGAGTAAATTACTTTTTTAATTATAGAAGACAGCTAATAACATGTTAACTAATGCATTCATACCACAAATACAAATGATGGAAAAACATCATGCCCATAATGAGATTTTTTTCTTTTTAGATATTAAAAAATAACTGTACTGTACTGTCATATGGAATATAAAAGATACACTTTTTATATATGCAATGCATTCTAAATCTAGTATAACTCCTCTATTTTAAAAACCGAGCACACATCTTTTAGGATTGAAGAAGTCTTGTATCAATCCTGATCCTCTCCCCCATATTGTTGAGGTGATTCGTGTTAGAGAGGGGTTCATAAGGGGTTGAAGCAAGACTAAAGCCTCAGTCACATTTGCTCTATGGCAGGCGGACGGCGGCTGTAGCTTCAGAAAATCGATACAGAAAATCTACATCGTACTGCTTATCCCAATACTTTATGCTAAATATTTCTTGATTTTGGGATGCTACAGCCGCTGTACAGTTGCCGTAGATCAAATGTGACAAAGGCATAAGACATGTGAATACTCTAGGCCAGTCCTAGTAGAGTTCAGGTTAGAAATGTTCAACTATTTATGTATTTGGAGTTGACTTACATGATACAACTACTGTCTGGAAGGCTTGTTCTCTCTTAGAGGGCATTCCACAGCCAATCTGACCTGCATCTTCTAACTGGATATCTACAACACATCAAGAAAATGATTAGTGACGTGTTATACAGTTTGGATAACTGAAAGTTATTGTTATTATTTACAAAAGATCGCTTACTCCATTGAAACTCTCACTCTGCATGCACTTTAAGCAAACTGTATATTATCACAATTCTAAAATGGTTTAGAGCGTTGATATATAATCTTCAAAATGGGTTTTGTTACCTTTTCCAACTTGCTTAAAATTAAATGAAATGACCGCAGCTCTGATTGGTTGAATGAGTTCAGAAATTTTCAGTAATTTGAAGAGTGTATCTAAATGCTCTTGAAAAGATAATCATTCAGAGTTCAAAATTTTTTCCAAAGGGTACATACTTGCAATACTGAGAGTATAGACCTTCTCATCGGGAGAATCAGCAACAGCGGCTGCGTAGCGATTAGTATCAGCGAATGGGTAGTTAATGAAAATATTTGTTCCTATGATATGGATCTTATCATCGTCCATTTTCTTATTCCAATTGATGAAATCTCCAGGAGTGAAACCCTTGATTCTACAGTGAATTTTGACATCTTGGCCTACGATTGGTTTAGCTGTCGGCTCAACGACAACTGTGATGCTGCCTTGGGCGGCTACACCTGCAAGCATAGAGATGTAGAATATATTAGGAGTTAGCAAGATAAGGGTATATTTTAATATATATTCAGTGAAACTTGTTCATCCAGACACCTCTTTAATCTAAACATCTCACAATGTGAACAATTTTCCTCAGTCCAGAATTTGTCTCCCATTGACTCACATATCTAAAACCTTGAAATGTGAACATAGTAGGCTCCATATGTAATCCAACTAGTATGTAAGTTTGAGGTATATAATAGATGATATTGGAGCTCCAGTCCAGGATAAAGATATAATATAACATATCAGTACCTAGAGATATTGTATAAAGTTATGACCATCTGGGAAAGCAGGGGATAAAATGCATATCCATCACTCTCATAATAATCAACTGGTATGTATGTTTGGTTATAATCAATAAAAAAAAATATATATATTGCTATATTTACAAAATGAGATCATAAACCCATAATCTCCCATAAAGCCACAAAAATACTTGAATAAATATTTGGATAATCCTCCCATCAAGGAAATAATGATTCTGGACTGGCTCAAAATGGAACTAATAGGTTTTTCTCAAATAACTCATTCTACTAATATTCTGCACATAGCAATCAAATCAGGCAATTTATTAGAGAAATCTGAAGTAATTTGTCATTTTACTATGGCGATTTTGAGTAGAGCTGCTCACTCTCAGTTTAAATTGAAATTGAGGGCATTTATGACGTAAAACAGAGTCAGAGATGGTAAGGAACAACTCTTATAGCTAACATCCCTTGGTATTAATACATTGAGCATAGAACAACTTTAGCCAGAATATAAAAATGAGAATTGTTCTTCCAGATGGAAAAATATACTTAGGGGCACTCTAAGCCCGCCTGGTTAACATCTCTTACTAGCAAAGATTTAACGTAGAAAACACCTAGTTGAGTAGGAAACACCAGATGGTAGGAAACACCTCAGAACTTTAACAATCTCTCAATAGAAAACACTTATTCCAATCAAACAATTCTCATAATTCAATATATCTCAGACTGAAAAGCATGTTGTTTACTGTACTACTATGCCTTTCATTGACTTGAAATTGTAAATGCGTATTGATCCATTGATCTCAGAATCAACAGCAGCTGTATCCAAGACCTTTTACAATATTATAATTTATATTACAAGTAATCTCATTTAATAAGAGCAACTGGGCGCAGCGCCCAGTCTAAAATCTGAAAATGAGAGAGACCCCTCCCTGCATTTGAAAATCTCTGCCAAAATTACGAAACATTGAGATATTTTGATAAAAACAGGTTCAGAGGATTCACCAAATCCAGGGAGATCATACCTTTTGCATAATGTTAAACTTTGTCTCCTATGAAGGGATCGGGGTCATTTTCTAATGATAGAGTTTTCGATTTCTGGGATGTTCCAAACATTCAGGTGACATTTTTGTAGATTAATAAAATCCCACAGCATTGATTATAAAACATATGCTATCTTTATAAGCTCTATTTACGAAGAGTTAAAAAGAAAAGTTGATTGCTTTCACCTCTTATATAGCAAATTGCCTCTGATCTTTTTGAATATAACTGAGTCCGAGTTGACAAGGGTCCGAGTTGACCAGATACCGATATATTGGTAGCTATTACTTAATGAATATAAATATTACCATTCATTAAATCATTATGGTATTTCAAGATGTGCAAGAAAAATGTCAATGATTCAATATGCAATGAATTTACATGTATACACAGTAGTTACTATTATTTACATAAGAGATAGATACATGTACTGTATATATTTATATTTCCCATGTGATGTTTTCTCTATAAGTGACAAACAACTGCCATCGATATTTTTGGACAAACATACCTATTATAACTAGCCAAATAATCCCAAATTAAATTTCACAATTTGCGAATGAATTTTCACCTCCATACAAGATGGTGAAGCTTTGATGCTGAGGGGAGTACTCAGTATAATAGCATTGAATTCGACCTCTAGAATGCCCCCCCCCCTCCCACACACACACACTTAATACCTCCAACTCTAATAGGGGTAGATGGGTGTATAAGGGGGTACAAGGACTTGAAGTACAAGATAGGCAACAACAAGACATTCTGATACTCATTACATCTCTCTGCCTTCATTAAGAAATATGAAATATATTCTAAAAGAAGCTAATAGAAGGACATGATTTTTCATGATGTCAGCAGCAAGATATTACACATACATTTTACTGAAATCAACTTATTAAACATAAAGATTCCATCCTGACAGCCTAAGGCTTAGTACACTGTAGTAGTAATTTCTTAAAATGAATGATGTCCTCTTAAAAAAGGAAGTCAACCTACTAAAAGGGTAATTAGACCTATTCATGACAAGATAGATTATCACTTTTAATCTTCTCTAATTCACTAATTTTCCAGAAGCTAATAACTTGGTTAATGTGAAGCCCCTGTCCAATATGACAATATTACAACCCCCATATATATTAGTAATGTCAAGTTATTTTAAAAACCACCCCATGTTACTTTAAGGAAACCATTAAACGAATGGTCAGTTTTTATTTGATCACTGTAGTTTTGTCTGGGCTACTAGCTGCTATTACCATAAATGTGTTCATATTCTGTTAATAGATGTCTCTATTGAATATAAGTTTGAAATTGTACATGACCAAGAAGAGCATCAATGAGAGGGAAGAAATGAAGCCCCATATTGTAATTTGTGTGTAAAAAGTGTAAATAAATTGTTGCAATGTCCCGCCTTAACAAAGTGAGGTTCCAGTCAATGAAAGGCTAAAAGTTGTTTGTGCAGATACATTCAAAAGAAGATTACAGCTAAAATACAGTATCAATAAAACATTTAAAGTTCTATTTGCTTATGGCCCACACAAGTTTGTTCTTTATACTGTATACACATATTACACCAACATGGTTAATAGATTTTTTACGAGATCATAAAAAATGTCAATTTTGTACTATGTTTGATTTGAATGTACTCTAGAATCAATGATTAAACACGAAGGTCAAAGTGGCGGGTGAAATATGATATTAGTGTGCTAAGGTTCTAATCCTAACATTTATTTTGCACTCAAAAATTTGGAAACCTATTCTCTACATTTCATGTCTTAAATCTCAAGCAGTACATCATAGGCAAACTTATTATAAGGGCTATTTCAATGATATACATAATTAATATACAAACTTAATCATCCTTTACTGAAAGAGTATAACTGAAGACACAAATCATACTTTTAAAAGGGGTAGAACCTACCTTAACTTTAGCACAATGCCTACCTTACCTCAACACACCAAACCACCAGTTATACATGTTTAATAATTATTCCCTCAAGATTTCTGCCAATTTTTACAATTAAGCACAAAACTGTGATGATATGAAATTATGGAATATCATAGAGAGTTGCAATATTTCATATAAGTGTATTACATGGTTGGGAGTAATATGAATTAGATTACAGCAATATTTCATCAGCTCTCTGTGTTAAGGAATTAACTCTATATCTAGAAGGATTGCATTAGAATTGATAATATAGAACTAATATGATATGTATTATATTGTTGAATGCTAAAATTAAGTTAAGGGGGGTCACTTTTTAAATTCCGGAGAGGGATTACTTTTGACATCTTTGGCCAACCCCCCCCCCCCACCCACTCCCAGCTACAGGCCTGCAAAATCATGCAGTTTTTTACCATTTCGAGTGCTTTTTGAGAGATTTTGAAACAAAGTTGTCAAATATAAACCCACCCTGCAATTTTTCCAAAAACTGAACCCCTTGTCTAAAGCTTGCTACACTCCCACTCAAGCTTGATGGAAGGTAAAGGCTGTCACACTGGCAGCTTACCCAGTTATATATATTACTATTAGCCAATGATATATAATAAGCTTTAGAGCTAATTATCTCTGGGAATAATATGATAATACTGACTTGTTTCAAAGAGATGAGCCACACATAACCTGATGTAATGTCATATAACATGGGATGTGATGGGGAACATAATGTACCCATCTTTAGACAACTTCAAAGCACTTGTGTTATGATGCCTCTCCCAGGTTTTGTGCTTCCTAATATAACATAATACCTGAGGGAGAAATTAACTCGTCAGTTAGCCTGATTAAAATCTGTAGGGAAAGTTCTCCTTTTCCAAAGACATCACCACTTAACAGAATTGAACACAAATATACTGTCACCTTAATAAGCTTACTTCTTTAAGTAATAGCATCTTTTCAATTAATTTATGTAACTAACTGGAGACCTCATGCTTAGAGCTCTGTACTTCTCACCACTATATTCAATTAACATCACATCTCTCTGTATGAATTTATTTGAACAGCATGTAATTTTTAGTTTGATTAAAGCAATGCTTGAAGAGATAACTTTTCACCAATGAGGTTCTATACCCAGTGATCTCCCCAGGATTTTTATTTGTGTAAGCACTAAATCCTGATTTCACCTATTATTGGTAAAAATCTTAAATTCCATCATTTTGGCATGATCCAAATGAGATTTTCAACAGTATGGTATATCAACTGCAGATTTTTAACAGTATGCAGTAACCAGATGCTATTATGCTGCCTCCACCCCCTCTCCCAACCCCCGGGCCCCTTCTCAATTTTCTAAGGACCTTCCCAATTTCAACTATTTTCTTATACTTTAACTCAACCTGGCAAGTGACCACTTAAAAGTGAGGAGAATCTAATATAACTAATCTTAGAAGAACATAATTCTACACATCTTCGCACGCTCCGGTCTTCACTACGTTCATCGACCGACGGGAGCCGAGTGAACAAAGATGAATTCTACATGTTTACGTTCAGGTTCCTTAAACATGTACGAACCTCTCTAATATATTTATGAATCCATAAATCGACCTCAATTAAAACTTCAACCAAACTGAGTGGACATGTACTAAACCAGACAAATACATGTCCTCAAGCTAATTCTTTGAAGTTCATAGTTGTATGTAAAATGTTTCAGTGGTTAGTTTGACATGAATGTACATCTATTACATGCTTTAACTGTCTAATGTACAACCATTACATAGCACTTGGGGGCACCAATGTTACAATCAATTTCACCCTCATTAGCCTGAATGTCTTCTATGGCACATACTATAAGGAAGGGGTTCACAGTCTTGATGCAAGACTATGCCTGTCAGTGGTTAGTATGACATGAATGTACATCTATTACATGCTATAACTGTCTATTGTACAACCATTACATAGCACTTGGGGGCAGAAATGTTTCAATCAACTTAACCCTCAAATGCCTAAATATATAGTCTTCTATGGCACAGGCACCAACCCTACAATCAACTTAACCCTCATTAGCCTGAATATAGGTCATCTCTCTACATTTTCCACCAGTTTGATTTTGCCCTTTAAAAGAGAGCTTCGTCTACCTGATGTACTGAGTCTGTTCTGACCCTAGGATCAAAGAATATCAACACTTGTATAAGTAATGCCATGGTCTTTATCTTAGGAACTTTTTTCTTTTTCTCAAGAATCAAATTACAACTGATTCAAACATGACCGTGCTCTATTCGAATTTCTCAACCAATCAGAATGCAGCATAGCCAATATAGAACGTTCTCTAATTCTCCATAGATGCACGACCATGCTCTATTCAATCTGCAATTTGCATTGTTTTGAGTGACGTCACATCTCAGCTGCACAGCTGGGGCTCTGTCCGGGGATAGCTGTTCTTTTTTACTCCCTCCGTAACTACTGTAACTATTTAACTATGGCTGACTTCATAAAATCTAAAACGGGGAGTAAAATAGAACAGCTCAAACAAATTCTAAAATTTTTCCGGCCGACTTCAGAATCTTGACAGCATGCGTATTCTTCCTTCATGCCATTTCCACAGACACGGCTTTTGCTAATTTTTATGTTTGAATCGGAATAAATAATGATAGGCCATTCAATATGGTGAAATTCAGCACTCGTTGGACAGAATGTTAGTACAAATGCACTCACCTTCGGTTCGTGCTTTGTACAACATTCTGTCCAACTCGTGCTGAATTTCACCATATTGAATGGCCTATCATTATTTATTCCTTAATTGAAGTATACAAGAAAGGATACATCAGTATAAATATGCTATCATCATATAATATGAACCTTGGATTTCTAACCCATGCTGTTTAACCAGTATATTCATTCAGTATGAAATAATTGATGAATCTGGATGTTTGTAACCCACAGTACATAACTTTCATTATATTTTATTATATACCCAATATGTAACACTAATCCTGATTGGTCAATACCTAGTCACGTGTTCCGAAATAGATTTACTATTTCCCTCGGAAAGTTATATTCCCTCAAATGTGACGTCAGCGGGAATATACATTTGAACTATTGCCCGCTGACGTCACAATTGCAAGTTCTATTACCCTTAGAAACGTCTGCGCATCATCACTGCGCAGACGAAAAACAGAAAAATGGAGGATGAGCACAAACACAAATCAACTCCGTTCACCATGACAGACGTGCGTGAACGATACAATATAAGCAACGTGTATAAAGTTCCCTAAGCTCAATACGTCTGTGTAATTTCAAGTGTTATGATAATCTATTCCGCGTGTTAAACGCGATTGAATTTGTCAAGTGAGAGTCTCAGAGGCAAAAATTTCTAATGAGCATCTGATGACGTCACAGCTTATAATGCTAACAATGGACCCGGGGAGGGGGCTTTCTAAGGCTTTTTGGCCTTCGCAGAGGAAACGGGACAAGAGTCAGTATAGGGTATATAATAAAACAAATAGTGACTGCCTAATTTCGAGCAATAGTGTAAATGATTTCCCCTTGGGAATATCCTCTATAATGTACTATTCCCTCAGCCTGCGGCTTCGGGAATAGTACATTGTAGAGGATATTCCCTCGGGGAAATAATTTACACTATTGCCCTCAATGGCAGTCACTATTTGTATAATATTAAATGATGTGTCATTATCTGAGATATTAAATTATTGGAATATTTGCTATTTATAGGTGGTCTAAATTGTTAGCTAAGTGTACATGGCTTCTGATTAACCCTTTCATTCCTAGACATAACTGAAATTAACTCCTCATATGTAGAATAACAATTGTGAGATGTGAAGAATATTAAAAACATTTTACTCCATAATTATTAAGAAGTAAAACACAGAACACAATGTTAATTAAGAAAATTTAACAAAATTATAATCGAAAATCAGTTGACTTATAAAACCTTATATACATCTAGGTTTGAAAGAGTTAAGATATTTGATAAGTGACTTAGACTGACTGATATGTTATCAAAATTCAAATTTTGGTTATCACACTCATTGTCTTAACAAACAGTTTTCTAGACTAGTTCAATATTATACGTGTTAAGAATACAGAGAGTCATATTATCTCCCATGTGATATCCTAACTGGCCCATTTGAAATCTGCATGCATGCTATGAGTGAAGTGTTATATTGAATTAAAATGCCCCATTGCCCCTGTGCATGGGAGATGGACCACTAAAGGGGTCTGTAAGCATGGCTCCTAGTATATTTTTGTTTTCTCATACAATTCAGTCAAAATGAAAATGACCCCCCCCCCCCCCTCCTGCTATTATTCACTATCTACACAGGGCAGAGTCTTGTATCGAGCCCTTGTCTTGTTAATGTCCCCATTAACCTTGTTATGCATGCTACCTGGTAAAATAGATATCGAGGCTAGATGCAACACTAACACACCTGTGTAAAACCCATAGAACTATAACAAACATATAATCAAAGCTACCATTTGCATTCGTTCAACTTCACTTCCTAAAAGAGAGCTTCGTCTTCTAGTTTATAACTAGACTCTGCGTGCAGGGTAAATCAAAGTATGCATTTCTATTACATAGTTGAATATTTGGAAAAGTCTGCCAAGCTACCAAACAATCTCATATAAAGCTAATAAGATGGCACCTATGTCTGAACAATTCCAGACAAAACAGCAATCAGTAAATAATAAATCATCTTAATTAATTAATTGTTTAATTAAAGTTGAAAGACTATTTTCATTAACAATGACACTGTGATCAGAGTTGATTACATGACAATAAATTCTCACAATCAACGTCACAAAGTTCACGACGAACAGGTCACAATGTTACCAGATTCAATCAATAAAATAATCTCAAAATCAAAAACTACAGCACACATAGTTTAATATGTATAAAGGTCAGATTCCAGCAAATTACTTGATAAAAACACACACTGAACTTCTACACACTACCTTTAATTACACACTTAAAGATACTGATCAAAGTAAATGTATTTTTGATTGTGTGGCCAAATTAAAAGGTACAGTTAGAGTCAAGAGGGGGCAAAGACATCAGCAGGTTTTAATAGCCCTATTTTCATTCATGGGTCATCACTGTCAAGAACCTAAGGTCATTTATGTAGTTACTCTAGTATCATCCCTCGTCAAAAGGCTTCATTAGACATTTATTCAGAAATTATGGAAAGAATTGAAAATATCCTAAGACCAAAAGGATGCTAGTACGCCCATCTTCTGATTTATCAGAGCTCCTCTACCAAATGCTTCAGAGTTTTGTATTCCAAATGATAGTACAGGCTGTGGAATCCATAATGTTGCCTATACCCATTCCAGGCCCGTAGCCAGGGGGGGGGGGGGGTTCGATGGGTTCAAGCAAACCTCCCCCCCCTGGCCAAAAATTCTTTCAAAATCATACTGAGCACTGTTAAAGTGATTTTGGCTATTTTTGGACCAAAATTGTCAAAAGTAAACCGCCCCCTTGGAATTTTTCAAAAGAACCCCCCCTTGGCAAATCCTGCATGGCTACTGCAGGCCTGCATTCTTATACTCATCATATCTTTCTTTTTGTTCAAACTAACAGGAACTTTAAGCTACATCATTCTTAAGAGAACTTATGAATATGTAGAATAATTATACTCTAGGGAATGTGCTCTCCTTTGTAGTATTTACTTGTTCTTTTGAATGTACAGGAACAAGGGAATTACAACAGCCCACACCATGTGAGCTAAAAAGGTGCAATTTGGTCAATAGAAAGAACTAAAGTGAGAAAAGAAAGGGGTCAATGATCCCTGGGAGTCATAGTAATATAGGGGGTTCGAGTGAATACCCCTCTGGCCAAAAATTCTTTCAAAATCATGCAGTTTTTCATCATTTTGAACACTTTGTAAGGGATTTTGACCATTTTTGGCCATCTCCATAATATCCTTATTGAAAAGAACTGATAGAATGCTATCATCTCTCACAATTATACCTGACCAGTCAGGGTTATACAGGAGCTTGATGCAAGACAAGTAAATGTTAAAATGGTCCAATTAAACACTGATCCACCAGACCCACTGTTGGGAGACTGCTTTTTAATGAATGAGAAGATGAGAGTTTCGAATTAAATTGCTCGCCTCTCCGTATCAGGGCAAAAAAGAATATGTCCCAGGACTACATAATCAAATACTACTATGTTGTAACAAATATTGATGTAATTGATTCTCATTATATGCTATCACACAGAGTAACTTCAGTTAAGACTGGAAACACAATATTGCCATTACTAATATGATACACTGTAATTATTATTATATATTGCCAACGGAAGAAATGTGAAATACATTAGAGTAACGATGCAGCTAGAACAAGTTCTACACAAGCCAGGTATTACATTAATTGAATAAAACACTCACCAATAGCGATTAAACCAAACGTGCAAATCCATATATTCACTGCTCCAGACATGTTGCAATGTTAAAGCTTACTAAATCCTATAGATCAACAGACACAATTTAATATTCCAAAAACACAATGGCCCACGCTCGCTTTATTTGTTCTCCTCACTACTCAATACACAATTCAAAAATCTGTAACTGACTCTCGTATAATAGTAATTCAAATCGTAGATTTTATTTTGTGGAATAATCCAGATACTTGTTCCTACTATGAATCCTAAATTGAAAATTGAAGTTATACGATTGTGAATTTGTTTTATTCTCCAATTCCTTTATTCGACTCTAAGATATATTCGTTATAATCCTATGGCAAACATCTGCTGTATCACATCGAACATGCGTCTCTCTTGAGGTCTCTTAGCTGAATAAAGCCGGCAAGCTAACTAACTGGCAGCACCTATTAACACCCGCTGACTGTTCACCTGAGTTTATCATTGATTAAAGGTGCCCCTTACAGGTAAATATTAACAGTTTATCACAGGTATAGTGACTCATACATGTGACCATTTAGTAAAATTATACTCTAATCTGAACAGATTCAATGGCACCTTTTTATTGCTCATTATTGTTAACTTCAATATCAGTAAAAATGCTTTATAAGGTGTATATTCAAAAGGAAAATGAAAGAATGCTTCCTTATTATTTCTCTACCAGGTGCACAAAATGTTGTCCAAACATGTCACATCCTATCAACTTTTCAAATTCTTTACACTGACAGTTTCCATTTTCAAAATTTGATTTTATTTCTTTATTATAAGAAAGCTTCATCCGTTGTTTAGCCACAAGATAATGCTCAAATTTACCTAGCCCCCTGGCTATGCAGGCCAGTGGGTTCGCAAGGTTCGGATGAACCCCCCTGGCCAAAATTTTTTCAAAATCATGCAGTTTTTCACCATTTTGAGCACTTCTCAAGTGATTTTAGCCATATTTTGGTCAACATTGTCAAATGTGAACCCCCCCAGAAATTTTTGTAAACTGAACCCCCCTTGGCAAATCCTGGCTACGGGCCTGATATGGGCCTGTCAGAGACTTGTTTAATACTTTCCCTGACCCATTTGCCATTCTTCAATATCAGACATCACTGCTATAGCAGCTATGAAAGAATTGAAACATCCTCAGACCAAGGAGGCAACACGCTTCAACGCATGAAATATCACCATAAAATCATTATGGGATCCTGGATCCACAACCTATACTATTACTTGGAGTACAATGCCTTCCAAATCAGAGAACCATGAAGTGTTATTTCCCAGAGTGTCCTACACTCTTGCAGTATATGATGCTATATAGGTTATAAAAATCAATAGAAAATATCAATAAGTATTTCTATACAAATGAGTGTGTGGTAGAGAGTATGCGATGCTAATGTGAATGTAATGCAAATCTAGATCTATAAACAGAATGTTGCTAAATGCCAACAGCAATGTATGGAATATTGATATGCTATTTTCTTAAGAAATAGCTTGGAAATAAAATTGCTTTTTTATGGAGTCTCATAAATCTCTGGTTTAAATATGAGTTCATAATTATTATGTATTCTCCAAGGTCTGGCTTCACTGCTGAAGCAGCTTTGGAAAGAAGAGAACTGAAATATCCTTTGATCAAGGATGATTGTTATATATACTGTAAGTCTTGTATAAAGCCCTTTATAATGGTATTGCATGATTTTGCTTTTTGAATGATAGGACCCCATCCCTATTCTTTATACTTCCTGCGAGACTACATGAATACTGGACTTGAGGAAGTTGAAATTTAAAGTAGATTTCGATTGATACATCAATAAAAGTGTTAGGATCCACTCTGTTTACAATCTGCGAAAGAGGAGATGAGATACTATAAGAGGCCATACTCTTAGATGTCAACAAGATTGGGTAGCTACTTATACTGATTATATATACCTTGTGTCATATCTGACTCTTCCTAGACATTTTAGGTAGAGGGGAGGGGGTGGCTTTAAACATGATATACATACGACTTCTTCATTGTTACATCACACATATGTGACATATGCATATATCAATAATAATTCTGAAATTCTTTGTGCTTCAAAGATAATCTGAAAAGGCAATTTCATCTGATTGTTATTACAAAAATTGATGTTGTTAGCTGGTTGTTTTCATTTGTCTTGCTTGTTAAAAGACACTATGATAAAACTGCACTGTATTGATCATAGGAAGTAGAATGAATGTGACGTGACTGGTCAAAAGAGCAAGTCATTAAGGTGAGGTCATCTAGGATTACAAAGGTATGAAGTTTTGAAAATCAAATTGGTAAATGAGTACGAGGTGAGGTAGGAAGTCTATTTATTTGATATCTTACAAGGACATTTTATGGTTTCATTTTATACTATTCAATTACTTCATAGATGAGTCAGAGAGATTATCAACATTAATTCAACTGTACTCTATATTGACACAGTACCAATCTTACATGTATATCCTACACGGATATGATATATATCCTCTTATGATGTCAATATATTTAATAAATGCTATGAAATAACAATTTCTTATCAATACAGAGAGTAATGGTGAGTCACACTGATAAAACATCTCAAGGAGAGAAGATATGCAACACTAAAATATTACCAAATAATACTGACAACCCCCACCCCCTCCATCCCCCCCCCCTCCCCAGCTAGTGGAGCTGATGAGGTAACGAGGAGGGGTCAAGAGGAGTCATGAAGCAAGACTATCAAGTAACAAACTATTTCTCAATTATGTTACTAATTTAAAAATGCCATTGGGACTAGTAAAACACTATAATTACGCCAAAAACATCCAATTATATTTTGGCCAAGTAGACATCGGAGACTCCTAACTTATCACATCTAATTGTATAATTGGTACATATTATTATGCTAAATAGACATTTTGCCCTGGCTAAAAAGTATCAACGCTTGTCAGATAAAAATGTGAGATTTGACTGAATACTTGTTCAATTCAAATATTACACAGAACAAAAGATAGAAATCTGCGTTCTACAACATAAATATATGCCTAACATTGACCCTTTCTCACCAAAGCCCCTCTCTCTACCAGTCTACCTTTTCCACCCAGGGGAGGGGGGGTCAACTTTTTGTACAGGGGTGCCGCTTAGATTCAAAATACCCACATATAGGGATTTTTTCTTTAAAAATGGACCCACATCTAGGGTTTTTAGTGAAAAAATATTTTTGAAACATTAACAGGTCAACTATGAAATCCAAAATTATTTGATTTGAGTCAATGATTCACATACAACTGGAACTAACTATCACTACATGTGACATTTCCCTCGAGTAAAAATCATCACATAAGTTCATCACAAAATACTTATGTGAAACTCGATCATGAATACCATATACCTTTGTCCCCTATGTGTTAATGCAATCTCCTGAAATTCATTTATATTTAAAAGGTAGAAATAAGACAGCATTGGCGCATTACATATTTCAAACATTGTAATTTCATCATAAAACTTGATACTATATACTTATTTCAAAATCATGCAGTTTTTCACCATTTTGAGCACTTCTCAAGTAATTTTAGCCATATTTGTGCCAAAATTGTCAAATGTGAACCCCCCCCCCGTGGAAATTTTTGAAAACTAAACCCCCCCTTGACAAATCCTGGCTAGGGGCCTGTATTATCATGTTATTACATACTCAGCAATGTGTTTGGGAGTGTTAATACTGACTCAGTCACAATTGGGAATATTGATACATAATCAACAGTCACAATACAACAATGGACTAATACACAATCCCTGGTAAAACAAACCCGGATACACTCCCCTCCATAAATTTGGCAACTGGAAGTTATCATCGGATAGCATATGTCAACACCTGTCAATATGTGAATCTTAATTCCATTCATTTATTAAACAATCATCCAGAAATTTAATTTGATTTTTTTATATCGCCAAACATTAACTGGCTTTGGTAACTGATCCAAAGCGAGACTTCCAGTTGCCAAACTTATGAAGGGGGGTGTATGTGTATAAATTACACCTTAGAAAATCAAACATCACATATAGCTGCTGATTCAAATCCCAATATGCTAATAGCAGTAATGATGTAATCTCAGCTAATCTATAATGATTCAAGACAACAAATCACAAATCTAACTTAAAATGGATTTTACTTTAATCTTCAATGGGAATAAGTCC
Source organism: Owenia fusiformis (assembly GCA_903813345.2). Taxonomy (NCBI): domain Eukaryota; kingdom Metazoa; phylum Annelida; class Polychaeta; order Sabellida; family Oweniidae; genus Owenia; species Owenia fusiformis. The sequence continues at coordinate 1,422,699 of CAIIXF020000012.1, read as the reverse complement.
ATGTCTAAATATTCAGTAATTCACACAATAAAGTTGACTCAAGACTCAACCCCCCCCCCCCCCCTACCTCCTTCTATTTATTTCATTTCATGTTGGGGGTGGGGTGAGAGAGAAGTGAGAGGCCAAAAGTACTTAGCAATAGCAATACCTGGTTGAGGTCTGCCTTTATAGTAAATAACATACAAAGAATCTGAGAATTAAAAAAAAACGTTCACCTCACTAGTAGGAATGACATAACTGACCAGAATGTGAGAAAAGGCAATATGATGTGAACTTATCTCGATTTCATATAAAATCAAGCAAAGGAAACAGAACACACACTGACATCAATGTTAAATTATGAGCAGGTAGTGACAGCACCTTTGGCCAAATATACCACCCATAATTTAAAATAATTTTAACACTTTTTTATACATATCCTACAGGGATGGTTAAAAATGGAATTCATTCACTTAGAACACTTGTTTTGTTATGAAGTTAATATAGTAGTGTAAAACTTGGGATACTTGAGCAATGTGGAGAATATGAAAAAATGTTCAAACTGTTTACATTGAAAGCTATTCAGATTAGAGAGGTGTTCAGATATACAGGTTCTACTGTATTCTGTAACATCATGGTCTCAACTACAAAAAAAATACCAGTGCATAAAAATAACACACATCAGTATAGAGCAATCAAATCACTTTATGCTGGACTATAAACTATAGCAAAAATCAGAAAGCAATAACTAAACTCCATCATGCAGTAAAAACCAAGCAATCTCACATCAAATCAGTGACAAATAAAATTGGACTGTATTAATTTAATCATAAATGTCAAATTCATCTGGAACCAATCCAACATCAGCATTCCATTCACTTCTTTTTATAGCATCGCACCCCTTATTCTGAATAAAAATCAAATTACATAAAATTCTGAAAACTCATCTTTTATATTTCTTAAATTTTATTTGAGTAGGATAAATCACAAAAATGCAATTGGCCTCTTTCTACATTTAGCCTCTGATATACCAATATCTTTTAATTGCGATTTATACACATTTTGACGGGTATAAATGTACCGCAGAGACATGAAATACTGAAATGTGATTGAAGTCTAATAATGCATGACACACAAGAATTAGTGTTCCTTTACTTGTCGTACAATACTAAGTTATTAGCTTTTTGCATTATTAATATTTCTGGTGGGATCTAGAACTAATATCTAATTTCTATGCCTAAGAGACAATTTCTGGAAGCATGTAGACTATAGACCCATGAGATGGGTTTATGAGGCAATTATGGCTTGGTCTCCAGAGAGGAAGCTACCAGAATTAGGTATCATATTATTTCATCATCAACTTGTAAATTGTGTCTGTCAGTCATACAAATTACACATTTTTATAAATAATTAATATCATTAGTGTATATGTATGTTCAATTTTACAGATTTATTATTATGATTATATTGGAGTATATATAACCTTTATTACATATTATTCACCTATGGTTTGCTTATGTGTATGTACAGGGTGTTCAATATGTTTTGCAAAAACTTTTGTTCTACTGCTATACCAAGATTGACAATAAACAAAGTATGAATTAGGTAATGATAACTATGGTAACCAATGTTGTGATTTACTAGTTCACATATTATAAGAATTAAGTATCACTTGATTTGATCATTTTGATTTAATGTACTTGTTTTTGTCCTCAATCAATATGAAATATCTATCAACTAATAAGATATTTATAAAACTAATACCAACAAAAACATGAGTTTTATGGAATAACATTTTAAAAAACAATGTACCTTGCAAATCACTACACTACATACCAAAGATCACATAACCCAACAGGGCATACTCAATATTCAATTCTTCCGTAATACAGTTATATTTGAATGGACACTTCATGTCTATTTACAAGGAGGTTATTTAAAATGCTCCCATATAAATTGTCACAAACTGAATAAGATGTGCAAGAACATAGGAGACCTAATTTACTGTTTTGAGACGATTATTGGATATTAGATGAAATATAAGGAATAAAACACGGCTAGTGGGGGCACTGGGAGGGGGGGGGGGGGGTAGTGCCTGCATACTGTTAGATTTTTCAATGAACACTCCATGGCCCCAGTACATGTACACATATTTTCATAAGGATGTCATTTGAAATTCTAGGCCAAATTCTCCCACACAAATCGTCCAGGTGACATCTCTGAGATAACCAGCTTCAAAGTTCAAGAAGTTTTACCTGCTTTATGTATAGTTGTTTACTCACATGTGTGATTATACTTAGTTATTATATCATTTGAAAACTACTTATCTCATATCTTATATATGATTTAACACTGCTTCAACAAGCATGCTACTTTATGAGGTAAATTTAGAACTTTTAGACTTATGTTTCAAGATAAGGTAAGACATACATTTGAAAATGTGCATCAAAGTAAAGAACTACAGTATCAAAAGATACTTAATCAGGATGTCAAATTGTAGGATACAATACCCCCCCCCCCCCCCTCTAAACCAATACCTTCACTGCTCTTAATTAATCAAAATGAGAAAATAGAGAATTTGGAAATATTTACTTGAAATGGTATAACCTAAAGTTGTTAATTGGCCATAATCTGTCATCCCATTTGGATGATAGAAGAAGCCACATTCTAAGACGATCTCATTATCTACACATGCTATGTCCACAGTTGACAAACTTAGTGAAAATGATGATAAGATTAAGCCATCCAAAGACAAGGACCTATACACTGTATATGATATATACTTGAGTTAATATGAAGGCATGTACATGTACTTCACTATATATTATACATACATTTGTACAGTGCTTGAGTTAATATTGATCTGTGGATGGCCTATAAAAAAGAATGGTCACATTTCTAGGTTTTATATTGAACTGATGGTTTTCAGGGGTTTGCATTTTACATACATCTTGAATTTCCAAGGTTACCCTTTGCATTCATTTGACTTCACTTCTTAAAAGAGAGCTTCGTTTTAACTAGACTCTGCACGCAGGGTATTCCAAGGTATGATGTGTTCATCAAACTGATGAAAATCAAACTGGAAAACGAGTATGTTCTTCATACACCTCCTTTAAAACTCAACTGAAGTAGTATGTTCAAAGTAATTACCTTTATACATACAAGAAGAGCAGATAAAATAGTCAGTCTTTAGAGTCCTCTAACTTTACATTGTAATTATTCATGTATTAAACCAACTTAAAAAACCTATTCAAAGTCACACTTCAGGATAGCCCTGGGATATTTCTCTTAGTAAATGATCTGTTCAACAGGGTGTCAAATTATGGGACTCTTAAATATTTTGCTTGATTTCTATAAATATAAAATGACCAAATATGGTCAAGCATGTGAAGAATAAGGCATTTCCATAAAATACAGGTACAGTGTTAATTTATTTGGGCTTCTATCAGGGAAATACCAGAATTCCAAAATATTATCTTTATTCAAATGTTATTCCATATTTTATAGTTGTAAGGTAATGCTCAAATGTATCATTTTTTGTCTTCTCCTATTCAGGTTTAATCAAAATGAGAAACTCCTTTATTTGCTACTTGGCATGCCTCATTTATAAACTACAAAACATTAAATTGATGAAAAATAAAAATAGTCAAAATTACCATGGTAGTCTACTGCACAGGCAGACAAGGGATTAACATGCAAAATGTTACCACCTGCCATTTGTTACAGGCACCAATCACTGAACACCAACTGCTGAATAATGCCAAACACCAACCAATGAACACCAACCACTGAATACTTAAGCTTTAAAATGCTTTTTATTTGAAGCTTCTACCTCAATTTTGAAGGAAGTTACATCAATTTTTTTTGGCTCGCTTATGCCACAATCGTACCCCTTCTGACTAAAAATGGAAAGTTCTTTATGGCGATCGCACCCAGGAACATTTTTTATGGCAATCGCACCCACCAGACTGAAAGCTTGCTAGGCCCATGGTGTCAAACTATAAAACCTCTTTGAGATCATCATAACCCCATACAACAAACATTATAGAACTGATTAATGAAGAATGTGCGATAAAATCCATGAAAACATTTATAGATTAATTTGTAAGATAATAGAAGCAATTTGTGCTATACTGCCAAGAATCAATTCCAATAAATGGGAATTGTCCATCACATTCACAATCTGCCATTCCTTATTTCCACATCAACAACTCTTAATTCCTCCACTGCTCAAAAATTACCACATAATCCGCTATAGTTCAACACATGAGAACTGGCCAGATCTCTTGATGACCCTTTCATATTAAATGGGCAATCCCTCATAGAAATCTCAAAATTACAACAAAATCTGCTTCAGTTCAACACATGAGAACTGGCCAGATCTCTTGATGATCCTTTCATATTAAATGGGCAATCCCTTTAGAAATATCAAAATTAAAATAAAATCTGCAACAGTTCAACACATGAGAACTGGCCAGACCCCCTGATGACCCTTTCGCATCATCATGATATACCATGACATCTCATTTCTTCTCAGCCCTCAGGTGAAACAGAAAGATGCTATGAGTATCAGAATGCTTTCACATTAAATGGGCACTCCCTTTAGAAATCAGAAAATGTAAAAATCTGACATATTCAATCTATATATTATATTGATCATCATTATTCCAATGTTTAGTAAACAACTTTGGAGTATTTCTGTTATTGATCTACTACTTTAATTAATCAAACAAATATTTGATGGACACTGAACTGCTTTTATTTGAATGGGATGTCATAGAAATGACCAAAACAGCAATATTGAATATGTGTCTCATAGTTTTGCATAAGGTCTCTTGCATTCATATTCTCTACCACCCCCACCCTTTTATTCCCTCTCTATAAGAGAACAGGAGAAGGGGTCACACTTGGGATCTTGATGAAAGAATATGACTTTTAGACAGTGCAAATAAATGGTCTTCGTATGATCTTTATTACCCCACATCTTAGAAACTTTGATGGACTTGGATATACACTCTAGTACTTATGAGCTACACTGTACATCTTATTTCCCTAGGGGGTAACTGATGATCATTTATCAAGTATGGATTTCAATGTGAAGTCTTGCAAATGATTAATGAAACATCTCTACAGTACAAGACTGACACTTCATTGCTTTGGCTTCAAAAATGTGAAGTACAGTAAAACCTGTCTATACGAACACCTCTTTAATTGAAATACCTCTCATTTTTCTGTCCCAATTTTTGTGTTCTATCATGTCAATGAAGCAGAATTGAATTGATTTCATATGGAGGGTTGGAGAAATCAAGATTTTGTTAATTAAAAAGTTGATAAATGCCAATCAACATTTTCACATTTCCATATATGGGTGGAGAAGGCGGGTTAAACAGAATAATCTTAATTTTTCCAGAACTGTTAACAATAAGACACCATCTATCCCTGAGGTATCAACAAACAAATGGCTCAGATTCAGGGAATTCAAACAGAATACAAGAAAAGTCCCCATGGCTCTTGTGAAATAACACTCCCTATTTATTTTACCCATATTTCTTTACCCTTTTCAAACAGCCTTATAAAGATCTGCTATAAAATTAACAAAAATATGACTGCATGTCTGACCTTAGACCACCTTATCATAGGTTCAACAGCATAAACAACTGATATACATCAACTAATGCTGTATAAATGTCACCATATTTGAAAAACAAAAGCCATTAGTATATTTTATTTCATGTTTAATATTATATGTCAAAGTGTAAGGCCACTTTATAAATGATAATGTTCACTAAAACTCAATGTTTTTTCTAAATACACAAATACTTTGCATAAATGGTATATTAGTCATATAATGCAAAAGAAAATTATAAACCATGTTTTCTTTTTGATTTGTTTTTGGACATTTGTTTTTATAAAACTAAAGAAATAGATATTGGTGAGATACAGTGCAACAGTGTTTGTTTGTTTGTTTGTTTGTTTGTTTGTTTGTTTCAAATCACATTATTCCCAACAGCATACAGGAACCTCATGCATGTAATATGCAAGATATCAAATTGCTGCCCCTACCATTCTTCTATGGTAACCTCACCTCCTTTTCACACAACAAAACTGAAATTGACCCCCCCCCTCTCTCTAATAGGAAAATCTCACTCATTACAACCATCATTCTGTATACCTTTTTTAAAAGCCATTACTTGGTGACATATTGAATATACCAAAGCACATCAATAAAATACAGTTCAGTGCAAGATCACAACAAATCATGCTTTATTATATGAAAGCCAATAAAACAAATAGAGGATCATCTTAACTGTAACCCATTTCTTGATGATGTGCACTGGGCTGTATCCTTTTACTACTTCTCAGTTTAGATTCTAAAATCAAATTTCCAGGATGACTAGACCATTAAAGGTACATCCAGTTTGCATGACACATGCACAAAGAACAAGTGATTTAACATTAGACTTTATAAAAAACAAGTTGGCTTTACAAGAAGGACACTTTAACTAACTTGAATGACAAGCTTGCTTGGTAGTTAATCATTGCTGCCCCATTAACTATGAAAGACTATACCTGGCTGAAGATGGTGACATGCTATTGAGGGAATGTTCAAATTAATTAACTCTAAAAGGGCTATTGAATAGGAGTCTTGTATTAAGCCCGTAAATTGCTCTATAAGCTGTATATCTAAATACCTCTCATTAGAACACCTCTCAATTTGAGCACTTTCTCTTGGTCTCAAAATCTCTCATAAAGCTCCCATTGATTTACCTTAAAATGTGAACACCTGCTAATCCAAACACTTCTAGCTGGTCTCAAAGGCGATCATGTGAAACTGGTTTTAATATAGGTATTAAGGAGGGGGACACTTGCTGAGACACATCGTCATTGAGCAGATGAACCATGAAGGATATCCACCAAAAGTATACCTTGATGGAAAAGTTCTTCAATTTAGTCAAGACATAAAATGCTGACATTTTGACAACTACTGTACTACTCATACTACTTTGTTCTATAACTGTTCAATAAATCTGTTAAATTTTGTTCAGTGGTATGCAAGGAGATAATAACAAGAGAAAAATATTACAAGTTGCAAAAAAAAAAAAGTAAAATGAGAATAAGAATGACAAATTGATATTCAAACAAACTGTAATCCACATTGCAAACAGACCTAGTAATAAGGCACTGACTGTTAAGCCTACAATCACATGTAGACAAACTGATACACAATCTCTACCTATCACTTCTTTAAAAGATTACTGTCAACTAATATGATAAGCATTATTTGTGACATTATAAAAGAACATACTGAAAGAGTCCAATATGACTGTAATATTGAAATAATCAGGGCTTTGACAGGGTTCACCTAGGGACACGCTCTTTGTTAGAAAATGAACATTTTTTCTGAGTCTATAATATGAGGGTTTGCGTGTGTTAGTGACATGACATGAAAAATTGTGTGTAAATAACAGCGATCAAAGATTTTTTTGAAATTAGAGTCACATGTTACAAAAGAGACTTGGCCAGATTGGAATGCAACCACGCGTCTAACATAACTTTCCCATTATAATTTCTGTGGTATAAACATATTAAGCCTCTTTGTATCTGTGTCAAATTTTTAATAAATTCAAGTTTATGGGAATAGTATGGAGAAAATGGTTGAAAGAACAATAGGAATGAAGCATCTTATCTATGTATTATATACCCTCAAAAAACAATAGGAATGAAGCATCTTATCTATGTATTATATACCCTCAAAAACAATAGGAATGAAGCATCTTATCTATGTATTATATACCCTCAAAAAACAATAGGAATGAAGCATCTTATCTATGTATTATATACCCTCAGAGTCTGGTACATTGGGTAGATGTAGACGAAGCTCTCTTTTAAAGGGGCAAAGGCAACCTATTGGAAATGACATTTATAAAGAATCTAAATGAGGAAAAGATACTGGAAACTAAACCTGATGTTATAATACTTGTAGCTATGAAATCTAAAATCAAATAGCAAAAATAGTCTTTGTCTTTACATTTAAAATAATTGCAAAATTCTAAAATGTTATGCTAAAAAACTCATGATAAAAAAAACTTCAGACAGTACAATATCATAAATGGCATCTCTCAAGTCATGCTTCACTGAACAATAATGGCCAAAGTATAGTCTCCCAGTCATATGGTGCCTTGGAAAAACCTTGTAAATAATGCAGGTAGTAATTGATGAATCTGATAAATTATGGTGATCCGCTTCATATTGTTATTGATAGTCTTTAGCTCCCTATTTCATTTCAGTAGTTGTGTACTTGTATGTCCAGCAGACTTGAAGCCAAAGGGGAGGGAGTCGAGGGGGTTGGGCGATTGTTTCAAAATCATGCAGTTTTTTACGATTCTGAGCATTTTCATGTGATTTTGGGTCAAATTTGTCAGAGTGAACACTCCCTGGAACCCCTCATGGCAAAGTCTGGCTAAGGCTTGGCTAGGGAATGTGCAAACAGAAATGAGTTTTTTGTAGAAATTCCTGATCTTCTTCATTACCAAACTCAAAGTCGATTGTGGAAGTCAGTTAATCTGATTATGATGCATTGTAGTTATCATTACTGTAAGCTAGTTTATTTAGCTGTATTCTCCAAGGACAAGACGTCACCCCTCAAGGTCATATTATTATTCATTGTACAAGTCAACTAATCTCATCAACTTCTACAACAATTCCAATATTACACGCCTATCTCAATCGCAGGAAATGTCATATTGGCCATCAATACTTCCCAGTGTATTATAGCAAATTGACAAATTGGAATTGTTTTGTAGGTTTGCTTTAATAGACCTCTGTGAATACCCGTTCGATTTCATATCCGAGTCTTAAGAAGACCATTTGCAGTAAAACATGTCTTATTAAAAGTGTTCAGATTAGCAGGTGTTCACATTTCAAGGTTTCTCAATATGTGCCTAAAATCTTGATAAAATTTGGATCTAGCAAATGTTCAAATTGATAGATGTTTGAATTGAAAAGATGTTTAGATACAGTCATCAACATATCTATAACTAACATTAATTTCATATGTTACTCCCAAGTGGCAATTTTTAATAATGATGAGATCACAAAGGTCAGTACCAAAACTGTCTTTTCACTCCAGATCTTCAGAGTGCAGGATTTTACTGTTAGAATCTCTAGAAAGCTTTGAATTGAGAAGATAATATACCCTATGCAAGACGGCTTGACTACATGTGCACTCTAGAAACCTAAAACACCTTGTAATTCTCTGACCTACAGTCAATCAGAATTTTAGACAGAAACTATGAATATCTGTCATCTCTTTTATATCCACTCATTACCCTGCATGCAGAAGAATTGAAGTCAAACGAATGCAAAGGGTATCCACTCATGTACATGAGGATTGAAAAGGACATAACTATTACATTTTAGACAAGGATGTTCTTTTTCGATATTAATGTACAGTGCGTGCCTAGTTGTGCAGCTCACTGTTGTGTGGCTTGCTACTAGATATGATATCTTCAATTTCCTGTAATTTTCAAGACAGTTGTAATTTTTCTGCAAGGGTCCATCACCAAATTAAATCATAATCCTAGAACAGCTCTCAATATCATGAAGTAATTTGAAGAATCATCTATTTTTACATATTCTGAAAAGCAATATTCTCATCCAGTCCAAAGCTAGATTAAGCTGTGTAATCAAAATGCCCTCTTGCATATAAAATGCCCTATTGCATATTAAATGCCCTTATATGTTAAATGCCCACTTGCATGTTAAATGCCCCCTTGTATATTAAATACCCTCTTGCATATTAAATGCCCTATTGCTTATTAAATGCCCTTGTATGTTAAATGCCTGCTTGCATGTTAAATGCCCGGGGGGTTCACTGTGTACAAAATTTGGCAGGGGTCCTAGGCTGAACTCCAGATATCAATATATTCCCATACCAAAATGTCAAATTTGAATGTGTTCCCATACCAACCGATGTAGTGCCAAAAAGCCATCCCAAATGCCCAAATATGAAACCAATGCCATACCAAATGTCAAAATATAGGACCAATGCCATACCAATGCCATGACTGGTCCAAAGTAGAATATTTCCTGGGAAAAAAGCTATTTATTTAAACTGAAGAAGTCCCAAGAAAAAGGCGATCTTTAAGGAAAACGAACCAAAACAACCTCATATTAGGATATTTGTAACTACTAGACCAATACCATACCATAATTGTGAGATAACATATTTTCCATGACCATTCTCAAACCAGAAAGTTGAAAAATCTGACCATTTCCATCCCTCAAAAGTTTAATGAGGGGGCATTCTCATACCACATCCTAAAATTTAGGTCCATTGCCATACCAAATGTCCAAAAAGGTACCCCATGTGCGCCGAGGATCCCCGTCAAGGTGTATATACAGTGAACCCCCCCCCCGAGGTTAAATGCCATATTGCATGTTAAATGTCTGCTTGCATGTTAAATGCCCTATTGCATATTGAATGCCCTCTTTAATGTTAAATGCCCCCTTTCATGTTAAACGCATGTTAAATGCTCTCTTGCATGTTAAATGCTCTAAAGCAACAAAACTGTTTTGTATGTTATTTTGTACCTCTCTTTGCTATATCACCAATTGAAAGAGATGACATTGAAATATCTATTATATCCATAATGAATTCAACTACTACTCTAGCACTGCAACAAAGGAAGTGAATACCTACTATGAATTAATCAATTAGTTCTCTTTATTAACATGCACATATTGCATCTCAAAGACAATGTTCTTCATTCAGATTTGCGAATAATGAACAAAGCCCCATATAAGGGTATAACATCTAGTACATTCACATATTGCATCTCAAGACAATGTTCTTTATTCAGATTCAAGAATATTATGAACAAAGCCCCATATGAAGGTATAACATCTAGTACATTCACATATTGCATCTCAAAGACAATGTTCTTTATTCAGATTCGAGAAAGCCCCATATGAAGGTATAACATCTAGTACGCACATATTGCATCTCAAAGACAATATTCTTCATTCAGATTCAAGAAATTATGAACAAAGCCCCATATAAGGGTATAACATCTTGTACATTCACATATTACATCTCAAAGACAATGTTCTTTTCTCAGATTCAAATAATGAACAAAGGTATAATAGAGTACATTCATATATTGTATCTCAAAGACAATGTTCATTATTCCTATTAAATAAAATTATTAACCAAACCCATATATGGGTATAATAGAGAACATGTGTATGAGGATTTAAACAATGCCATACAACATAACGCTGTGTCCCTAAAAGGATATTCATGTAAAGGTGATGTTAATATTAAAAAGTGTTGGCCTAAATTAATGTTTGAAGTGAATTGAACCATTCAACTAAAGGAACAAAAGTTTGTAATCGTTAACATAAAATTGGCATGTATTGTTTTTCCCTCAATAATGAAACAATGAAAGTTTTGAAGTATACATCTATGTAGTTTAACAGCAAATGGCACAGCAAACTGCAAAGTAGATTCAGTGTAGATTATGTTTAAATGAATGATAATTGAATATGTATTGTCATGTTTAGCTCAGGTTTAAGCATATCAAAACCACATAAACGTGATATCTATACTCTTACTCTAAACCTCCTCATGTATACCAATTAGATTTTTAAAGATTAAATTTTCAATTTCTATCCCCTATCCTCATCAGATCCTGATAGCTTAAATATACAGCAAAACGTGAACACTACTGAAACTAGCAAAAAGTAAAGTATAAATGAATTGGCAGGTGTTATAACAATATTACTACAGATTAAAAAAATGGCTAAATTATTTACATAGAGAGATGTTCAGATTTGAGCAATGTTCATGTACCATTACTTTTCTACTGGACTAAGTAGTTTTCCATCCTGATGCCCCCTCCCCCCACATCAACATGAATTCCACAGGCAGAGGAGTTACATGAGCTTGAATCAAGACTGACTACCACCAATGAACACATATTCTGTAATAGTTACATTCTTCCAGATACTTACAAGAACTCTGTTTCTGACATGAATATCAAAACATAACACCAAGCCAGCTACTAAACTAAAACAACATGAAGTGCAAGAATACATAGGGCTGCACAAGGGAGGTTTGACATTAAAGTTACTGCCAAGTTAACAAATTCTGATAAAACTACCCCTATGCCCTATGGTCTTATTTACTACATCCCTTCATATGTCATAATGTTCTACACCTTATTTAGCTGAGGCAGCTGAGGGGGAGGTTATAAAAAATTAATTAATGTTTCACCTGGTTGATTTTCAGACCTTCCCAGTCTATTAAAGTTATCTCTCACATTCAGTTACCATAGTATATGTTTTATACCTCATCTGGTTGGGGAGGCATGTGGCAAGAGGGGGTAGTAATAAAAAACTTGATCAATATTTCATTGGGTTGATTTTCATACCTTCACAGTCCATCAAGATGTTGTACTCATATCTGGCATGGCATGTTCTGTATCATTTACAAATGTTTTCATAATTAGGTAGAATGTGATACATTTCTGTAGGTTACCTATCCTGTTAGTTAGGTCAATGATAGGCGAATTCCACAGATGCCATGAGATGCTGAATCTCAACAAGTGAATCAAACCCGAGGCATGGACTATAGCAATATAGCTCTCTAAAGAGAAGTTGTTTTATTCATTTATTTTAATTCTATTTTTGGCTGTCTTTCACATTATGAGCCTTATTTACTGAGAAGAGAAATCCTAATTACTGAAAAGGGTAAAATGCATCATGATAAACCATTCCAACTAATTTTTTACTTCACAGTAAAACCCTTATATCGAAACACCTCTCTAATCTGAATCTCAATGTAAATGCTTTTCAGTTCTATTTTTTTTAATTTGCCAGAGTTTCATGTAAAAAACTTGTAATGTGAAGAACAATATCCTTGTACTGGATGAAACCAAACCATGAACCACAAAACGATAACAATAAAACCAGTGTAACTGATATCACAAAATTATCAAAGACCCCATACCAAATTGGAAATGTCAAAAAGCCATAATATTTCCTCATAAAGCTCTAGACACCTTGATCTAAGATGGGAGTCAACACTAGAGGCATGTTGTGTAGTGATATACCAGGAACCAAGATAGTCTCAAGAGCTCACAAGTACTTTAAGAGGTGCATACTCAACACATCATTCATCATGGTATTATTCTGGACAGTGTTACATTATGTATGAGATATACTTGATTCAAGCTTTCACATTAAGTCAGAGTTTCATATTAAGGTTGAAAACATCATTACCACAATTTAACATGATATTGAGTAAATTGCCCAATAGCCACTGTTAGTCAGGCAGTTGTGACTTTCAGATGATATATTCTATTTTGCCCAACATTTTTCTCTTCTATCTAAGCCTAACAATATGTTCTGAATATTCCATATCTTTGACTTCAGAAAGGGGTCTGAATGAAGAAGGATTTGTACCCTGCGTGCAGAGTCTAGTTAAACTGAAGACGAAGCTCTCTTTTAAGAAGTGAAGTCAAACAAATGCAAAGAGTAAAGGATTTGATGAAAGACCACCACAAGACAGAGCACTGTGAAGCAATTGTAAATCATTTACTTACAACTGCTACAACAGCACTGGGAAGCTGGAGATTGTTATATTGATGTGGGGGGTACAAACATCCCTTACAACATTTCAACCAAGCAATTAACATGTCAAGAGACCACTACCACAAACAATGCTCAATGCTCAAGGCAATGAAGACATCATCAATATTCACATATGCCCAGTCATATCAAAATCTAAATTTTAAATTCCTCAAGATGTGAACCAATTGAGAACATACATAAGAAAGGTGATGAAGTTACAGAGGGCAGAGATGGGCAAACTAGCATTACTTGCCTAATTACCAAGCTTGTCTCCCTAATTGAGTTAGAGGTCCATATATCACAGTAGCAAGTAGGAATCACACAGTGCCAGTTTATGGCAATTAAATAAACCAAAAGCATCTAACTGATTGCCATTCTGACACAGCTCATAACTCACCACCTCTTGTTTTGTACAAAAGACATACATATTGTGATAAAGGATGGGTATTAGATTGACTGATTGCAATTAACTTAATATGTACAGTTCCTCCAAAATATGCAAACACTTGGGTTTTCTTCCCATAAATCAATCTTTAGTCTTGCATCAAGTCTCTGAATCTCAACCCCTCCCTATCTCTCCCTTGTGGGGGAGAGGTGCATGGGGGAGGGGTATATAGGCACTATGAAAGACTAAATCAATCTACTCTTATGGCTGTGTAAAAAATCATGTCCACCTCAAAAATATTTCACCATCTTTCACCACTTATAGATTGCTCCAGTTAAATGAATCCTGGCTCATACTTTCTTATCTTTAGGAGCTGATTTTGGAAAAACATGTTTCCATAATCTAATTGCTGAAAGATTCATTATGCCTTTAGTAATATGAAGCATATTGAATTCTATGTCAAGAACAGATTGGGATTAAAGAAATTGCTCTAAACTACATTGTATTTATAATGTTTATTAAATTGCATTGCATTTATAATGTTTATCAAATTGCATTGCATTTATAATGTTTATCAAATTGTATTGCATTTATAATGTTTATCAAATTGCATTGCATTTATAATGTTTATCAAATTGCATTGCATTTATAATGTTTATCAAATTGCATTGCATTTATAATGTTTATCAAATTGCATTGTATTTATAATGTTTATCAAATTGCATTGCATTTATAATGTTTATCAAATTGCATTGTATTTATAATGTTTATCAAATTGCATTGCATTTATAATGTTTATCAAATTGCATTGCATTTATAATGTTTATCAAATTGTATTGCATTTATAATGTTTATCAAATTACATTGCATTTATAATATGTATCAACTGATATGTCATAAAACCAGTAGCACAAAGCATTCATCAGAGGAGCTCTTATTTAAATCTTCATATTCTGATCTGATTTTAGTGAAAATGGACAATAAAAACTATAACGTCAATATCTGGCACATGCTGCCTTTATGCTGATAACATTGTTCATTTCCAGGAATTTTAATCTCAAAATATCATAGATTTCTACCAAATCACTCATAGTGTAGTAATGAAAGTCCAAAGTACCAGAATAAATCTTAAGACAATGCTAACATACTCGTAAGCGGTTTCATCAAACGTGGCCTGATGAAACATTAAAAAGGGATGTTAATACAATATAAAGACCTCAATCCAAAACAAACATAAAATTGATCACTTTATTTAGTTAGATTCAGGGATTAGTGAAAACATAAAATATTAGGAAAGCAATCAAACACTCAAAATCATTTTAACTACATGCACATATACATACATGTACAGAAGAGAAGCATGAAAATTTGCAAAAATCCTTGATGCAATATTTTGTTAAGGAAATGTTTGATGTTGTATAACATCTAACAAGCATGGTGATTAAACATGGTGATTAATACCTCTAAGAGGCCAGTGGTACCACAGCCAGATGGTCACCTATAAACTGCTAAGCCATTAGGATCATATCTACCTCTTATTTTTGAACCAAGTCTCTGTTAGTACATGTACTCTTTCCCATTGGCCATGTAGTTTAATTTTGCTTCTTTTAAAGAGAGTTTCTTTTCTAGACTCTGACATTCAGCATACCATGTGAGATAACTGACTTGTATTAGATTCTCCCCCACTCCCGTTTAGACAATAAGAACCCAAAAATTAAAAGGATGCAATAGATCACATACAAGGGATGTCTGGAACAATATGGTCAGATGGTACAAGAACACGTCTAGCATGAATTATTAAAGTCAGCCATTAATCCAATTCTGCTCACAGTTTTGATTAAAGTGAATGCTGCATAATCTCATTGTGTAACGTTTACAAGAATCAATAAAATATCATAGTCTGATTGTGTGGTGAACTTTGATGTTGCTTTGCTGTGCCTGATTGAATAATTCAATTAGGTAACATATGTGTACGCAACATAATGGTTGTGCATGATTGGTATATATACAACTCGAAAATCTTGAATGCATGTCTGGGGAATGAGCAATGTATGAACAATTTAACAGGCCCGTAGCCAGGGGGGGTTGATGGGTTCGAACGGAGCCACCCCTGGCCAAACAATCTTTCAAAATCATGCAGTTTTTCACCATTCTGAGCACTTTTTAAGTGATTTTGGCCATTTTTGGACCAAAATAGTCATAAGTAACCCCCCTCTGGAATTTTTGAAAAGTGAAAAAAGTGAACCCTTGACAAATTCTGGCTACGAGCCTGATCTAACATACCTAAAAATCAAAAATGGATGTCTATACTTTACTGAACAAAATCAAAACTGATTTTGGAATTTGATTCATAACCAAAACATCCCTGAAAATTTCAGATAAATCTATCGAGCAGCTTGTTTAGAAAGACAAGATAATTGAGATACCAACAGTCACTCACCAAACTGAGATCATGCTAAACCATGACGTCTCATTTCTTCTAATCCCTGAGATGTTTCAGGTGAAACAGAAAGATGCTATGAGTAAACTGATGAAGAGGACCACCATCCAAAGGAGGTATTGCATTACAAGGATGCAATTTGATACATCTAAGCTAGCTCCTTTGCTCATTATAATGCATCTCCTAAAGTGTGCTGACAATGCATTATTATCTGCTCATTACAGTTGAATCATTACATAGTGATATACTGTAATGTATAGCTGACATGATACACATGTACATATATACTGTATGTACCAAGTGTGTAGTGATTTACTGACTGTTGCCATGGCAAACCGTCAAACTGTTGCTATGGCAAACCGCCAAGCTGTTGCCATGGCAAACCACCAAACTGTTGCCATGGCAAACCGCCAAACTGTTTCCCTGCCTGTTTCCATGTTTGCTTGATATTTGGGAATGAAAAATAATTAGGGGTGGGGGACAAATGCATTTTTCCATGAAATTAATTTGCTTGATTTAATTCAGTAAAACAAGCGCACGATAGAAGATAAAACAACAATAAGAAATTGCTATCACTAGTAATTTTCACATTGATCAATCACTTCCTATAATGACTCTCTATCAAACACTAAGCATCATCTCTGCCTCAACATCACGTCCAAATGAAGGTTGCATTATCACAATGCTCATTAAGGTTGGAGAAATAATCAGGGATGAGTAAATGGCTTAAGGTAGGCCTACTTATACTGATGCAAACCTGTGAAAGATTTATTAGTGTAGAGACAGATTACCTATTCTACTTGGCCTACCTAAATAGCTTTTGTCATAATGAAAACTAATCTTGATTTTAAAGAGGCTTATAAGTTAGGTAGTCTCTGGTCGAGAGTCAAATCCTGGTAGAGAGTCAAGACCTGGTAGTCAAGCTCTGGTAGAGAGTACTGTACAGTTTTGCTTTCGTAATATTGATTATGTACATGTTTTTTTCATAGAATTATATATAGATCACCTGAGATATATAGATGAATCACAATATGGAACTATATAACATAGTTTTTTATGAGTAGAGTATAGATCGATAGAATTTATTGAAGGAATGAACATTTGTGGTCTAAATATAAGGATAGAATACCAATAGCTTGATTCACTCTCTAACCTAGTCTTTCACACTTTTCTACAATATAATATTAGAAATCAATGAGTGTGGTAAAACAAGTGTTTTGTATGATTAAGTTAAGATATAGCAGGATTGATTGCAGTAGTCTTGCGTCATGAATCTCGAACACCCTAATCTACTTCTGCTTTATGTCTCTTGAACACCTTCATCTACTTCACTTCCTATAGGATAGGGGGACTTACAAGGGGTCTACATAACACTAACTATTCTTTTAGTCTTAGGGTCAACCTGAGGTTCTTTTATAAGGCAGTTCCCTCAAAGGGGCATTGTTGATGTTGCCATGGCATCTGAATCTTTTTTTGTTATGTAATACACAGTTAAACTAATCAAATAGAATTCCTTTAGTTGTGATAGTGTTCAACATGGGAGGTTTTCATATATAATTTAACATTAAATCGGCAATATGTACCACTTGATGGGTTTTACTGTACTGTACTGGGGGAGAACAGACTTATTTGACGCCCTGTACTTTTGTTTTTATCACTGTCATCTCTGACTGAGATCACCATGATGCTGAACATAAAAGCAAATAAATAACATTTTATTAATCACTTAAGAATTTATCAAATAACTAAAAAATCATTTTCAACTCAAAACCTGTATTACTACATTTTTGAACTGTATATCTTTAGCCAACATATTTGCCAAGTAGGATATGACCTTACATTAACATACATCTAAAGTTATTAAGTTTATTTTAAGCTTAATTAATTGATAAAATCTTATGAATGATAGGTCGCCAAGATCAAGTTTTTCAAACTGTGTGGTTTATTCTTTTTAATTCGTTTTGATATATTAAGCCACTTGAACTGAGGTACATTAAATATCTTTAAAAAACATGATGGATCAAACTTAATGCATGTAAATAAACAAGGCACGTTTTTATACATATAATACAGAGTGACACAAAATTACAACCCTCTAGGCTACTCTTTAGTAATCCTGAAATTTTATAGGGTTGCGTTTTTTGGGTCACCCTGTATTTGATAGATTTGTGTGATAATGCGTCAATTTCAAATGATGCCACTTACCATTTTTGATAAATTTTGTCATTTTCAACAGTTCCATAGGTCATATTAACCCAGGATCGAATACAGGAAAGCAATTTCATTTGTATTTACCTTTATTAATGAGTCTGGTTCTAGACATTACAACTTGGTTAAATGCTTCCTGATTCCATCAAACAATCTCGCATGATGGGAAAATTGAAGAATATCACATAAATAATGTCTACTCAGGTATCCCAGGTGAAAAGTCACTATTTATTCAAATCAAGCATGTCATATAACACAAAAACCTCAGTTTATTTTCCCAACAACACCAGGTAGATTATTTACCACTTCAACACTGTGACTATCTCCATATGTATCTTTTTACAACATCAATCAAACTTTACAAAATAACCAACTTTTTAATGAACTTGGGCAACTTATTACAATCATCATCTAAGATACATGGCCTAATGTTAGCCTGTTTTATCAAAGTGTCAAATAAAATAAAAATTGAATACACAGAATATAATATTTATATTTTATGATTTAAAAAATATTGCACTTACGTTTATTTCAATAAGATACATGAACCAGATGAGTAAATAGGATTCACCTAATAATTTTAGGTAGAAGTTAATCGTTGTCAACTCAGGTAAATATACCTGCATTTCAGTCAAGTTTACCTGCATCCTCATCATATCTCAATGTTAGCAATATGTTGTCCATGGGCGTAGCACTATTTGTCTAAGAAGTACACCACCACCACATAGACAAGAGTTGAGTGAATCAAAAATCGAGCATTCAGGGGGTCTGGGGGTTCTCCCCCAGGAAAATTTTGAAATCTGGTTGTATTTGGAGCAAAATTGCAACCATCTGGTACGCCTGTGCGTACCCAACGTACCAGGCGCTACGCCCATGTTGTCCCCTGCATTGGTGGCCTTTCCAACCAAACAAGGTCAAGATGGGAGTCTGTTCCTGACCCTGCATATAACTCAACTTCAAAATGATACCAGTGAGCTATTTACACTCTGATTTATGTGGTTGTCAAGGTAATGATGGTGTTGTTGTCAAGGTAATGAGGATGATGTTATGGCGATGATGTGTCATGGTGAAATGAAACCTGGCAGTTAATCTGATGACCATCTGTCAAAGTGGATTCTAATCCCAAATGGGTAACATTAGAATCTGACCAATAATTCACCTTATGTGAAATTAAGATTTGAAACACAAAGGATTTTTTACCCTGGTTCCACATCTGCCATATTAAACTCTGACTTTGAATAATAGAAACTCTGATTACAACAGATGATTTTGGCAGTTTTGGTGCCTCTAAGATCTTAATGACCACAAGTAGAGCATTCACAGAGTTCTACGAGGGTTGTCCCAGAAGTAATGCACTATATGCTCTAAATTTATTTAATATTCTTCTTCTTCTTCTGGGACAACCCTCATATATTATTATCTTTTTTTCATTTGAATTCTGATTAGACTTAGGCATAATTATATTTTTGATTGTATTAAAATCATATATTAATACCCATACTAATATGTACCATAATATACATGTTTATGCATTTCATATTAAATTTTACATCACAGTAGGTGAAACAGTTGGTTTTTGGCATTGCATATTTCAAGCAATGAGAACAATATTGGCACACTGACCTTCACACTAAAAAGTCCCTTAACCTCTTGAATCCCAAGCTCTAAAATCGATTGAAACCAGAGAATTTTTCATTTTTGCCACCTTTTGATATCAAAGTTAGATGCTCAACTTAGTAGAATTAGACAGCAGAGATCATTTCTACACGTTTCAAAACAATTTTTGTGTAAATTGGATGAAAATTGTTAAAATGGAGCAATTTTAATAAAAGTTTTTGTGACAGATTTTCTCGACACTCTAGGTTTCAAGGTCATTTCTGAGGTGACGAGAAATCTTGTCACTCCAGGTAGTTAAGAGGTTAATTGAGAGCTGACATGGATCCCCCCCCCTGATTCATATTTAAAATCTGTTTTTATTATTTTTTCAGTGACCAAAATTAATTTGTAATTCATTTCATGTTCATACAATGACATTTTTGCATACATTCCAGATTTTACATAGCAAAGGAAAAGTACATTTTGGCAAATAATCTAGGCTGAATATTTACTTATTATATGATATAGATCACTCATGATGCTATCAAGTGGACAAGTCTGTGTTTACCTGTCTAATTCATCAAAATAACATACTATGAAATCATAAAATAACTTTGTTTATGTAAAACTTTGTAATATCTGAGACAGCTGATTTACTAGATATACCTGGACCTAAATATGTGCTATACAATAAAACCTATAAATGGGATGATTTCCAAAATATAAACTATAATAAAACTAGTTTTTTTGGTACTTAATTATTCTGGTATCTGTTTTTCTCCATATTTAGTAAGAGAGGGTTGGAAATGGGGCCATAAATGAAGAAAGAATAGAAGTAAAAATTGTGTAACATAACATGTGCACGTTGCCTTCTAAAATAAGTCTACACATGTTGAGCAAAGATAACAATGCTAAAAACATTTCTTTTATCAGTTTTTGCTTTTTACTTGCTATCTTTAGTTCAATGGTCTGGTATCTTTCAGAAAAAAATAGTAGAGAAAAATAGAGAGAGCTTGTCTAGCTACAAGCCTTGTGCCCCCTCCCCTCTACTATATATCTCCCTCCCCACATGTGTTGGTGAAGTAGATAGAGTGGGATGGGGGTCCAGAGTCTCAAGCAAGACTAAGCTAGAGCTTCATATATATTGTATGTGACAGGTCCATCAATCTTGATGCCAGAAAAAAGTGGAACAAAAAGATAAGTTGATATTTGGCAGACTCTGGTAGAGATAAGAATACATGGTACACTGCTTGTAGCACATCAGTGTCCGCTACAATTAGACACTATTTATTACCTGTTTTGGAAGTCAACAATATATATAGCAGCATGGTCGCTAGTGGCTAGGCTACTTGTAGGTGATGTACCTACCTGTGATTTTGAAAACAGGCCCCTGCCTTTCTGAGACACTGATATTTAGAAAACAGGCCCCTGCCTTTCTGAGACGCTGATATTTTGAAAATAAGCTTCCATCTACCTGACTAGACTGTTTCTAAAAAGCTTGCTTTAAATTGACACGGGATCATAGATGTTCAAGCAGTAAACAAGATAGATTATATAATAGTGAACTTTTAAGATAACTTGTAATAATCTCTCCCCTATACTAAACCCCTCCTTAAATTACCCCTCCCAATATGATAAATTTACCCTACCCTAAACAACCAACCTAAATGTCCCCTATTTAATATAAAAAAATGACTCTACCCTCTGCATGACTGTTTTAGCATATTAAAGGGGCAACAAGGCCTGTAGAGAGAAAATAGGAAAATTTTAACTTTTTATGAGCTATCAAGGCAACATTTGGCTTAACATCTTCTTTGACAGACCTATTTTCTTAAAATGTATGTATAAACTATCAATTTCAGCATTAAGAAGTGTAAATTCAGTTCAAAGCTTCAAAAAGGGGAAATCCGCTTTTATATTTTTAAGATCCACCATGTTTTAAGAGGAATATATGCTGAAATAATGTTTATCTAGTGGTTTTTTTTGTGGATAATAAAAATAGATGTTAGTCTTGATGAAATATCCAAACTTAAATATTTTTTGACACTGGTCCATGATCGTTGAATGGCCCCTCTGCACTAATTGTTGCACCTTTAATGTCTTACTATGTTACTACCAGGATATCAAAACATGTGGTCAACTTTTTTATTCATCACTCAATCTTCATTCACACCTACTTAAAAACTTTGCAACATCAAGTCCAATTACCATGAGGAGTTTCACATGTTAGCTTTAAGTAAACTTGATATAGTCAAGGGACATAAAAAATACTGTTTTTATGTACAAGAGATCTTTAATGAAAGCAGTATCAGGCCAAGCCTAAGTAGAAAATATACATATTAGAACAGGTCTGTAGCCAGCTTTTAAGAAACTCTAGGGGATTCAAATTTGACAGTTTTCGCCCAAAATCACTTAAAAAGTACTCATGATTGAGAATTGTATGGATTTGAAAGAATTTCGACCAAGGGGCTTGAACCGTCTAGCTAAAAGCCATGTTGAAATAAAAACAAATCATACATCCCTCAAATTGGAACATCGTAGAATAGTGAATTATTGATGACCATTATTCAGACCATAGAATTAGAATATGATTTGATCCAATAAGTTATAAGTGGTTCAATATATGCACATTCGCCTTATTTCTTAACAAGTTTTGATAGCTGATAGATTTAGGCTTGAAGTTGCACCATTTGACAGAATTAAATTTGAAAATAAATTGGATATTAACAAGATTAGTCGCAAGAGTGCTATATGTATATGCAACTTAGGACATTATATGCAAACAACCTTTTTAACTGAGCACTTAAAGTATATTAACCGTTTGAAATGAAGTTTAAATTCCTGATAAGATATAACCGTTTTTAAACTGTTTTAACTAATAACTTCTCCCACACTTTGATATCAAAGTTACATATTAATTATATTTTATTGCAACAATACAAAGTATTCATACATGTTAGTATGTGTATAATTCTGATTTGCTGCCAAAAATATATAATTATGAATTATTTGAAATTGCATACCTGAGTATGTGGTAGGTAAGTACCTGTAATAATTACAGGTAAGACATAAGTAAGCCAACTATATAAATATCGAGTGGACAATCTCTGGCCCTACTTGAAAGTGGTACTGCTAAATATGCTACTGAGGCAGCCCAATGTAAAATCACCAGATGGGTGTATCACACCTTAAGATAATACATGATAGCCTAATTAGTGCCTTGTTATGACCCCATTAACAATGTTATTATACAAATTGCCATAAAATTAGTTAAGATCTAATATACATGACATCTTGATTCATTGATGTACACATGTCTGAAAGAATATACTGGATTAAGTTTGGTGACATATGGATTAGGCAATATGCCAATATCATTATAATCTCCTAAAATACAAAATAAACATCGTGTATTTTGCAATCAGGCGGGCTGACTGAACGTAAACATACTAACAGTATTATAATTTGATTGCAATAAATGGAAAAACTCATTCAAAATGTGAAGCATCAAATTTTTATATTGGATTCCACAAG
The DNA here is from genome assembly GCA_903813345.2 of Owenia fusiformis. NCBI lineage: Eukaryota > Metazoa > Annelida > Polychaeta > Sabellida > Oweniidae > Owenia > Owenia fusiformis. Next base: position 1,398,922 of record CAIIXF020000012.1, on the reverse strand, counting down.
CTAAACAATATGCTACCTTACACAACCATTTGCCTACATGTGTTCACCTGCATCAACCTGTGGTATTTTACCTGTAATTGACACCTGTAAGTTTTACCTGTAATTTGCAACACGTCACAGGGTCACCCTAGACTGTATCCTTCGTCTGAATAAATATTCAGACTGTAAGTCACCTATTGTAAAATGTGGTGTTGTATAAATGTTACAAATAAGTTTGTTAAATGATAAAATGATTACCTTATAAAGTACTGACAATATTATTTTTTCGTATATTGTCCTCTTACTGAAGATATTCATAAAATGTACAGACGCTTCTTGTAGCGAAGCCATTGATTAGGTCAAGCCATTTTGGCAATGCCAATTCTCACGATAAACGAGATTTAGCCAGTGACGTCAGTCTATTTGTAAACAAATAACACGTGGAGCGGACGGAAGCGTGTTGATAAATTCCATTTGTGCGGGAATTTATTAGATCTAGTCATTTATTATCATTATCCCGATTAATTTTCTTCATTTATAGTAAATAGAGCGGAAATATTCATGAAGAAGGCCGAGGTAATCAAGTGGTCATGTGTTGTCAAAGTTCAAAATTTGCATATCTCGTTTGGATCTCGTGAACTCAAACGTCCTTGACATTGATTTCGCGATGTACTTATAAACACATCCTGAAGTTTTGGTGAGTCTGAACATTTCATTATTTTATATCAACTTGTACCCGCCTTATACAAATATTTTTGCTTCTAGTTTAAGATGAACATCTCTTCAACATATTCACCAATTTTCAAGGTGAACATTCTTGTAATAAACGAGAAATTTATGTGCAAAAAATTTCACCGAGATTTCCACCGGAAATATATCAATCATAACAGACCGAATATTATATTCGGTCTGTTGGATACATACTAAGGGTCACCCGTATTCAATTGTTAAATCTATAACTTTAACAAACATTTATGACATCAAAACAGTGCTAAAACTAGATAACAGACAAAATCGGACAAGTTAGGGAGATTTTGAAAATCTATCCCGTCAACGTGCACTGTGTAAATAAATGAATGCAAATCCAGTTGGCACTTGGCAGGTGGTTGTAAAATTGATAACTTTCATATGACAATAACTTTGTCTATTTTTCATTGATTTCCCTGTAACATATACCAAAATAATCCTGGAATGAAATCCTACAAAATGCAATACAAAAGAATAACTTACATGCCACAAAAAGGGAGAAAACTGCTACAAATCCTGAATGCATGTTGATCAGCATTTAATCGTCGCCGGTTTAGAGGTCAAGGGTCCAATTCAAGGAGGATTGGCTCCCAGAGTGCACCACCGATATTCTGTCCCATATATGGGTATGTCGTAATACAAAATTCGAATTCAAACAGCCGCCATTTTGTTCACTTCAACATTTAAATCGTGAATTTTGGTCTTATTTCCAAACGAAAAATTCCAAAACTCACAAGAAATGATCGAGATATTGGTTCGAATCTTTTGAACTGTTTATTTTGAATTTATAGTCGGTTTTAATTTCAGAAAATAACGACATTTCGACGTTTTCATTGTTGGAAAATATCGAGTTTCGATCCTGGGAGCCAATCCTCCTTGGGTCCAATTGAAAACGAGGCATCAATTAACGCCCCGCCATCTATAATTGATTAACAAAACTAAGATAGTAGCCTGGTCAGAAAATCCTGAAATATACCGTAATTTAAATTAATGATTTCCAACATCGCTTAGAATAAGAATACAAAATATGAACTTTATGTTTTAAGATTTCTTAGGAATAACACCTGTCAATTTTATTTCTCTAAAATTCTAAATGGCGCCATAGCTTAGAACTTCGATGAACAGAATTAATACTTAATCTATCATTTGACAAGTAATCATCAGATCATGCATGACAAATGTCGAAGAGAAAACCAGCGTGCTGGTTCAGTGATGTCCTTTCAAGTTACCCGTATCATCAAAGTTGAATAAAATAATAATAATGATTCCACATCCAGCTAGAGAGAGAGTGTATTTTTTAATAACTAAGTGTTTTTAACAGCGCCAGATCTAGAAATCAAATTTTCACAAAAATCGGCCTTGTTTGAAAATTTTTGTGTCATTCACAATGTTCAGAGTTTGTTCGAGGAAATGTAGACTTTCAAAATGCTTGTCCGCAAAATGATAAATAAAATCTAGGGGTTTTCTTTCAAATAAAGACCCACTTCATTCTAGGGATCTTTTTTTCTAAATTCGGAGATTGTTGAAGCAAAATATCGTCAACCTGGGCTGTCATAAAAATTGTCAACCACACCAAGGGACTTAAGGAAAAAATCATCGCCCCACATTTAGGTTTTTTATTCAAAAAGGAGCCGGGCTGAAAAAGCGACCCACTAAAGTACGTCCCCGTATAGCCAATATAATGAAGAACCCCCCCCCCCCCGACACACCTTTCAACCTCCAATATGTTCACTGTTTGATACTATGGACCCATTTTCAGATAAAAATCATTTTACCTGGTCGCATGATTTAATTCTTTTCTAAAATATACATATACTGTTACACAGAATCCCATGGCCGAATTAATTGAAAAAGAGTTTAATTACCCCCCCCACACACACACACAAGTTTGTAATAGGCCCACTGGAAAAACGGAATGATGATCTTTATCTCATGTTTCAGCATATAAAATCAAAAAATCTTATAATCGTGCCCGTTAATAGCATGGTGTCAGAAGAATTTGAAATGTGATTGTTCAAATTTCGCGCCATAGAACTCATCGTAGAATTAGAAGAATAAAAGTTTGGTTCGAGACTATCTTGACAGTAGGTCAAATTTTCAAACTTTTTGAAAAAAGTCATATTTGACTAGTTTACTGGCTTATGACTTGACTAATTGACTTTAACTTTGTGATATAACTATGCCGAAACGACGTTCTAGTAGTAGAAGTTCAATAGAACCATCTCCTAAGCGCACGCAAGGTGAAACAAGTGATAAATCAACAAGAAAAAGTGGGCGTTTCCCCTCAGTGGGCGATAATAGGGAACCAAGTACATTCGTTAGTTGGGGACCCTTTCTTGCTGATAGACAGTGGGGCACTGTGAGAGAGGATTACTCCAAGGATGGAGATTAGTATGTTTGATTCATTTTGATAGACTTCTTTGTACTTCAACTTCTCTGATTTATTACTCCAGTATTTTTTATTCGGGACCAAGGACTGAAGCCCTATAAAGAGTCTACGCTGTATGTCCTCAGACAATCATTCATGTACCTTAGCCTTTATTTGTGTTTTTGTATTGAACTACGTAATCTGGTCATGATTTTGATAAATTATTGCCAACAGAATTGACTGTATGTCCACCTGGATTGAGATGCCCTTCAAATGACATTGACAGAATTCCTGTATGTGTAATCCTCACAGTATATTCCAGTACCTTCATTTTATGATTTATCGTTGCTTGCACAGCATATTTGATGATTGCCTTCATGGGCATGGGGCTCTTCTTGAAAGCCCATGATATGGGCTTCAGACTTCAGACTTAGAGGAATTAAAAATGTGGCTATAGTAAAAATCTTCTATTTATTTCTTGCTTTCCTGTTTGTATTTTCAGCTGGGCCAGTTTTACATATGATGACGCCAGAGGCCGTGCTTATCGCTGGGGTGAAGATGGAATCATGGGAATATGTGATGATAAGTCTCGTCTCTGCTTGTCCCTTGGGCTCTGGAATGGGAAGGACCCTCATATCAAAGAGAGGTTCTTTGGTCTTGGAGGCAAACAAGTAAGCAAGTCTCGTCTTTGCTTTTTTCTTAGTTTCTGGAATGGGAAGGACCCTCATATCAAAGAAAGGCTCGTTTGTCTTGCAAGCAAATAGATGAGCAAATCAACACATTTTTTCTAGATGTGAACATGTCCCTATATAATATACAGGCCCGTAGCCAGGATTTGCCAAGGGGGGGGTTCAGTTTTCAAAAATTTCCAGGGGGGTTCACATTTGACAATTTTGGCCCAAATATGGCTAAAGTCACTAGAAAAGTGCTCAAAATGGTGAAAAACTGCATGATTTTGAAAGAATTTTTGGCCAGGGGGGGTTTGCCCGAACCCTGCGAACACCCCCTGGCTACGGGCCTGATATATCTGTTCAAAGGAAAAGGCAATCTTTCACCCTGGATGTTGCCAATTCTATAAACTGACACGAATGCAGGTATAACCTGTTTTCCTAAATCATCATTGCTCTTATTGCAGGGAAACCATGGTGAAGATGTAAAGGAATGCTACTATTACCTTGACAGCAATCCACAACATAGTTACATGAAGGCCCTCTATAAGTACCCCCAAGAACTATTCCCATATGAGAATTTAGTTGAGGAAAATGCAAGTAGAGGATTAAACGATCCTGAATATGAACTGATAGATACAGGTAAGTGACATTAAAATCAGGTAAGTCTCATTAAACCCTTCAGTTAATAACGCAAATACGAGTAAGTTGTTACCAGTTTCACCACCAGGTGGCTCGTTCGGGTCAGATAGCATGGCAGGTATGGTAGAAAGTTCCCTTTAACTGAAATTACATCTGTTTTAGTGGTTCACTTTTCATATTACCCGTATGTATCTTATAGTTATGCAAATTAAAATATGTCCAGTAAAAGAAAATGTTAACTGTCCAATACAAGAAAAGATATTTCACTTTTTGTGATTTTGTAACATTGGGTCTATGGGGAATCAACCCGAACTAGAAGTCATATTTTCAAAAAAAAACTTAATTTTCAAAATTGATAAACAATTTTCGAAACCATATTTCTAGATGTACTTTTACTTGTAGATTTCAAATATGACATCAATTTGACTGAATTTTGAATATTAATAATGATGTAAATCAAGATTATTTCTACTCGCAGCTAGTCTATTAGCAAGTATGAGTCTATAATAATAACACATTTCATTACCAGTAATCATCACCAAACATTAGAATGAATACTTACTAGTATCTACATTAAAACAATTTTTGATGTCAAGAAAAATGAAAATGTTTCCAACATGTATTGAAATGATTTCAGGATTGATATATCTTTTTTATTGTGATTATGATTCCTGAATTGCGGTGGGGAGTGTTAGACATAATTTCTATGTGGGTTAGATCATAGTTTGGGTTTGTTTTGCTCATGTCTGGTTGTGCTCTCTATGTTATATGGGTTTTATTACAAACTATAACAAATCATACTTGCAATTTTTTTACCCCTTCCCAAAAACAATTACTTTGCTGATGCATACCAATATACTTAACTTGTTTCAAAACATGTCTGTTTTTAGGTGTATTTGAGAATGATAAGTACTGGGATGTTTTACCCTTTCTACCAAATAATAACATCTGCTGATGCACACCAATACTTGCAATCCCTTTACCCCTTCCCCCAAAACAATAACTTTGCTGAATGCTGATGCATGCCAATATACTGAACTTGTTTCTAAACATATCTGATTTTAGGTGTATTTGAGAATGACAAGTACTGGGATGTTTTCATGGAGTATGCTAAGACTACTGATGGATCCATACAGTGCAGAGTTACTGTACACAACAGAGGGAATAAAGAGGCAGAGGTACATGTTATACCTCAGATATGGTTCAGGTAGGAACTAGGAACATACTGTTGTTGTTACCAGAAACACAACCTGTAGATCATATTGTCATAGAAACACAGAATATGTAAATCATGTTGTCATAGAAACTTAGAATGTAGACCATAATCATAGAAAAGCAGAATGTTATCATAGAAATACTAAACATAGATCATTCTGTCAAAGAAACACTCATTGTAATTATTACTGCTCGACCACTGCTAGGCACTTGCTTGTAGTTTTTTACATTGCGTACATTATATTGCTATATAATTCCTGAATGTATGCACTGTAATGTTGCTATAGAAACACATGGTCATGGGGTGAAGGTCACCCAGGTAGAACAACAGAGGTGCCATCTATTCAGCTCAAGGATGGTGACTTTCTCTGTGACCATGAAGATATGGGTAAGGTACACTCCTTCTGTAATCTTTTAGACATTTTTTAGCATTATATACATATACAAAACCTAGTCCATTTGAACTCATTTTAGCTTGATTCCCCCCCCCCAAAAAAAAAACATTGCATACTAATCATTGAATTTTGTAAATGTAGTAACGTAGTAGTAATGTAACTCCTCCTTTGCCTGATATTTTCAATAGTACGCATATTTCCCATAACAAGAAAATATTGGAAGTCCTTTGCATAATCAACATAAAATAATTTTTAGGTAGTTTCACATTGATGTCAGAAAAGTCTTATTCTGGAAATGAAGGAGATTTTATGTTGACCAATAATATAACAAACAGTGGAGAGAATGAAGGACCTTTTAAAGATGGCTTTCATAAATACATAGTTGATGGTATGTTTGCTGACCTGTGATTTTAGCTTAAACTGTAATTGTATATAAATAGTTAAAATATACTTATATTGGATGTTAAAGGATCTCAGTCTATCTCTGATCCTGTAGTACACCTAAATTAGAAAAAAATGCTATCAACAGATGGGGATTTTCTTATTTGCTATACTAGTAGTTTGAAAAAGATATGTGGTGAGCAAGTAAATAAATCACCTTAATTTTAAAGATTATAAGAGGACGAGAGGTGCAATTAAAGTCTTTATGTTGTTGTAAGTATTTGGATGTACGTATACTGTAAATACCTTACTTTGATGTTATAAATGTAGTTTAGTCTTATAAGTTAATTATGTTACCACCAAAAGTGGTGACACAATGTTTCATTTGTCCAACTTTTTTTGTATTTGGCATTCAGCGGTTGGTGGTTGGCAGTTGGCATTCGGCATCTCTAACAAATGGCGACATTTTGCATGTTAATGCCTTGTCTTAGTTTACCTTTACTGTACCTTGAGTGGGTCTTTAAGAGTCTTATGAGTTGACTTCTGATATATTGCCCATTATCTCCATCATTCATGATATCTTCTTAGGCGACAAATCTGCTGCTTTAACTAAAGATGGAGCCACTGGCACTAAAGCTGCTGTTTGCCATAAGTTGCTAGTGCCACCTGGTGGTGAAAGTACTGTAAGGTTCATCATCTCAGCAGGAGACACAACTGGTAACCATGGCAATGTGTTTGGAAGACAGTTTGAGAAAGGATTTGAAACTGAATCCCAGAAAACTGATGCATTTTACCAAAAGGTAATATATTTGACAATGTTTATGTGAATTTAAAAGAATATTCATACTAATCAATTAATATCATTGGATTCATTTCCATCCTCAGGTCACATGACTCCAAGATCAATCCAATTTCCATCCTCAGGTCACATGACTCCAAGATCAATCCAATTTCCATCCTCAGGTCACATGACTCCAAGATCCAGAATATCTTATTTCTTTTCCATTCTGGAGCGCTATGTTTCGGAGGGTGTCTTATTTCATTTTCATTGTATGTTAAAGGTATTACCTCCCACACTATCCAGTGAGCAGAGAAAGGTCTCAAGACAAGCTTATGCTGGTCTGCTCTGGACTAAGATGTTCTATCACTTTGATGTCAGAAAATGGATAAATGGTAAAAAGTTTTATATGATAGTTGAAAGTTGAAATAGAAATGTTTATTGCATTACTACTGACAGGTATCATGTGTAAACCTTAAAAACCTTTAGGGTCACACTCTCAATAACAGCAACGACATGATAGCACTAAAAACAACAATAATATAAATAATGACAACATTATTGAGACTGAGAATACCAAGGAAAACCCAAATTGTGATATTAACACCAATGACAGATCATTAATGACCCTCACACCCCATAGTGTCATTTTTAGTGGGTATTTGTAAATTAAACATTTTGAAGAAATGGCAGAATCTGATGTGAAAAAGTCAAATAGATATTCATGCCCCTCCCAAAGCTCTACATGTTATTTGCTGTAGAAGGCTATGTGAAATATTTAGAAGTCATGTTTATTTTAGAACATATTTCATTTTCAGGGGATGATGTCGCAGTTGAACTTCCCGAAAGCAGGAAGACTGGAACCAATCACGAGTGGAAGCATTTGTACAATTGTGATGTCATATCTATGCCCGATAAATGGGAATTCCCTTGGGTATGTAAATAATGTAAATGCTGTTGGACTTAAAGTCCTTGGAAACAATCACAGGGAAGACAAGGCATTAAAATGCAAAATATCACTACCTGCCATTTGTTACAGACAACAAATGCCAACCACTGAGCACCAATCGCCAAAAGCTGAACACTTTCCCCCAAAAATAGAGATATAGATGTTTTTGACAAATTACACAATTCAAAGACTATAATATACATGTATTACTGGATCATGAATACTGTTGTAGTTTGGGACAAAATTCAGAGTAATTAATATGCATGTACATGTATCTTGAATGTTGTTTTTGTAGTATGTAGTTTGGGACAAAATTCAGAGTAATTAATATGCATGTACATGTATCTTGAATGTTGTTTTTGTAGTATGTAGTTTGGGACAAAATTCAGAGTAATTAATATGCATGTACATGTATCTTGAATGTTGTTTTTGTAGTATGTAGTTTGGGACAAAATTCAGAGTAATAATATGCATGTACATGTATCTTGAATGTTGTTTTTGTAGTATGTAGTTTGGGACAAAATTCAGAGTAATTAATATGCATGTACATGTATCTTGAATGTTGTTTTTGTAGTATGCAGTTTGGGACTTGGCCTTCCACATGATTCCATTCTCAGACATTGATAGGGAATTCACCAAGAAACAACTTTTACTCTTTCTGAATGAGGGCTATATGCATCCTAATGGGCAGGTGAGAAAATGGAAATTACTATGCTAATCGGAAATTCAGTCATCCAAGCAAATCAAGTCAAAGAGAGCACTGTAGATTCACAGACATTAGTATAATGCAATAATTGATGTATTTGTTGAAAAACATGTGGCTACCCTGATGAAAGCAATGGCTTTGAATTCCTACATAATCCTATGTTTTATGTATTATAATTGATTTCATATTAAGAATTAAATAAAAACAGGATGAAGGGGGATTAAGATTAACATACAAATTAAATCCGGATGATGTCCAATAACCATCAATTATGGAAAAACAAAATCATCATTATAACACCCCCAAACAAAATTTACTTCATTTTTCCACAACTGCTGGTAATTGGACACCAATCCTAAGTCTTCTTGGATATTTTGCTAACTATTCTAATTTCTCTCATTCCTACCAGTTGCCGGCCTATGAGAATAACTTCAGTGATGTCAACCCTCCTGTGCATGCCTGGGCTTGCCTGAACGTGTACAGAGATGGCCAGAAAGAGGGCAGCACTGATGTTGTCTTCTTGAAGAGGTGCTTCAATAAACTTCTGCTCAATTTTGCTTGGTAAGAATTTCAGTCATTTTCTAACTTTTTGTGTTTCTAACTTTGGAGGCTAGATATAACACCTGTCACTGCCTTTAATTTTGAAAATGAATATTGAACTAATACTTGAAGTTGTCCAAATTATGAAGGCGCTTCAGAAAAATATAAAGGGTACTTTGTATGATAATCATGTTAAATTGTCTTTTACTCAAGGTTTATTTCATTAATACATGTACTTTATATTCAGGTTCTATTGCATACATAATTATGTTATGCATTTAATATTCAAGTTACGTTGCATTTACATTCAGGTTATATTGCATTTATATTGAGGCTACATTGCATTCCTATTAAGGTTATATTGCACTTATATTCAGGCAACATTGCATTCTTATTCAGGTTATATTGCATATATATTTATATTTATATTGCATTTATATTTAGGTTACATTGCATATATATTTGTATTGCATTTATATTCAGGTAAGTGAACAAGAAAGACCCAACAGGAAAACATTTGTTCTCAGGGGGATTCCTAGGCATGGACAATGTGGCAGCCTTTGATATGTTATATTGCATTTATATTAAGGTTATATTGCATATATATTTATATTGCATTTATATTTAGGTGGGTGAACAAGAAAGACCCAACAGGCAAACATTTGTTCTCAGGGGGATTCCTAGGCATGGACAATGTGGCAGCTTTTGATAGATCTGACCCTCCATTTCATGAAGGAAACCTATTCCAGGTATACATATTATACATACAGGTGTACATATTATATTGCCATCTGACAACTGTTGACCTTTTCAGAGTTGGACTGGATAAATTGTTTACTTCCACCCTGGTGTTTAATTCATTAAGGCTTACTGAACTGTGAAATTTCACTGATTTTTTGTAAAATGATAAAAGCTTTCATTTCAGTACTAAATACCATATGAAATTTTTGGGAATCATAACAGAATTCTTTGGTATAACTTATTATAAAGGTAGTAAATAGGGCAGACTGCAGCATAGAATGAAATATTGAATATAAAAAAGACTGTCCAACAAATATAAGGGAAAAAATTGGATTATGAATTATTTATTACTACCTGTGTTGTACTCCCTTACCCCCCCCCACCCACACCTTATAAGGCAACATGTCAAAAACATTTCATGTGGTCTCTCTTTCAGGCTGATGGCACAGGTTGGATGGCATTCTTTGCCCTGACATTGTTTGAGATGTCAGTAGAGTTGAGTCATCATGACGTGGCATACATTGACCAAGCTGTCAAGTTTTATGAACATTATCTCTGTATTGTGAAGGCCATCAATGGGACGGAGGATCACCAAGGTAATATTATGCATATGTATGAGTATTAATTGTTAAACCTTTAGTTTGTAAGTTGCAGGCCCGTAGCCAGAATTTTTCAAGGGGGGTTCACTTTTCCCGAAAATTCTAGGGGGGGTTCACTTTGGCATATTTGGCCAAGGGGGTTCGCCCGAACCCCCGAACCACCCCCCCCTGGCTAGGGCCTGAGTTGTATTACCTTTTAGGTGGGGTCTATTAATTGAAGGTACATTTAGATAGATGCCTGAGTGCTAGTGCTAAAATTCTGAAACTTAAAAAGCTATAGTATTTATTTAAGTATCAGATTAAAGGCAGAATCTGATCTATAGGGGGTGACAAAATTACAAATTTAAAAAGGCTATAGTATTTATTTAAGTATCAGATTACATTTGTTTAAGAATCCCATGCTTGGTGTAATTAACGGCATCATTAGTATAGTGTTCACATTTACTTAAATGCTTGAATTTTATACACCACCAATATTATTATGTAATAAAATTAGATAAAATAGGTCAGCATTTCCTTGTACCAAACACAATTTACATAATGCCATTGCTCTTCACATACTTCCTTTTATTACATACAGTAAAACCTGTCTCATCTGAATGTCAAACCTAAAGTGTTCATAATGGCAGGTGATCACATTTTGAGATTTTGTAACATAATGTCCATGGCAGATTTAAGTTGTGGGCCAAGAAAGTGTTCACATCAAAGGATGTTCAGATTAGAGAGGTATTTAGATATACAGGTTTTACTGCAATTATTCCCCACTTTTGATTTTCTCTATTATTTAAGAAATGTAGTAAGGAAAGTGCTGCAGCAGTGGAGCTCCATGCATTGTCTTTGACCCATGTATCTCAGACAGTTTTTATGTCACCACCAGAAATGGTGACATATTATTGTCATAGTCTCCAATGTTTTTGTGTATGGTGGCAGGGGCGTAGCCAGCTTTCAGTCAGGGGGGGTGCGATCGCCGAAAAAATGTCAGTTTTCGGTCAGGGGGGGTGCGATTTTGGCATAAGCAACACAAAAAATTAAGATTTCTTTTGAATTTTACAAAAATTTATGCAACTTCCTTCAAAATTGAGCTAGAAGCTTCAAATAAAAAGCATTTTAAAGCTCTGTTCTTCCTCTATCCAATGGTCACATTTTCAAAGGTTATGGGGGGTGCGATCGCACCCATCGCACCCCCCCCCCCCCTGGCTACGCCCATGGATGGTTGGTAGTTGTGTTCAGCATCTGTAACAAATGGTAGGTGGTGACATTTTGCATGTTAATGCCTTGTTTGATTTGTACTTACTTGTATTTGAATTTTAGTGCCCTTCAAACCCTCAGAATGCAAGTTGGGTGAACTAAATTGGGTCACTCATCCAGGTAACTCACCTAATTTGCATAATTTATGCGCATATTTGAGTATATTTGATGATTAGAATAAGTTGCACCAGAGCACAGATCATCTGTCAAATAAACATAACATATCTTCCTTTTAATCTTGCTACATAGTTAATTCTAGCTACACTATAAAAACGCTTTGATAAGTTATTACCTAAAGTTTCTCATATGTAATTAGGGATTTAGATGTTTTGAATTCTGATGATTTTATGCTGTATTATATGAAGAGGATGTACCTTATTTGTAGTATCTCATAATACTTATCTTTTAGGTCTTTGGTGTCCAGATCATAAGTTCTACTATGATTGCTTCCAAATTGAAGATGAGTTCAAACGCCTTCATACCCGTTCCCTATCTGGTATAGTGCCTTTGTTTGCAACCTTGACTTTTGATATGTCAAAGGTCGGTGATTTACCCGAGTTAACAAAGCGTCTTGATGCATTGCTTGAGAGACGAGTGGATTTAAAAGAAAAGGTAAATTAAGAAAATGGACAAAAATTTATTAAATTGTCACAATACAATGAGTTTTACAAAGCATCAATTTACTTATAAGACTAGTTTTGCAGTAGTTGAATCAGTAAATAAAAATTGTGATTTTGAAATACCTGATTAATTTTGTTGCAGGTCTCACAAAGAGACTCCGTTCAATTTCTGTCAATTCCTCGGAAAGACAAACTAGAAAGCATACTTTCCTACCTCTTAGATGAAGATGAATTTTTGTCTCCATATGGAATACGATCTTTGTCAAAGGTATGTTACTCCTTGTAATGATTCAACTATATCATCTTAAAGGGGCAGTAAAGGATATTTTGCTCAAAGTGTTTCTTACGATGCTAACAGGGGGAATGATACCAATGGTATTGTCTCAAGGTAATTATTTGAGGTGATTGTTATTTATGAGTAGATTTGATTTGAGAAAATCGTACTGTGCCTCTTTAACCCCTTGAATACCCAGAATGGCAGATATTTCTGTTCCCAATAAAATTCCATGGAAGCTCTGAGTGACGGATATATCTGTCACAGGATTTTAAACTGTATTTAGATGGTAGATGTCCAAAAACTGGCAAAAATGAAAAATGCTCTGGTTTTAAACCATTTTTAGAGGCTAGTATTCAAGAGGCTAATCTGTATTTATTCCCGTCTATTTAACCTAAATATTTTTGTTTTCTTTTAGGTACATAAGGAGAACCCTTACAGCATTATCTTCAATGTTCAGGTCAGTACTTTCATGTTTCAACAATTTGGCTTATGTAATCAAGATCTCAGCAAATATTATTGTAGTGTTCAGCAAATGTCATTGTAGTGTTCTGTTTATAAAGTATTCTCAAATCCTGCAGTTGAATTATTGTTAAATCTTCAGTTTTCAGGATGAGAAACAAATTGATGAAATTTTGCACAGTTGCTGAACTTTAAGAATCAATTTTATCAAATACTGCACTTAGTATTGTTTAAAGTATTATTTGTAGAAATTTTGGGGTGAGGTAACAAGTTTTGACCTCCTGATATTAAAGCAACCATGTGCCTGAATGCAGTTGAAAATTCATGCCACTTTGTTGAAATTCTGTTGGTGAATTCCATGTATTTTTACAAGACTGAAAAAACATATTGATAAATGCTGTTATGTATTTAGGTACATAGTGGTGGTCCAATATTCCATATGGATATGGAAGAGAAAGAATACAGTGTGTCATATGCTCCAGGGGAATCTAATACTGATATGTTTGTATTTAGGTACATAGTGGTGGTCCAATATTCCACATGGATATGGAGGAGAAAGAATACAGTGTGTCATATGCTCCAGGGGAATCTAATACTGATATGTTTGTATTTAGGTACATAGTGGTGGTCCAATATTCCACATGGATATGGGGGAGAAAGAATACAGTGTGTCATATGCTCCAGGGGAATCTAATACTGATATGTTTGTATTTAGGTACATAGTGGTGGTCCAATATTCCACATGGATATGGGGGAGAAAGAATACAGTGTGTCATATGCTCCAGGGGAATCTAATACTGATATGTTTGTATTTAGGTACATAGTGGTGGTCCAATATTCCACATGGATATGGGGGAGAAAGAATACAGTGTGTCATATGCTCCAGGGGAATCTAATACTGATATGTTTGGAGGAAACAGTAACTGGAGGGGACCAGTCTGGATATGTAGTAAGTGTAAAATACAATTTTAATTACAACATCATCAAATGTAAAATTAAAAAACAAGATAATTGTAAAATACAGATACTACTTGATATATTGATATGTTTCCTTCCCAATGTTGAATATGTGGTAGTTTTGATAAATGTAGCAATTGAAGGATGAACATCATGATTATCACATTCTTACAATTTTACTTTTAGTGAACTACCTCATAATTGAGTCTCTTGAGAAGTTTGATAGTTTCTATGGTGATGACCTGAAAGTAGCATTTCCTACCCGCTCAAAACAAAAGCTGAGATTGCGAGATGTCGCTAAAGAATTATGTCGGCGAATTAGCAAAATATTTCTACCTAATGCCAAAGGAGCTAGACCATGTCACGGTGAGAAATACAATTGTGTGTTCTTGTATTTCTATATTGATAGGTTCTCTTCTAGTTTAGAATTAGCAAACAGATGTCAGGCAGGCTACATAAATACATATTATGTTCAATAGTACAATTTTCACAAAACTTAAACATAATAGTAAATGATATGATATCACATACTTAAAATTTTCATTATTATAGAACATTTAACTTTATTCAGTGATCATAAGCACAGGTTTGTTTTTAGGAAATAATGACAAATATGCTGCTGACCCCTATTGGCGAGATCTGGTGCTATTCAATGAATATTTCCATGGGGACTCGGGGCAGGGGCTTGGAGCCAGGTATGAGCAGCTGAACCTCTTTAAGACATAGTTTTGAGTTGACTTAATTTATAGACTATTAGTTGACCATAAGGGTTGAGTTGACCAAAGGTTGATCTGACCTAAGGTTGAGTTGACCAAAGGTTTAGCTGACCAGGGAACAATTTTGTTTCAATACTTTGATTTACATGCTCATCTTACAATCCTCTAATGAAAAGTCTCAAGTTTACTAAGGATGCAGTTGACTAAGGTTTACATTATTATGTCACAACCCAAAGTGGTTACATACATGTATTGTTATAGTCTCCAACATTTTGTGGATGGTGTTCGGCGTTGGCGTCTGTAACAAATGGCTGGTGGTGACTTTTGCATGTTAATGCCTTGTTAAAAGGTTGAGTTGACCAAAGGTTAAAGTTACCAATTGTCCTGTTTTCCAGTCACCAGACAGGTTGGACAGCCCTAATTACAAAGATCCTGGAGAAAGCAGGCCCAGTATAATGCTAGACAATTTTACCAATATTAAGGACATAGTGGAGGGGATGGTAATGGAATCTGGATGTTTGAGCCAAATTATATACTCGTTCAAGAGACTTGAAACTGAATGTACCATTATGCAAAACCTGTTCCAAATTACCATTTCTGGACATAATGACTCCTTTATTTGAAAGAATTGATGATATTGCATATTGTACATTGAAGTTTCATTATGGGATCGTATGTTCAGCACTAATGTATGATTAGTGATCTATATTATTAAGATGTTAATTATTATACATTGCACATCTCAGAAGAGCCAGTATGATGAGCCACAGACCCGTATCTGTGTTTCCATGAGGGTACAATGACAAGTTACACTGTAATTCTGCATATGCAATGATATAAAATAATTAAATTGAAATTGTAATGATATGGGAGAGGCAAATAACACTGTAACATGATGGAGGAGGAATGACAAGTTGCAATGTTATGCTGCATTCACAGGCCCATAGCCAGGGGAGAGCTGGGGAACAGGCTAAAAAAATATTTTAAAATCAAGCAGTTTTTCACCATTCTGAGCACTTTTTGCATGACTTTTTAGTCAAAACTATCAAAAAGCTTCCCCCCTTGGCAAAAGTTGGCTATGGGCAAGCGTATCAATAAAATTTAAAGTTAAGGATTTCTATGCTGAACTCACATAATCAGCCAAAGGTGCTAATAGTCAACCATACTGAAGAGAAAATTTTAGTTTCTATGTAGTTTCTGAGAGATTTGTATGCAAACTAGTCTTGCCCAACTCGGTGTCTTTTTATTTTTTATTTAATATCTTCAAGATCAGATAAATACAGAATATCACATCATTTTGAGTGAAATCAATTTTATCACCGAGTTGATATCAAATATCAACACGAGTGAGCGAAGATATTGGGTTTATCCCATAATTACAATTTTTTTTTTTATAATCTGTTTTATTTCATTATATACAAGTACAAATAGTTTCTGATATAAGTGACCAATCGCTATGGAAGGATAGCATTATAGGTTCACACATAATTACAATCACCTTGTGATGTTCTGATCCAATTTCCAGGACACTGGCAGACCCTATTTTCTTAAAAGAGAATAAATTATCTGACCTAATTTCCAACAATATTGTGGCGCGAATTGCAAATGTGATATCACACGGATATGCGTGAGATAATCGATATCACACGCATATGAGTTTGATAAACGATTTTCTGGAAAATCACACGGATTTCAATAATATCAGAAATATCAATAGCTGTTATTGTACAGATAACACATTAATCGTGGGATAAATAAAAAATATCGACTTGGGCAAGGCTATATACACACTTTTAACTAATAAATTACACTGATTGTCGAGCCTTGTACATGTAATAATTATCGAGGTATTACAAATTAAATATAATATCTCATTCTTTAAGTCATTTATTTATAGATTTTTAAATATAATTTGTATAAGATCATAAATTCATTTAAACTTACATTTATATATTAAAAAAAACTGTATATTATAAATACAATTTGAATGTGAGCAATTAATTAATAAAAAAGTTCTAATAAATAAGTGATGAATAAGCATAATGAAAATAAGTTATAGGTTATTACTTACTAACTATTAATTAAATTCAGTATAAGTATGAGTATAGCTGTTATAGTATAGAATGAGGTGTCTGTGTTGAAATATGCTACCATGTGCTCATTTGTAATCAATTATTTAATGTTTTTATATCTGCTATGAATACATTTATATGTTATAACCATGATAACTGGAATAATTTAGTTTGTGCAATGGGGGGATTTATAATGATTCATACATATACATACATTGTATCTAAATAATATGAACATATAAGTTCATAAACATTACTCTACCCTCATCAAACCGGTGTCAATGGGGAATTTAATAATGATTCATACATGCACATGCATTACCTACTGTATTGCATCAACCATGAGATTTCTATTACTATTATTAAGTATGTCTATTAACATGTTGTTCATTTAAAAACTGATCCTTGCGGGGTGGGGTCCCTCGAGAAATGTTCAATTTAACTTTTTTTTACCATTACAGACCATGATCTTCTAAGGTATTTCATGCCCACAGATAGATCATCATACACTATGGCCAATCATGGTATTTGCATCTTATGGTGGATTTAAACAATTGATTCTACCTTCTTGCAATTAAATAATATGGTTACAGTATATTTATGGTAAACTTTGACCACGGAAAAAACAATGGCCTCGAAGTGCCATGCTACATTAACATAAAGCTGTTTGACTATACAAATATAAGACTGAGAGGAACAAAACATGTTTAATTTGAGGCACTGTTATGTAATGGTAAATTGCAAATTTTCAGGGTATTAGCATATAGTTTACTATTATTTTGCTAGCTTGATAAACAAGATAGCTCAAATTGATTTAAGAAAACGTAAGAGAGAGTTTTTTAAATATCTTCTCACTCACCCCCCTCCCTTTCATTGTCTCTTGTTAAATGTCATGTTTTTTAGCTGAATTAGCAAAAAATGCTTTCTCCAATCACAATGCCCTATACTAAATTCACTGGGCATGTTTTGTCCAGTTTATGATTCCGGCCGTAATGATGAGATGTACTTTACTTATGAATTGAATTGTGAACAAGAACATACAGATTTTCATCCTGACTGGGGCAAAAATTCATTCGTGAACATATAATGCCCGTTAATCACTGTAAACTATCTTTGGAGAATCTTTGTTAGTTTTGAATAAGATTGCCAGGGTTGATTGTACATGGTTTTGGTTGGCTGATGATTTAAAAGCTATGAGAAAGTTTGTTTACACAATACTAAAAAAGCTGTTAATCAAGGCTATGGAGATAAGTGAAGTACCCTTGGACCAAGGATGCATTCTGCTATTGGTTTAACAATTGTTGATCAAATCCTGCATTTTAACACTTTAACAGCCGTAGATGTCAAACACTACAGTTCGTCTTATTACTCCATGGACCTCAATCATCGTCAAGGAGAGATATAGGTCCATGGTACCCACGGATTAGTACTTATAGGATATCCTACGATTTTGAGGAATATCATTTTTATCTACGAGGTGATATTGATATCTGCACGAGAGAGCAAAGCGAACGAGTGCATATATCAATATCACCGAGTAGATTAAAATGATATTCTGAAAAAAATCATAGGATGTTCTTATTTTCCTACACTTACAAGGAGTCAACTAAATGTATAATATCATTGCAAAATGAATTTCATGTCAAATAGAGTTAATTTGGCGGAAAATCAACAAGCGGAGTATATCGTCACAATATCCTCCGCATATTCATACCTGCCAACCTACCGTATTTTTACGGGAATCTACCGTAAAATTTTTGTTTTTCCGTAAAAAAATGACAAACTACCGTTAAAAAACTACCATTTTGTCCCCTAAAAACGAGCGTAAAAAATCTACCGTAATTTCACCGAAATCTACTGTAAAATATTTTATAATTCGATTTTTTCTATAAGAACGGCCGTAAAATATACCGGAAATATTTGGAAATCTACCGTATTTCTGCTGAAATTAACAGTATTCTTGTTCAAACTACCGTAAAATCTACCGATATTATTTGGAAATTCTGAAAAATTGAAATCTTTCCGTATTGCCTTTGTAATATTCCATTACCAACTCGAAAATAAATAGGTGTCGGCAGGTCTGCGACAGTGGTTATTGCCTATGAGTAAATAAGTAAGCTGGCGTGTGTGTAATCATTCAACACACTGGGGGGTATCGTGATGCAAAAACACAGTGTTCAACTACCACAGGTTCTACTGTAGTTATAAAAACACTGAAATGTTCAAATTGTTAGTCTGTTTATGAAAGAGTTCCATGCATGCTGTGTTGTAAAAATATACTTTATTATTTAATCATTGAAGTGTGTCAAAATCTACCGCACAAACTACTGCATTTTTTCAAAGTCTTCCACAAAAACTACCGCTATTTTTTTAAAGCTACCGTAAAACTACCGCATTTTTCAAAACCTTCCGCAAAACTACATTTTTTCAAAAATCTACCACAAAAACTACCGCATTATTTCAAAATCTACCGTAAAACTACCGCATTTTTCAAAATCTTCCGCAAAACTACAGTTTTTTCAAAAATCTACCGCAAAAACTACCGTATTCTTTCAAATTCTACTGGAAAACTACCGCATTTTACAAAATTTTCCGCAAAACTACAGTTTTTCAAAAATCTACCGCAAAACTACCGTATTTTTTTCAAAATCTACCGTTAAATTAGCGCCTTTTTCAAAAACTTCCGAAAGAGTACCGTTTTTCAAAAATCTACCGCAAAAACTACCGAATTTTTTCAAAACCTACCGTAAAACTACCGCATTTTTGTCGAAAAATATCGCCAAAACAACCGCATTTTTTCAAAATCTTCCCCAAAAACTCCTGCAAAACTAGTTTTTTCGAAAATCTACCACAAAACCTACCGCATTTTTTCAAAAATCTACCACAAAAACTACCGCATTTTTTCAAAATCTACCGTAAAACTACCGCATTTTTCAAAATCTTCCGCAAAACTACCGTTTTTTCAAAAATCTACCGCTAAAACTACCATATTCTTTCAAAATCTACTGGAAATCTACCGCATTTTACAAAATCTTCCGCAAAACTACAGTTTCCAGCCAAACTGCAAAACTGCCGCAATTTTTCAAAATCCACCGTTAAATTAGCGCATTTTTCAAAAACTTCCGAAAAAGTACCGTTTTTTCAAAAATCTTCTGCAAAAACTACCGAATGTTTTCAAAACCCACCGTAAAACTACTGCATTTTTGTCGAAAAATACCGCCAAAACGACCGCAGTTTTTCGAAATCTTCTGCAAAAACTCCCGCATTTTTTAAAATCTACCGTAAAACTACCGCATTTTTCAGAATCTTCCGCAAAACTACAGTTTTTTTCAAGAATGTTCTACAAAAACTACCGCATTTTTTCAATCTCTACCGTAAAACTACCGGATTTTTCAAAATATTCCGCAAAACTACCGTTTTCTTCAAAATTCTACACCAAATACTACCGTATTTTTTCAAAATCTACTGGAAATCTACCGCATTTTACAAAATTATCCGCAAAAACACAGTTTTTCAAAAATCTATCGCATTTTTCAAAATCTACCGTAAATCTACCGCATTTTTCAAAATCTACCATAAAACTACCGAATTTTTTCAAAATCTACCGTAAAGCTACCGCATGTTTGTCGAAAAATACCGCAAAAACTACCGCATTTTGAAAAACTCTACCGCAAAAATGCCGCAATTCAATAAAAACTACCGCACATTTTTTGGTCTTAGGTTGGCAGGTATGATATTGGGGTTTCCGGAGTTTATCGTCACGATATCCTCCGCATATTGGTTTTCCGGAGTACATCGTGGCGATATCCTCCAGTTATTCATTTTGCCAATAGATCAAATTTATATTTTAATGTCATTATACATTTAGCACACGAAGTGTAGGATAATGTAGTTGACGATTGGCAAAAGTTGTCATACAAATGCTTCATCATTCTGCAGCTCGTATGGCAAAGTTGACGGATTTTGCCAAACTGAGGTCAATGAAATGGGTCTGTATTTTAATGCCCGAATGAATCAAAACACCAGGCTGGTTGTCATATCCTTATACACAACTGTAATCAAGTTCACAGAACTAAATGTAATGTCTAGTCACACAAAATCATAAGTATTTATTTAAATTTCAAATATATAAAGACAAACGTATTTCGTCTTTTAAAAGGCCCCGTGCAAAATTTAAAATCATTCCATGTAAAATTGAATAATGTCCCAACCCAAGTTGTTTCAACATTTAATTTAATTTTCCATTCTTATCTTGAATTGTTAAGCATTGTTACAATTTTTGTCGACATAATTAAAGTCATTTAAAAATATTTTTTGACATCAAAAAGGTTTCGCATATAAATTTCGGATCAAGAACTATTTCAAACTAATCTTTGATAACATTAACCAATCTCCAGCTAGCATATGTGTATAAGCATACAACCTAAGAAAACACAACATCTAAAGTCACTTTACATACATGTACAATATTACAATTTTTATCTTTTTGAAATTTACATCATTCTTTAACCTATCCGGTCTCTATTCCTTGTACTCATGCAATCATACCATCATAATAAAATGTACCTGTTTAAATTGTTCATAAAAATACAAATCTTCGTGCAGATCTTCATATGATTATCATAACTAAATTAATGTCATTTAATTGCTGACTTTACAGAATAAGTTTCCAAACATTATATAAAAAATAATCGAAAATAATTGAAATGGGATGGAGGGGAGGGGGAGGGGACGGAGGGGGGAGCAATATGTATATAAGACATGATAAGAGATGTTACTATAGATATATTAACTACAAGTTTCCCTTATTACAATATAATCATTAAATATATACATTTGGCTTCAACCCAGTCATTCGTTTGCCGAAAACAACAGCCTTTACCAACTATTATGTGATGTAAAATACACCTTTCGTTAGATTCTTGATGCGTAAATTCAATTGTGAAATTAGTCTAAGTGCTAGAATGTCTAATATTCGTTTAACTAAATAAGATGAGAGTTGAGCGGCCAATCATGCGATGCCATAGCTAGGTAGCTGCTCTGGGCACTGTACTCCCTGTATACTAATGGCTTTTGGAAGAAGGGTAGCTGCTCCGATCCATCGACTGGCGCCCGGCCGATTGAGTGTTTTGTTCAAAATCGTATTCAATTTTGAACAAAAAACTCAATCGGCCGGGCGCCGTAGTGAAAATCGGAGCAAATGTGACCAAGGCATTACCCGACAAGTTTGTTACATCGTAATTACACCCTGCTATAGCATGACGTTCAATGATTTATCCAATAAAATGGCCGCGATGAAACAGAAAACTAAGGTTGGTGCATTATTTTCTACATAAAAGAATGAACGATTTATGTAAGCATCGCATTCGGTGATGCATTTACTGGAGAGGTTAAGCTACCGTATAAAATCAAAAACGCAACTTAAACGTATCAATCGGCCCTATACAAATACATGTAGAGTTCACACATAAATACCCGTTCAGCTCTAGTGTTTGTTTAGACTACACCATAGCTTGTAATGATTACATAGTATCCCATTGATGAAGTTCAATAGCTGGTTTTATAATACATATTTTAAACGAGCTCGTTTCGTAAGATTATTGGAGTTAAATCATGCGTAACATACATCATCTTCTTCAGAAAGAATTATACTCTGCATCGAAATCAAAATTGCAATGAATACTATTAGTATTCAACAGACATGAGTATAATGATTCCCGTTGATAGCAACGTGAAATTTTAAAATCTCCCGTTCTAAACACGCAACTTTGAAGTTGAACGGGTATCTGAAGTAGACTAAAGCGATACAATCCTATGTTGATTCAATGTACTTTGCGTTTACGTATACGTTTTGAAAAACCGTATTTGCTTAACCTCTCCAGTAATGTATATTTTGAACGTGGTCTTTGCAAGTTGATGCCCGGTAATAACATGAAATAAGCGAAAAACTGTTGAGTTTGAAATTCAAAACTACACAATATTTAGTAATTTGTTTATTTTTGTCGTTAGGGCATGGTCTACATTGCCTATCGACCTCGGGGTATATAGATGTAACCTACATACGATCATAAAAAGCCAATTGAGCATTGGAAAACACCTAATATGTTTTACTCAAGCCATAATAATGTATTGTCCCGCGCCAGACTCCCGCCGAGTACCCGTACTCCCTCGGAGAAGGTCTGGTGGCGATGATAAGGGATTCGGAGGTGTTTCTCACGGGCGCCGAGCTGGTTTGGTGCTTCGGCTGCCACTGAGCTAGGAGATGGAGAACACAGGAATGTACAAAACAATCAATTACCGGATTTTAATAATCTATTGAACACTATAATATAACAATAAAATAACAAAATGTCCTCAAATGCCTTTATGGCTCAACAACTCAATAAATGTCTCTTTGATACACTGAGAATCAACACTCTGAGTTGTCTATCTCTACTCTGGCTTTCTGCTCTGCTCTCTACACTGTCTGTCTACTCTGCTCTGTCTGTCTGCACTGCTCTCTACTCTGCCGGTCTGCTCTGCTCTACATTGTCAGCTCTGCTCTGCGACAGCTGTCTTCTTTACTCGGCTCTGCTTGTCGGCTCTGCTCGACTCTGTCTGGCAGCTCTACTCGGCTCTACCTGCTCTGCTGTAGGAGTGGAAATCACCTTCAATGGGAGAATTCTAGCTCCGGACAGAAGAAGTCAGGAATGTCAATCAAAGATGAGATTAGACCCGAGATTTCTGCCTCTGTGCTAGCAGGTCAGCCACCTCAATGGTCAGTCACCTCTTGGTCGAAGTCGTCTCTCTACTGAGACTAATCAGCTCATGCGAGGGGAAGCACTCTTGCTCCTGGTTGTCACTCTCTCTCCCTTGACACAGATAACTACCTCAATAGAAGAACGCTTGCTCTAAGTCGTCACCTCTCAGAAGTAGCCAACTCTCATCAATAGGAACACACTCTCTCTCAGAGTTGTCCCTCTCCTGGGAGCAGTCAACACACGTCAATGGGAGCTCCTCTTGCTCCGGATCACCACTCTGGTGAGATGAGTCGGGAATATCAATCAAGGATAAGATTAGACCCAACTCACACATATATGTGGGAGTAAGTACGTCTCTCAACAAGATCACAACAGCTCTGGGCGAGATAACTCAGGAATGTCAATCAGTAAACTGAGATTAGACCAGAGTGACACGCCTCCCTGAAGTCATCCAAGATGGCGGACACGCAATGAATTATGGAAAGAAGACGAAGAAGAAGAAATGAAGTCACAAAATGGCTACGCTGAATTGATGGATCAATACATCAAATCTATCAGAGAAAGGATCAACATAAATCGATAAACACTCACAAACTGCAACTCTGCAAGGTGTCTCCAAGGCGCCTCTAGACTGCAACTAATATAATCCACGTATATTTCTGTGCCGGTAACCGGACAACTCATCCCCTAGACAACTCATCCCTGGACAACTCATTCCCTAGACAACTCATCCCCTGGACAACTCATCCCCTAGACAACTCATCCCCTGGACAACTCATCCCCTAGACAACTCATCCCCTGGACAACTCATCCCCTGGACAACTCATCCCCTAGACAACTCATCCCCTGGACTACTCATCCCCTGGACAACTCATCCTTTGTCATGTTTGAGAAATTAAATATTATATTATCAATTCATATTTGATATTGAAATGATTTTTTCACGTTTAATATTTCAAGTGTCAAAAACATATAATACATGAACAAAGGCTTTCTAGAGGGGTAATCTGGAAATTATACTTAATGTTTTAGATAATACCCTAATTATTATATAATCTGTTTTAGCAGTGTTTTAAAGGGTGACGCATATCGTTTAGCAAATCGAACGCTCGTTTCTAGTGTTGCTCACCGTTTAGTATAAAAGGCCCGATCCCGGAATAATACTCAAGGGTTCACAGGTTCGAGGTCGTTGTGTCAACACCTCTAACTGTTATATAGCATAAGTATATTATAGATCGTCACACATTTATAAAAGGGTGATTTTTATTTTGACAAATCAATTCCACATTTATGGGTGAAGTTTCAGGATCTTCTATTTGTGTATAATAAGGAAAAATTGGCATCTAAATTTCCCCATAACGTAATAGCACACAGCTTGGCATATGAAATATCCTACAAATGAAACAAAGCAAGACAAACCGGTTTCTAAGGATTTATATTGGCTGTTGTACATCTATTCTTTGAACGCAATCACTCTTTGGATAACGTTTTCAAAATCATTATAAACGGATTTCTTTATCTCAAAGACAATTTCAATAAACTGGATTTTACAGAACTCCCCTTATTTCTTAAAAATGGACTGATCCAGTTGATTCGCCTGGAGCCGCCATATTGTTTTTATACGGGATGCTAATCGGAACCCTTTAATGATCAGAGATAGCTTCATAGGAGATTTATAGGAGATTGATTGATTGCAATCAGAAATGCCATTTGTTTAAGCTAAACTTGATCAACTTTACTTTGAAAAAAGCAAACATAAAATAAAGTGAAGGTTCAAAAATGTTGTATTTCTATTGTTTATACAACTTATTAACAGCTATGTAAGAGTTACAATATATACATTACATTATATACCCCTACAGTATATAATATTGAAAAATTGAATGTTCTAATAGTTTTTTTTAAGTTGTAATGTACAACATAAAGTATACAGTTCATTCTACACCAGTTTCACAGTATCATTAGAACCACTGTTTATAATTCACCAGAATTGTAGTCAATGTTCACTCAGTGTTACACAGATTATTCCATATATTCTATGAAGCAGTTGGGGCAGCGATCTTACCGCAAGACTTCAACAGGTGTTCCGTTGTTATTTCCCCCTCTTGGTATCTCTCCCAGATCCTGTCAAGTCGTCCTTGAATGTTTTTGTAACGACGGCGTTGGAAACGGCGGAGTTTGCCTTCCTTCACTAATTTGGTGTGTAGGTCAACAAGCCTTGCTTCATCGTGCAGAAGGGGTATCAGCACGTACATTGGCAACTGTGATCGACCTGCTCTCCCGTTGATCCTGCGATGCCACCCCTCAACATCATTATTTGTCCGGATCACTTGATTGAATACGCTCCATGTTGAAGGTGGCCAGATGGTTGAAGTAATCCATGTATCATCGATGTAATCCATGATGGGCTGAAGAAGAGGTGTCGCTCTCTCAGCAAGGTTGGCAAACGCTGTTGGGATGTGCTCATATGGTAGGTATGGCAAGGCAAACAGTTGTCTGATGAACTTGTGGATGGCTATCAGATGTGTATGCTACCTGCAGGCCATGTTCCTGGATCTTCCTCCAAACAGCCTGTGCCCAGTGGAACACACAGCCAGAGAGCTGTACATCGTCAGGGAATTCCCTGCGCATTGCTCCCCAAAGACCAGCCTCGAAGTCCGCAACTGCCTTTACTAATCCAAGACTAGGGATCAGATCGATGACCGCCCTCAAAACTGCCTTGTAATCCCGTTTCCTACGTCGAGACATCAGGACACAAACAAGAGGTTCCTGCTTGATGTCACCATCTTCCCCCTTGATGAAGGCATGGATTGAGAAGAGTTGGCTGAAGGGGTCACTTACGATCTTGAAGGTACCATCCATATACCAAACCTTGGCCTTAGCCAAGAGATCCAGCTGATTTTCTTTCGCAAAGATGAGATGACATGCGCCATCGACCATTGCAATATCCTGCTGGAGGAATCCAGGGGGTAGGAAGTGTTCAGCAACTTCAAAGTTGAGATCTGTTGGCTCAGTTGGTCGAAGCTGTGTCGGGCCCGATTGGCCATCCTGACAAGATTATCAGGGATAAGTTGGTTGTTGGCTGGAATATCCCTTTCATCCCTCACGAGTACATCCTCCACGATGTTTGAAGCAGATCTGTACATAGATTCCTTAGCTGTCTTTTTCACATCAAGAACAACCTTGATGCGACTTACAGCATCCATATTCGGCTCATGGATGTGAAGCTGTGGGCCTCTGGTAAATGATGACCCACGCTGGGTGACCCTAGCTGGACAAAGGGTAATCTTGTTACGAATACTGCATCGCCAGGAAATACGAGAGTCAGTCTTGGCTTTAACGGTGTATGTATATCCTGTAGAATCCACAAGCTTTTGATTGCCCCGCTGTGAAGCTTGGCAGATGACTTCATATGTCACTGCAACTGGTTCGACAGGGGCGACATTATCAGGCAGCTGATCCTCCATTAACGTATCAGCTTGATCCCTATCCGGCACATCAAATGGTCTGTCAACATTAAACGAGGCTTCCATTGGCTCTGTAATGTTCCGGATTTGTACGCTATATTCTTGCAGGGATGGTGGTGTGACATGGGTCTCACCCAATTCATGTTGAATCGCAGTGCTCTCTGCGGCAGGAACTCCTATTGATGAATTTGTCCCCTGTGAAATTTCACTGGCACTATTAAGCAGGTCCTCTAGGTTGCGGTGTTGACAATTGTTGCATCTCCACATGATAAGGTCCCCATTACGCTTCATGGACCAATACTCTTCTCTTGAAAATAGAGGACTGCAAGTTCTGTGTTGTCTTCCAGAGCATACTGCACAGGTCAGAGAGTCTTGCTTTGGACGAACTGTCCTCTTGCACTCTATACATGGCCTGGATGGCGCCGGCATCCTGTTGTTGACTATCTGGATCACTTGGCCTCTTTAGTAGTAGAAGTAGATTACTATATGTATTGTTGCTATAATAATTGAAGTCGAAACTGACTTGGAAACATTCTTCCTGCCTTAAATAGCAGTTTCTGTTAATCCTGTTCTCAAATGCCAGTCATTCTGCCTTCCCTAATCTTGCTCAAAATGTCTAATGTTTTCCTAAATCTTGCTCAAAATTTCTAATGCCTTCCTAAATCTTGCTCAAAATGTCTAATGCCTTCCCTTATCTTGCTCAAAATGTCTAATGTTTTCCTAAATCTTGCTCAAAATTTCTAATGCCTTCCTAAATCTTGCTCAAAATGTCTAATGCCTTCCCTAATCTTGCTCAAAATGTCTAGTGCTTTCCTTAATCTTTTTCAAAATGTTTAATCCTTTCCTAAATTTGCTCAAAATGTCTAAATATATGTCAGTGTTTTTATTAATAAGCATAACAAACATCTGGATTATATCTCACTCAAATATATGTCATTTGGTATATTGCTTATCCCTTCATTTCATAATAAACTAGCTTTGTGCGTATTCTAAATAATATGCATTGAAAGATTTACTGCAAAGTATTTTTTAAATTTTCCCGCAACATACAGTATATCCGATGCAAGTCATCTGAATTATTTCTAAAACCTTGTAATTATCCTGACATGGGACACTGGCACTGCATAAACATATAAAATTATTAAAAAAAATTATGGTACATCTGTGAATTTGTTTTGTAAATATTTACTTTTAATTACATTAAAATTGGTTAAAGAAGCTCATTTGATGTCATAATATTATGTTTGCTGTTTGTGGCTTAAATATTCTTTAATCCAAAGATTATCTTTTCACAGCATTCACAGATGAAGTCCACGTTGCCAAGTTATAGAAAATGAAAACTATATTTTTGTCATGAAATTGGGTCATGTAATATAAGTAGAGATGAGTTTTACTGGTAACGAATAGGTACTTTCATAATTTTGTGTCAATAAAGGGAAAAATAAAATTTTGAATGATCCAAAGTGTATCTATTCAATATTTCTTTTCCAGAAACACTTTTCAATTTAGCTAAATGTGATAAAGGATGAGTTGTCCAGGGGATGAGTTGCCCAGGGGATGAGTTGTCTAGGGGATGAGTTGTCCAGGGGATGAGTTGTCTAGGGGATGAGTCGTCCAGGGGATGAGTCGTCTAGGGGATGAGTTGTCTAGGGGATGAGTTGTCCAGGGATGAGTTGTCTAGGGGATGAGTTGTCCGTAAGCCGGTACCCAATCCTAGATCTGAGGCCTCATTATCATCTGGTCGCAAATAGTTGCGTTGCGTCTGCGATGCGTGATATTATCAATTAAGCGCAATCGCAGATGCAAAGCAATCGCAAAACAATTAAAACGTAAGTTGCGATCGCAAGTCTAGAGTGTATTTTGGTGCGAAATTTAAAAGGACACTGGCGCTAGTTTTTGACATTGATTGACTGAAATTGATAGAAATCCAATAATTGATATGATTTGATTGGTTGCGCATGCATTACACTTGTGCAATACATAAGTAAGCTTTTATCCCATATTATTTTTCTAGAAACACAATCAAACTACAGTCAGTGAAACCTGTCTTAGAGAACAACTCTCTCAAGTGGACACCTGTGTCTAGTGAATACCCCTTCTCAGCACATACTCCATTGACTTCTGTAAGATCGCCTCTATGTAGTAAATAATTACCTACAATGAACAAATTTTTGTGGCTCCATATTGGTGTTCACTGTACACAGGTTTTACTATTTCTTATGTATAAAACTCTGGCAATTATAGCATACGCATTTTGAAATATAAAGACTTTTTTTATTTTTTTTTATTTATTTTTTTTTATTTTTTTATTTTTTTTATTTCAACTTATTTCATACATACATAATATAATTTTAACAAACATTTCTCATACCATTACATTTCGTAATCTTATTTCAAATTCAAATAGCGTTAGCAAATTGGGATGTTCACCATATTTAAATTTGGAGATGCACAGTTTCGCTATTTGAATGACTAAGTTACAATAATATTCTTCAAATTTATTTTTGTGTTCATACATCAACAATATATGTCTCTCATTTATTCTAATACATTTACCAAACTTAATCTTTAATCTTGTTTCTATTTCTTTCCACAAATTTTTGACTTTCTTATATTTTACGAAAAAGTGTTCATATGTATCATTTTCATCTAAGCAACTTTTACAGTTTCTTGATACCGTATTTATTTTCCAATTATATAAATGTATTTGAGTTGGATATACACGGTGAATAATTTTATAAACTAAACTTTTAATTCTCGTATCTTTGATATTTTTCACCATTTCCCAAATTTTTCCCCAATTCAAATCATTAAATTCAGTATTCCAAATTTCCACACATTTTGGTGTAACAGATGTTGTTTTAAGAATCATATTCTTAAAGTCCCTTGCTCTTGCATTGTGTACAGGGTGTCAAATAAGTCCTGTCCCCCCCCTCTACAGCTAAACCCTTAATAGATGGTACCTAGTGTGATATACCATTGGAAAGATCATCCAAAGTTACGTTAACTCACATACTCTCAAGTATTTTGGATAAAATTTACCTTTATTTTTATGATGTCTTTAATAGTGAGTGAGCCCTCCTACAGCAGCATTTATTGCGTAAAAATGAGAAGGAAATGGCCTCAAAAATGTGTCAAAAAGTTAATATTTTTCACATTCCACTTGTTACAAACAAGTTTCCACCACTATCCTTGCCCCTCTATTTTCTACACATCTTACCCAATCCAGAAATGGGTTAAATTCACCACCATATACTTAATTGTCATCTTGAGCTCATTTGATTTCTCTAATGCCCGATTCTAAAAATCCTGCCAAATAAGCCAAATTGCCTTGTTTTTAGGTCTTTGGTCACCTCATTTGATACAATGTAGCAATTTGTGACAATGATTGACAGGTATCAGATATGTGCCAATCAACTTAACTTTGGACAATCTTTCCAATGATATATAACACTTGGTACCACATATCTTGGTTTTGGCTGTAGAGGGGGGGACGGGACTTATTTGACACCCTGTATATCCATCTGCTTAATTCCATGTTTATTTTTCATCATTTTATATATCACCCTATTTTTCAAAGCATTATTTACAATATTAAATTCAAGCATAACACCAGGGTTATTTGGCATAATACCTAAGAAATACTCAATATTTTTTAATTTTAGTTGATCGTCTAACACATCAGATACTGAGTTAATCCCTGTTGTTTTCCATAAATTAAAGAATATACAGTTACTTTTGTATGTTATATTTTTATTATTCCATAAAATATCGTTTTCATAGATATGACTACTTGGAACTTTTCTATTAAACCATGTTTTAAGTAAGTACTGGTAAAAATCTGGCAATTTTTCAATTTTGATTTGAGGTTTTATAGAGCCTAAAGTAGTGTTGTATAAGAATATATCAAAATTATGACCAACTTTATGAAAAAATAACTTACTTAATTCCTTCCAATGAGATTCCTCTTTACTTAAAAATCTTTTAATCCAGGATAGGACTAATGACTCCTGACACAAAATATATCTACCATTTTAATTCCACCAAGTGCAGTATCCTGAGATAAAATTTTTCTTTGAATCTTTTCTATTCCCTTTCCAGCTTTTTGCCAAATTTTATACAATAGTGTGTTGATCTTTTAAGGTAGTTGTCTGGTGCTTTGAATACCATCAGCATGTGATTGATTTGGGATGATATAAGACTTTTAGCTACACATACTTTAACCAAAAAAGACAAATTTCTTTTACTCCAATTTCTGATTATGTTTTCCATTTTGTCAATTTTTTCACTCCAATTTTCATTAATTAAACAAGCTTGTTTATTGTAAACCCCTAAAATCTTTATCTCAGCATTTTTTCCAAGTTCCCATTTTATTCCCAGAGGTTTATCATTATTATCCCTTTCCTTACCTAGCCACATAGCTTTCGTTTTTTCTTTATTTAATTTCAAACCAGATGTTTTATAAAAGTGTTCTGCCTCTAAAAGATAATTTCTTAGTGATTCAGTTGAATCTAAGAATGCAGTTGTATCATCAGCGTAGCTAGTGATTTTTACTTCTTTTCCAGTATTATGTATTTTAATTCCCTTTATATTTTGATTTTGTCTGATTCTGTTTGCAAATATTTCAGTTCCAAGTATGAAAAGTAGAGCACTGAGAGGACAGCCTTGTCTTAAACCTCTTTTTAATACAAAATCTTTTGTGAAATAACCATTATTTGTAACTGTAGATGTTGTGTTTTTGTTAAAGACCTTTATCCATTTGAGAAGTTGTGGACCAAAATTAAACTTTTTTATTACATCAAAAACATACTTTTTAGACATTGAATCAAAAGCCTTAGAATAATCAAAAGCAACCATTATTCCTTGTAAATTATCATTATTGATATAATTCATGACATCATCTATTAATCTTAAATTTAAATGAATTCCCCGTTCTTTCATATAAGAGTTTTGATCTGAGTTTACTAAGATTTGAATGACTTGCTGTATTCGATTTGCTAAAACTGATGCCCCAAGCTTATAGTCTATACATGTCAAGGAAATTGGTCTAAAATTCTTTAAATTGTTTCTAGGTAGGTTTTGTCCCTTAATTAATAAAATTATAATGCCTTGTCTTTGGCTACTTGACCATTGTCCACTTTCAAAGCCGAAATTCAATGAGTTAATGATAAGAGCTTTTACCTTTAACCAAAACACTTTATAGAAGGCAGGCGTAAGCCCATCTATTCCCGGACTAGTATCATTTTTCATGTTTTTCAGGGCCTTTGTACACTCTGTTTCTAAAATCATCCCTTCACATGTCATTTGCTCATTCTCATTTAACATGGGAATTTGTAAATCATTTGAAAAATCATCTAGAGTATATATTACCTCTTCATTTTCTTCATACATTTCAGAATAATACTCATATAACATGGACATTACATCTTCTGTTGAGTTTGACCTTCTATCATTAACTACCAATTCATCAATTGATTTCATTTTACCCCTAACCTTTTCTAATGCCAAAAAATACTTTGAATTCTTTTCCCCCTGCTCTATCCATTTTACCTTTGATCTGATTTGTGCCCCAGCTGTCTTTTTTTGTGTTTCTAAATCATATTGCATTTGAAGTTTATTAACACGCTCTATATTATCATGGTTAGTCTCACATGAGAGCCTTGACTGTGCTATTTTTAGTTCATATTCAGTTGCTTTATATTTTGATTTTACCTTTGCTGCATGTTCTTTACTAAAACTAATTGTTGCTTCCCTAATAAGACATTTACACATATCCCATAACACCTGCGGATTAACAGCATTTTGATATGTTTCTATTGTTTGGCTAATTAATGTATTAATCTTTGTTATGTACTCCATGTTTTTTAAAAGTCCATTGTTCATTTTCCAGTAACCTTTGCCCCTTTTATGTTCCCTCGTACTGATTTCTACTATAACAGATCTATGGTCACTGCTATAACTTGGTAAAATTTCAGATCCTATTGCTTTACCTGATAGATTATTACTTAAGAATACATAGTCTAGTCTCCTTGCTATGAAGGGACTGTTTCTACTCCAGGTATATTCTGTGGTATCTGGGTTAAAAAATCTCCAAGCATCAATTAATCCATGCACGTTAACCAAATGATTAAACGATTCTATTACTTTAATATTATGTGGATTTCCTGAGATTATGTCATGATCATTATTTAAAACACAGTTCATATCACCTGCTATTATACAATCATTATCTTCATAGCCCTCATATATTTCAACTAACTTATTAAAAAATTATATTTTTTCAATGTCTTTGTTAGGAGCATACACATTAATTAATGTAACAATACTATCGTTCATTCTGACATTAACAATTTGTACCCGTCCATCACATCTTGGAGCTTCAATGTTTTCTATACTAATATCTGCTTTTTCATTTAGTAAGATCAATTGACCTTTACTTTTGTCGCCTTTACCAGCGATACCACAAATGTCACCTCCCCATTGAGACCTCCATGAATTATATAAATTTTCGTTATAGTAAGTTTCCTGTAAATATGCTATGTCAATCTTGTTCTGTTTTATCCAATTAAAAATTGCTTTTCTTTTTTCGTGTATTTTTCAGACCTCTAACATTAATAGAGCAGACCTTCATAGAGTTCTATTTTGTGGAGGTGACACTATAATTCATTTTTTCTTTTGATGTTGGTTTTTACATATTTGTCTTTTTTCGGTGGTTTTTCTGCACTTGTAGGGGTAAAGTTTTGTTGCCGCTTTGACCGTTCTGTCTTACTTGGTGTTTCTACTGTTTTTTCAACTTGCTTAGTTTTTAATGTTTGTGGTGCTTCTATTACTGTGTTCTCATCTTCATCTTCATTTTCTGTAGTACCATTCCCATTTTTATCATTCACGATCTTAGTGTCCTTTAGATTAGGAGCACTCTGTGGTGTTGCTTGATCAATTGGCTGAGTGTCCTCATTTTCAGGGCATTCTCGAGCAAAATGACCAATTCCGAAACATCTCCTACAGGTTGGAGTTCTACCAGGACACTCTCTGCTTGTATGTGAGATATCCTTGCATCTGGTGCAGTTTATTGGCTGGGAGTTAATATACACTGTTACATCTATTGTGATAAGCATCTCTCTGTCAAATGGGTTTGATGTCTGAAATGTGTTGTAGCGTGGGAATATTACATCAGGTCTCACATGACCATAGCAGAAACGGTTACCGGTGTTAATGGTCACTCCACCACTCTGCTTTATTGCGTACTGGACAGGTGTGGTAACTTCGACTCTCTCATCTATCCATTGTGCAACTTCATCATTGGAGATGTGAAAAGGGATACCATGTATTGATACCCTCTCGGGTTTCATGACAGACTGCTTGGTGTAGTTTGTTATTAACACAAACTGTCCATTAATGTTGACTTGACCAACTGATAGTATGGTTGCCTTCACTTATAAATCAGCACAGTAAATGAGTGCTAGGTTTTGGCCATCAGACCAAAGCATTTGGACACCTACGATATGATTCAGTTCACTTTTTATGTTTGGGATCTCCCTGTACAGTTTCTTGGCTAACTCAAGTTCTTTGATTCTGTTTTTACCTAATTCCATTTTCAACCAAAATATAAAGACTTTATTGTATACCATCAACAGATCGAGAAATCCAATATGTTCCACGTTGGTGTAAGACTCTTTAACTGTGTAAGACTCTTTAAATTCTATGAGTGCTTATAAGTATTATCACACCCTTGGTATACAAGGGGTGTATCCTGAGGGTGTATCTGAGCTATTTTATAGTTTGATATACCAATAATAAATATAGATAGTGTTGTTTATGAAAACTTACCAGGATATGCACCATTGCAACAATAATGGGACAATTATGCATTTCATGAAGTGCCATACTACTTTGCTCTAGCACGTTGTTGTCAATGTATCATTGATTAAACAAAATCGTGTTTTGTGTTGAAAGCAAACAATTATAGAGAAAATCTACCGAGAAATTGGTTTAAATGGCAAAGACACGATGTCTTCAAAAAGGTTTATAACCTCTATTAACAATGCTCTCGGCATTCTGTATCTCTGGAGCATCTCGATGTCATTTAGTGAATCGAGTGGGTTAAACCTATCTCGAAATACTCTTCGGCCAATACGATTGTGGTGATCCAGAATGAAATGAAACATCTTGGTGTTCTTGTACTTTTGCAGACGATGTAGGTGAGGTACATGTGTATGATATCATTAACTAATGTGCTAAAAAGCTAAAAGGTTATATTTTAGAATATCACCTTGTGTTACCCCATTGAAGCGGCAGTTGCCCATGTTTCTATTAATATAGAAGATTATATCATACACGATATGCATTTATGTCAAATTATTACAGAAGCATAGTAAACGTTGTCTTTAGAACACCACCTTGTGTAACCTCACTTTATGAGTGCCTTCCCCCCTGTTTCTATCAATATATCGAAATTTTAAAAATAATTTGATACCATACACGAAATATGCACTTATGTGGTATAAAATAAAGAAACAGTGAAAAGTTGTCTTCAGAATGCAATGCGTAACCCTATTTTAGTGCCTTTTGCCCCTGTTTATATCAATATAAAAGCTGTTTTATTTATGAAAGAAGTCTGTTCTATCAAACAGTACAATCATTTTTGTGGGAAAGTATAAACACACTAGGAATACTCAGAACATTAGTGTAGTAGTGGCAAGATTAATTCACCAAACAAGCTTTATTAGCTAGATAAATATTTAATTGGCGAAAATCCTATGCTACAAAGAGCACGAAATATTGCAGGCACCAATCTAAGACGTATACAGTATGTGATGCGTTCGCAATATTTAGAAACAAACGTGATTTTAAAGGATTTACAGGAACAATTAAATGTATATTTTAATCATATTAAATAAATAAAATTGAACAATTTCTTCGATACTATTGATTAATACTTAACAGGTAATGAAATGACCGATATAAAACACCACAAAATATCCATTAACATAGATAAAATAACGCTCAAAGATGAACTAGATTTGCGATTTGATTTGCGACAGGGTAAATGTCGCAACTTTTTGTTTAGTTGCGATCAGAAAATCGATAACTTTGCGTCAGACTTGCGATGCGATGGAATGATAATAACATTTTTGGGAAATAGTTGCGTTGCGATGTCTTGAGATGCGATTCGCATGCGATTTTGCGTTGCGACCAGATGATAATGAGGCCTCAGGTCGCCAACACACAAGCAGCTTATAATCCAATAAATCACTGTTTGTATACGTCCTACAAAACAGTGCAACACGCAAATATACTCCAAAAATGTCCTTTCTCCACTTTGGAATCCTTCAGCTTCTTCAATGCCTTCGAATGCTTCAATATTCCATCATAAAACAGTTTGTTCCATCACCTTCCGGCTATATCATCACTAAAATCACTGTACAGCTCTTGATACTTCGACACAAAAAGCTAGACTGCGCACATCAGGCCACACTCTGTCCTATCTCACTTCACTAATCATATGCAGCGGGAAACCCTCTGATTGGCTGGATTGCTTTGTTTATCCCATTTGGTGTTGCATTCTGGGTAATATTCATGAGCCATAATCCAGACATCCTGCTGACCTTCCTTCTTCTGTCTGGCTAACATTCCATTCATACAGGTTGAACCATTCTACTCCAGGGGTTCCCTCGGCAACAGAGCAAATACACCTCTACATGGTACACACATAAGCCATTGAACTCTATGAGTGAGTCGACTGACTCCACATAAAAAAATGGCAAAACTTAAGAAACATGAAAATCACAATTTCGTCACAGTATTTTGAATTTGCGGTTACGCAAAAAAATTGATGGCCAGTTACGCGAACCTCGTTCAAATATGTATCCCTGATTCATTGTTATTAATTTTGTCATATTCATCAGTACTTTATGCTAGTTCTTCTTTTGTATCTTCATTGCTATCGTTTTGACTTTCATTGGTTTCATAAATAAAGCAAAACACAATTTGTTCCTTGCTCTATAGAGGCTCAAACAAGAGCGTCTCTTTCGAGTCCTGAAAACAGATATAAGCAATTCAATATTCCATTTCTTACCCATTATAACAATGACATGGT
Organism: Owenia fusiformis; assembly: GCA_903813345.2. Classification (NCBI taxonomy): domain Eukaryota; kingdom Metazoa; phylum Annelida; class Polychaeta; order Sabellida; family Oweniidae; genus Owenia; species Owenia fusiformis. Next base: position 1,361,562 of record CAIIXF020000012.1, on the reverse strand, counting down.
AAGAGGCTATCAGAACTAGAAACCTTGACTTGAAAGGTGTACATGCACGTAACCGTCCGCTAAATATCTAATGTACAACTATACAATACGTCACCATCCATAGAATTCATACGCAGTCGTCTAACTACATTGCGTTTGAAACCTTATTATTTACAATATACACCACGTTCCTGTTCTGGATTTGTCATGTTATGGCCTGTTTATACACAGTTTACGTATACAGGTATAGTTAATAGTTTGAATGGCTCTGAGGCACATATACTGAGAAAACACGAGAACGGACTAAAAATTATGAACTTGGATATCTCAGTCGGTAAGTTTACAGCTTATATTCTGCTTCTTGTAAACCACCTGGTAGATTTGACCCAGTCTTTATAACCATCCATATATAGGTCACCGAATGGAACTACATGTAGTTGAAAAGGAAATCTTATCTGTGAATCTTGCCTACTGGCGAGAAAGAGGACATGCTGTCTTTACCATCCGCCATTTTTTGTTATCGTTACCGCAAAATTTTGCAAATCGCCTTGACGTAACCGTCATGCTATAGCACCGTGAATTAGCTGGGTAAGCATGCCATGTTATCTGACCCGAATGAGCCACCTGGTGGTGAAACAAGTAATCAACATCTTGCATCTAGGTTATTGGTAGAACTACAGTGAAATACAGCAAAACATCTCACCAGTTCATGTCGAAAAAATTTCAACAAAAATATTCCACGAAAATCAAGAGTTTTGCTCTCTCTCTTACATAGTGCAATGGTTAATTAGTCAGCACATTCGGTTCTCTTTTAAAACATTTTTAATTGCTCTACTTTCAATCAACCATACACCAAATTCAGTGACAATTGAGGTTCATGCTTTTTGTTTTCTGAGGCCTTTGATAAGGTTTTGACACAGCGGAAGAATGAGGTACATGATAAGACTGTACGCAAAGTTTTCCTCCACAATTGATCTCAGTGTTTTGGCTAAAATTGGTGCCATAGATCTGTGTAATTCCATGGAGAGCATGAGCTAATGGAAATGCTAGACTGTTACCCTTTAATGTCAGATAACACATACCGACTATTTGGTTGGTGTTTTCCTCTTCATAATATAGAAATGCCCCACTATCTCCCTGCTGTGTGAATGGTTTATTGTTTTCTCCTTCTATAAGGAACGAGTTGAGCACACGGAGTTCTGTTTTCACACCACCAATCATATATGGGTCTTTTCCACTGTACAGATCAGCAATTTTCCCTTGCGTTTTCTGTGATCGATTGCCTTGCTTGTACACTGTTTTCCCCTTTAATTTAGCGTAAAGCTCCCCTTTACTCTTTATTGATTGATGGTAACATTTACAGAGCTGATTTTGACGAACAACTTTTGGATTTTCATCCAATGATACCAATACAATATCACAAGTATATTGATCATGCATACCCCTACCATTTTCGATTTTAATGATCTCATACATGTTGATAGGAAACTGAATAGTGCCAACTTTTTCGACGATTTCTTTTGTGTTCATTTGATATGCCTCAGCTCCAATATCATTTGGGAAAACATGTTTACATGTAGCAGCATACCACTGCTTCCCATCTGTTGACAGATATCCTCCGACAGTACCACTAGAGACTGAAAAGACACCCCTGTCCAACAAATTATCTCCAGTGTTCACGGAACCAATTTTATCTTGATCAACTGTTTCAAAATCAAATTTATGGATTTGCAATTCACTGTTTTCTTCTATTTTTCTTCTGGTTTCATGATCTAGTACTCTATATAACCTAATTATATATCTTCCGGTTTTGAAGCTCAGTGATACAGATTGGACACCCTCCATTCTAAAAATAGAAACTAATAAACTTAATAATATATAAAACGTAAAGGTTTTGTTAGCAAGATCATTGTCATGTTTGCAGCATAGATGTGTTGCAATGGAATTAATAGATAAAGGTTTTTCTGAACACTTGTCAATGCAGCAAAATAGTCTTCCAAGTCGACAAGGTATAAAAGAATGGCTTACTTGAGTAAATCTGATTCTTCCTGGCTGTTCAAAGTGCATATCTCATTCGAAGGAAATTTATTCTTGCAGACTTTGCAGGTACCTTTGTCACTGATTTCCTCTAAAATGAAAGAAAGTTTTGAAACGAAGCTCTTTGTCTTTCAATACATTTGTGACAAATATTTAATCCTTAGACTTTATCCATGAAATAAGATCTTTATTGGTAAAATAATATGAATATAGTGTGGGGAAATTTCATTTTTATGTTTAGCCTTTTAAATTTTCCCATTTGTGCAGTTAGGGAAAGCCCTGTTTACTAGAGGGAATTCCTTGGTATTCCTAGATAGGAAGGGGAATCCCCCAATTTGGTGCAATGCAGTGCCCCTGATTTCAAATAGTGATAACCTGTGCCTGTGTGACTCATGCCATGAGGAGATGAGAATGTAGGTCGCCCTCTTGAATGAAGCAGTGTGCTTAGATGTTTGGAAGAAAATCTACAATTATCGTGCTTTGGAGTAGCCATCAGCCAGCGATTTGGGAATAGTTAGCAAGGATATAGCGGGTAGACACACCAGGAAGTATTAGAAGGAGAAACAGGATAGGATACTCGAATTTTTGGATCTTAGAGAAAGCAACACTTATTTGGGTGAGGTTTTTCCTTTTTGTTTGTTTGATTTTATGGCTAGCTAAAGAGCCAGAAGAGTCACGTAAAGAGCCATCGTGAGCTATTGTGTCAGTTCGGTTTCACCACTGACGACAGATAGTTCCAGGAAGACTTCAATAGTATCGAGCAGCCAAGAGCCTTCACAATAAGCAAAGAACCCGAGGAGCCGGGTAAAGAGTCAGAGGAGCCAAGCTCAAGAGCAAGAGGTGCCAGGCTAAAAAGCGTAAGGAGCCGAACCAAAGTAAAGAGCCAGAGGAGCCAAGTTCAAGAGCAAGAGGAGCCAGGCTAAAGAGCCCAAGGAGCCGAACCAAAGTAAAGAGCCACAGGAGCTGAGTAAAGCTTTAGAGCCAGGGGGACTGAACCAAGAGCTATAGGAGCTAAGCAAGGAGCCGGATAACGAGCCCAAAGGAGCTTAAACGAGCTTAAGAGCCAGAGGGGCTGCATAAAGAGCTATAGGAACTAGGCAAAGAGCCCGAGGAGCCGGACAAAGAGCCAAAGGAGCTGAGCAAAGAGCCATTGTGAACTATTGTGTCAGTTCGGTTTCACCACTGATGACAGATAGTTCCAGGAAGACTTCAATAGCATCGAGCAGCTAGGAGCCTTCACAATAAGCAAAGAACCCGAAGAGTCGGGTAAAGAGCCAGAGAAGCCAAGCTCAAGAGCAAGAGGAGCCAGGCTAAAGAGCCCAAGGAGCCGAATCAAGGTAAAGAGCCAAAGGAGCCAGGCTGAAGAGCCCAAGGAGCCGAGCCGGTTAAAGAGCCAGGGAAACCGAGGAAAGAGATAACGAGCCAGAGGGGCCGAGGAAAGAGCTAACGAGCCATATCAGTTGTAAAGAGCCATTGTAAAATAGCTAACGAGCCATAGGAGCTGAGCCAAGTTTACGAGCCATGGGAGCCATAAAGAGCCAAAGGAGCCTAGCTAATGAGCCAAAGGAGCTAAGCCAGGCTAAAGAGCCAGGGGAGCCAATCAAAGAGCCATAGAAGCTGAGCCAGGCTAAAGAGCCAGAAGAGTCGAGCAAAGAGCTAAAGAGCCATAGGAGCCACAGTAACGGCCAATACCGAGCTTAAAAAGAGAGTTCTAAGTGACATTTTAATCTATGGGTGTTGAAACATGTTATTTTCTTGTATAAATAGTGTGTGTTGAAACATATGTGTTTAATTAGAAGCCATTTGTATCTGTAGTTTCATCCAGTCCACCAAACCAGGACTGGGCCCACAAAGAATAATTAAGTAGAGAATTACTCATCACTTCCAGACCATCAGCAAAAGTCTAGAACGCGACAATAGTCTAAAGATCCTGAAATATTTGGCACTGCACTACCTCACAATAGATAACACCCATTCAATAAAATAATGTTCACCATCAATGTTTTCTTTACTTACATTAGGAGTGAGGAGGAAAATTCTCAATAAATTGTGTTTAGTTAGGGGAGAGTCCTGGATAAAACTTCCACGTAGGTGATAGCTTCACCGAGTGGTAGGAAGTTCTTTTTTGAGGGGTTAGCACCCCCCTCCCCAAAAAAAAAATACACCCCACTCTGGGGGAAAATTTTTTCACACTGATATTTTGATGTTTGTAAGTGACATATATAGATATTATATATACGAATCATTTGCAGTATAATTGATGCTGATCACTCCTAAAGAATTTGTATATTAGTACAAAGTGTGTATCCCATGGTAACCGGACAACTCACCCCCTAGACGACTCATCCCTGGACAACTCACCCCCTAGACAACTCATCCCCTGGACAACTCATCCCCTAACAACTCATCCCCTAGACATTTCATCCCCTAGACAACTCATCCCCTGGACAACTCATCCCCTGGACGACTAATCGTTTGGCATGTTTGAGTATAGTAAATTAATATGATATTACCAATTCATATTTGATATTCAAATGATTTTTAAATGTTTTGGTTGTGATTATGGTTAGCTTTAAGTTTCAAAAAACATATATTACATGAACACTGGTACTCCACTCAATTACGCTATTGATCCATTTGGGTAACAAAATGTTGGAGCCTCGAAGGTATATAAAATTTTTCTTTCTTACTTATTTCAGGAGTTGTAGGCAGAATTCCCATGACATCCTATATCTCGCTTTTGTTACTTTGCCTAAACAGAACTTCTAAAACGGGTAAGACCTGCACTGATAACCTGTTCCATTTATGTAACAATAGTGAGATATTAAATCAACGATTCTGTTGTATTCTGTTGTTTGCAAACATGTACATTTTCTTAAACATATGATACCGACAAACGTTTGTGATAAAAATGTTGTGGGAATTCTGCCTGCTACACCGGAATTAGGTAAAAATAAAAATCGATCGTATCTTTGAGGTTCCGACATTTTGTTACGATCCGTTTCGGTAACCAGCATAATCTAGTGGAGTACCAGTGATAAACAAAAACTTTCTGGAGGGGAAAATTGTTAAAAAACTATGATTTGTCAGAGATAATCAACCAATAACGCAAATGCGAGTAGGTAGTTACCAGTTTCACCACCAGGTGGCTCGCTCGGGTCAGATAGCATGGCGGGTATAGTAGAAAGTTCCTTTTAACTTAAATTACATCTGTTTTAGTGGTTAAATTTTCATATAGCCCTTATGTATCGAATAGTTATGCAAATTAAAGTATGTCCAGTAAAAGAAAATATTATATGTCCAATAAAAGAAAAGATATTTCACTTTTTGTGATTTTGTAATATGGGGTCTATGGGGAATCAACCCGAACTAGAAGTTACATTTTCAAAAAAGATTAAATTTTCAAAGTTGATAAACAATTTTCGAAACCATATTTTTAGATGTATTTTTACATGCAGATTTCAAATATGACATCACTTTTACTGAATTTTGAATATTTAATGACGTAAATCAAGATCATTTCTACTCGCATCTAGTCTATTAATCTATGATTTGTTTTGTAAATATTTACTTTTAATTTTGATTAATATTAACATTGATTGAAGAAGTCCCTTTGATGTTATAATATGTTTGTTGTAGCTCAAATATTCTTTAATCCAAAGATTATTTTTTCACATCATTCACAGATGAATTTAATGAAGTTCATGTTTAAATTATGCACAAAGAGAACTTTATTTGTTTGGTCAGGAAATATTGAGTCATGTAACATAAGAATAAGAGATGAGGGTTTTAATGGCATCGTTTGACTGATTAGTTGTGTCAATAAAGTGAAAAATAATATTTTGAATGATCCAAGATGTATTTACTAAGTATTTCTTTTTCAAGAAACACTTTACAATGCTTCCTTCTCATCTCAACCCCAAGTCAACTCAGCCCAGTAAAATTCAACCCCAAGTCAACTCAACCCCAAGTCAAGTCAACCCCAGTAAAACTCAACCCCAAGTTAGCTCAACCCTGTAAAACTCAACCCCAGTAAAGCTCAACCCCTATTTTTTTTATATGTTGATATCTGTTGATCTGAGTTTATCTCCAAAATGTCAACATGGTACTAATAGGATTAAAATATGGGTCATTTTATTAATCTTGCTAATACATTTATTTTGTTGCAATTGCTCTGAGGTTGACAAAAAATTATATTATATTGTTAATTATTTCTAAATTATCTAAAATTTGATTTCAAAAGATGTCTTACGTTATATAATAGTGACAACTTGATGAATTATCCCTGAGCTTAACTGTTTTTTTAATATTATAACAACTTTCCATTCAAAGTATCATGCAAAATGCTAAATTTTCAGAAATAGATTACTAAAATTACTCATCATAAAATTAAATTAGACATTGCACAAATGAATAGGGTTGAGTTTTACTGAGGTTGAGTTTTACAGGGTTGAGCTGACTTGTGGTAAAGTTTTACTGGGGTTGACTTTGCTTGGGGTTGACTTGACTTGGGGTTGAGTTGGACTGGGTTGAGATGACTTGGGGTTGAGATGACCTGTCACCCTTTACAGTTTAGCTTCATGTGATGAAGGATGAGTTGTCCAGGGGATGAGTTGTCTAGGGGATGAGTTGTCCATGGGATGAGTTGTCTAGGGGATGAGATGTCCAGGGGATGAGTTGTCTAGGGGATGAGATGTCCAGGGATGAGTTGTCTAGGGGATGAGTTGTCCGAAAGCCTATCCCAGGGGGAAAATTCGTGACCCATTTTCTTACTATTTTGATCCTAACTTTTCAATTAGACACTGTAAGAGGTTGAAAAAGTTCATGTGAAATGCGCAATAGCAGGGTTAGTAACCCTGAAAGATGCAAAACCATTGAAGAGGTAGGAGCTGATTTTTCGAAAAGTTTGACATTTTTGACAGCTGGATTTTGTGTATGACTATAGCTTACCCCTATAGTTTCTAGATCTATCCCTCTATGAGGATATTTATGGTTTTATAGTGTGGATCTAAGATGTAAAACATAATTTAGATGGGTTTTAAGGAAGCTAAAGGTTTTAAACAAGTCCAAAATTTGAAAAATTGTACATATAAGGTTTCAAATTTACGAATTTCAGGTATAGCCATGGCTGGCCCCTATAGTTTCTAGATCCATCCCCCTTTGATGATATTTATGGTTTTGTAGTGTGGGACTAAGATGTAAAACATGATTAAGAGGTTATAATGAAGTTAAAGGTTTTAAACAAGTCCAAAATTTGAAAAATTGTACATATAAGGTTTCAAATTTACGAATTTCAGGTATAGCCATGGCTGACCCCTATAGTTTCTAGATCCATCCCCCTTTGATGATATTTATGGTTTTGTAGTGTGGGACTAAGATGTAAAACATGATTAAGAGGTTATAATGAAGTTAAAGGTTTTAAACAAGTCCAAAATTTGGAAAATTGTAAATATAAGGTTTTAAATAGAGAAAAAGAGAAAAACATTGTTGAATTCAGTTCTCCATATCGATACCTATCCTTTAGTCGAAGAAAATATCAAGTAATAACTTAGCAATTAGACCTAATGTTGGTTTAATTTTAAAGAACAATGCTTGAAATTCTATTAAAAGTCATACCTTTCAGAGGATAGAGAGGTTTACCCAATCACTAACTAGAACAGCATACTTTTATATGATTACAGTCTGAACGTGTATTATTGCTCATAAGCAAATTTTTAAAAAATATTCCTACCTACGCCTAGACATGTTCCTTTTGATTTTTTCTCCTCAATTTGTTGAAAAACTTTTTTACAACATGGCAATTTAAATTCTTTCCCTCCGCCAACTTGCTTAGTTAACGTCTCCAATGCGCTTGGTAAAGAGAAAGCTAATGACACCGGTCGTTTCAATTTATCATCAGTGTTGTCCCATCTAGCAAATATCATCCAACAATCTGGATAATGACCCCTTTCTTCTGGTCCACAAACGATGACACCTGGCTGTCTGAATCTAGAATCGGAATCTTGAACATCTTTACTGATAGCTATCATGCCACTGACCCATACTGTCTTCTCTCCCACTTGTATTTCACCTGCTGCATCTTGTTTTACGATTCTGCTTCTCATCTTTTCGGAAGGTCCCAGCTTTAGTACCTCAGAACCAACTACGGGTTTAGTTTCCACATTGGTACAGCAATCAGAACAAGGGTAGTATTCATCTTTTCGATTATCCAATTTAATACAGGCAATATCATATTGTTTTTGATTATCTTTCTCAAACGTCGCATGTAAGAACTGCCTGTCCAAAGCCTCATCAGTATCGGAGTTATTATTATCTTTCCAGGGGTCCTCCATAGACTTTCCATCATTTTCGTTTTCCCCATCCCAAACATTTTGTTGCAAACAATCATCATTGTAAACATCATCATCGCTATTATCTTGGTCCATTCTCAAAGCTATGCGATATGGAATTTTGCCAATCCCACGGTTGTAGCTTTGATCAGCAGTTTCAGGTTTGTATTGTTCAATCACATGATTTGCTGCTAGAGCAAACGGATCATGTTTGCTTTTGTCGTTTGAGTCAACCAGAGCAACGAAATTTCGGATGTTGACATTGGAGTATTCCACTACGTTGTCTAAGTCAATCTTTGTGTCACGTTCCTTGTAGTACAGAGACCCTCTGCCTGCATGGTCAAGCAATTTGATAGTTTCATCCTTCTTCCAGGGAACGAAACGGAATTGGTACCCACGTATTCTATTCTCTATGTAACTTGATGTCTTCTTGACACATCCATCAACTATGTGTATGGAGTAGAGACCATCTTCTCCCATACCATAGAACTTCACCACAGGAATCCTGAAAATATCAGCTTGTATTTTTCATTTTACAGCTCTTCTAATACCACTGTCTAGTCGGATATTTATACTCAGAGTGATGACCATTTTGGATTCAGTGAAATTGATAACCCTCATCGCTATTATAATTTTAAGTTGGATGGAAGTTGAGTAAAAAACTACGATAGGCGTCGCACCTCCCACCCTATAACCAATAAGAATAGAACCATTATAGAGAAGAAAAAAGCTTTAAAATGCTTTTTATTTAAAGCTTCTAGTTCAATTTTGAAGGATGAAGTTGCATCAATTTTTGTAAAATTCAAAACAAATCTTGAATTTTTTGCCTTGCTTATGCCACGATCGCACCCCCCCCCCCCTGACTAAAAACCGAAAGAAATTGGCGCCCCTGGACTATAATGAATAGTAAGCCAGTAAGGTTTTCTTGCTCCTGCAGGTCAAAATGCCAATAGGTCAAACTATGCAAGACTTTGCAAAAGATCAACAAAATCTCAGCAATCTCACCAGGCATCAATGATTGAAACTCTGTAATAATTCTAGAAGAAATCTGATTTGTCATTCACATTAACTCAATGATGAATGCTTAATTCGGTCTAATGTAAAGGTTAATATACAGTGTAGATCACGTTGGTCATTTTAGGTGTTCAGGGCCCGGTTCAGGGACATATGACCATCAAATGTCGAGAGAAGTGCGATTTTTGGTTTGCATCATTGCAAGCGAAGCGAGACCCAAAAAGGGAAGTACGGGGGTTCACCCGGAATTTGCATTATATATAATAGCTGCATTTCTCATTATTTCCATTTTCTTTCTTATTCAAAGGATGGGTACCGATTTGGCGAACTTTTTGAACACACATTTCTCTTAAACCAGTCATAAAAAATTCTAAAAATTTTGCACAATTTAATAGTCATCTTTTGAATGTTACAATATAATCTTAAATATATATATATACTTTTCTCTATATTGTTTTAGAAAACACATCGGACACTTCTTTTGTTCTTGGTATCATATGTTCGGAATGAAATGAAACATCTATCCGAACCTCATTAGAACAAAATGATATAAACAAAACGTGTTTATATCTCTCAATATTTTAATTATACAAAGGAATTGGTTGATTCAAAAAAGTATCTTGTTAATGAAATAAAAGGTTTATCTTAGTTTTTATCTATTTCGGGGGTTTTTGTTTTATTTTTTTGAATATATTTTTTGTTAAATCAACCAAAATTTCCTTTGTACAACTATGATATTGGGAAGTCTAAGAAAATGTTTTATACTTATTTGCTATTTTATACTTACTCGTATATGCAAGTTAGTTCAAGCTTCTGAAAGATGTTTTATTTCATTCTCAAGAAATGATAAAAAGGAAACAAAAAACAATTACACTAAAAAACAAAAAAATGTTAACAAAAACAGTTATACGAGGGGTGATCAATAAGTAATGGACGCTTTTTTTACGCAGATGCTTTTTATTGACCAATCCCTTCGGTTTTCTTACCAGTGATACATCATTTAATTATTTATCAACTCTGAAGATTTGAAAACAAAACATGTAATATCTTTTGATATATCTGTATTTCCGTGAAGGATGTATGGGTACCCCGGGACCGACATTTACGTCAAACATTCTGAAGCTATTTTAGCTTTTTTAACATGCAATGCAGTTGAATGCAGGCTGAACAAAACAAACCATTATGGTCATGAATTACCCCATTTTGTAATGTCATAGTTGATTTTGAATATTTTATCATCATTATGTGGTATTCATGCCACATTCATTCCACAGAGCCCTCTACATAGGTTCCATCAAGTGCTACATGTACACAATTCCTCATCCTCTTAATTCAAGATTGTGAGACAAGGCTGAATCCATTCTCTGACATGGTAGCAACATGTAGTTGCACGGGTTGTTTTATTTCATCAATATCAATAAACATGCATCCTTTCTCTATAGAAATAAGTACGAGTAGTATAGAAATAAATAAGTCACATGTGAGCCGATCTAGACAATATGGTGCATTGGCCAAGGGCTCAATTTTGAGGTCAAGGGATATTGTTTTCTGAACATTTTGAGATCTGTGGGCAGGTGCAATGTCCATATGGAGTAGGGTGTTCCCTTCTCTCACCACCGCTTCTTCCACAATGCTTTCTCAAATTGACCTGCAAACCCCTTCCATACAACACCCTGACATCACAATACTTTCTGTTTATGTGTTGACCAGTCAGCAAAGTATTTCAAACAACACAACACATGTTGCATATAAAATGTTTAAATCTAACTGAAATTTGCCAAACTGGCTGAAAACTGAATATGTGACGTAAATGTCGGTCCCGGGGTACCTGTACCTCCTTCAAGTAAATAAAGATATATCAACATGTATTTTATATTTTGTCTCCAAATCCTTAGAAATGATAGATAATTGAATGATGTATCACTGGTAGAAAAATCAAAGGGATTGGTCCATAAAAAGTATCTGTGTAAAAAAGCGTCCATTACTTATTGATCACCCCTCGTATAAATATATATAAATTATTTTCGCATTAAATTGTTGTCAATCAGTCAACATTGCATGAAGGACTTTGTTTTTTACAAAATGTTTTCAATAATTGGGTTAAGAAAAAAACATTGTTGAATTCAGTTCTCCATATCGATACCAATCCTTTAGTGTTTTTTCAAATTATAAGATTTGGCAAGAAGTAGTGTAGTGAACAAGCCATTATTTTATAATAAAATATTATTATTAAATGCTTTATATATCCCAAAGGATATCAATCTGATTAGAATATTGTATTAAATGCATGTAATATTACTGCTGAATAAAAAAATATGGTGCTATCTAAAATAATTTCGACATTGAGACAGGGAAGATTCAAACAACCCACCTACATGTTTTTTTTCTGAAATGTTGTCCTGATTTTCAACCTCTTGCATCCCTGCTTTTTCAATTCTTGTTGCATCCCTATGTTGCGTTTCGATACACAGTTAACCCCTTTCAAGGAATAAGTAATTCCTTCAGGGGTTCTAAAGATATCCATCATGGGTGACCAAAATTAAGCTGAAAGCAATGGATTGCTTGAGTTTTCCCTATGGGAAAATAACATAGGAAATATTGTTTTCCACTTTATCTAAAAGGAATAACTTATTCCTTTAGATGGGTTAACTGTGTTTCATACGCAACATTTTCAAACGCAACATATTGATGCAATAAAAATTGAAAAAGCATTGGTGGTGTAGGGGGGGGGGTGTCGATGGGTGCCATATGCTAAGCCCCTGGTGTTACATACTAATACTACTGTTTTACTTGAACGTATAGACATATCAATAGAGCATATGCACTTTCTGAATGTATGATTATATTTACCATTGCAATAATTTTCTTTGGCGTGGTTCCAGCTTCTCGAATGGTTCCTTTACTTCTTTTTCGACAGTGATCTTTTGTTCACGTCTGTATTCCAATAGTTGTCTTCCAACCTCGTAACTAGAATATAGTTGTCGTAGGATAGCCATCATCGCTCGCATGTCACGTGACTCTTCAAATAACATGAATGTCTTTAAGGTTTCAGGAATCTGTCCTTTTCGGATCAAACTTTTCATCGCATTTCTGTAAGAAAATGTGTTTGTCGCACTAGCTTGATACAGAGACCGCCTCGCCTGATATCCCAAACTCAGCTTCCATCGGTTTTTCATTTTATCCAGATTTGTTTTAGTTAAATGCTGTTGGTCATCAGTCGCATTGCTGTTTAGTGACAGAAGATGTTTGTAATCCTCATCTTTGGCACCTAGTATGGTCAGATGGCTGTATATTTCTCTGTGATCAGGTGTAAAGCCATTTATGCAAGTCAGAGCTGTATGGCCCGACTTTGCAATAGCATTGACATCGGCGCCATGATCTGTAAACATATATACCCATTCCACAGATCTCTTCTCAACAGCTATCATCAATTCAGTTTTACCGTCATCATGTCTCACATTGACATCAGCACAATGGTCTGCTAACCACTGTGCACATTCCAGAGAGCCAGATCTACAAGCATACATCAATGCAGTCTTATCAGTATTGTCCTTGGCATTGACATCAGCACCATGGTCCGTTAACCACTGAGTACATTCCAGAGAGCCAGCACCACAAGCAAGCATCAATGCAGTCTTATCAGTATTGTCCTTGGCATTAACATCAGCACCATGGTCTGTTAACCACTGTGCACATTCCAGAGAGCCAGATCTACAAGATCTACAAGCATACATCAATGCAGTCTTATCAGTATTGTCCTTGGCATTGACATCAGCACCATGGTCCGTTAACCACTGAGTACATTCCAGAGAGCCAGCACCACAAGCAAGCATCAATGCAGTTCGACCAGTATTGTCCAAGGCATTGACATTAGCACCATGGTCTGTTAACCACTGTGTGCATTCCAGAGACCTAGCCTCACAAGCATGCATCAATGCAGTCTTATCAGTATTGTCCTTGGCATTAACATCAGCACCATGGTCTGTTAACCACTGTGCACATTCCAGAGAGCCAGATCTACAAGATCTACAAGCATACATCAATGCAGTCTTATCAGTATTGTCCTTGGCATTGACATCAGCACCATGGTCCGTTAACCACTGAGTACATTCCAGAGAGCCAGCACCACAAGCAAGCATCAATGCAGTTCGACCAGTATTGTCCAAGGCATTGACATCAGCACCATGGTCTGTTAACCACTGTGTGCATTCCAGAGACCTAGCCTCACAAGCATGCATCAATGCAGTCTTATCAGTATTGTCCTTGGCATTAACATCAGCACCATGGTCTGTTAACCACTGTGTACATTTCAGAGACCTAGCTTCACAAACTTGCATCAATGCAGTCCAACCATCATTGTCTCTGGCATTTACATCAGCACCATGGTCTGTTAACCACTGTGCCACTTCTAGAATTTTGGATTCATTTTCCAGAACCGGCAATGATTCTGTATATCTACCGGGATCGATTTGAGTAGCATATTCTTCTGTAAACACCTGTACCCATTCCAGGGGATTCTGAATAACAATCATCAGTGAAGTTTTTCCGCCGTTGTCTTTGGCATTGACATCAGCACCATGGTCAAATAACCATTGTGTACATTCCAGAGAGCCAGACATACAGGCATGCATCAATGCAGTCTGACCAACATTGTTGACAGCATTGATATCAGCGCCATGGTCTGTTAACCACCGTGTACGTTCCAGCAACTTAGCTCTACACGCATACATCAATGCAGTCCGACCAGTATTGTCCACTCCATTAACATGTGCACCTTTGTTTAATAACACCTGTGATAATTCTGGGTGGCCCTTCAAACGAATAAATGCAGTACAACCATACATGTCCACCACATTGACATCAGCACCATGGTTTGCTAACAACTGTGTTAATTCAAAAGAGCGAGACGAACACGCACTCCTCAATGCAGTCCAACCATGCTTGGTCCTGGCATTTACATCAGCACCATGGTCTATTAACCATTGTGTACTTTTCAGAGAACCAGACCTACAAGCACTCATCAATGAAGTCCAGCCAGTTTTGGTTCTTGCATTGACATCAGCCCCATGGTCAGCTAACCACTGAGCACATTCCAGAGAGCCAGACTGACAAGCCTGCATCAATGCAGTCCAACCATGCTTGTTCCCAGCATTGACATCTATTCCATGCTCTGTTAACCACTGACTACATTCCAGAGAACCAGCCTCACAAGCAAGCATTAATGCAGTACAACCATCACTGTCCCTATCATTGAAATCAGCACCATGATTTGTTAACCACTGAGTACATTCCAGAGACCCGGCCTTACAAGCAAGCATCAATGCAGTCCGACCAGTATTTTCCACGGCATTGACGTCAGCACCATGGCCCTTTAACCACTGAGTACATTCAAGAGAGCCAGACTTACAAGCATGCATCAATGCAGTCCAACCATTACTGTCCCTAGAATTGACATCTGCACCATGATTTGTTAACCACTTAGTACATTCCAGAGAGCCAGCACCACAAGCAAGCATCAATGCAGTTCGACCAGTATTTTCCACGGCATTGACATCAGCACCATGATTTGCTAACCACTGGGTACATTCCAGAGAGCCAGACATACAAGCCCACATCAATGCAGTCCAATCATGAATGTCCCTAGAATTGACATCTGCACCATGATTTGTTAACCACCGAGTACATTCCAGAAAGCCAGACTGACAAGCAAGCATCAATGCAGTCCGACCAGTATTGTCCACGGTATTGACATCAGCGCCATGGCCTGTTAACCATAGAGTACATTCCAGAGAGCCAGCCTTACAAGCAAGCATTAAAGCTGTCCGATCAAAATTACCCACGGCATTGACATCAGCACCATGGCCTGTTAACCACCGAGTACATTCTAGAGAGCCAACCTCACAAGCAAGCATTAAAGCTGTCCGACCAAAATTGTCCACGGGATTGAACAACAGTCCAGTCCAACCCTCATAGTCCTTGGCATTGACATCTGCACCATGCTCTGTCAACCACTGTGTACATTCTAGAGAGCCAGCCTTACAAGCAAGCATCAATGCTGTACAACCATCACTGTCCCTAGCATTGACATCAGCACCATGCTCTGTTAACCACTGTGTACATTTCAGAGAGCCACACTTACACGCATGCATCAATGCAGTCCAACCAGTATTGTCCCTAGCATTGACATCTGCACCATGCTCTGTTAAACGCCGTGTACATTCCAGAGAGCCAGACTTACAAGCCCACATCAATGCAGTCAAACCATCTTTGTCCCCAGCATTGACATCTGCACCGTGCTCTGTCAACCACTGTGTACATTCTAGAGAGCCAGCCTTACAAGCAAGCATCAATGCTGTACAACCATCATTGTCCCTAGCATTGACATCAGCACCATGCTCTGTCAACCACTGTGTACATTCTAGAGAGCCAGCCTTACAAGCAAGCATCAATGCTGTACAACCATCATTGTCCCTAGCATTGACATCAGCACCATGCTCTGTTAACCACTGTGTACATTTCAGAGAGCCACACTTACACGCATGCATCAATGCAGTCCAACCAGTATTGTCCCTAGCATTGACATCTGCACCATGCTCTGTTAAACGCCGTGTACATTCCAGAGAGCCAGACTTACAAGCCCACATCAATGCAGTCAAACCATCTTTGTCCCCAGCATTGACATCTGCACCATGCTCTGTCAACCACTGTGTACATTCTAGAGAGCCAGCCTTACAAGCAAGCATCAATGCTGTACAACCATCATTGTCCCTAGCATTGACATCAGCACCATGCTCTGTCAACCACTGTGTACATTCTAGAGAGCCAGCCTTACAAGCAAGCATCAATGCTGTACAACCATCATTGTCCCTAGCATTGACATCAGCACCATGCTCTGTTAACCACTTTGCACATTCCAGTGTGCCATACCTGCAAGCATGCATCAATACAGTCAAACCATGGCAGTCTCTTGCATTAACATCTGCGCCTAGTTCATAAAATAAATCCAAAGTTTCTTTACTTAGTTTTGCATCCCTCTCTAATGCCCACTGCAGAGCATCTTTATGGCACTTGGATTCTCTTTGAAGGATCAACCTCAGCTGGGGTTCATCGTTCCTTTCAAATGCGTCTTTAATCTCTTGATCTAACTGATCCGTACTTTCAGCCATTTTGTATCCGCTTTTTACGCAGTGTTAAAATCATACGACTGGGATTTGAGCTGAATGTTTAAAAGTACAAAGAGTGTGTATGAAATTTAGTTTCTAATATTATCAAATAACCAAGAAGAATATCCAATGTATCGCTGTATCTGAAGACCTAACATCAGGTATACTTAGTTTATACTTGGTTATTTATTATCATATGCTCTTCAAGTGTTCGATCGACCTGTTCGTTATAATCGACCATTTTCTCATTGATCTATAAAATGCGATTTTAATATCTTGGTCTCTACATTCAATCATTAGTATTCGTTTCTACGAAGTGTTTAAATCAAGCGATTGAGAAAAAAGTCAATCAAGCGATTCAAAAAAGGCTTACATTTATTTGTAAATGAAGGAACAACCTTAATTCGTATTTCCTCAAGTGCAGCTTCTATTGTTCTGTTTGCATGACAAAAATATTTTTTTCAAAACAAATTTTTGATTACATTTTTTTGTAAAGAAATTATTAGAAATACTGAATCAAAGAATTATAAATATTAAAAGAAATTAGTATGAATCATTTGATTTGAATCTTTAAGCATTTACTTTGATTATTGTATTCTCTTTAATTCAACGCATGTTCACTCCCTCTAACTTGGGTTTGAAGAATTGAGGTCACCACATTTAATTCACATTGAAGTTCAACATACAATTAGTTATAGAGTTAGGTATAAACTAGTTTCGTGTAAAAAATTATATACTAGTGGCAAATCTATAAGCTGTAGGCGCATTTTTTTCCAATTTTATTTGACAATCTGACAAAATAGTTTATGATCAAATTTTCGTCACAATTATGTTTTCACTAGGCCCTATTCACACTGGCATGTAGCGATTATAGCGGCCCTGTCTTGGCTTATTGAATTGTTACGAAGTTACGTATGCGGTGCGGAAGTTAGAGAGCAAATGACCATCATTTCAATGTAATAGTTTATGCAGGAAAATTGAGATTAGGCCATTGGAGTATTTGTTTCATGCATTTGTAAAACATTACCCACTCATAGGTCATACTTATCGTTAAACCAATAACTCAAATATATGCCCTTGTACACCGATCACCTGTTGAAATTAATACAGGCCGATTTCAACAAATGTAAAGGGCGATATATTTAAAATCGTATTCAAGCATGACCACGTCCCAACTTCTTTTGTTTTCTTTACAACTAAGCTATGACTGCAGTCTATTCAGTGTTGCGTATCGAACCTTGTTTATTATAAAAATAGTGCAACAACAAGCAGAATTCACACATTTACCTTATACTTATTCTCAACTGAAGACATTGAATTTATCTCTTAGGTTTTACATTATAAATATCTTAACATGCAGAATACGAAAATGGAGGCTTAGGCCCAACTTTGTATGAATTTTATGAGAATAATCTGATTTTAGAGAAATGAAAAGAAAAATGTCCACACCCTACACAAAATATTTATGGTTCCCCGGGAATACGTATGTGCTGCTTGTATATTAGAATCGTATTCCAGTTACAGAAAGAAGTACATATCATGCTAAACTATATACAACAGTTATGCAGTTGGAGGTTTTGGATACAGGGAATATCCCGAGGGATATATAATTCATCTTCCCTTGGTCCCTTTGGTCCCTCGGGAAGATATATTGTATATCCCTCGGGATATTCCCTGTATCCAAAACCTCCAATTGCATAACCCCTACATATTGGCCAAGGGATAATCCTAATATCCTGAACCGCGACTATAGGATAATATGTTTATCCCATACCAATCTTGGTCATCTGGTTCACATTGTTAAATCGTGGAAACATTTTAGAATATTCATGTCCAGTTTTGTTTTCTTGGCCGTGGGCGGATTTTCATGTTCTCTCAAATATTCCCATATTTATTTTCTCGAATTTTTATTGATTAAGAGGATGCTCTTTCCCCTTTTTTAACTATCAAACAGACCCTGATTGTCTGTGTTTTCTCCATTGCCGTTTACAGTCATTCCGCGAACGTTACAAATTATGAACAAACATGCAAGCGGCGATTATGACGTAGCGGGCAGATATACTATATCTGCCCGCTTGGAGCGGGACGTAAAGCTTTAGCCCATGGTTGCAAGGAGGATATAGATCGAATATCACATGATGATATATTTGATATGTGGATCAAGATATCATATTTTAGCAAACAATTTACAAACCATCGAATATCACTTTTAAACTATCGAATATCACATCTTAAATAGAGGATATCCTATGATTTATGAGTGATATGATTTTTATCAACGAATGGATATGATATCTGCACGAGTGAGCGTAGCGAGAGAGTGCAGATATCAACATCCATAAGTGGATTAAAATCATATCACGAGTAAATCATAGGATGTTCTTTATATTCCATAGTTAAAGTCATCATCAGAATCGTCGGGAATTAAGTGATTTAAAACGAATTTTCCAAACGATACGGCGATATTGACACTTAGCCTCGTTTTGAGTCTGAAGTAGCAAAAATCCATAAACCATGGCATACGGCGCCGTATGTCATGGCTAAAAGCCCCCCCCCCCCTAAAACACCGTATGCTATGGTTAAGTGAAAATTTGCCAAAAATATCATATTTTACCACTGATTTCAAAAATACCGTTTTTATTTTGACATGTTATCCTATGGATATCATGCTAACTATGGAATAATATAGGAATATCCTATGGCTCTGAAAAAATATCACTTATATCCATGAGTGGATATTGATATCTTCGCCAGTGAGCGCAGCGAATGAGTGAAGATACTGATATCCATGAGTGGATATAAGTGATATTTTTGAAAAAACATAGGATTGTCCGTTTATCCCATTGGGAATTATTATCCAGCGAACATTGAATAGTCAGATAAATTGCAATGGAAATTCCATTTGGTCTGACATTTTGATTGCGATAATTCAACGAACGTCATATACGTGACGTAACAGAGTGGTTTGTATTTAATGCGAACGCCGTAAAAACAAGATCCGAAAAAATAAAAATATATAATAAATATATAAACAATCGTTTTGCTGAATTAATAAAAAAATGGAAAAAATCAAAACCATCGAATATCACTTTTGAAACCATCGAATATCACTTTTGAAACCATCGAATATCACCTTTCAAAAAGTGACATTCGATGGTTTCAAAAGTGATATTCGATGATTTGGGAATTGTTTGCTAAAATATGATCTTCATCCACGTATCAATTATATCTTCACGTGATATTCGATCTATATCCTTGTAACCATGGGATAATTAAGGGTTATGTACTGGGGGGTTTTGGATATGGGGTTTTTCCAGAGGGAGATATGCATATCTACCTGAGGGACCGTAGGGACAGAAAGTAGATGTGCATATCTCACGAGGGATGAACCCAATATCCAAACCGACCGTACATAACTGCTTTATTCTATACCAAGTAGAGTTTTCAGTAGTACAAGGTGTAAAAAATAAACAAATCATTCATATGCAAAGTCATTTTATTGCATTTCCACTTTTTTGGAAGCGGGAAGATACGCCCCGAAGCGGGAAGATATGCACCGAAGCGGGAGATATGACGGGAGATATGGAGGTTCTTGATATGGAAACCTCAAAATCAGGATACGGGATATATCTTACCAACTTATCTCCCTAAAACCCTACTTGGCATAGGATAAATCAAAATAATTTCTACTCGCATCTAGTCTATTCCACATATTTGGGAAAAGTGTACAGGAAAATCTCCATGTTCAATTGATGTATGATCAATATATACGAATCGAATGTATTCTCGTGTGCATTACAATATCCACATTGAAACATTTTTGGCCTGCAATGGACGTATAATAAATTAGAATATGAGGCCGTGTTATCATTCTAATATAAAGTCATGGTATTTACTGTGGTATTGGGTTGCAAGCTAATATCAGATTCAATGCAAATTAATCATCTAATATCAGATGCGCGATCAGTCCAATAATCTAATTTCAGGTCATCAGTTCGATATCTAGCACTTGTTCTAACGACACGGTATTACTAGGCTATCATATTATAAATACACACACATATAAAACAATCAAACTGGTACACGATATAAGCACGACTGCTCTTTCAATTGAGTATAAATGTTGATAAACTTACCCGGAAGCCAAGACATACGCGTTTAGACGATGCTATTTTCAGTTCAGTGTAAGAGTAAATGCCCGGATATCGAGGCTTTTTCGTGTAAAGTTTTAACCAAGCATCTAAAATCGGGTTATATTGCGTGTAGAATTTATCGATATCAGGGCCGCTACATGCCAGTGTATTCACGTGCACCATTATTTTACATTATATTTCATCAATGTTCATTTCCCTATAACTTTTCATCTTAATGATATTACTCTAAAAATAAATAAGAAATACTCAGGTCTAAGATGACCAGTGTCTTAGTAAACTAGGGTTTGAGTTAAATAACTAGCATCCATCTTGCTTTCATCTTAGCTTAGTCATGTTACATAATGCCATTTGAAAATGAAGGCAATGCATCATGTATTATTATGACATTATAAGGCAGAATTAGAAGTAACTGATTAAATGGGTACCCAAATTCCAATCAACGAATGCATTCTTTACCATGTCAAATATAGTGCCCCCAAAAAGATCAAGAACATTTTATCAATGGTTATTCAAGACTCAAATTTCAGAAGTATGGCAATCATGTGTCAAATCAAATAAGAGAATACTATTATATACTTAAGCATCCGTAGTCACCCTTGGTATACGCAGCTGACAAAATGGACCGGTACGGGTCAAAAGCTGGACCGGTTCGGGTTAACGGTTTTATTTGAATTTAAAACAGCCATAACTTGCTCAATATTGACTTCTTCGTGTCTAATTTGGAATATATGATCCCTCCGAATGATTTTAAGTACCCCAAATTTTTACAGATTTTAAACGGAACAAATTCTCGAGAGAAGACCAAAAATAGAATTTAGAGATTTTTGTTCCGTTTAAAAATCTGTAAAAATTTGGGGTACTTAAAATCATTCGGAGGGATCATATATTCCAAATTAGACACGAAGAAGTCAATATTGAGCAAGTTATGGCTGTTTTAAATACGTTCGGGTTAACGGTTTTATTTGAATTTAAAACTGCCATAACTTGCTCAATATTGACTTTTTTAGTTTCTAAGTTGAAATATATGATGCCTCTGAGTGATTTTAAGTTCCCTAAATTTTTACAGATTTTTAAACGGAACAAATTCTCGAGAGAAGACCAAAAATAGAATTTAGAGATTTTTGTTCCGTTTAAAAATCTGTAAAAATTTGGGGTACTTAAAATCATTCGGAGGGATCATATATTCCAAATTAGACACGAAGAAGTCAATATTGAGCAAGTTATGGCTGTTTTAAATTCAAATAAAACCGTTAACCCGAATCGGTCCAGCTTTTGACCCGTACCGGTCCATTTCGACAGCTGCGTATACCAAGGGTGGTAGTGATAGAAAAATAGCACAAATGTAGAAATGTCTAGTTTCTTAGTAATAGGTTTTGAGCTTTTGAAATTTTTCGAAAATATTAACGCCATCATGGAATGCTATTAGCAGTATTATAGCTATTAGTATATTTTAAGCACAAACTGTATCATCGTTGCTTCGTTTTACAAAATCATTATTACATAAAAATAACATTTAAACATATTTTTTCTTTGTTTTGTAATAAGCTAAGTCTAGGATGAAGAAAAGTAATATGCCGTTGTGGTTTAGTATATATACTATAACTAGTATTGTCCATGGGGGATCTTTAACTCGTGTGCAATGATCCGTTCAAGCCCATGTCCTAGCATTCCCCTGTATGAAGAATTGTCACAGTCTTCTTTTGCCTGAAAAAACAACCAGATCGAATAAGCCGACAATCTGTCATATATGGCCGACAATCTGTCATATATGGCCGGCATTAATCCGGTAATCGAACATACGCATGTCAAAGTATATATAAGTATATCACACTAGTATACCTTGCATTTGGTGTTATGAAAATATTTGTGGAAAAACAGAAACATTTAATTCAATTTATATGACCAGTAAATAAAAATATAATGAAGTTGTACACTTCTCTCCAAAAGTTTGGAAGACCCCGGATCGTTATGACATTATGCAAAGAAATAACAATAATTTCGCACAATGTGTTTTCTAACTTAAAAGCTGCTTCATATCCGGTAAAATAAACCAAGTGTCTTAATACGAACAAATTGATTTAGTTTTGCAATATGTCGATTTATTCTTTTAATCTTTTTCAAGCAACTGAAAATTGTTCCTATAATGATAAATAATTTGTTTCAATCAATTTAACATAAAAATTGTTATTTTTTATTTTAACATAAAAACAACCACTTATTGTCTTAATACCGATGAAAAGCTAACTGGTCAACTCGTACCCAAGACAACTCGTACCCAAATCAAGTCGTACCCAAAAAACTCGTACCCAAGTCAAGTCGTACCCAAGACAACTCGTACCCAAGTCAAGTCGTACCCAAGACAACTCGTACCGAAGACAACTTGTACCATTTTGAGCTTTGAAAAATTAAGTGTCAATCTATTTTGACTATTATTTTATATTGGTCACAGATTCAGGATGATTGAGGGACGAGACCTATGTTTATTCCACATATACATAATCATTGTTCAAAATATTAGTGGTATTTTTGTATGTTTACGAGTGTTTGGAACAAGTGTCAGATCTAATTCATCTTAAAAGATGGTATTATTATGTCACCACCAAAAGTGGTGACATATTGTTATGGTCTCCGTTTTTTGCGACGGCGGTTGGAGGTTGGCGTCCAGCGGTTGGAGGTTGGCGTCCGGCGGTTGGAGGTTGGCGTCCGGCGGTTGGAGGTTGGCGTCCGGCGGTTGGAGGTTGGCGTCCGGCGGTTGGAGGTTGGCGTCCGGCGGTTGGAGGTTGGCGTCCGGCGTCTGTAACAATTTCTTGCAACTTCCTATAACTTAACAAATACTGTTTAGACTGACTTCAATTTTTTTCTAAATCATCTACATGTTCTCAGAAGTTCAAATCTGACTTTAGATTTTACATTTGACCTTCAATGACCTTCTCAAGGTCAAAAAGGTCTTTTTTCAACTTACTTCACATTGACTAAATTTTTTTTCAAAATCATCTACATGTTCTCAGAAATTCAAATCTGACTTTAGATTTGACTTTAGATTTGACATTTGACCTTCAAATCTGACTTTAGATTTGACATTTGACCTTCAATGACCTTCTCAAGGTCAAAAAAGGTCAAAGAGGTCTGTTTTCAATTGCTTCAAATTGACTAATTTTTTTTCAAAATCATCTACGTGTTCTCAGAAATTCAAATCTGACTTAAGATTTGACTTAAGATTTGACATTTGACTTTCAATGACCTTCTCAAGGTCAAAAAATGTCAAAAAGGTCTGTTTTCAACTTGCTTCAAATTGACTAAAAAAAATTTCAAAATCATCTACGTGTTCTCAGGAATTCAAATCTGACTTTAGATTTGACTTAAGATTTGACATTTGACCTTTAATGACCTTCTCAAAGTCAAAAAAGGTCAAAAAGGTCTTTTTTCAACTTGCTTCAAATTGACTAAATTTTTTTTCAAAATCATCTACATGTTCTCAGAAATTCAAATCTGACTTTAGATTTGACATTTGACCTTCAATGACCTTCTCAATGTCAAAAAAGGTCAAAAAGGTATTTTTTCATCTTGCTTCAAATTGACTAAATTTTTTTTTCAAAATCATCTACATGTTCTCAGAAATTCAAATATGACTTTAGATTTGACTTTAGATTTGACATTTGACCTTCAATGACCTTCTCAAGGTCAAAAAAGGTCAAAAAGGTCTTTTTTTAACTTGCTTCAAATTGACTAATTTGTTTTTTTCAAAATCATCTACATGTTCTCAGAAATTCAAATCTGACTTTAGATTTGACATTTGACCTTTAATGACCTTCTCAAGGTCAAAAAAGGTCAAAAAGGTCTGTTTTCAACTTGCTTCAAATTGACCAAATTTTTTTTTCAAAATCATCTACATCTTTTCAGAAGTTCAAATTTGACTTTACAAGTTCTCAGAAGTTCAAATCGGACTTTAGATTTGACCTTTGACCTTCAATGACCTTTTCAAGGTCAAAAAGGTCTTTTTTCAGCTTGCTTCAAATTGACTAATTTTTTTTCAAAATCATCTACATGTTCTCAGAAGTTCAAATCTGACTTTAGATTTGACATTTGACCTTCAATGACCTTTTCAAGGTCAAAAAGGTCTTTTTTCAACTTGCTTCAAATTTACTTAATTTTTTTCAAAATCATCTACATGTTCTCAGAAGTTCAAATCTGACTTTACATTTGACATTTGACCTTCAATGACCTTCTCAATGTCAAAAAAAGTCAAAGAGGTATTTTTTCAACTTGCTTCAAATTGACGATTTTTTTTTTCAAAATCATCTACATGTTCTAAGAAGTTCAAATCTGACTTAAGATTTGTGTGCAACTAGTTTTAACTTGCTTCAGATTGAACAATTTCTTTTTTCAAAATCATATACAAGATCCCAGAAGATCAAATCTTCAAAAACCTTCTTAAGGTCAAAAGGTATTTTCCAACTTGCTTTAAATTGACCAAATTGTTTTAGGTGGTGACATTTTGTCATGTTAATGCCTTGTTAAGATTTATCAAAACTTGGGCCTAATTTCTCATTAAACAGATGGTCTCTTTAGGATTTCATATTATCAGATTAAAGAAAGTTAATTCTACGAAGTCACATTCATAAAATTTAGCAATAAAATATTCTAAATAATATAAATATCAAATATTATTTTGGTACTTATTCATACATGATATAATACACGTTGTATGCATGTGCTCAAATATAATCCAATTAAGTTCCAAATGGAAAAGAAATTAACAGATTAAACTTCCCTTATTAACTTTCTCCAAATGCACTAAGCTGAATTAATTGCACAACGAGAAACACTATATAATAAACATCAATACGACGAGATAATAGATTTATTATCCAAATTGAATAATAACTAATAAGATCTGTTACTGCTGAATAACATTCTGCTGAATAACATTTGTTATTAATCATTTAGAAATGTCTTATCCGAACAGCTTACATGTACGTATTATCCGTTGCGGCCATTAACAATTTTACATATCTAATTAGCTAAGTAAATAAACATGCGTCGACACAGTCGCAGTTGACTATGAAAAGTCCAATCATCAATCTTATTTTTATTTTCTTGATTTAAAGATTTATTATGTTTAAAAAAGAAAATGTTTGATTTTTAAGTTCAACCTTTAATTCTTATTATCAAGAACGCGCATGCAAATTGGCCAACCATGTACATTGCTTGCAGTCTGCGCAATTTAATGTAAATCATTACATATTTTTCGATATACTGTAATACTATTCATTATTTGTAAAATTGAACCGAATATAATCTAAAATTAATCAGCTTTAAATACATTATATGTCATAAAAGTTGCTTTAAAACAATACAATTCGTGCGTTTGTAAATGCTCTAAAGCCCCGCTAGTATATGAACGAATCCTAAATAGAAATGAGTAAAATTCGTTCCCATTAGTGTGTACACGTTCTACACCGAGACTTCTCCTTTAAATCAAATCAGTCCACCAGTATGACTTAAAAATGGACAGAGGGACGGATGGCTTCATTCAATGGGATAATTAAGATATTTCAAAACCAGTGTCATTCTTCTATGCATACATCACTCCAATCATAAAATAAAACAAGCTGTTTATTTTAAAACTATTCTTTACGAATTTATGATAAGTGTATAATGTTCAATCATACAAATCGCAGTCAGTGATTGTTCTCTACACTCACCCCTCCCCCTTCCTGACATGAACTATTTTGTAAAACCATTGACAGTGTGGAAAGGATTCTTACACTCGAGTGTCAAGGGGGGGGGGGGCAGTTACAGAAATATACAAGGCGATGGTTCAAATTGGACAATTTTCAAAACTGTTCAACATGGTGAAAACTTCACGTTTTTAAAGAATGCTTGCCCGGCGAGTGGTTTGCTCTGGATTGCGAGAGAACAAAAACTTTGAGTTAGGATTTTTCCTAATACTATATCATTAATCTAAACAACTTTTTAAACCGTCTCTGACTACATATCATGCCAATTAATACCATTATTGTGTTGACAGGATTAAATATGATATCTATGGAATTATAATTTAATGAACTCAATAGTCTAAATGATAATAAGTTCATAATTTAGTCTTGGTTGACTAGTCTTGCATCATCAGAGTTGGATTGCAAATACCTCCCTAAATCAAATATTTAAAATTTACAAATTTACTAGTGTACCGGATGGGGAAACAAGTCTCCATCCAACCACTAAAGTTTAAATATACTATATATACTATAGTGTCCCGTGAATTCATTATAATTATCTTAGACAATAGTGAAGCGGTACAATCATTGGAGTGTTAATTAATCGGAATGCAAGTTTGATTTAAAATAACTCCTTTGGATCAAATATTTAAATTCTACTAGAATGCGGGGAGTGGAAACAAGTCTCCATTCAAGCACTAAATATCAAAAGAAAGATTTCAGTACCCCTTAACTTCACTCCCGGACTTCACTATTCACCACCACCCCTCCCTCTTCCCCAAGTATCCCTTATGACCCCAGAATGTTCGTTTCTGTGCCCCACCCCCCGTCAATGGCCAGTAAGTAATCTATGTGTATATTGGCTCCCTCCCAAAGGTGGGAAAACCAGATGCAGGCATCAGGCCTGTCAACTGTCCCGCAATTTGCGTATTTGTCACGCATTTGCTGAAGAATTTGAAGTCACGCCAGTTATTTTTGCGTGACAGAAAATGTCACGCAAATACGCATTTTACCTGGTAATTGTCAAGCAAAAAAATTTCTGTAGAAAAATTTCTAAAAAAGTTCGTCTACACAGCAAAAATACGAACGCCGAAAAAAAACGTACGCATTTCGTTCGGACTTTTCACGCGAATCACTAATATGTCACGCATTCCGTCCCGAAAATGTTCGTACCTACCCCCCCCCCCCCCCCCGTTGATGGATGTTTGAAACGCAAGCGTAGCGATCGCGAAAAATTTGAGGTGTTCAAAATTTCACAAGATGTAATAAAATTTAAACCAAGGTGTTCAAAATTTGGATCGAGGTGTTCAGATTTGGACCAAGGTGTCCACATTTAGAGGGGAGGTGTTCAACATTTCCAAGTCACTCATGTTAGGTGTTCCCAAGTTGACAGGCCTGAGGCATAGCATAGACATTGACAAGGTGAGGGGATTTAAATATAAAAATAGTCTTGTTTTTGGCTCCGACTTATATATTTTGGCACTGTTTAACAAAGCCGGTTTAAGGAATGAGAGGCAGAAATAATTCCTAGAAATAAGATGGCCTCATCGCGATAGCCGCAACCCCTTTGTCTTTATCCTTCCACAATCGGCAGATAAGAGTGGCTCTGGCATACCAAAATGAGATGGCCTGTCTTAACTGTAATCAAGATATGGTACCTAACCGCAGTTATTTTGGTTTTATAACGGGGATATTGCTGGAGCTTGAATAACAAATAAAAGGCATGTTCTTATTTCTGTATTCTGACCTTTGATTGTGTATTAAGTTGAGCTGCACGCCAAACGTTAAGATTGTTAAAACGCTTAAAATAAAATTTTATTCCTCTCAATTTACATAAAAATGAAACATATTAGATTCGAATCTCAGTCACACCAGCACCACTGGTCAACGGAAGTACAAATATCTATATTAATCAAATGTCTGAGAATTTGATAACTGTCTGGGATCCAATGTTAAATTTTATTGAAGCAAACTAAGAAAAGTATAAAAGTATAAAGATGAATTTTAAACGTTTAGAGGGAAAAGTCAAATATGCATTGTAACCCTAAAAATAATTCATTAAAGTGTCGTACACATTTATAACATTATATAAATAAAACAAATAAAGCACAACCCTAATGCCTTATAATGAATTATATTATCGGCGCTAAACGGCCCTTGCAATAAAAACGCATCGAAGCAGGGAATGCTTGGAAAATTCTTCCGAGACTGACTTTTCAAAAATGTTTATATGATGATTGCGTTTGCTTCTCACGAGTTCATTGAAACGTTCAGTCGTAAAACTTTAGAGATCAAAAGACTAATTAGGCACCTGATTGCGAAAGTTTGATTGCATTTCGATCGCCGGGATTTTACAAACGTATTGTTTAAGTAGCGATCGTGTTCTTGGAATCTTGATAACTTCCTATTTTAAGTTTTGGGTTGAAAGCAATGAGTATGTCGGACTTTCTCAAGTCCACATAATGAAACAATATCCCTTTATATTAGTCCAATCGGAATTTGCATAAACATACCAGTTTTATATTGCAAAAAGAACTGTAATTAATAGCCTACATAAAAGCATCATGCTAAATAAAACATTAAAGCATATATAAAGCCTATTGTTATCGCACCCATCGCACCCCCCCCCCCCCCTCCTGGCTACGCCTATGGATATTTATGCAACTTTCATGTTTACCCCGCCCCCTAATAATTCTTGCGCCCCCTCTAAATATCAGACCCGTCAGGCGTTGAGGCATTGATCAGGATACCCTGACTCCCAAGCTGTGCGACTTCTGGCAACCGCTACACCTATATTCCCGGGGAAAACGCTTTTAGAAAAATTGTCAAATGTGGTCGTGTGTGGGCAAACACCGAGGATGAGGACAGGGGTGCGTGCATTGTGTGCGACCCTTCATCAGTTGTGTACCTTATTTTTTTATGAATTTCTTCCGAATAGTAATGCTAGAGGGGTTCTGATATTTATTTCTGTTTTCAAATGAAATAATTTCACCCTTGCCCGACTGACTTGTAGATAATGCACGAATCAAATAGCACGTCGTCGCTTTCCACTGGGTCTAGAGACAGGTAGGAACCATCGAAACCTTGTGAATCAAGATGAAATAGCATGGGGATCAGATAATCAGATTGATTCGTATTTTCGCAATCAGATGAATTAACTTATTGTTTTCTCTGATTAAAAGGCGGTTTGGAGCTACTTTTACAGGATTTGTAAATTCGCAATCAGACTGGCTTATTTTAATATTTATTCAGTGCAAGAGGAGGGGACTATAAAGTAGAAAATTGTTTTGATTTCGACACTAACTGAATAATTTATCACAATTGTTAAATAAGCAAACAGAAACAGGTTTAAAAATGAGAATAGAGGCAAAAAGTCTATACATAAAATGTAATTAAAACCCGGGAATTAAAAGCAATTTTAGACTGTTAGATGATCTCTTCTGTAATCAAGGTGATGTTGGTACACTTCCGCCGTTAGAAAAACAAAGACTAAGACAAAGACTATATAGCAATTAATCCTTTTGTAATCATTAAATGTTAGATTCTTATTATTTTGTTGGACAATGTTCAGACTTCTGACCAAGATTAAATCATTTATGTTTGTATTTAAAAAATAGTATTTCAATCAGACAGACGCTCTAATGAGTTAGAAAAATACATTAGTCCATTTCCTCTCAAGAAGTTTTCAAAGGTAATAAAGTCGATTTGTTTGAGTGTTTAGCATTGTTTTTCATAACTTGACGCTTCCATGAACAGAATGACTTTGAAATGAGTTTTTATAATTTTAGCTTTTATACGGACATGCTTATTGTATATTGCTATATGAACGTTGTAGTTATGTGATGTAACATCGCCCCCCCCCCCAAATTACAGGTATACAAATTTTGGTCGGAATGCATTAACTTGCAATTAAAAGCAATTTTAGACTGTCAGATGATCTCTTATGTAATCTAGGTGATGTTGGTACACTTCCGCATTTAAGAAAACAAAGACTAAAACAAAGAGAACTAAGCAATTAATCCTTTTGTTATCATTAAATGTTAGATTCTTATTTTTTATTGGACAATATTAAGACTTCTGTTTGCGATTGTTGTGCAGGTATGTGTATAAAATCATGTGAAGAACATTATCGTGGAATCTCCCATATTCATTCTCATAATGTCTTACAGCTATTTCGCAAATGACATAATCCTAAACAACATATGGACATAATATTGCAGAACTGAGCGAAAAGAAAGGTGGAACAAATCAGATTAAGATATTTTATTTTTGAAATGCACAAAGGGCAACAAAACTTAAAGGCGTTGTAAAATAGATCGTGCTTTTATAAAATCTGAGCAAATGTGACCACGGCATTATAAAAGCATACTCTTTAATACACGAACAGATTCAAAATGAGACTTTATCTATCAGAGAAATAAAAATGGAAAATTTGTATTCTGAAAATATTAACTGATGCATTGGTTAGTATTAAATATTAAGTTTTACAGTCGGAAACCTCAAGGGGCGGGAAATTTGATTAAACAAAACGCTGGATTAATATGTGGACAACTTGCAAATGAAATGAAAGTAACATGACAGAACGAGTATGTACGCCCAATAAATACTTTTATAGTTTTAATGTGCATTCAAAGGACCCTGTTTGTTAAATTGATAGAAATGAATAGTTTTATTATCGGAAAAAAACTGAGAAATATCTACCCGATTCGCCAGAATAGTCATCATCATATCAGTGCGAAAAATTAGCTATATTTATTTTCTATCCGATATACACCTGATATTGATAGCCTTCCACGATCATGGTCCGTTGACATCATCAACCTTGTGATTTGCCATAAGTGATTAACCAACATTTTTTAATTAAAAGTCGGGGTTGACGTTTCTTGACTTTTCACACTTACATCAAAACATAATTTGAAAATAAAAGGCATAAAATGGCCATTAAAAGTACATTTTTGAACAAAAGTATCAACTTATATTACACTGCACGCAAATACAAAGTGAAAAGAACGTCTTCCCGGAGATTGAAATACGGATCGGTAAGTCAACAAATCTAACTGTTAAATAAACAAGCTTAGCCTATGTCTGCGATTGTTTGTCTGAGTGGCCAGATGTTATCCGTTTCGGATAATAAATTTCTGAGAATACTACTGATATCTAGAATACATCTTTCGTGATATTTTTCATAAAACTACCCTTTGCATTCGTTCGACTTCACTTCTTAAAAGAGAGCTTCGTCTTAGTGTATACGTAGTTTAACTAGACTCTGCACGCAGGGTATCATAAAACAGGCATCTTAGCTGCAATTTTGAATAATTGCGTAATTCATAGTACAATATAAATTAACCCGCCTCTGTTTAATTCAAATATGCATTACCCTTAAGATTTATATACTTAGACACCTTTTCATTCTTGATTCGGATTTTTATCTTGTCTTCATCTAAATCTGTGGATTAATAACAGTTTTTAGTATACAAATTGAACATACAAAATGTAGCGTATTGATTACACGTTACAGTGGCGTAGCCAGCTTTCAGTCGGGGGGGGGGTGCGATCGTGGCATTAAAAATGTTTTTGAAGATTTGTTTTGAATTTTACAAAAATTGGTGCAACTTCGTTCAAAATCGAGCTAGAAGCTTCAAAAAAAGCATTTTAAGACTTTTCTCTTCTTTCTAATGGTTCTATTTTCATTGGTTATGGAGGGGGGGGGTGCGATCGCATCCCATCGCATCCCCCTGGCTACGCCTATGCGCTATATTAATATAACAAGGTTATCAATATCATGCCAATAGTTACCCTGCGTGCAGAGTCTACATGTAGTTAAACTACAAGACGAAGACGAAGCTCTATTTTAAGAAGTGAAGTCAAACGAATGCAAAGGGTAGCCAATAGTTAGATGGTTAACTAATATTAACACAAAATAATAATACACGATAATCAAAAAAATAAACCTCGGTATTCGGGCCTAAAATCCAAGGATACGTGTACCATTACTTAAGTGTAAGCTGCAATACCATATCGGATACCTGTACCATTACTCAATAATAACCACTAGTAAGACCATAATAACAAGCTTAATAACCATCTTATTGCAATTTATTCCATACGATTTTGTCTTGTGTTGTTTGATTCATTTGTAGAAAAGTTACTGTTGTAATTAAACACTCCCCTCCATAAGTTTGGCAACCTTTTTCCCCCATTGAACTACGTGTTAAAGCCTCTTTACGTTTGAATTTGTATTTACTTAACCGGCGATGAAATAACTTATATTATCCCACGATTAATGTGTTATCTGTACAATAACAGCTATTGATATTTCTGATATTATTGAAATCCGTGTGATATTTTCCAGAAAATCGTTTATCAAACTCATATGCGTGTGATATCGTTTATCTCACGCATATCCGTGTGATATCATTTGCATTTCGCGCCACAATATTGTTGGAAATTAGATCAGATAATTTATTCTCTTTTGAGAAAATAGGTCCGTTAATTTATTCTCCTTAAGTTTCATTGGTGTATTGAATTACGATTGTGTATATAATTTGATTAGAAGGTTGCTGAATAACGATTAAAAATGGTATTTATGACGAACTATATCATGTACAGAAAGTAGTGCATATTACTGCGCAGTGAGTAAAGTACAAATCAAAATGGCCGGTGCAAATTCTAATTTCTAGATTTTTGTGTCTGCCAATGTCCTGGAAATTGGATCAGAACATCACAAGGTGATTGTAATCATGGGATAAACCCAATATCACATAATTTCTCGTGATATCATTTTATCGCCTCGTAGATATCATATACCAACACTCATTCGCTTCGCTCACTCGTGTTGATATTTGATATCAACTCGGCGATAAAAATGATATCACTCAAAATGATGTGACATTCTATATATATTAATGGAAACGTAACTTGACTTTATTTCCAATACCTCCAAATTTTCTGAATATTTTTCCTCAATTACAATAGGTCGAAAATTGATAATAAATTTGATGAATTTTTGAAAATCGTCATTCCCATGTAATCCAATGGGAAATGGAGAGTTCGGGGCAAATCAGAAATCAGGATATCTTTTCAGTAAAAGATTCAGCAAAAAATATTTTTATACAGAAAATTAAATTGTCTAACTTTTTTTAACACTATGTGTTTAGTTTATTTGATGAATATTAAAGTTACAGCGCTTCAAAGTCATTTTTGAAAATAATTTTTCGCCTCCTGTGTTATTTCAATGGGAGAGGTTTTTTGGAAAACAATTTTGACTTTAAAGCCCTATAACTTTGTTGAACCTGAAGAAACATATCAATTTTTGGTTTAATAAAGTTAGCAAATTCAATTGCCTGTCTAACTCGTATTTTTTGCAAGGACTCAGATGGATCGATATTCTGTCATATGACTTGCGGCAAACCTACTATTTCCCATTGGTTAACATGGGAATGTCGATTTTCAAAACTTCATCAAATTCATTATCAATTTTCGACCTATTGTAATTGAGGTATTGGAATTAAAGTCAAATTACGTTTCCATCAATAGTATAAGTATTTTCATCGCAGGTTAAGTAAATAAAAATTCAAAGGTAAAGAGGCTTTAACACGTAGTTCAATGGGGGAAAAAAGGTTGCCAAACTTATGGAGGGGAGTATATTTATTTATATATTTGTATAAAAAAAGTTTAGAACAAGAGAAAAAATGTTTTCTAAATTCAGAAAAAATATTGAGGCTTATTTGATTCACATTATAACATTAAAACATTGTTATACAGACGTTATACAGATGTTTTCCTAATATGCACCCATAATACTGAAAATAAACTTGGGTATGAGTTGTCTTTGGTTCCAGTTGTCTTGGATACGAGTTGACTAGGAAGCGATGAAAACACATTATCCTTCAAATCTGTGCGGTTTCGTTTTGTTTTATTTCAAACAAAAGATTTCTTGCCAGGAGCTGATTAGTCCCCAAGAGCAAATATCAAATAATAGAAACATTTTGAAATGAGTTATTATAAAAAGCATACATGTATGTATCATTTATAAACACAAGCATTTGAATGGGTATAGTATTTATTATCCATCATTTCGATTTCTTTTATATTAAAAATTATATTAAAACATATTATACGATTACAGTTTAGACAAACGTACGCTTAGTGTCTACAATTAGCCTTTAAAACATTCCGATGTGACTGCTATACTCAGGCCGTAGCCTGATGCTTTTGCTAAATTTCAATGGACATTTGTAACGCGCGTGCTAGTTCACGGGTACACCTTCATATACAGGTTGACCCAGAAAAAATTACCCTCTCATTTTGGTATAAACTCAAGTATGATTTCTTTAAAATTTATCTGCGTAGATAGACTGTTTAAACAAGTTTTAAAATGATCCAGTGATATTGTCCAAAAATGTTGAAAATGCAATTTTCTGAGATTTCTGTCTTAGCCATTATTTGAGCCATTGTCAAATATGATGAACTGACTGCTTAGGTAAATTCCAATGATTTAAGCATTTAACTCTCTTTCGACACAAAAAATCATGAAAAGTCCTTCAAAACGGAGATATAGTTATTCCCAAATTAAGAGGGTGACGTTTTTGGGGTCACCTGTACTGGGAATTGAATTTCAACTCAGCACTACAGTAGGTCTTCTTTGTTCTAAAGCATTGCAATTTGAAAAAGGTTTAATTTTAGCTTACGGAGTACAATATATATCGTGTTTTCAATTTGGTCGTTTGGGAATTTCAGCCTATGTTTCATTTTATTACATTACTAATTATCATCTGTCACTTCCATCGTCAAAGAGTATTCACGTAGCCATAAAGACTTTTTTGTGCGCCATGATTAAATAAATATTACTATACCTTCTTCGAAAATATTTGCTATTGATTATTCTTCAATTCAGTAACTAAATGTAAGTTCATAAGGTCATTATGAATGAACACTCCTCTATTATAAATGAAATACCAAATAAAATCTTTTGATTTGGAATCTTTTAGACAAATCATAATCTCAGTATAAAGTGTGGGAATTGCATGTTTCAGAATTTGACATATCTTTGTATAAACTCTAAAGTCTATCTCAATAAATTAGGAATGAGGATTTCTCCCTAAAGTAGCTTCTTTTAAAATAAAGATGCATATGTTCCTTAAAGATATGTTGGGATTTGCCCTTAAACTTAGCTCAATATATTGAACTCTTGATTTGGATTTCATTAAACAAATGTAATATTAAAATCATGATATTGCCTTCAGATTTGAGGATATCTATTCAGTAACAGATTCACCAAAAACTATTTTAACATAGAAAATCAAATTCAAAATCAAAATCTAACTTTTTCAAATTCAATTGTATTTTGCGAAAACAAATGGAAGTATCGGACAGTTTTTTCTTTACACTGTACATATTATACGAATAAGAATTCAAACATAAGGAGGAGGCTTAACCACTCCATGGGGGAGTTTACGGTTGACACACTTTTGGAAGGGGTGTAAATTGTATGTAAGAAAATTACAAAAATGGTTTTATGTGAGGAACCCCGATGAAGGTGGATATTTGTGGATAATATAAAAAATTGAACCCCTGGTCACAAAATCCTGGCTACGCCACTGATTAAGCTTTAATTGTTATTTTTCTTAGTGATACATGCATGTCTCGCATGACAAGAAATATAATTGTCTTGTTAAAATGTATATATCACTCGTTGAGATCACCCGCTTGTTCTTGTTTCGTTCGGTTCACATTTTAAGTCCCGGGTGTAAATGAAATGCTATGATGTGTTTTCAAAATTCAAATGAAAAACGTTTTAACCAACGTTTTAACTTAAGATTTTGATTTTCGAGTTAGGTTTTACATAGACAAAAATCCCATTCCTCGACCCGGGCTTTGTATAATACAATAAACGAAATTGAATGGCCTGTGGTTGTTCACTCCAATCATACATATTTGAGGCCTGTGATATATCAGTAAATGGCCTGTGATGTTTCACTGCTATCTTACACATTATTATTAGAAAAATAAGTTAATGTATAACTAAATTACGTACACGCATGCAGTGGCCTCTAAGTTACATTTGTTGGGATACGTGACCATATCGTCGCCACATACAGGTTGGTAATCCATGGGACACACCATATTACATCCATCTCCCATAGACCCACGCACATCTACACTACATGCTGAAATAAATAAAGTAATAATACCATGGGTACTGTGCTCACATATCATCCCCACATACAGGTTGGTAATCCATGGGACACACCATATTACATCCATCTCCCATAGACCCATGCACATCTACATTGCATGCTGAAATAAATAAAGTAATAATACCATGGGTACTGTGCTCACATATCATCCCTGCATACAGGTTGGTAATCCATGGGACACACCATATTACATCCATCTCCCATAGACCCATGCACATCTACATTGCATGCTGAAATAAATAAAGTAATAATACCATGGGTACTGTGCTCACATATCATCCCTGCATACAGGTTGGTAATCCATGGGACACACCATATTACATCCATCTCCCATAGACCCATGCACATCTACATTGCATGCTGAAATAAATAAAGTAACAATACCATGGGTACTGTGCCCACATATCATCCCAACATACAGGTTGGTAATCCATGGGACACACCATATTACAACCATCTCCCATAGACCCATGCACATCTACACTACATGCTGAAATAAATAAAGTAATAATACCATGGGTACTGTGCTCACATATCATCCCCACATACAGGTTGGTAATCCATGGGACACACCATATTACATCCATCTCCCATAGACCCACGCGCATCTACACTACATGCTGAAATAAATAAAGTAATAGTACCATGGGTACTGTGCTCATATATCATCCCCACATACAGGTTGGTAATCCATGGGACACACCAAATTACAATTATCTCCCATAGACTCATGCACATCTACACTACATGCTGAAATAAACAAAGTAATAATACCATGGGTACTGTGCTCACATATCATCCCCACATACAGGTTGGTAATCCATGGGACACACCATATTACAACCATCTCCCATAGACCCATGCACATCTACACTGCATGCTGAAATAAATATAGTAATAATACCATGGGTACTGTGCTCACATATCATCCCCACATACAGGTTGGTAATCCATGGGACACACCATATTACAACCATCTCCCATAGACCCATGCACATCTAAACTACATGCTGAAATAAATATAGTAATAATACCATGGGTACTGTGCTCACATATCATCCCCACATACAGGTTGGTAATCCATGGGACACACCATATTACAACCATCTCCCATAGACCCATGCACATCTACACTACATGCTGAAATAAATAAAGCAATAATACCATGGGTACTGTGCTCACATATCATCCCCACATACAGGTTGGTAATCCATGGGACACACCATATTACAACCATCTCCCATAGACCCATGCACATCTAAACTACATGCTGAAATAAATAAAGTAATAATACCATGGGTACTGTGCTCATATATCATCCCCACATACAGGTTGGTAATCCATGGGACACACCACATTACAACCACCTCCCATAGACTCATGCACATCTACAGTACATGCTGAAATAAATGAAGTAATAATACCATGGGTACTGTGCTCACATATCATCCCCACATACAGGTTGGTAATCCATGGGACACACCATATTACAACCATCTCCCATAGACCCATGCACATCTACACTACATGCATGCTGCAATAAATAAAGTAATAGTACCATGGATACTGTGCCCACATATCATCCCCACATACATGCTAGTAATCCATGGGACACACCATATTACAACCATCTCCCATAGACCCATGTTCATGTATACTACATGCTGAAATAAATATAGTAATAATACAATGGGTACTGTGCTCACATATCCCCACATACAGGTTGGTAATCCATGGGACACAAAATATTACATCTCCTATAGACCCATGCACATCTTCACTACATGCTGAAATAAATAAAGTAATAATACCATGGGTACTGTGCTCATATATCACATCAACATACAGGTTGGTAATCCATGGGACACATCATATTACAACCATCTCCCATAGACTCATGCACATCTACAGTACATGCTGAAATAAATAAAGTAATAATACCATGGGTACTGTGCTCACATATCATCCCCACATACAGGTTGGTAATCCATGGGACACACCATATTACAACCATCTCCCATAGACCCATGGACATCTACACTGCACGCTTAAATAAATAAAGTAATAATACCATGGGTACTGTGCTCATATATCACACCAACATACAGGTTGGTAATCCATGGGACACACCATATTACAACCATCTCCCATAGACCCATGCACATCTACACTACATGCTGAAATAAATATAGTAATAATACCATGGGTACTGTGCCCACATATCCCCACATACAGGTTGGTAATCCATGGGACACATGCACCATATTACAACCATCTCCCATAGACCCATGCACATGTATACTACATGCTGAAATAAATAAAGCAATAATACCATGGGTACTGTGCTCACATATCATCCCCACATACAGGTTGGTAATCCATGGGACACACCATATAACAACCATCTCCCATAGACCCATGGACATCTACACTGCACGCTTAAATAAATAAAGTAATAATACCATGGGTACTGTGCTCATATATCATCCCCACATACAGGTTGGTAATCCATGGGACACACCATATTACAACCATCTCCATAGACCCATGGACATCTACACTAAATGCTGGAATAAATAAAGTAATAATACCATGGGTACTGTTCCAACATATCACCCCAACATACAGGTTGGTAATCCATGGGACACATCATATTACAACCATCTCCCGTAGACCCATGCACATCTACACTACATGCTGAAATAAATAAAGTAATAATACCATGGGTACTGTTCCAACATATCACCCCAACATACAGGTTGGTAATCCATGGGACACACCATATTACAACCATCTCCCATAGACCCATGCACATCTACACTACATGCTGAAATAAATAAAGTAATAATACCATGGGTACTGTGCTCATATATCATCCCCACATACAGGTTGGTAATCCATGGGACACACCATATTACAACCATCTCCCATAGACCCATGCACATCTACACTACATGCTGAAATAAATATAGTAATAATACAATGGGTACTCTGCTCACATATCATCCCCACATACAAGTTGGTAATCCATGGGACACACCATATTACAACCATCTCCCATAGACCCATGCACATCTACACTACATGCTAAAATAAATAAAGTAATAATACCATGGGTACTATGCTCACATATCATCCCCATATACAGGTTGGTAATCCATGGAACACACCATATTACAACCATCTCCCATAGACCCATGCACATCTAAACTACATGCTGAAATAAATATAGTAATAATACCATGGGTACTGTTCCAACATATCATCCCCACATACAGGTTGGTTATCCATGGGACACACCATATTACAACCATCTCCATAGACCCATGGACATCTACACTACATGCATGCTGCAATAAATAAAGTAATAGTACCATGGATACTGTGCCCACATATCATCCCCACATACATGCTAGTAATCCATGGGACACATGCACCATATTACAACCATCTCCCATAGACCCATGCACATGTATACTACATGCTGAAATAAATATAGTAATAATACCATGGGTACTGTGCCCACATATCCCCACATACAGGTTGGTAATCCATGGGACACACCATATTACAACCATCTCCCATAGACCCATGGACATCTACACTACATGCTGAAATAAATAAAGTAATAATACCATGGGTACTGTGCTCACATATCATCCCAACATACAGGTTGGTAATCCATGGGACACACCATATTACAACCATCTCCCGTAGACCCATGCACAGCTACACTACATGCTGAAATAAATAAAGTGATAATACCATGGATACTGTGCTTACGTGGTGTAGTGGTTTCATTCGAGGTAGTCATTTTTAATGATGATAGGGATTAAGTCGGAAAAAAGATGGCACTAGTGATCTGTCTAAAAGGAGATTTGAATAGACAAGACCACTGCTGCCATCTTTATGTCCACTTAGTGCCTATAATAAACTATGAATGAATAATAATCAGAATGAATCATTATCAGAATGAAAAATTATCAGAATGAGATATTTCCAGAATAATTCTATTATCAGAATGAGGCATTATCAGAATGAATCATTACGAGAGTGAAGCATTTTCAGAATGAGACATTATCAGAATGAATCATTACTAGAGTGAAGCATTTTCAGAATGAGACATTATCAGAATGAATTATCATCAGAATGAATCATTATCAGAATGATCGTAATTGTGAATATTATGAGTACAAGAACCTTACCGAAGCAACCAAACAGTAAACTTTTCAATTCATGAAATATTAAGACTTTATACTAAATACATTTCCTGTGATATTACCTGCAAGTAACATGAAGATCGCTACTAGTCCAACCCTCATCATTGTCAACTGCTTGATGTTATCCCATGTACAGTTGGCTAATACGTACAGGAAATTTAGTAAATTATAGTTGAAGGTACTCAAGTAATACCAGTTACACTCAAGTGTACCAAACAATTGGCCTGAGAAGATTTGGAACTCAACAGGTGGCCATGTCCCCTAACAATTTCAATCAGCTTTTTATCAGCATTGTTATATTTGAGTGTGGTATGTATATTTTTGGCAAGGTCAAGACATCATTTGTGGCCAATATTCATGAAGCGTATTTTTAGTATCCCTAAAT
Source organism: Owenia fusiformis (assembly GCA_903813345.2). Taxonomy (NCBI): domain Eukaryota; kingdom Metazoa; phylum Annelida; class Polychaeta; order Sabellida; family Oweniidae; genus Owenia; species Owenia fusiformis. Next base: position 1,320,362 of record CAIIXF020000012.1, on the reverse strand, counting down.
GGATTACAATCTAATGCCAAATATATGTAAGAAAATGACAGTGTTTATTATTGTTTATAAGTGAATTTGGAATGTGATTATAAAATATGTAAGAAAATGATAGAAAATGAAGATAGAACTAATTATTATTATTTATAAGTAAATTTGATATGTGATTATAATTGTTTTTTTGCATTACTTCACTCGCACAAACCAAATAAAACAAAATGGACTGTAGAGGCTGAAAACAACTTACCACACAGACACATTCAGGCATTTATGTTGAGCTTTTTACAAATGTGCCTATGTGGTCCATTGGTTTCAGTTAAATTTGGTCACCCAGTAAAATTCATGAGAAATCATTGGACGCCTCAACTGAAGCAAACCGACAAAAATAACACATTTATCAAATCTTTTTTGATTTCTCCTTTAGACACCCCTGCATTGATCTGAGGACATTTTAGAAGTTCCTTCTTGAATAGAGAGTCAAGACCTTCTGCTGATTGCTAATAAGGCATTTCTCTTTCAATTTTTACTACTGACAGAATTGACAAAAATAAAAATGTTCAAGAAAATTCATTTTTTCAACATGTTTTTCAACTTTTTCTTTTCATTCCACAGTTTTTTAATAACCTTCAGTACTCTGTAAATCACTAAATTGTACATTTTTTACATAAAACATGCCTATTATTCATACCTTTAATGAAATAAACTCGCATAAATGTGTGAATACAAAACAAGAAATTTGTAACTTTGACAGTAACAAATAATATATCTTAAAGACTGAAAAATGCCTGAAAATGCCAATAACATACAAGTATATCATCATGAAAAACCATAGCCTTCTATCATTTCATATAAGAGAGGTTTCATAAACAGTGTACTACAAGTCATGTTGTTTCATCCTAAATACATCATTATTTTTTTTAAAGAAAATGTAAAACAAAGCATTGATATGAAAAATGTCACTACCTGCCATTTGTTACAGACACCTTAATGCCAAACACCATCCATAATAAGTTGACAATATGTTACCACTTGTGGTGGTAAAACAACAAAATTGTAACAATTTGTCACAGACACTTATGCTGAATTCTGATCAAAGAAACTGGTGGCTGTAACAATATGTCACCATTCTTTAATGGTGCCATAAATAATTTAATCTCAGTGATTAAGTATGTTAATCCATCGTCCATGGTCGCTCTTGTTCTCTAATTTTACTTAAGTTTTTCATTGCTCTCTTGGGAGGTACAAGGCTCTGTTGAGCTATCCCTACTCTTTTCTTTTTCTTGGCCTGTCCCATATAGCTATCATCATCCACCTCAACTGGTAAATCCTCTCCCTGAGGAAAATTTGAAACTCCAAAATGTTGAACAATTTTAGCACTAGTCTCTTCCTGGTTCCCAGAATTATCATTGGAATTTCCAGCATTGGGAACATCATGAAAGTATTTGCATTTCTTCCCAAATTTGCATTGTCCTTTTCTAAACTTATAACATATTTGTTTACGTTCTTTTTTCTTCAAAGTTTCAGCGACTGTCATCTTAACATGTTGTTCAAGAACTGAATTTTTAGCCTCCTCGGCTATTTGAAATTTGGTTTTGAAAACACCTGCTTGCGAACCAATTCCATCTCCTAATAAGGGAGATGGTAGGCTCAGGGCTAATGGATTTGGTAATCGTTCTTTTGTTTCAGATTTTTCATTTTGGCACTTTTTATTTGGTTCATCATTGTCACTGTCATCTGAACTGAGATCTGCTGTTAGGAAGTTTACAGATGGCGCTGTTGTAGTTGGGTCAGCAGTATTGCATAGCTGCATTGTTGTGTCATCAGGTGAAACATTATCATTGTCCTTTACACCATTTTGCTTACTTGTTATATCAGTTGCAGGAAATCTGTAAAAATAAAATATAGCCTTTATCATATGTATGTAATACTATATACTCCCATCAGCTTGGCTTTTAAACACCAGGCTGTCACTTGAGAAATTTGAGAGGGGATCATTCCAAATGCTCTAAACATGACAAGTTAAGCAAAGAATCTGACAACATTAATTGTACTAGACAATGAGTCTCAGGCTAATCATGCAAAATATTGGGTGAGAACAAAAAAATGTCACCAATACCTCGTGACTGATGACTTCTTATGACTGATGTACTCTTTGATGTTTCATTTTTCTTGCTTTGTTCTGTAACAATTGTTCATCCCTTCCCTTTTGCATTTGTGAATAAATGTTGATCAATCTATGATCCTTTGCAAAGTTATGACGAAAAGATTTCGGATGAGTAGGTTTAGGACTGATTTGATGCCCCCTCCCCTGATTTGTGATTTGGTGCCCCCCCCCCTCCTCTCCTTTGAGGAAGGATAGCCAGATACTTACTTATCATGACTCTCACGTGGTCGTCTTAGGAACTACAGTATGACTTACTCAATAATCAACAATACAATTTACAATTTACATATGTAAAATTTGGAGGAAAATGTCTATGGATAATACCTATTAAATATAATAATACATACAACATGATATCTCTCACAAATTGCCATGGAAATATTCATAATATTAGATATTCATGTCAACCATCTTTCATTTTTGTAAGGTTTGCTATTGTCTCCATTGCCATAATCAAGGCAGCCACATACACGGACATACATGTTGATGTGTCACTACATGGCAATAGTGTAAATGTCATGATTAAAGGGTCCTGCGTTGAACTGGAATATATGGGGTAACTTTATGCTGGGGCTATTCCGACCTTGGCTTATATTTTAAATTCATGCAGTCTGCCATGTTTGTTTTTTAAAAACACATCATAATCATGCATGGGCACAATCTTAATCAAAGATGGTTGACCTCTAATGTGAATTATCAGTCATGGTCTAAATTTATCCCGTGCCAGGACTATAGTCCTGTAACGAGCACATTCTTTTGCCTGTACGATTACAACTTGGGAGAATTATCTATGCCCCTTACACTTAAGATACCTACTTCAATAGATTCCTGGGTATTTTAGCATTCTTTTCGTGTAGTTGAATCCACAATTGTCTGGGTATATCGGCAGAACGGGAACATTTTTCTTCTTCATCGAGAGATATTCCATCACTTTCCAAGATGGCGGTTGGATTTAAAAGGGAATTCCCCATTCGACTGACCCAGAAATGACCCGGAAGTACCAACAATGGAGGAATTTGATGGTTGAAATAAGTTAAATATTACACGCAAATATTGCGATCAAAAACGAAAATTTCTTTGTTCTGCCGATAAACCCAGACAATTGTGGATTCAACTACACGAAAAGAATGCTAAAATACCAAGGAATCTATTGAAATAGGTATTTTAAGTGTAAGAAGCATAGAAAATTCTCCCATGTTGAAATCGTACAGGCAAAAGAATAAGACGTTCGCGGGACCATAGTCCTGGCACGGGATAAGGTCTAAATAGCGAAGTTCGACAGAGGACCCTTACATGTACGTCAAATCTTACTCACTTCGAGAGCCATGTTAGATTTTGAAACTTATGGCTCTCAAACGGAGAAGTGAACAGCTGATCAATAGTGACCTTTGAAATTGAATTAAGTCGATCCGCGGCTTACTTTTGGTCTCTAACTGTGTCTTACATCAGTATCATCAATCCGTGTAAGTATTGGAGCGCTGGAGTACTTCTTTTTCGATCAAGACTTGTAAATTGTTCATCGAGTTAAAGTTTTACAGACCTATTTCCAATATGGCGGTTTGCTAGATGCGAGATATGCAACGAACGAAATGAATTTTGAGAATTAGTTAGGTTCGGACAACCTCCGGAGATTTACGAAAATGTCCGAGAGCAGAAACCGCCATATTGGAATTTGGCAGTAAAACGATTCACTCGACTAACAATTACAAGTCTTGATCGAAAAAGAAGTACTCCAGCGCTCCAATACTTACACGGATTGATGATACTGATGAAAGACACAGTTAGAGACCAAAAGTAAGCCGCGGATCGACTTAATTCGATTTCAAAGGTCACGATCATTGAGCTGTCCAAATGCTCCGTGGGAAAGCTATTATATCAAAATCCAAATAGCTTTCGCAGGAAGTAACGTCAAATCATTTAGGCCTACATGTAGCTCCGAAACTAAATTAGTTATTCACCTACAATTAAGTTCAGTATCTAGTCAGGTAGTAACCTGAATGTTGTAATTACTACTGATCCTAATCACAGATCAACATCAATATAAAAAATTATGGAAAAATCTGAAAGTGAAAAAATCATATCTGACAGGTAACAAGTCTCTTAGTAAGAGTCTTACAACATGTTTGGATAGATGTATGTGTTATATGAATGCAACCATTATTGAGACATCGCGAGGTCATACATACTTCTCTTCAACATCCCCATCAACATCAGAATCTTCTCCAGAACTTGTTCCATAATCTGCAACCAAAGAAGCCATGTTTTGATTTTAGGAAGAAAATTCCAAGAACGATGCTGATTGGTTGATTGAGGATCAATATATTTTTCTTGCCAATATAGTATTTAGATAAGATTCCTACGTTATTTTGATACAGGTGTCATGATGGTTGTCTTTTGTTGCACACATTTAAGGAATTATCGTGGAATTGACAATCAATGACAAAAACAGACCGGTTATTCAATCAGCTGATCACGTTAGATGGCGCTAGAAAAGTTGTGACTTAAAAGTAATTTAGAAGTTATCGGTTCCTAATATTTATATTCATCATAGATTTTCCCATTCAATCGATTTAAAACAGTAACCATTAGCTCATATCTTCTATGACTATAAATTCTGAGATTTTTTCTTTGGAGGAAATTGTTCTTTGTATGTTTCAACATATGTCGGAAACGAATATTTCTAGCTTATCCTCGAAGACCTCCTTCCAAGGGCCATTTTTGTGGAATAAGAAACAGATGAGGAAATGTCTGGAAAAATACGCACAAAAGCAGCTTCAAACACGACAGATTCAGCTACATTGTCGTTGAACGAGAAGATATTGAAGGAATGTCACAATGTATACACAAATCCAGATAATGGTGAGCCTTTTTCTAAGCTTATATTGAATATAAAACTTGTGCCGATATTTCCCGTTCGAATTTCGCAGTCAAAAAATGTACTTGGTTACGTCATCAAAACGCAAAACTGAGGCGAACTTATTAATTCTGTTCATTGTGTCACAGTTCTGAATAAACATATATATTCTCTTAGCTTCTAGCTGCAGTTTGGTACCAAATAATGTAGCTTTTTGTGTCAAAATAACAGATGAATCACTATGCACATTTTGCAAGATTTGCAAGATTGATCATGCATTTTATGCGTGATTTGAATAAAACGTTATTTCGCATCAATAGCCTTCACATATCACCCTCATATGTTTTCTTCTGATGCAAAATAAACGTTCAAACCATATGCAAAAGTGAAATGATTAAAATTCTTCTTTGTAAAGGAAAACTGGCACAATCTCAATCAGCTGATGGAAAAGACTGGAAGTGCCCCTCCCACTTTATTGAGGCCATTTACATGTTGAAGTACATTGATGAATGTTCCTGTATTGGTCTTCATAAAAGACCTAAATAAATCAATGATATTTCCATGATAAATGTCACATAATGCTATACAGTTATGAAACACATTTTTGTAATGTCTATTACACTATTTGTTTGAATATATCTGCAATTGACAAATGTGATTGTAGCGAGTATGAGATATCATTAGGACGCATTTACACGACCTAACTATTGACCTTTGCATACCTTTTTGTTTGATAATGTATTGAATTCATAGCATTCTCCTTTTCTACATGTGTTTACTTAGGGAATGAGTCACCAATTCTTGAAAAGAGTGATAGATCTACTTATATTTGGTCATGACATTAAAGGAGTCTCAGTTTACTTTTGTATTTATGCTGCATCAATGTCATTGTCGATTAACACATTTATTGCAGTACTTGAACAATTGTCATAAAATAAAATAAATAAATGAATAATTGTTTTTAATGTCATCAAACCATTGATGTCCAAGGAATAACATTGTCATATTGAAAGTTTATTTATTTATTTTTTATTTCATTACAAGATTTTCTGTCACAGTTTGGACAGTAAATAATTAGTCATGGATTTGCTGAAGTGAGGATTTTCCAAAAACATAAGAATTTTCAAGAAGCCATATACATGTATCAGTGGATGAGAGTATTTAAAATTTATTAAGGAAATATATAGGGGTTATGCACTGGGAGGTTTTGGATACAGGGAATATCCCGAGGGATATACAATATATCTTCTCGAGGGACCAAGGGAAGATATATTGTATATCCCAAGGGATATTTCCTGTATCCAAACCGACAGTGCATAACTGTTCTATTCCATTTGTCATCATTGATGTTGTAGGTCTACTCTCAATAGTCTCAGGTCTTGGGTTGAGCCTTGTATCCAGAATATTGTCATCATTGAATGCTAATATTTGTCATCATTGATTTTCAGTGTTCTCCCCCAAAAAAATATTTAAACTGGGTGCAATTTTTCAAGTCTAAAAAAATCGCTCAGTACACTCACAATATCTCCAGGTTGGTGCTTACTTTACTCATTTTGCAAATCAGAAGTTGGAGTGCAGGGTGCCAACTGGGGGCCTTTGGTTTCAAGTAGGGGGTAAAAGTGACATGGGGAGATCACTGATGTTAAAGGTCTAGTCTCAATAGTCTCAGGTCTTGGGTTGAACCTGCTTTCATCAAGAACATTGTCATCATTGAATGCTAATATTTGTCATCATTGATGTTATAGGTCTAGTCTCAATAGCCTCAGGTCTTGGGTTGAATCTACTAGCACCCAGGAAGAAGATCACTGTACTCCTCATTGGCAACCATTCTGCTGGCAAAAGCTCATTCATCAATTGGTAAGTAAATAATAACACAGGGCTGTCGTTAGGCTTTTAGACAGTGGCGCAGCACCACAGTCTACTTAGCTCTAACCACACCCTATTAGCAAATCATGATTGTTTCCACAGTTTAAAATTGACTGAATACACAATAATAGCATGCATAAAGGAAAAAATATAACATAAATGTGATTGATTGAACAGGATAAAATATAACATAAATACAATTGAACATGATTGAACAGTAATGCTGAAGATGTTTCCACCACACCCTAAATATTGCCTGGTGAGAGCCTTGTAACAGGTTTATGAATGATGATATTTTGGTCCTTTAGTGGTACAATGAAACGGCCATGTATATCTCAGGCCCGTAGCCAGGGGGGTCTGGGGAATCCCCCCTTGCCAAAACTTCTTTCAAAATCATGCAGTTTTCACCATTTTGACCACTTCTCAAGTGATTTTAGCCATATTTTGGCCAAAATTGTCAAATGTGAACCCCCCTGGAAATTTTTGAAAACTGACCCGAACAATGCCTGGTCTGTATTTTAGTCTTTAGTTCAGTGCTGTATTTCTATCAGAAGTAGGAAATTAAATGACAATTTTGCAAAAGTTTGGTTAGTTTTTATGTTCGAATTGTAATGTAGACCTCAGATCAGGTATTATATGGAGTAATAAATACCTTAGGGCTAGACACAAATGCTTTCAAATCCATCTCTCCCTCACTTATTTAGGGGTAGGTACAGAAAACATTTATACCCTGCAATATCTATTTGTTGTTCTTTGCTTTGCTCAATGTAACAGAACAACAATATCAAATTATACTTTCGTTTATTGCAAAAAGTAGCCTCTGTAACAGCATGGTGTTATAAAGATGGTAAATACAAGTCACCTTAAGTACAAAATGCAGGTAACGATACTGGAGATCTAAATGCACAGACACTTATGACATGATTCCCTTTTAAGCATGAAAGAGCTCTCTGAATGAGATCGTTAAGACTCAACTTAGCAAAGAAATATAAATTAACATTTATCGAAATTGATTGATCCTGGCCATTAAAAACCTCAAATTCCTCAAAGTCCTTCAAGCTTATGTCGCTGCGCTCAAATGCACATAACTTACAACACCTTGTAAGTTATATGTCAGTAAGTTATTAGTTGTATTGTCAATAGGAAATAATAGAATTGGGACCAAGAAAAAATATTCACATTTGATAGATGTTCTGATTAGAGACGGATGTATCAAGATGACGTAATCTTGTCATCTTTTAACATAATAATTACAGTCCTGAACATAGCTCCAAGTATTAGCTCTGGATTAGATGTCATTGGCACATTTGTCTTAATTGGGCCATTTTCAAAGACTTTGCTTCAAAGTGAGATTTATACCTACATAATATCAGTATTTAACTGCCTTTTTGATGGTCCAAGAATAGGATTGGAATGCTCTCTTTTCTGAACCTTGAATTACATGAACCAGGATGCAGTTGGAGTAAAAAAAGTCTTGAAATCCAAGACTTCAATTTACCAGGGACTTCCTAATTGCTTTCTGCCTATTACTTCTCTGTTTGTTTATATATAGTGCAAACATGGAACTTATGCTACAGAAAAGAAGCCTTTTTAGTCTAGTTAGTGCTAACTACAAATCAGCAATTCTTGTTTAGGTTGTGAGGTTCTTAGGTTTTCATCAGTCAAGACATGCACTATGCCTATTGTTAATGTTGATATTAGGAATGAAGGGATTTTGTATTAAGTCTTTTGGGCAGCCTCGGAAATCATATGTTCAGTAGTGTACATGTAGTGGTTTCTGAATGTTTTGATCAATAAGATAAACACAAAAAATTATACGTACAGTAAAACCTGTATATAGTGAACACCAATGAAGCCACAAAAAAGAGTTCACTGTCGGTAGGTGTTCATGACGGAGATTTTATACAGGAGTCAATGTAGAATGTATCTTGAAGTGGTGTTCACTAAACACAGATGTTCACTAAAGAGGTGTTCACTTAGACAGGTTTTACTGTATAATGAAGAATGTTTCTAAGTCAGAGGTATTTTGGTACTGTGTATTAGTGTGAGAATCATAGGTATCATATCAGTGTCATCATACCAAGTTAAAAATCAATTTGCACCTTGTGAAGCATTTCATTTATGAATTATCTTGTTCCATGTTAAAAGCTAATTAGTACCCGGCAAAGATTCGGACAATCATGAAATACATGTACAGTGATCTCCCCAGCATTAAATCAAGTGGGCGCAGCACCCACCTGAGATCTTGAGAATAGGCTTGCACCCACCTGAAAATCCTTATGCACCCACTTGAGAATGAGAAAAATCATGAAAAACAGGCATATTTTCACCAATTTTGGACAGATTTGTGAAAATGAGAATTTTGCACCCACTTGAGAAAAAAGTCTTGTGGAGAACAGTGCATGTATTTGGATATTTCAAGAGAGAACAGTTTTTTTTATTTTGGAGAGAATATGGGTAATGCATAGGCTCAAATGTAATTTTATACCAGATTTAGAGAGAATTCAGATATAACACTGTTTAGTTTAAGAATAAATTAGCATTGATTGTTCCCCATTCATTGAGAATTCTAGGTCTTTCTTCAACCACAGAAACTCTGCTCTGGAAGTTTTGCAGAATCATTCTCCCTTGCAGATTATTGTGCCTTTTATTTTAAGGTGGCTATTAGAATAGCTTGTGATATGAAATCTGTCTGTGTACATATTTATCAATTGTAAAGAAAGGTATTTTTATGAGTTGTATCTTTCAGATAGCTTGAGCTTTGTTCAGACATTCTCACCTTTATGTCCAAAGTCCAACTATATTTGATACAGTTAATTTACTGCAAGGGCTGAACTGGTTTTACCTGCCTAATATTCTACAACCGGTCTGGTTGTATTAGTCTAATGTACATCATTGAGAATTACCACAAATTGAGGTAATTCATTTACATTAGAAAAATCAGAAAAACATGGGTGGTGTGATCGCCAAAATAATTTCCGTTTTCAGTCAGGGAGGGGTGCCTTTCTGTTGGTACATTATTCTGTTATACAGAGTCCCTACTTTCAGTGGCATTTTGGTCCCCAGGTCGAAGTTAGTACTGCATGGTTATGGGGGGGGGGGGCGGGGGGTGTTCGCACCCATCGCACCCCCTGGTTATGCCTATGCCTTACATGGCATATATGTGATATATATTGGAAAATATGATACAGAGCATCTCATTCTCCCGAGAAGTGGTAAATCATGTTTTTAGAGATATAAGTAGAAAATATCTCTATACGTTGTTAGTGATTATTGTCTATTTGAATTTACCTTGTATATACAAAGAATAATAAACAGAACAGCATCATTGAATACTAAGTAACAAGTGCCCAGGGTATGAACATGTTACCTTGTATTAGAAACTCATTCATCAAAGTTTTTTCATATTCATATATCTTTAGAGCAGACTTGCTTTGCACTGACTAAATTTGAGAATACTATATCGATTAAGCTCATATTTAATCATAATAGGTTTTATGAAAACCATGAATACAGTTTTCTGTTTCCTCTCAGTAGCTAGGCATCTGTGTCAGTAGCTAGCATTTGTTTCAGTAGCTAGCATTTGTTTCAGTAGCTAGCATTCATTTCAGTAGTTAGCATTCTTTTCAGTAGCTAACATTTGTTTCAGTAGTTAGCATTCATTTCAGTAGTTAGCATTCAGTTCAGTAGCTAGCATTTGTTTCAGTAGCTAGCATTCATTTCAGTAGTTAGCATTCTTTTCAGTAGCTAACATTTGTTTCAGTAGCTAACATTTGTTTCAGTAGTTAGCATTCATTTCAGTAGTTAGCATTCAGTTCAGTAGCTAGCATTCATTTCAGTAGTTAGCATTCTTTTCAGTAGCTAACATTTGTTTCAGTAGCTAACATTTGTTTCAGTAGTTAACATTTATTTCAGTTGTTAGCATTCAGTTCAGTAGTTAGCATTCCTTTCAGTAGTTAGCATTTGTTTCAGTAGTTAGCACCTACCTGTTGTAATTAAGGAAGAAAAATAAAATTCAAACATTGGCAGTCTTTGATATGTTATCTAATGAAAAGTTACCAAACTTATAGAGGGGACAGTAGCTAGCTGATTCAGGGAAAGATCTGATCTCCACTCTTTATGAATGATAAACCAAATCTTATGTACAATCCCAAGAAAAGTGACACATTAATTTATACAACAATCTACCAAAATGTCCCTACATAGTAATAAGTCAATAGGAGATGACAAATTTTGGGACTGAGAAAAAGTCTATACATTGAGAAGTGTTCATATGTGTTCAGATTAGAGAGGTGTTCAGATTAGAGAAGTGTTCAGATGTGTTCAGATTAGAGAGGTGTTCAGATGTGTTCAGATTAGAGAGGTGTTTGGATATACAGGCTTCACTCTATATGCTTTTAAGGGGCTCCAAATCCAGACTATATGATAACTTAAGCCCTGACCTTCACAGTTTACCTTCTTCTGAGTTGCCATTGAGTGTTAGATGCATGCTCTACCACTGCTTCAAAAAATGATCATTAATTCTTTTGAAAATATATGTTTCAATTCTTGAAGGCCATTTGTTCATTCAGGTATTTCTGAAGGCTAAATGAGACCCCCCATAATCTTGATGTGTGTTTCTAGGTTTTGTTCTGTAAATTTACTGCCCCTCCCCCCCCCCCCCCCCCCCCCCCCCGCCCCGATGCACATACTCTGTTCTTTACCCCCCTCCCACTCACCCTAAGCCGGTGTTTTCATTATTTATTGATGAAATGATGAGGATTGACAGCTTAACAGAAAATGACTGAAAAGATAACTGAAATACAACAAATCCTCATTCACCAAAACTAAGTGGTATTTGCCTAAGAAATAAAATGAGTTTTTGAAATGTAAACATATCAGCTTGACCTAAAAGAAAGTATATTACACATACCATCTCAAAATCATGAATGCAAAAATGTAATGGTGTAATGATTGTATATGTTGACAAAAAGCAAAACGCATCCAATTCAGATACTATTATAAACTTGCCACATAGCATTTCTAAGTTTTTATAGGTTTTTGTTTGGTGGTCTGATAGAACATTGAAAAGGGACTGTAACCTGCAATACACATGTCAACAGAAATGTAAAGAATTGGAAAGAAAATCATAAGATACGTTTTCATACAGACACAGTCAAGTTCATATAAGTCCAACTTACTAAATGTGATCTCAGGACAAACCCTTAACTGTTATGTTCTTCACATATTTGCAGCAAGGGAACTGGAAATTGAGAAGCAGGGGAGAGGAAATAAAGATTTTATTTTGAAAATCTGGCTTTTTTGAAATACATAGATTTACCTGTATCATCATTGATCAGAGTTGTTTTGTTATGTCCCCACCACATAGTGTGGGGCCATATTGTCGTCCTAGGCGCGTCCGTCCGTCCGTCTGTCTGTCTGTCTGGTTGTCTGTCTGTCCGTCCGTCCGTCCGTCCGTACGTCCGGCAGTTTTCTCCAAAACCGCTACAGGTATCACCTTCTAATTTTCAGGAATAACTTATGAGTGCCTATAGATGTGGATGAAAAAAATTTAACTCGAAACCTACTTCCTGTCGGCCATTTTGAAGTCAAATGCTAAAATCCTTGTCTGCAAACTTTAAGAAAAACTGCTTCACAGTTGCATTTAAAACTTTAACATCTTGTTCAGCTCACTTCATTCTAGATCTGATTAGGTTTTGGACCTGCTAGCTCAGTCATGTCAGCCATTTTGAATGTCTTAAGAAAAGTTAGCGCGCGATAATACTTTGTATCATATTCAATGGTGTTTTTGAGTTTTCATACTTTAACTATTTAGTAGCTTTATAAATAATTTCAGATGTACTTTGCTGTAAAAGCCTACTTTATTGTTAACAGTAGTTATATGTGATAATTTTGTAAAAAGAAATCAGCAAAAACTCATAAGGACTTTTTTATTGTCGGCCATTTTGGATTTTTCGGTCCTAAAATCTTGTCTGTGAAGTCTTGTCTGCACGTTTTCAGGTGAACCGTTTGGTGGATCAATTTCAAATTTTCAGGGATGATTCTTAGTATAAAAATCTATATCTCATTAGTTTTTTGGCATTCTGGGTAAATGTCAAGGCAGCCATTTTGGATTTTCCGTCCTAAAATCTTGTCTGTAAAGTCTTGTCTACTCGTTTTCAGGTGAACTGTTTGGTAGATCAATTTCAAATTTTCAGGAATGATTCTTAGTATGAAAATCTAGAACTCATTAGTTTTTTTGCATTCTGGGTAAATGTCAAGGCAGCCATTTTGGATTTTCCGTCTTAAAATCTTGCCTGTAAAGTCTTGTCTACGCGTTTTTAGGTGAACGGTTTGGTAGATCAATTTCAAATTTTCAGGGATGATTCTTTGTATGAAAATCTACATTTGATTACTTTTTTTGCATTCTGCGTAAATGTTAAGGCAGCCATTTTGGATTTTCTGTCCTAAAATCTTGTCTGTAAAGTCTTGTCTACCCGTTTTCAGGTGAACCGTTTGGTAGATCAATTTCATATTTTCAGGGATGATTCTTAGTATGAAAATCTACAAACAGATTAGTTTTTTGATATTCTCGGTAAATGTCAAGGCAGCCATTTTGGATTTTCCATCCTGAAATCTTGTCTGTAAAGTCTTCTTTACATGTTTTCTGGTTAACTGTGTGACGGATCAATTTCAAATTTTTCAGGGGTGGTTCTTAGTATGAAAATCTAGAACTGACTAAATTTTGGGCATTCTGGGTAAATTTTAAGGTGGCCACTTTGGATTTTCCGTCCTCAAATTGTGTTGGTAAAGTCTTGTCTACTCATTTTCAGGATAACCATTTCACGGGATCACAACTTGGTGGGGACATTTTGTACACATTTGTGTTCTTGTTTCTCATTCTTTTACCATTTGGATGTATCATTTTGCTTCATTGTGTAAATTTCTGTCAAATAGCTAGTCTGGCTTCAAGACCTTTGCCTCCCCCCCCCCTCATTATTTACCTCAACAATTAGGAGTGGAGTCTTGAAACAGGACCATCAAACAGCCTGTTACATATATATATTCATCAATATGCACCCCGCCCCCCCCCCCCCCCCCTCCCTCCATCATGCCTTATTTCATCAACTGTTTCATCCACATATCTGTAGATTTCTGACGTAGACATCTCAAAAATAATTCATGGTGAAATCTATATTTGGTTGTTTTGTTTTCCAGGTATATTGAGGAACATGTCCAGAGAGTTGGTGTTGCCATAGAAACACAGGGTTTTACCTTCGTCACTAGTGGCAGGAAACGAGAATCTCTTACTGTAAGTCATGTATAGGGAACATATCTCATTATATAGACCTGTTTATTTCATTTCTATCTAATTTGTTATTTTTGATACATCATGCCAGTTTAAGAAAATGAAGTATATTTATGGCTTACCTTTTTCTCAGAAAATGTTAATATTAAGCAAGTTTTAGAAAACATCTCAATATGTGTTCAGGTGAACATAAACGATCTCATCTCATAATTGCTGAACATCTGTCCCCAATCTTGGCCCCCATATCTATGACCCTACACCTTGTGTATAAGGTCTGTAGTTGGGGGGTGGAGGGGGGTAGCACAAGGGTTTGATGAGTTGGCATCTTGGATTTCCAAGGTGTGATGAAAATCATACTCTAATCTAGTATGGTGTGATAAAGATCAGTTAAAAGTTCAATGAGATCAAAATGACCTTCCATGTCCAGACATCCTACAATTACTTTTCAATTTCCAAGATTCAATTAAGGGAAATATTTGAGGTTTTCACTGATGAGAATTGATGTACAGAAAAACCTTTCATTTGGAACACCTTTTTGAAAAACAAAGAGTTTCCATTTAGAACCAAGTTCCACTGACTTAAAAGATATTCCTAAATCTCCCTTTGCAAGGAAAACCAGTAAACATTTTGACCAGTTCAAAGAGTGTTCCATATAAACAGGTTTCACTGTATTTTAAATTCAGCTTCAAATGTTTGTGGTTTGTTTCAGGGCAATGCTACGTTACATCTCTATCCGCACTTTGAACCACTTCGCGAAATACCAGGTAAGAACAAGCTTTTAACCTGTATTAGGTCAATGTGACCTTTTGGAATTTTCAAATAAGGGACCATGTTTAGCATTGATATAACTAATTTAATTTTAGACAGGGATGGTGTCCATGTATACACATTGATATTTTGCCAGCTGCTTTACACCTTGATGATTAACGAATCTTGTGAGTTATCATCATTTTGAAAATCTAACTAGTTAAGGAGTATGAGTAAATATGAGCCTCTTCTTCATATAAAGATAACATCAATTCATAGAAAAAATAATCTTGATCTCTGATTGGCTATTGGTGGCAAGTGTGATGTTGAAAAGCCATATAAGGGCATATTACTTCATCAACCGTCCCATACTTTCCTGGAAAACCATAGAAATTAGCCGTGGACGTTAATGATGATTTATCTCTATTGGTTGTTTAAATAACAGGAAAGCGATCATCTGATTGTCTGTGATACCTCATAGGCCTAGGGGTCAATATGTAGGTCTGCTGCAATGGAACATCCAAGAGACATGTTATTGCATTCTCCTTTCACTCAGTTGATAAGTGATTACTACCCCAGATTTTGCTTCAGATTAAGTAATGACACAAAATTTGTTGAATTAATCATTTTTTAAACCATTTTTTACATCTAAAATTTATGCATGATTGTATTATTAGCCTGACATATTAGTTTAATTTTAGTTTAGACATTCCAACAGGCTTTTTATAACCAAAAATGTCGATGGGAAATTGGTTTTCAAAATCCTACTATAAATATCTTAACATGAACTTGTGGCAGACTGGCACGTGCCGTTGAACTTAACCAGTATTATTTAACATGTGATTTTACAGTCACTAGCAAAGCATCTAAATTCTGTATATGAGTCTATTGGTGAGTTTCATGTATCATGAAAAAGGATACGTTATATAATTTGGATCAATAATGGCAAATGTGGATTGTAATCAGCTGTTATAGCTTTGATATATACAGTGAAACCTGTATATCGGAACACCTCTCTAAACTGAACATCTCTCAATGTGAACACTTTTTCTCAGGCCTAAATTTCTTATCTCTCTTTGACTTGCATGTTAATATTGCTTGCACCTGTTATTGTAGAAGAGAGCTTTAATCATTTCCATTAAATCAGTTTATTTTCTCAATTATGTACAATATCATACTTTACACAATTACATATTATTTCACAAATCATTGGAAATACCATTATGTGGCACCTCATACGCCCTCTTGGGGGTCATAGCCACTATAACCTGTAAATATGTTTCATTGATTTTAATAAATAAAATAAAACCTTGAAATCTGAACACCTGCTTATCCTAACACTTATGGCTCCTTGAGGTGTTCAGATTAGACTGGATTTGCTGTATATGTATATATTATGTATGAGCTCATAGTGCTAGTGTCACCACACCCACCCCTTCTAAAGTGTTGACTGATTAGATAGCAATAAACTGGACAGGTAACTTGCTATAAGGGGCCAGCTCAAAAATGTGGGGAAAACATTATGAGACAAGATCTTTCACTTTCCTGTTTTAATGAAGGTTATAGTCAAATGTTGAAATTATATTGAATAAAATTGTTTGGTTTTTTCAGTATTTTTTTATTGATGAAAACGAACTTTATATCTGCCCTTATGAAATAATGATAATATTCGTGAAGGAATTGATGTTTGACCTGGCCCCCATTATCAGTCACCCCTATTATTCGCTAATCTATTTAAAACAAAGTTTTTTTACAGACACTACATCTATTTTACTTTCTTATACTAATCCGAGTAATTCTTTGTGTTAAGAAATGTAAAATTCCAAATTGCTGTTTCTACAGTGTTCATGATGCCAATTTCCAATTCATTTATTTCATTAAAAGAAAGGATGGTGAATTTGCTAAAAAAAAATTTAGTATAAACATTTATGACTTGCTTTTTTAGTCTCTTGAGTAAAGGTCTTTGTTGATTAAATAAGTCTAGGAATATTACAACTTGACAAGTTATTTGGTGTCTTTATATTGAAATCTAATTCAAAGATTTTCTCTTCCAAGTGTAACTGTTCTCATTTATGTATTAGAAAACTTAAAAACAGTTCGAATTTTGCTAAAGGAAAGTCTAGTTTTTAGGGAGGATAAACATTAGTGTATTCAATGTACCATTGATCACAAGAATGCCCAGCTGAACGGTAAATAAATTATGTGCCCACAATTTGATAGCTCCCAGTATTTTGAATCAAACATCTATGAATAGGTGGTGCTGATGGCGGCTTTTCATGAGGAAGCATTTAGAAATGCATAATGCTGCCTGGTGAAGAGCTGTCTTCAATTCCATCACAATCAACATTGATGTCACAATCACTATGGTGATGTCACACTTACTCATAGAAATATATAAAGTGCCTGGTGAAGAGCTGTCTTCAATTCCATCACAATCAACATTGATGTCACAATCACTATGGTGATGTCACACTTACTCATAGAAATATATAAAGTGCCTGGTGAAGAGCTGTCTTCAATTCCATCACAATCAACATTGATGTCACAATCACTATGGTGATGTCACACTTACTCATAGAAATATATAAAGTGCCTGGTGAAGAGCTGTCTTCAATTCCATCACAATCAACATTGATGTCACAATCACTATGGTGATGTCACACTTACTCATAGAAATATATAAAGTGCCTGGTGAAGAGCTGTCTTCAATTCCATCACAATCAACATTGATGTCACAATCACTATGGTGATGTCACACTTACTCATAGAAATATATAACGTGCCTGGTGAAGAGCTGTCTTCAATTCCATCGCAATCAACATTGATGTCACAATTACTATGGTGATGTCACACTTACTCATAGAAATGCATAATGCTGTCTGGTGAAGAGCTTTCTTCAATTCCATCACAATCAACATTGATGTCACAATTACTATGGTGATGTCACACTTACTCATAGAAATGCATAATGCTGTCTGGTGAAGAGCTGTCTTCAATTCCATCACAATCAACATTGATGTCACAATCACTATGGTGATGTCACACTTACTCATAGAAATATATAAAGTGCCTGGTGAAGAGCTGTCTTCAATTCCATCGCAATCAACATTGATGTCACAATCACTATGGTGATGTCACACTTACTCATAGAAATATATAAAGTGCCTGGTGAAGAGCTGTCTTCAATTCCATCGCAATCAACATTGATGTCACAATCACTATGGTGATGTCACACTTACTCATAGAAATATATAAAGTGCCTGGTGAAGAGCTGTCTTCAATTCCATCACAATCAACATTGATGTCACAATCACTATGGTGATGTCACACTTACTCATAGAAATATATAAAGTGCCTGGTAAGAGCTGTCTTCAATTCCATCGCAATCAACATTGATGTCACAATCACTATGGTGATGTCACACTTACTCATAGAAATATATAAAGTGCCTGGTAAAGAGCTGTCTTCAATTCCATCACAATCAACATTGATGTCACAATCACTATGGTGATGTCACACTTACTCATAGAAATATATAAAGTGCCTGGTGAAGAGCTGTCTTCAATTCCATCACAATCAACATTGATGTCACAATCACTATGGTGATGTCACACTTACTCATAGAAATATATAAAGTGCCTGGTGAAGAGCTGTCTTCAATTCCATCACAATCAACATTGATGTCACAATCACTATGGTGATGTCACACTTACTCATAGAAATATATAAAGTGCCTGGTGAAGAGCTGTCTTCAATTCCATCGCAATCAACATTGATGTCACAATCACTATGGTGATGTCACACTTACTCATAGAAATATATAAAGTGCCTGGTGAAGAGCTGTCTTCAATTCCATCGCAATCAACATTGATGTCACAATCACTATGGTGATGTCACACTTACTCATAGAAATATATAAAGTGCCTGGTGAAGAGCTGTCTTCAATTCCATCACAATCAACATTGATGTCACAATCACTATGGTGATGTCACACTTACTCATAGAAATGCATAATGCTGCCTGGTGAAGAGCTGTCTTCAATTCCATCACACTCAACATTGATGTCACAATCACTATTGTGATGTCACAATCACTATGGTGATGTCACACTTACTCATAGAAATGCATAATGCTGTCTGGTGAAGAGCTGTCTTCAATTGATGATTTGCGATCACCAAATGGATTCTGTCTTTTAGTGACGTCACAATTAGGTCAGCCAGCTTTAGATGCTTGATTTTGAGAGATTTTCTTCTATATTTCGTGCTTTATTGATTTATTTTTCACGAAAGCGTTCGATTTGACTAGACATGATTTAGATAGCGTTAAGTGCCCCCCGATTTTGACAAAAACGGGGGGGGGGCGCTTATAGGCATCGATGTTTAGTATGAATTTCACCCAAACTTCGCACATATATAGATATACTCATGATCTAGTCAAATCGGCATACCTGGTAAATATCCGACCCATGGTTTTCATATAAGAAACGACAATATTTTTAGCTCAAAACTGCCACGTGTCCACCATTTCGTGATTCCATCATGTCTAATATCATTTCTATATGACGTCATACCAATAAGACGAAATACGTGACAACAGTATCCATAAACAAAATTCCTGAATTCTGATCGCAAAAGGTCAATTCCATCACATGAAAACTCACCAAAATGTTTCGAATATTCATTATCCCATCGAACGAATTTCGGAGGGATATAGGGAACGCCTCCGTCTGTCCGTCCGTACGTACGTCTGTACGTACGTCCGTCCGTCCGTCCGTCTGTCTGTCCGTCCGTCCGGGCAATAACTCAAATACCGTTGGCCCGATTTTGTTCATATTTTGTACACATATACCCTATGTGTGTAGAAGTTCTGCTCGAAAGCAGATTTTTAAAATGGCCGCTCATTTAAAAATGGCGGCCATTTTAGTGCCGATTTTACTGTAATTTAGGTGCAATATGTAAAACTGTAATAGCAATATGTTTTAAATGTAAAATTATATAGGACATTGATCAAGCTAGAATAGAATGTAGATATTAAAGAAGCACATGGCAGCCATCTTGAAAAATGACGGCCTTTACTCTTTATTTTACGATTTTTGCTGTAACTCAAGTAGTGGAGCGATTTTGTTCATATTTAGTATGTGAATTCTATAAGCATGGCTCACTGTCTAATGACACTTTTGGTAGGAGGCGGCCATTTTGAAAAATGGCCACCATTTTGAAAAATGGCCGCCATTTTAACATATTTTACTATAACTCAAAAAGTAGTGGAGCGATTTTGTTCATATTTGGTTTGTGAATACTATAAGCATGGCACACTGTCTAATAACACTTTTGGTAGAAGGCGGCCATTTTGAAAAATGGCCGCCATTTTAACGTATTTTACTTTAACTCGAAAAGTAGTGGAGCGATTTTGTTCATATTTGGTATGTGAATAATATAAGCATGGCACACTGTCTAATGACACTTTTGGTAGAAGGTGGCCATTTTGAAAAATGGCTGCCATTTTAACGTATTTTACTATAACTTGAAAAGTGGTGGAGCGATTTTGTTCATATTTGGTATGTGAATATTATAAGCATGGTACACTGTCTAATGACACTTTTGGTAGAAACGTATATTTTACTCGGCCTTTACTTGTTATTTTACAATTTTTGCTGTAACTTGAAAAGTAGTGGAGCGATTTTGTTCATATTTGGTATGTGAATACTATAAGCATGGCACACTGTCTAACGACACTTTTGGTAGAAGGCGGCCATTTTGAAAAATGGCCACCATTTTAAAGTATTTTACTATAACTCGAAAAGTAGTGGAGCGATTTTGTTCATATTTGGTTGTGAATGCTAGAAAAAAAAACATATTACTTCTGATGACAACTTGGCTAGTGAGCAACCATTTTGAAAATGGTGGCCTTTCTTATGTGTGTTATTTTATGATATTTGCTATATATTTCGTTTGTAAAAATGCCAGCCATTTCTGTTCGATGGGATTTGCTACGCTTTGGCGTTGCCGTTGTTCTGGTTATGGTCCGCCATTACTACGGTCCGCTGTTATGACATCACACATTACACATATTACAAGGGGCATTGTTCGTGAATATACCCCGGGTGAAATGTTGACTTTGTTTACAGTTTATAGAAGGCGTGAATACAGTCATGTTCGAATGACTCATATATATTGTGTGCCTTGACTTGGATCAAAGCAAATATGACATATGTGATTGATTTTGAAAACACTTGAATTTTAATTACGGGATGATGTTTTATTCTCTGGTATCAGTGCGAAACAAGTAAAAGATATTTGGTATCATGGAACCCAGATATGTTAATAGAAATTTGTAGACCTGAACATGGTTTATGTGTTTTTAATATATTTTGCATTTCACTCTACATGTGCGGATAAAAATAGTACTTAATGATGCTACTGCATTTATGTGGGAGGTTTGATCTAAGATTTCCTCATATTTACTAAGTGCTGCAGTACAAACATACATGAGCTCATATTTTGATTTTAATAAACTTGCAACATCGTTATTACCTTTTGGCATGACCTAAAATGTTGATTCTGATTTTAGATTTCCAATGATTCGGATAAAGTATTTTGTACTTCATTTTATCAGACGTGTTTCAGACATGTTAGGGTCAAAGTACTTAAAGCCATTTAGCTATCTGTATTAGATTAAGATCTTTTAAATCTAATTGGACGCTTGAGATCACATGTTACTGACAAGGCATCATGGGTAATAATCTCCCTGAGATGGAAATTGCACATCAAAGTGAAAAGATAAAAAAATTCAGTATAAAATAGTTCCATTGAGTGGGAATACTGGAAACCACTTCCCATTATATCTGTACCACCCTTCTAGTCAACACAACTCCCAATATAAATCATAGACTATCAGTAAAAATATTTAGTGTGACAAATTTTGGACATCCTACATAATAGCGCTCTTCCTGGCTGGGTTTGATTGGAACGCAGTTAGAGGTGAAATGGATGATTTTGGTCATGGAATCCTAACACAAGGAATTGGTTTAACTAAGGAGAAATTAAGAATGGAACTGGAATACTTTATGACAATTTGCCTTAATAGATTTTGCCGGTAGGTTTTCATTCCAACTCAATATTAGAAATAACAGTATTACATGAATGAAATATATTATAATCATAAAACCCACTAAATATTAAAAATAATATATAGCAACAATTATCAAAATAAGACTGTGAGGAAAATTTTGAACATTATAACCAAATTATAGCAGAATCCTGATGAACATAAACCAGGTAGTTGTTTTGACATTTAAAACGTGCCTCAGCTTGCTTTTATTACAAATCACCATAGCGTATGACCCGAAGAAAATATGAGTAGTTAAAGGGACACCAAAGAACAAAGAGAACGAAATGTTAGAAGCAAACTTAAAGAGAAGTTAAGCCAATGCTCTCCTTTTTCAGTTCCAATTTTAGTCAGAAAAGAGAATCAAAATACTTGACAAAATATAGAAGTTATCAAAGATTTAAGATGAAAAAATATCTAAATTTATATTTATGAAACATTCCTATTTGACAAGGTAATTGCCAAAGAACCTCTTTTAAAATAAGCATAACATATTAAAATACTTCATTTATCCTTCAACTATGTGTCCACTTTCCATATTCTTTATTCTTTTGGTCAGGTATATACTTAATTGATGGAAAATATTTGAAGACAGACATAGACTAATATAAAGTTTGAATATATATATGTTACCCTATATATAGCAATACACGACAGTTACATGATCATTTACTTAGTTAAAGTCTAGTGATAAGATTAGATACGAAAGTTGTAATGTTCTTGAAGTAGAGTGTTTCACAATGGCCTATATACTGCACTATACTATATGAAAGACTGGATAGAAAGTACTGAATCTAATCATATTTGAACTCAATTTTTTTCTTTACTATTATTTGGGAGAATTTTAATCACCTTTTCCCCCATTTTTGCACTTTAAATCCTCAACAACTTCAGCATGTTAGACTTTATCTTGAATCTTCTGGGAGAACTTGTTTGTTTGTTTGTTTGTTTCTTTGTTTGTTTAGAAAAATAAAAGATGTCATAAATTGTCATTGAGGTCTAGTCTTTCATTTTGCTGCTGTCGTTCAATAAACCGAGAGCTGCCAAGTGAAGGGCTGAATCTTTGTGAGGTAACAATATTATGAGGTCATTATTATGAGGTAACAGAGTTGTAAACCAAAGACATTTTAGGAAGAAGCCCCAGAAAACCCAAATTGCTGCATATTGTCACATGGGTGAATGCCAGAACAATTTAAGTAATATAATCACCAGAGCACAGTTACCTTGTATGCAATGTAGCTTTCCACGGAGCAGCTATTCCTTGTTTTAAATGGGAGCTGCCCAGTGAAGGGCCACAGAGTTACAAGAATTTTCTTACATGGGAGTTGCCCAGTGAAGATTGGTCACAGAGCTACAAGAATTTTCTAACAGTGAAGATTGGTCACAGAGCTCCAGGAATCTTGTTTTACATGGGAGTCACCCAGTGACGAGCCACAGAGCTCCAGGAATCTTGTTTTAAATGGGAGCTGCCCATTGAAGGGTCACAGAGCTCAAGGAATCTTGTTTTACAATGGGAGTAGCCAATGGCACAGTGAAAAGCCACAAAGCTCAAGGAATCCAAAATGTTTTTTGCAGAAAAGTTGGTTAAAGTACATGTTTTGTTTTTTATACAGAGGGAACAATGCAGTTCTACAATAAAAAAAACTATGGATAAGTTATGAACTTACCTATAAAAAGTGTTCCATTTCACAGCAAGTTGCTACAAAAGCAAGCTTTTATGTATGATCTTGTAGCCTAGTAGGACAGTCAGGAGTGTCATTTTATAAGAGGTTCAGTTTCCATACATGACATAAATTTCAGCATTTTTGTTACCTCCCAGACATTGTCTTCTGTCCTAACATGTCCATGACGTTTCAAGAGAACTTTGTTAATTTTATCATTCTACTTTGTGCACTTTCAGGAGTGACCGACTATGTCGCAACAGAAATCTCAACTTCGAAGCAGAAGAAGTTCAGTCTGGTGACATTTGTAGATTCACCTGGACTTGTAGATGGAGACATGAAATATCCATTTGATGTCAACCAGGCAATTGCATGGCTCGGTAAGAAACAGTAGTCTGGAGGAAAGAACGCTTCTGTCTGTTATATATCAATGGACTAAGATTTTCGACATCTAAAAAGTCACTTGACTTTTTTGCAAAAAAACTTCCAAAAAGTAACAGTCGCATGAATTCACATTGTCGTACTTACAAAATGATCCACCGCCTAACTTATGCACCATCAAACTCGGTAATATTGTACACGTAACTATTAATTACCATATATTCCCATAGAAAACTGGGCTTGCTTTTCAACATTTCAAGCAAAAATTCTCTATGGAGCTTTTGTTTTTCTGACGTAATTTCTTCTAAGAAATCGGTGACGTGATAGGTTCAGTTCATCATATTTCGAAAGGGGTGCCATCTATTTAGAATATTAATTTTCATCTTGTCCAGTCCTATATACAACCTGCCCTTATCCTTTTCGCTTGTAAAACCGCGTAGTAATGTTGAAATTATAGAATAGATTCTCTGAGAGTGGCGACATGTCTGCATCTCTACCATTTTGCATTTGACACCCCTCGTTTTGGGCGAGTCCAAGTAAACCGCACATCCGGGTAATTAGAAAAGGGACATTTTTTTTTAAAAATCGAGCGGCAACGAAGATACTTCTGGTCAAACTGAGTTTATGACGAAACTTATGAAAGAATCAATAAAAGGTAAGTGGTATACATTAGGCGCATGCCAAAAATTAAACGTGGCGCCAATTTGAAACTTCAGAATGCTTTCTGTGATTCAAAATCACAAAAAAGTCTTTTTAGATGTCGAAAATCTTAGTTTCATTCATATTTTAAATGCATATGCATGATGGGAATTAAAGTTCTGCCCAAAAGCCAGGGACACTTGATATGTTAATGCATGGGAACATGATACATTTTGAAAATCAATCCCATCAATTGGTGGCCATTTTGAATAAGATGAGTTTTGTTACACCCTGGTGTTGCCATTGTTTAGATGAAGATTTATGTTCTCAATTAATTTTGCAGGTGACTTGGCTGATCTGATATTTGTGTTCTTTGATCCTATTGGTCAAGCTCTATGTAAACGTACCCTGAATCTGGTGGAGACCCTCAATGAGAAACATGCAGAGAGGATGAGGTTTTATCTCAGCAAGGCAGATGAGGCGGGCCATGAGAGTGATAGACAGGTGAGTGGGTGGGGCATTAAAGTTAAAGACAGGTGAGTGGATGGGGCTTTAGAGTGATAGACAGGTGAGTGGGTTGGGCATAGGAGTGATAGACAGGTGACTGGGCGGTGTATGAGAGTGATAAACAGGTGAGTGGATGAGGCATGAGAGTGAAAGACAGGTGAGTGGGTGGGGCATGAGAGTGAAAGACAGGTGAGCGGGTTGGGCATGGGAGTGATAGACAGGTGAGTGGGTGGGGCATGAAAGCGATAGACAGATGAGTGGGTTGGGCATGAGAGTGATAGACAGATAAGTGGGTTGGGCATAGAGAGTGATTGACAAGTAGGAGGGTGAGGCATTTGAGTACAAATGTGATAGTGAAGTGGGCATTGAATCAGATTGATGGAAAGGAAAGCTGTCACAATAGATAGGCCATAAAATATAATATAGACATTAGTGTGAGTGGGGCATGAAGGTTGAAAGATCCACATGAGAGAGGTCATAATTACAGAGTGACATACAAATAATAGAGTTCCATTTGCAAACAAAACTTCTAAAAATTCTAAAATCAAATGCCATACAGTGGTCAAAGTTTATTTTATATTTTACATATGAATAATCAACAGCAATCATTTAAATATTTCAGAGAGTTATGATGCAGATTGTCCAAGAACTTTGTAAGAGACCTGGACTCAACAAGACTGGATTTGACATGCCAACTATTTATATACCAAATCCATCTGGAAAAGTAAGTGCAATACCATATGTTATACGATTTTGCAATCCCATGTTTGAATATGATTTTGCAATCCCATGTTTGAATATGATTTTGCACTCCCATGTTTGATTACAATTTTGCAATCCCATGTTTGAATACGATTTTGCACTCCCATGTTTGAATACGATTTTGCAATCCCATGTTTGAATATGATTTTGCAATCCCATGTTTGAATATGATTTTGCAATCCAATGTCTGAATATGATTTTACAAATAAGGACTGTCATAAAGAGGGTGTTTTGGAATTTTTGATTTTAATCTGAGAATTTGTGATTTCAATGTAAGAATTTCAGATTTCAGCCTGAAAGTTTTCATGAATGTTCCTAGTTTCAATAATTATGATAGTTTCAGATTTCATTCTAAAAAACTGTAATCATTTCATTTCAGCCTAGTCGCTGTGTGAACCAGATAGAAGAAGTTTGTAAAGATGTTGAAAAGACGATCAATCAGACAATCCAGAATACTCTAAACACACTGGAGAAAGACTGTGAGAGTATATCAAGCATTATTGATAAAAAGATTAGGGAAGACAGGTAAGATTAAACATTTGAAATTAGGTATGAGTCTGCTAGTTAATATACTCCCGAACAAAAGTTTGAAAATCATAATTTTCCTCCTGACCATGTGTAAAATCTTTGGTAAATGTTTGGCAAATTCATCAGTCATTACATTGTATGACTGTCTGTAATTATTTGAAATCAATTTTCAATTTCAATTTCAATTCATTTATTACTAATAATATATATAGCTTACATAATTAGACATAGTAGGTGGCATCAATGCTGCTAAACCCAATATAAAAGGATAATGAAATTGTTATTTGGAAACCAATTAGTGCTGACTTGATAATGTGAAATCATGAAAAATTGGCAGTTTAAGCAAGACAAGACTGAAAATAAGCATATTCTATAACCTACTTCCAGTGAGGCGTGTTCATACAACTTCCGAGCCAGAAGCAAGGGATTCTGTTACCTGTGCCTCGGTCTTGTATTACCCATAATTCTTGCCATCAACTTCCTCGCAAGCAACGCAAGTAAAGAAATGCTCACCAACACATTAGGTGCAGCAGGCAGGGAACAACTCTATGTTTATATGGTAAGCTATTTTATTGTTAAAGTGGTTGTTTACGTTAAGAGCAAAATAGAATTCATTCACATGGATTTAGGCAACTTGCAAACATTCCTAAGAAAAGACTTGAACAGAAAACTGCAATTTCTGTTAAAGGACAACTGAAATAGCTTTTCTCAACTTGCAGCTACAAAAATGCGGTTTTCTCCATTGTAAGCCCAACGTAGAGTTCTTGCGATAGCCATTATAAAATAGATGTTAGATAACGAAATAAAACTAACTGATCAATCAAATTGGCCCCCAGGTGATTAGTAACGTCATATACAAAATATAGCTTTGGTTTATTGGTTCCTTAGTAATCACAACGTCACGGCAACCATAGGATTGTTGTGTAAACAAATAACAAAACATTTTGGCATTATGACGTCATGATCTATAATGGACCAAAATGGGCCACGTGGGGACCAGTGAGAGATCACGTGGGGGCCAATAACGTCACAACCAATTTGAATATTGCTTATTAAGCAGCTATAACGATCGTTAGAGTGAAATAATTTGCACACTACTGATGAGGAAACTTGTCCAAATACATTTATCAAAAAATTATATTGATTCCTTAAGGTTAAAAATACCATTTCATATCTGCTTTAATAAGATAATTTTTAATACTTTTGATTCTTGCTATTAATTTTAAGTTATTATTTGTGGTATACTTTAGTAAACTAAAAAAAAGATAATATGAAATAAAAGATTTTGATTGAACACTTTATTTATCCCATTCCAGTCTCCTGTTCGTAAGATGTGGTCCATGATACCAGAGGCCTACCACCTTCATGTGCTTGGGGCCTTCATATTTGTATCTCTATTGCTAGTCGTGCTGGGAAGATGGTCTTCCAGGTAAGTACAGTAGCACCAGCAAATGTCGGGGAGGTTTGAAAAAAGGCCAAAAAGGACCTACGATGTGTGATTATTTCAAAATGATAAGCCATCGGGGAAATGTAAGGAAAAGTATCAGACTTGAAAGAGTAAAAGTTGTTATATCTGTTGGTATCAATAATATACCATATACGGATTCAGTGGCGGTCCTGTGAAGATGAAACAAAATTTATATTTTTGCCTGGATTGCGGAGGAATTTCATTGTGAAAAGGTTGCAGAATCCCCAATTCATCACCAACAGCTCTTGTCTGTCCATCCTATACATTAATAAATTTTAAATTTCAACACTGACATCAAATACAATTTTAAATGTCTTCTGATCCCTCATATTGCATTGATAATCTTAATCTCTGTTCCAGAGCTAAATCTACGCTATCCAGGAAACAGAAGAGGATCCTAAAGGAAAACCAGGAGTATGTCCAGAATGTAGTCAAAGGGAAAAAGGTAGGAATGCTGGTCATATACCTCCTTTGTTGAAATAATCTATTCTATATTGGTTTTATATGGGTTTTATCTTCAAATAGTTTCAACTTCTTCAACATTTGAGGCTATTATTTAAACAATCAGCTTGAGTTAAGCTTGGTATCAGGGATGTAGAAAAATATATATATTTTTTTTTATTTCAAAGAAAAAACATGTTAAAGCAATCGCAAAAAGCAATTACAATACAGTTACATGTTAAACATACATTTTACAGTTTTACAATACAGAAAAATATTTTTAGCCTCAATTAAGTATTGCCTCATCTCATTATTTAAATTGGCCTCTCCTAATATGGAATCTGACCATGCCATTGGCTCACGTTATACAATTTGTTCACAATATTTTATAGCTTGAAATCCTACAGCAAATCTTCTAAGATGGTTTGTCAGTCAATACACATTAACTTTCAATGTGTTTCATTTCTCTAAAAATACAGTTACATGTCTCATATTCAAGTTCTGATGTTCAGTTTTCATTCTGTTGTTAAATATCTTATGCTACACATGTTAATACACCAAAATTGCACTTTTTATTTGTAGCATAACATTGATCAGAAATAAGACCTCATTATTATTATCTCGTTTCAAAATATAGTTTTTCTCTTACTTTCTTTCCGTAAAGAATGTAACTTATAAGTTATAATGTATCGCCCAAATAGCACTTTTCTGATTGGACTGAAGCATCCGCAACGAATTGTCACTCTGGAACGAATTGTCACTCTGTAATGAATTGTCACTCTGTAACGAATTGTCACACTGTAACAAATTGTCACACTGTAACGAATTGTCACTCTGTAACGAATTGTCACTCTGTAACGATTGTCACACTGTAACCATTTTCAGTTGGTGACCTTTTATCACATTGATGTTAATGCCTTGTGAGCATCTGTAACAAATTGTCACACTGTAACCACTTTCAGTTGGTGACCTATTATCACATTCAGGGGCGTAGCCACATATACGCAGAATACGCATCCGCGTACTACTGAGAGTCAAAAACCAAAAGTGTAAATTGAAATAAATCATATATTTAATTCAATAGTGTTGTTATAGTGTTATGTTTTTAATTGTCAAACAAGTGATCAGAGTTTATTACCGTTTATTATCGTAGAATAGCACCTAGAATCGCTCAGAACGCCCAAAAATAAGCCCAAAAATCCAAATTTTTCGGGGGGCATGGCCCCGGACCCCCCTAGTTTGGCTCGGCCACCGGCCTCGCGTACCTACGCCACTAATCCTGGCTACGCCCCTGACATTAATGTTAATGCCTTGTGATATGGTGACCTTTTATCACATTAATGTTAATGCCTTGTGATATGTGAATTCATACCGTATATTCTTTCATGTTTTCCAGCAATCCCTCTATCAGCAATATCTCCAGCAGAGTGTGGCTGAGCATGATCTCTAACCTAACAGTGCTATAAATGAATGGATCCTCAATCCTCTACAGTGCTATAAATAAATGGAACCTCAATCTGCTATTGGGCTTTAATGAAATGACAGATCACATTACACAGGGGTTTCATTTGCATTTGACAACAGGTTCTTCATCTCTGGATATTGTTACCAAAATCAGCCTTTTTAAGGAATTTCAGTGTAATATTATACAATTATGGTGCCTGTTTTCTTGATTTGCCTGTTGTCTGAAATTCTAATGAAACCCCTTTTACCAAGATATATAATATTCAAGATATGGTTCATGGCCTATACTTACCTGAACTGTATAAGTGCATAATTGAAAGACACTTATGATCTCCTAGGCATAGTTAGAAATACTCTCCAGAAGGATTAAGGAAATCCATAGGTGGGCTAATATGATGAAGTCCATGTTTTAAAAAACATATTGTAATGCATGCTTGTGTCCTGGTATCACCATTTACATTTTTCTTTTTTTTAGAAATTCATGAAACGGTATGAAATTCAGTTACAGCTTATTAAATCAGAAACATTATAGAATCAAATAATATTTGAAATAATGAAATTTTAAATTTGCATATTTTACCCTGGACTTGCAATTTTACTTGAAAATATGTCAAATTTGTTTTATATTTAAATAAATAAGATGAATCAAATTAGGCGATACATTACATAATCAAACACTGAAAGCTAATAAAATAAATACCTGTTTTGAAAATTGGAAATCTTTTTGCTAGAAGTGTTCTACTGTTAATCAATTTTAAATTATTTCTAGGACAACTGAACCCATATTTTATAAATCCCAGATTGTTTTGGTGAAAGTTTTAGAGGTTGAGGGTAGAGAGTGCATATAAGTATTTATAGAATTGTAACCAAAGAGATTGCAATGAAAAGGCAGCATTTGTACAAAGATTGAAAAACATTGTATGTTTTAAAACTCCTAGTGTTAATCACTATGTAAAATGTACAATTATTTTCATATGTAATAATAAAATTGCTATATAATATTAATGTTGAGAAATCAACTATTGACTTTTTTTGTTGAACAAACAACCATCGAATGTTTGTGTGTTGAAGGAACAACCATTGAATGTATTTTTGTCAAACAAACAACAATTAAATGTTGTATGTTGAATAAACAATCATTGAATGTATTTTTGTCAAACAATCAACCATTGAATGTTGTGTGTTGAACAATCAACCATTGAATGCTCTGTGTTGAATAAACAATCATTGAATGTTTTTGTGTTGAATGCACAACTATTGAATGTATTTATGTCAAACAATCATCCATTGAATGTTGTGTGTTGAACAATCAACCATTGAATGTTGTGTGTTGAACAATCAACCATTGAATGTGTGTGTTGAACAAACAACCATTGGATGTTTTTGTGTTTAACAATCAACCATTGGATGTGTTTGTCCAACAAACAATCATTGGATGTTTTTGTGTTGAACAATTAACTATTGAATGTTGTGTTGAACAAACAACCATTGAAAGTATGTTTGGTTAACAAACAACCATTGAATGTTTGTATGTTGAAAATATAACTATGTAACATGTTGAACAAACAACTTTTAACAGTGCTGAACAAATAGGCATGTCGTATCTGTGTTGAACAAGCAAGCAACTAATGATAGTGTGATTGACAACCAAGCATGGTTTATTTTAACTTTAAGGCAGCTAGATTGGTTTCAAATAAACAATGCAAATAAAATGGAATAGCCTAATATTTTAATTGAATGGTTCTGTTCATTGCTTAAAGAAAGGGTCCTAGTTTATTTACCTAAGTAATCAGTACAGTACTTCAGGTAATTTTGAATGATACTGATTTCATGAGTTTATGAAAATTCACATTATCACCCTGCCCCTTCCTCCATGATTAACCTAGAATTTGGGAACATCAAGAATCAAAAACACAAAATGTGAAAATAAAAAAGTGTGAAAATTACCAGGAGTGTGTACAGTACTCTAGACATCATCATTTTTTTGGTCGATTCAGAATGTGGTATTTTTGCCCCATAAGGTGTATGGGATGTAATGTTTTGACCACTATTACCTTCTGTAATTGCCACAATGATTCTTGCTATTTAATGATTCATTCACTTGTAAATTGTCCTCTTGTAGTCTTGATCCAGTCTTCTATTATTATTAGCTCACACGGGTGAGACGAAGATAAATGGTTTAATAATGCCACCATCAAGAACTAGTGGCACGTTGTTATAGCCAGCAAATAATCAACATCTGTAATTTGTAATTTTTATGTCACCACCACTACAAGTGGTGACATATTGTAATAGTCACCAACTTTTTTATCGATGCCAATTGACATTCTGTGGTAGGTCGGCGTTCGGTGTCTGTAACAAATGGCAGGTAGTAACATTTCGCATGTAAATGCCCTGTTATACTTCATCAGGTGGTGACATTGTTGAGATTGTTCAAGACTGAGTAACAGTATCTAGTAAAATGAAATTGATTTATTTTCAAGAGATGAGTACATGTGAATACTGTCTATGTCATATATCACACACTTCTAGTAAACATTTGGGCAGAACCAGTTGTCGGCACATTTTGGGTGATAGAAAATATTTCATTTTTTGCTCAAAAAGGATAATAAAGATGTGTTTTAAGTTTGCAGAAAGGGGTACTGTGTTTAGATTTGTGAACAATGAAATTCAATTAAATGCTTTGACTATGACTGAATATATATCAAATCAATTAAATGCTTTGACTGTGAGTGAATATATATAAAATCAATTAAATGCTTTAGACTGTGACTGAATATATATCAAATCAATTAAATGCTTTGACTGTGAGTGAATATATATAAAATCAATTAAATGATTTGACTGTAACTGGATATATATAAAATCAATTAAATGCTTTGACTGTGACTGAATATATATAAAATCAATTAAATGATTTGACTGTGACTGGAAATGTATAAAATCAATTAAATGCTTTAGACTGTGACTGAATATATATCAAATCAATTAAATGCTTTGACTGTGAGTGAATATATATAAAATCAATTAAATGATTTGACTGTGACTGGATATGTATAAAATCAATTAAATGCTTTAGACTGTGACTGAATATATATAAAATCAATTAAATGATTTGACTGTGACTGGATATGTATAAAATCAATTAAATGCTTTAGACTGTGACTGGATATATATAAAATCAATTAAATGCTTTAAACTGTGACTGAATATATATAAAATCATTTAAATGCTTTGTCTGTGACTGGATATATATAAAATCAATTAAATGCTTTAAACTGTGACTGAATATATATAAAATCAATTAAATGATTTGACTGTGACTGGATATGTATAAAATCAATTAAATGCTTTAGACTGTGACTGGATATGTATAAAATCAATTAAATGCTTTAGATTGTGACTGGATATATATAAAATCAATTAAATGCTTTAGACTGTGACTGGATATGTATAAAATCAATTAAATGCTTTAAACTGTGACTGAATATATATAAAATCATTTAAATGCTTTGTCTGTGACTGGATATATATAAAATCAATTAAATGCTTTTAACTGTGACTGAATATATATAAAATCAATTAAGTGCTTTAAACTGTGACTAAATATATATAAAATCAATTAAATGCTTTGACTGTGACTGAATATATATAAAATCATTTTAGTCACCATGTTCTGCGTTCAATACCCGTTACACTTTTTTTGAAATTGCAAACATCAAGTTGGTTACATTCTGTTTTAGAAATGTATTTTTATTAATGTTAACTCTATCAAATTATATCTACTTTGATGGAGACCCAGTACACTGGGGATCAACTGGAAACGAAGACATCCAGTGTAAGAATTTGGTAAGATTGTTTGTTTCCTTGATTTTGTCACCTCTATCCATCAAATTTTAACTTTATGTTTGGCCTGCATGTAGTGCATAGGTTCTAGTTTTGAAATATGATTACATCTCGGAAATAGATGAAGTAATTACGATATTTACAAATTAGTTCCCTCGCATAGGAAACGAAGACAGCTTTTCGTTTAAAGCAATGATGCGAATACATTTTTATTTGCAACGAACGTAGTAATATGGAGGGGCACATTTGCAATTGGAATCATATTGTAGATGTCTCTGAGTGGTGAAACTCTTTGTTTCCCCTTTCGTTTCATGCTTTACAAACATATGTACTTTCTTCGTTTCTCTGAGAAAAAGGCTTCGTTTCCTTACGCAAAAGAATCGTTTTGTAATAATCCAAACAAATAATGGATATATGCAACATTTGTAAAGAATAACCTTATTTTGAAACCTGAATTTCAAGGATAAAGGTGATAAAGTCGAGAAAACAAAAATTATTATCAACCGGCTGTGCTGAAACGAAGACATCGTGTCTTGTCTCCAGTTGATCCCTGGTGCAGCACCTAATATAGATTAATGTTTCTAGGCACCTTCAAAAATTATCTTTAGAATTCAAACCAAATAAGATGTCGGGCGTTGAAGATAAACTCATTCCATAGTCTGCAGTCATTAATTTTAATAAAAACAGGTATTCTTTTTAATAGGAGTAAAGTGCGTTCAGTTTCTTCATGTTAAGTAAATATAATCTAAATTTCTAGTTTTTGTTTTTTAAAAGAGAGATACCAGTGGTTTCAGTAACTTTGTGTACAAGGGGCAGATGAAAAATACAAGAGGCGGCATTCAAAATAACCAATTTTACGCTCCCGACAATGCAAATTCTTGTTATTTTAGAGTCCATGGACTGAAAGAAAGATGTCCAAGGTTTGTCAAAGTCATTTCCACGTGTGACGTGGCAAGACATGGGCTCCACAAAATAACACCTGGAACTGTGGAATGACTAGGGCAACTTATATAGAATGTCATTTACCTTTTATAAGATAACTTACCCTTACACAGGTTGCATTTCACAAATCCAAATGCACCCGTTGAATTGAACACTTTTAATAGAAATCAAAATCTAGAATTGTCATTATTAAAATGAGAGTGATGTATTAATAGATGATTCACTTGTGATTATGTGTATATCAGATTCATTTTAGTTTTTACCGCCTCCAGACATTGCCAGAAATGGTGACATACAGGGTGTTCCAAAAGTAACAGGACTGGTGCCGGTATTTTGTTAAATATGCACCAATTGTCTTCAAAATTTTACATAATGTACCTTCATGTTTTGTCACTAAAATTGCCGAATTAGATAATTATTGTCGAAATTGATTTAGAAATCGGCCGATGACTAATCGGCGCATATGTGGCCAAGGCATTAGAGAGAGACCGAGGTGGGAGATATCCCCCTCCCCTCTACACCAAACTTGTTCTCACTACGTTTTCGAAATTTGCCTGAAAGGCCTCCTCACACATTATTAAGGAAAACATATCTACACATTTTGCGCATTTAACCATTTGATAACATATTGTGGATCTAATCTTAATTTGTTAATGTGAATACCTTCATTTGCATGGAAGACTTTGATAAAATCCTTTAATGATGATTTTTGTTAGAAAGCTGATGTTTGGCTACTTCGAAATTCCAAATTGAACAGTCTACTAAGAATACCATGTTGTAAATATTGTTTTCAATATGTCGAGCTAGGACTGCTCAAACAAATTCGCTTTTTGTAGCTACAAGTATTTAATTTCAATAGATGATAAACTTCTCAATATAAGAAATTACCCTCATATAAGACATTGTTGCAAGGTGTGTTGCAATGAATGTGGCACCCCGCATTCCCGGGCCCGCATTATGTATTCTCGAAGAAAGCCATCATGATAAGCCATGACATCTCATTTCTTCTCAGCCCTGTGTTTCAGGTGAAACAGAAAGATGCCATGAGTATCAGAATGGAAGAAAGCATATATTTGCATTGATGGTGTATAGATAGTTATTTTATATAGTGTTTCTAGTTGTACGTGGAAACCTATTCTTACCAGGAAGAATATTGCAACTTTTTTCAAGATCCTAAAGTTGCAATTCTCGTTATTGTGTTTCATTGTAAAGACGCACCTGTGAAAATGCGTCGCTTGTACAAAGGCGTAGTTCTACATAAATTTAAGATACACTTTTTTAAACTTGTACGTGAACGTGTAGAATTATGGACCTGGTGGATTTTTTCTCCCTTTTGTACTGTTAATACTTGAGTATATAAAGGTATACATGTCCCAGCTTTTGGTAAGTGGGGGTCAAACCTCCTCCCCCCATCCACACATACACTTTTTATCATGCTTAAGTAACTTCGCATTGTAATTACAAGGGTGTTATAAACGAGACACCAGGATGATAATGTCGGGGTACAATATATTTTGAGAAAATTAGGGCCCAAATCTTGAGAAAGAGTCGAAGGCATGCGAGGCGAATTCTGGAAACTCGGGTTCGGGAAAGCGGGGTTCACTGTTTGGTTCCGTTGACACCTGTGCGAAACTACATTCATAATTTATCCGACAGTCGCTTTGATAATGTTTCTTTATCTCGTCTGCGACTCGATAAAGAGGAATTATTAAATCTCATCAAGAATGGACGATCTTGCACAGGTACTCATATAAGAACCTCTATATCTTTTTAACACCAATATATAACGGACACACCATGTTAAAAATAAAATGTTATATCTAATGTGCTAATTTAATGATTTAGCATATCGAAAATATTTTCAACCTAAGTGACCACATCGTGACATCACTTAGGTGGCAACATTTTTCAATGTCAATCTTTTCTAAATATGCTAAACAATAAACCAATTTTGACTGTCTAACCAGGTTAAAAGGATGAATATGTTTTTAATATTAGTTTACCATTGGTTTCTATGAGAATTAAAATTTTGAAATGCATCTTTCCCTGAACCACTTTCATGCATGGATGAGTTCATTGCTCGCTCACCTATCAACCAATTTTCTTGATTTTGTCGGCAAAAGAACAAGTGAGGATGATTGCTATACATCGGTGTGAATTATCGCTTTAAAGGATTAGTGTGACCTCTTAAAGTTAGTTTTGAATAAATTCACGATATTTTAAACAAAAAGTCCTTCAAAAACATTTTTGAAATTAATAAAAAGTTTCACATTTCACGCTTTGATAACATTGGATAAGACAAAAATATAAGCCAAAGTGGTTTAAACTTTATATGGGGCCTTTAACTGATTAATACAATTTTACACCCATTGGAAGGACTGTACTTACCCTTTGCATTCGTTTGACTTCACTTCTTAAAAGAGAGCTTCTTCGTCTTCAGTAGTTTAACTAGACTCTGCACGCACTGACGCAGGGTAGACTGTACTGTGACTGGTTGGACAGAGTTGTATCAATCATACATGTAACTGCATGTCCAGTGAAAAATAACCAACTCTGATTATACCAAAGGTTGGAATTTGAATTATCATGCACATGATAGTGGTCAGATAGTGATCTAAAATCCATAGCCCAAACAGGTACAAAATTGGACGGTGTTTACTACTATAATGAGATCAAGTGATCCTTACGATTATAGTGAGTTCCATTGCAGTTCGAAACTGAGGTACAAATCATAGACAAGGAAGTGCAAAACAAGATCGCTGAATAAAATAAAGGATAGTCTATAGAAGACTTATATTTTCCCCCAAAACTTAGACAATATTTGACTTCTAACAAACGGCGAATTATCGAAAACAAACGGCGATTTCGGACACTCGCCCCCTGCTATTGAAAGCCCAGGATGCGGTTGCTGATGCGTTTTAGCTGCAAATCATTGGAAGATAAAGGTGATATCTTTTATTTTGACACATTTTGCAGTGATGTCCGAAAGTTTTTTCTCGTTTTACCAGTTTCTTTCAAAGTAACTTAATATTCCATACTTTTAACAGGGTGAAAACAGAATATCATCCAGGTCGAGTTAGCTGTTTTAAAAATGAAAATTGATTGATAAACACATTGCATTATTGACCTCTCCAGAGTTTGACTGTAAGTAAAAATCATATGTCTGCACTATAAACCCTGGACTACCTCATTCATTACATGGTCAATAATTAAAACTATTGTTTGCTCATTGGAAAATCAAGAACAAGAATTTAGAATGAGGTGATCGCATATAATAGCAAACATTCTTGTATTTTAGCTCAAAATACCCAGGAGCAGCAATAGGACCCACATAATTATTGAGGTGATCATTTTGAAGGAACAATTAGTTTAGTTTGATAGTAAGTATGTTTTATAGTATTATATTTTGAGGAGCAAACAATCATGATAATCAAAAAGATTTAAACATGCGTCAGTTTTGGTTTTGTGTAATAATCTAAACGAGAAGCATTAACTGGTAAACATTAAAATGACATATGAAAAGCCCTCTATGCTGATTTTTATTGGCATCGGTAGTAAATATTGATTAACATGTACATGTACTTGTATTTGAAAGTACTAATTCATCACTTTAAAGATAGTGTCTGCTTTTACCCTACAAATCCTCCGTCACGAATGATCACTCACTGGTACAGATGCAGAGCGCTCAATTAAAGGCCCTGTGCAAAGTTTTAAAATATATTCATATTTTTTAGCCATTCGGATTATTTTTCATCCAGTTGAAATAAAAGTTGTTGGTCATTAAATTTTCAAATATTTGAATTTTCCTTCTGTATTATTTATTTTATCTTTAGTTTCACATATGACATCTTGATTACATTGGGTAAGACTATCGTATTATTAGCAGCGTATTGTTGACAACGTAACAGGGTCTTTAACAATTGTTTAAGGAGTGTATTCGACGATATTACACCTGCTCTGAGGTCTATATTACGATTCGAACATGAAAACCCAGCGTTATGACGTCACACATTACACGTATTACCAGGGGTATTCTTCGCGAATATACCCTGGGTGAAATGTTGACTTTGATTACAGTTTATAGAAGGCCTGAATACAGTCATGTTCGAATTGAATTTACGTCATAAAAATGTTCCTTATCTGTCTGTAAACAACTTAATTATTTATGTTGTCAATAATTCTCCCTTACTAAATGTAACGTCCCTTATACCTATTTATTACAGGTCGCGCGTGTATACTATTGTTGCCTGATTTATATCAAAAACATTGACTTTTGTACGTTGGTTACGATGCGCCTTTTTAATAGATCTCATATCTTAGAAGGGTATCAGTTCAAAAAAATACTAGATGACCTAACATATTTTGCCATGCACTGCGCCTATTCATTTGGCAATTCAGTTGTAAACTTTCTCTTCAAAAAATAAATCTTCCAGATTTGTTCGATTTTCTTGCAGAGATCGCCTACTTACCCTCCGTTCATTTTGTCCGATCACCGGACTTGTGAAAGAGCGCTAGAGGTTAAAGATTCTCGCAATCTTTATCCAATCAGCGTTTGCGATGTGTGTCGGCTCACGTATAAAAGGCGAATCCAACTCAAATCCATGCAGGGGTGTATGAGGTACTCGAATAGGAAAGAGCTCGTGAAATCTGAATTCATATGCACATGGTCAATGTTTACACATGTTTGGAGTAATTGAAGAAAATGTGATATGGGTGTGGTTCCGGATTTGAAGTCATTGCTGGAAAATATGATTTTAATACGTGAAATTATATCTATAAATACAGCACTAAAAATAATAGTACACATGAATAACATGTATGATTGTGTCCAGAAATGTTTGAAACCCTTACAGAAAATTCTGTCTGCATTTTGTCACCATTGCTCTTTCTTCCCGCATTCTAGTGCTGTTTGAATGAATATATTAATTAATGTATTTCTAGCTAAAATATATCACTTTTTTTTATAAACCACAAACATTTAGATCATAAAAAATTATTCAATACTTGAGTGAGCACGATATGCAAGGGTTACTAAGTTGACACAGTAAATGACCACTGATATTGTGTTAGTCCATGCACACAGCGTATTCTGCTAAACACATTTCACGGTGTATAACCCAAACGCTCCTACATGCACGACGGAGCGTTTCATTACTGAAATTAAACAAAGAAACGCTCCGGAGTAGGAAAACTGACTGGCGGGAATGATGAGCCGTCTGACGATTTCCCCAATAATGGGAATAAGAGGTATGAGTTACATATTTCGAGTATACCATTCGATGGGTGTGATATTCATGTTGTACTTGGCTGGCTGTTGACGTTGGAAGCAATTAGGAACAGCTGTACGAAGCAGTATAGTTATCAAAATTCAAAAACGTATTTGTCATTCTACCGGTCAAAACCCCTTTTGTCGATACATGTGATTAGTTGAGCTAAGATTAGAGCACCAACGTATATTTTAGTCAAATTCCAATGCTTCAACGCACCATACATTATCGTAATAGTGATTTGATGACCGAAAATCCAGTCTTTAAAATGATGACATTCTCATATTCAAGAAACGCTCCGATCTGGTTAATACAGTGAACTGGAAACGCTCCGGTAGTCTAGATCAGTTAAGGAAATATATAGCTTGCCTTTTCTTTTCAGGAAGAGAAAGAAAAGATCTATTATAGCCTTGGCATCAATAGAAGAAAGATTAATTCACATTTTTCTATAGTTTTATGATTTAGCACATATGTAGGCATGACATCATCTAATGTAGGCTTAAAGGGGTATTCCTTGACACACCATCTCTGTCCTAATATGGTAGCTATAACCATATACATACTTTGCAAGTTTATCAAAAAACAGAAAAATGTTTTGAAATGGTCAATATTGATCACTTAAAAATGTAGTGCTCAATTCCAGTAGGCTGCCATCTTTTAAAATTTCACTCAGGAAGTGATGTCATCGACTCTCAACTTTGCATATAACATTAGGTAAGGAGCTATTAGAATTACTAAACCAGCTGAATACTTTTTTCAATTTGGTCTATGATTAAAATCCTTTTGATGATCGCTTCCTTAGTTCTAAGTTGACAACTCCTGAAAATATTTTTACACAGAAGATAAGGGCTTCTTGTTTAGAAGTGATTTTGTACTTCTTTCCTATACTGTTATAGGCAAGGTTATAACAGGTGAGAGTCGATGACATCACTTCCTGAAAGAAATCTGAAAATATGGCAGCTTACTGGGAATGAGTACTACATTTTTAAATGATCAATATTGACCATATGAAAAAAATTTCCTGTGTTTTGCTAAATATGTAAAGTATATATATGATTGTAGCTACCATATCAGGAGAGAAATAGTCTGGCAAGGAATGTTCCTTTAAATCAGCTAGTTGCACGTTTAGCACCACCAGGTTCAGACGTTTCAATTTGCCTAACAAGTACAACACGTTTTTGAGAGATAGATTCGATTCGAAACTCTTCTCTAATAATCTGAAAATTATATCAAAACAAAATGGTAAGAGCGTTTCTAAAATTGTTTTCTAAATCGACGGAGCGTTTCGAGGAAAACAAGCGATTTCTCGAGAACAAGTAATGGATTTGGACTGGGATTTTAGGAAATGAGAATATACGAGTTTGTGATCTACTACTTGAACAGAAAGATTAACGTTTTCATAGAAATACTAGTTTAATTCGTAATTTGTGGTCAAATCGTCATCTTCAGATTTGTTCGATCTACACTACGGAGCTTTGATCAAGCAAATAACAGTTTACCACCAGAAGTTGAATAAATCAGATCTTTGCTCACGGCATTGTTCATCGAATGGTACATAATATTAACGAGAGGAACAATACCTACGGTCATAGTGGAATCTTCATAAGCCGCCATTTTATTTCGCTCCGGAGCGTTTCCGCGTAAATGAAACGCTCCGTCGTGCATGTAGGAGCGTTTGGGTTATATACCGTGCATTTGCTAACACCCCCCACTTTCATAGTGAATTGACTAATTGGTTTATGTTTACGTTTTAATGTGTTTTGGGTTCTTTGTTACAGCAAGGGGGGCCAGTAAAGTAGACTAACATGTTTGCATGGCAAATTTTGATCGAATATGTGAGACACTTTAAGCTAAATGTTTCAATGGAACTCACACACGAATGTATAACATTATGACCTCTATAGCCTTGCTTCAAGACCCTAGACCCCCCCCCCCCTCTATCTTTTCTTCACCAATGTTTGGATAGGTAGATAAGGGGGGAGGGTCCACAGTCTTGACGCAACACTTGACTAGATTACTGTCCTTCTCTCAATTGGTTGTTCAAGGGACCTACTTTCAACTTGTTTTACAACTTTCATTCAGGCAAGTTAAAAGTACGAAGGGGGAGAACTACATTGTAATCCCTAGAGAACCATAATTTCAATGAATAAATAAATGACTATTCTTATTCAGGCAATATGAATCGGATTCTGAAGACTACGTTTGTGTTGTGGGTGATAGGACGGGCAGAGGGTCAAAGAATTGAACATGTACGAAATATGTACCAAGATGCCATGCATGCTGAGGCGTATGATACGAATCTTGATACTGACATGATTAGAGCACAGCGAAATGTTAAACCCCAAGACAAAGGTATTCAATACATGGAGCAAATTCACAAGGAACTTAATGCGAATGACCAATGGGATGCAAACATCACTCCTTTGCTGAACCAGCAAATTGATAAACTCAGCGAGGAAGGTGCTGTCATTGACTGTGGTATGCTTTGTCCTTCTACATTGAACCCTGGGACCTGTTTTGCAACAGATGATGTATCAAAAGAAATCAGTTTGGAGGACATTTTAGCATGTATACCAAAGTCCTATTTTAGTATTGAATTAAGAGGGTTTAATTTTGGTACAATCAAAAATGGATCATTCTATGGTAGGCCGAAAGTAACTGCACTGTTCTTAAGATCTTGTAATGTTACTGTACTTGAACCAGATGCTTTGCGAGGACTTCATAATTTGACACAGCTCGGAATTGTCGATGTTGCATTT
Organism: Owenia fusiformis; assembly: GCA_903813345.2. Taxonomy (NCBI): domain Eukaryota; kingdom Metazoa; phylum Annelida; class Polychaeta; order Sabellida; family Oweniidae; genus Owenia; species Owenia fusiformis. Next base: position 1,277,683 of record CAIIXF020000012.1, on the reverse strand, counting down.
GGGAAAACAGGACTTATGAACTTAAATGAATATATGTTACATCACTGCCCAAATGTGAATAGTCTTACTTTAGGTAAGATTCGTAATATTGGATTCAGAACATTTTTTGCGTTTAGAAAACTAGAATATCTCTATGTTCGTCATCAGGACTTGCTTAGAATTCCCGGGGCGTTTCGACCACTTATCGACTTACGAGAGATCTATTTTGACAATATTGGTTTGACTCATATTCCACAGAATATATTTCACTTCTTCATTAAGATTGAAAAGGTATATTTGCGAAATAACAGGATTACTTATCTTGGATCTGGAGAAAGATTTCTAGCAGCATATAATTTAGAAATCCATCTCCAGAATAATCAGATAACTGATATTACAAAAGCTGGTATTGAACAATTTCAGCATATAGGAAGCTTATTGTCAATGTTTCTTGATAACAATGACATTCGCTTTATCGAACCTGGTGCATTTTCTCCTGTTAGATCTTATTGGAATTTGGTGTTTAATGGAAATAATAATTTAGGTAATGCTAACTTTAGAAATCTGATAAATTCCTTGCAAGGTAGTTCAGTTGTTTCTCTTAAAGTTGTTGGCTGTGGCTTAGTCATTGACAAATTCAATGCTTCAATTTTACAACCGCTTAATACATCATTGGGAGGCCCACGGATGCTGCATCTTGGAGATAATGTGATTGAATCAATTGAAATTGATGCGTTTGAACATATAAAGGGCGTCGTAGATTTGGAAATTTCTAACTTTTTACATATCTCTCCAAATACTTTTGCTTCACTAACATGGCTTGGAAGGCTACAAATCCATGATGTGTCTGTCATGTCGTCGGCTCGTCATAACGTCACGGTCAACTTAAATAATTTTCAATATCTCACTCAACTTTCTCTATACCGTCTCGATTATCAGCGTGTGTATTTTAACTTTGCGAATCTTTCAAGTCTCATACGTCTGTTCGAGTTCTCGTATCTGGGCGAGACCTTTGACAATTATTACAACCAAGTTGTGGATATTTTCAGGAAAAATAGATTTCTCATTGAACACATTGATTTGTCTGGTAATCTAATGTTCCGCTATAATGATGAACAGCTTTGTTCTCTCATGAGTCAATGTCGGGCTGTGGAAATTGCACTGAAGGAAAATCATTTCTCACGAATTCCATCTTGCATGTTTCGAAATGTATCCGTTGAATTTCTTGATTTAAGTCGTAATAGAATAACATATATTCAAGCAGGCTTATTTTCAAATATGCATGATAAGCTATACAAATTAGATTTATCTGAAAATGCAATTCGCACCATTGAAGGCAACGCCCTCTATTCAGATGCTTTCTATAATTCTGCTTTTATCAATCTCACTAATAACTTAATGGTTTGCAACTGTGAAAATCAACCATTTGTTGATTGGATGAATTCGGAACACATTTTCGGACACATAGTTATGATACATGATAAACACTGCCACGCATCTAATGGAGAGCCCAAACAAGAGCTTAGAAAACTGGACTTGTCTTGGGAAGATTGCAATCCTGATTTGCTAACAAGGAATATCATCCTCATTGTAATTAGCGTCATAGTTGCAGTTACCATAACAGCTTCGTTGCTAAGATACTTCAAGAAGGACATGCGATATGCGTTAATGGTGAGAAAAGCAAAACGCCACCATGGAAACGCCCCACGGCATAACATGGCAGGAGATGAATTGGAAATATATGATGCGTTCGTTAGCTACCATTCTGAGAAAAGACGTTTTCTGTTTGACGTCATGGTGCCAGAATTGACGAAAGGAGATGTCCCATTTACTTTGATGTATGACCATGAAATCCTCCCAGGGCAGGAATCCTACTTGAGTGGAATCATGACACACATGGATCGAAGCCTTCATATCATATTCTTAGTAACCCGAGGCTGGATGAAAGAGGGTTGGAACGAGTTCGAGATGGAGTCCGCCATAGATATGCTTACCCAAAGCAAACGCCACACACTGATCGTGATACTGATGGAGAACATACCACAGAAAGAGATGTCAAACACGCTAGCGTTGATGGCGAGGCACAATGTCTGTTTACGTTGGAGTGAAGAAGAAGGGAAACAAAAGAAGTTTTGGAGGGACCTAAAACTTGGACTCGGCAAGAGACGCTATGACATGGTGTTTAGAGAGCGCTAAAAACAATCTGCCTGTGATATAGAGCAACGGGACTGGGCATCGTTTGAGACTGAAGGGACTGTGTTGTGGCTCGCTTTCAGCTTTTCTTTCTATAAAATAGCTTTTATTTGCATTTCGGTAGGTGGCGTTCAAGAATAATCACTGAAAATGTGCCTCAAAAATGATTGATTCCTCATAATTAATTCCAATCTTTTATGTAAATTACCCATATATGCCCTTTTCACTAACATACAATAATGGGGCAAAACCCTCTGAAGTCCCTGAATACCTTAAATTTTTAGTGTTTACAGTTGGTAATTTAAACTTTAAAATGGCCTATTTAATTATAGGGAAATTTTACATAACACCGGTGTTTTATGGTAGTTTTGCATCACACTTATCACAGATAAAAACATGACATCATTGGTGTGTATATAAACGTTCCCTTTTATTTTGCCTTTGAATTGGCATTAGGGAAAATTTCAGTTACAGAATTGGAAATCGATGGATGGGCATATAGTGATAATGCCCAGAAGTTTTATTCATTTATATATTCCTTATACAGGGTGTCAAATAAGTCCCGCCCTCCCCCTCTCTCTATAGCCAAAACCAAGATACTACATTTATATGGTATCTACATATCTATACTAGACAGTATATGGTATCAAGTGTGGTGTATCATTGGAAAGATCTTCGAAAGTTACGTTGATTAGCAAATATCTGAAACCCGTCAATTAATGTCACAATTTTTTACATTGCATGATTTGAGGTGACCATAGACCTAGAAACATGGCAATTTGGCGTATTTGGCATTCTGATACTCATAGCATCTTTCTGTTTCACTTGAAGGGCTGAGAGGAAATGAGATGTCATGGTTTATCATGATACGTATTTGGCAGGATTTTAAGAATCAATCGCGAGAAACGTCAAAGGAGCTCAGGATGATAACATACGTATATGGCAGTGAATTTAACCAATTTCTGGATAGGGTTAGATGTGTAGAAATTAGAGGGGCAAGGATAGTAGTAGAGACTTTTTTATAAAAGATGCGAAATTCGAAAAATATTAACTTTTTGACATATTTCTGTGGTCAAATCCTTCTCAATTTGACGCAATTAAAGCTGCTTGAAGAGGACACACTTACTGTAAAGGACATTAAATAAATATAGGTTAATTTCATCAAAAATACTAATGACTGGGTGAGTTAACGTAATTTGTTTTGGACGATCTTTTCAATGGAATACCACACTGTGTACCATTAATTACGATTTTAGCTGTAGCTGGGGAGACAGGACTTATTTGACACCCTGTATATTAAAATATGAATGAAATAATATTTCAATATTATTGTAAAATTCACATGAGTGAGTCACATTATAATCAACCACTTGTTCCAACATATGCTAATATATACTTCTTATATATATTACGTACTTACTTATTTTGATAATATAAATGTAGCTTTAAATCCAATTGAAAGGTGAGATAATTTTTAAAGGGGCAATGAAGACTAAAGACGAGGTAAATGAACACAATTTTGTCAACCACTTATGATTATTTCAACCTCGATTCTTTGTTGCCACTTAACTAATTGAGTATTTCCTGATATGCAGCTTATATTGTAGTTTCAGTATACAAAAATGTTTCAACATAATAATGGCGCCTGTTGAATACAGGGTGACCAAAATATGTTGCCCTCTAATATTGGAATAACTTTCTCAAATACAGTATGATGAAATCTTTATGAATTTAATGTTTCATGAATTGAACTCTCTCTCTATACAGAAAAAAATTCATGAAGATTCCTTAATTGAGAAAGTTATCCCAAAACTAGGGGGTAACGTTTTTCGGGTCACCCTGTATTATTGCATGTATACACGGTATATAGCTATAGATGTACTGTCAAATGATTCTGAGGAGTTTCTCTATTTTTCTAATTCCTAGTTGATGTTTCTACAATTTGACAGTGATTTGTATAAAATAGAGTTATTTTCAATTTTTATATCAAAGCAACATTTACTGAAGAATATGGACAATACATGTTTTTTAATAATACCATGGATTCTAATAGTTTACGGTATGTATTGTATAAAATATCAAAACAATTATATAGAATATCACATCATTTTGAGTGATATCATTTTCATCGCCGAGTTAATATCAACGAGGCGATAAATGATATCACAAGAAATGATCTGATATTGGGTTTATTACAGAGTTACAATCATTTTGTTCTTGTCCAATTCCCCAACAAGTATTCTGTCACTACGCAGTAATTTGAAATCCTTTCTCAACATGATATACACTCCCCTCCATAAGTTTGGCAACTTTAGCTCCCTCATTGAATTACGTGTTAAAGCCTCTTTATGTTTGAATTTTTATTTCCATGAACCCCAATGAACCTGCGAGGAAAATAATTATATGGTATTGATGGAAATGTAATTTGACTTCATTTCCAATGCCTCCAAATTTTCCCATTTTTTCCTCAATAATAATATATAGGTCGAAAATTAATGATAAATTTGATGAATATTTGAAAGTCGTCATTCTCATGTAAACCAAATCAGTCGGTTTATGAGATTAATAAGAACTAGATGAATTGGGTCTACTTATTTTGTTAGTCCGCTGTGAGGGAGCAGTTTCAAATGTGAAATACATTAAGATTCTTAATATATCTTACATTTTATAAGAGAGAACGTGCGTTTCAATCGAACCCCTTTTCAAAATTGACAATCGTGATTAGCCTACACCTGAATACAGTATAAAGAATAGTTGAACCCTTAAGCGCATAGTGTGATTTCACTGAATAACAAATTGATACGGGGATTAGGATTATTACTTACTTTTATTACAGTATGAAAGATATTTTATTAACTTCATTTTATTAACAATTAATTAATTGTACTTAATGATCCCCCAGTTTCAAACCTGGAGACTGTGGATTGACTGATTGTTTCAGACGAACATGTACAGTATACATGTATCTCTACTTCACTGGTGATTACGCTGGAACCGTTTCGGTAACAAAATGTCGGAACGTCGAAGGTACGATTTTTCTTTTTTCCTTATTTCACACGTTGTAGGCAGAATTCGCACGACATTTTTTATCACAAACGTGTATCAGTATCATATTTTTAAGAAAATGTACATATTTGAGAACAAATAGTTCAGAAGACAACAGAATCGTCGATTTAATTCCTCACTTAAGTTACATAAACGATATTTCAAAAAACAGTTGAGATCTGCACTTTTGACCCATACCGTTTATGTAACTTAAAGGGTTCCGATAAGCTTCCCGTATAAAAACAATATGGCGGCTTCTGGATCAGTCCATTTTTAAGAAATAAGGGGAGTTCTATAAAATCCAGTTTATTGAAATTGTCTTTGAGATAAAGTAATCCGTTTATAATGATTTTGAAAACGTTATCCATAGAGTGATTGCGTTCAAAGAATATGTACAACAGCCAATATAAATCCTTGTATTAGAACTGCTTTGTTTCATTTGTAGGATATTTCATATGCCAAGCGGTGTGCTATTACGTTATGGGGTTTAGATTTCAATTTTTCCTTATTATACACAAATAGACGATCCTGAAACTTCACCCAAAAATGTGGAATTGATTTGTCAAAATAAAAATCACCCTTTTATAAATGTGTGACGATCTATAATATATTTATGCTATATAACAGTTAGAGGTGTTGACACAACGACCTCGAGCCTGTGAACCCTTGAGTATTATTCCGGGATCGGACCTTTTATACTAAACGGTGAGCAACACCAGAAACGAGGGTTTGCTAAACGATATGCGTCACCCTTTAAGTGAGGAATTAAAACGACGATTCTGTTGTCTTCTGAGCTATTTTTTCGCAAACATGTACATTTTTAAAACATATGATACCGATACGCATTTGTGAGAAAAAATGTCGTGGGGATTCTGCCTACAACGCGTGAAATAAGGAAAAAAGAAAAATCGTACCTTCGACGTTCCGACATTTTGTTACCGAAACGAACCGTTTCGGTAACCAGCGTAATCGAGTGGATCACCAGTGAAGGCCTATCGAAGTGGATATATCTATTTTTTCTACTCTTTATGGTATCATAAAATTGCAAATCAGTCTGTGTAAACAAAAACTACAAATTACAAGCATGCAGCAAATGTATGCCTGTTTACTATATTTAAAAATTCTAACTGCAGACTATGGAATGAGTTAAATCAACTTTATCTTCAATACCTGTCATCTGACATGGTTCTCAAGGTAATTTTTGAAGGTTGCTACAGTAGGAACGTTAATCACTAGCAACTGGGCGTTGAATCTCCATCATCAAAGGGCGTGCAATAAATTAAGAATTCAAATCAATAGCAAAACATTTCTAAAAGAGTGCCATAATACTGTTTATTACGAAATGTAACATGTAAATGTAACTTGCTGTAATTATTACAAAAGAGTAACAACTTCTTACAGATCCCAATGACAGCATTGAATCCAGGGCATTGTGGCAATAAAAAAATAATCTAAATTGTCCTCTGTCACAGTCTAAAGCATTGAATTAATTGTTTTTTCCTGGTCTACAATTCAAAACACAGAACTTTTTTTTGTAAACTTGCACTCATCCTTTTTTACATCATTTCAGCAAACAAAATGACATATTTTCTGTCACCCAAAATGTGCCGACAAATGGTTCTGCCAAAATAAGTCTACCAGAAGTGTGTGATATATGGCATAGGGTGCACTCATCTCTGACAATAAATAATTCCATTTGACTAGATAATGAACTCCACCTTGTCAAGTTGAACAATAATGTCACCACCTTGTAAGTTATGGTTAAAAATTACAAAAGAGTAGATGTTTGTTACAGATACAGACCACTAAAACCCACTCGAGTAAAAAAAAGCTGGCTATAATACGTAATTTATTAGTCATGAGGTCTTAGACCGGTGATGACATAATTATATCAAAAAGGGTACCTATTTAAATCATCTATTTTGCTAGCATTGGCATCTAATACGTTGCAACTCTTTTCCAGAAAGTGACATTTTTAACATGTTAACGTCTTAGTTTTAGAATATTGAATGCTATTCAATTCGTCTGATCACTGCTATGCAAAAGTACAGTACAGTACAGAATTGTATATTTTTTCACAAAACTTTTTTATTTCGCCACAACTGGTGATACAAAATGAAACCAGTGAAAGAATCCACCCTGCAAAAATTTCTTATAATTTGCTTGTTTGAACAAAATTGTTTTCATAACGATCATCATAAATTCAAAAGATGAGAACATCATCATTAATCAAAAATCTGGCCTTAATATCAAATTCATGAATTTCGAGTCAACAAGGTTTCTATCATGTTTTATATGTTACATTAGATTTATTGCTGTAACTCAGTCGAATATACATGTACGTATTTCACAGTTTCTTGAGTACCACTTTAATCATTTAACATTATATATCGTTCATCTATATTTTCCTTTAAATATTCTATCATATCTTCCTAGCCATTTATGACATCCTAAAATATTGTTCTCCGCAATGTACTCGAAAGTAAATGGATTAATATTATTCTTCTTAATATCCTCTTCACATTTAATGTCCTCTTCCAAACTTTCCTTACTCACTACCTTGGCCTCAAAAGGTAGTTGATGGGCCACTGTTTTTAGCATGTACTCAACCTCCGAGAACTCACATTTTCCACCAACTTCTACAATAACACGTCCATGTCTTATAGGGCTGACATAGTAGTCGATATTTCCTTTGCCGCCACCCATACGATGTCCTGTTCCTTTCTTGGTGACGGGTTTCCATACTGGATCAATTCGCCATAGCGCAAACATACGTTTTTCATCCATTCTTTTGTTGATTCCCAAGCGTATCATCTCTATATGGCCATGACGTAAGTATCCTCCCCCTTGGGCCTGGAAAATAGATATTGAAAATTTTATGATATTCTTTTAATTTATTATGATATTGAAACTTAAAACATGTGAGAACTGAAATATTAATTTCATTTGTTTAGTAAGTTAAAGTTTAATACAACTTGTGAATGCACACAAACCAATGGAAAAGGTGTAAAGAAAATATAAAACAAGGAGAAAATAGTAAGCTGCTGCCTATATGACTCCCATTAGATCAAACTACATGTAAGGATATAGATTTTGAAGCAGTTATATTTTTTACCTCTAGATGGCTAAATCTGAATGAAGGACCCACGGTCAAGTGCTCACACAGTTTGGAACCTTTAGAGGAATTTATATCCTGACTTTCAAACAAAAATATTGATTTGGATTTGTAGTCTCGAACTTTGAGAAACTTAGATAGCATAGTTGTGTGACCTAGTTTGATGACATATGACCTTGAAAATTTTACTTATTCAGAGCTCAGTAAGGTCTTTTGTGATTAAGCTGACCAAAATTTACATCCAAAAATCAATTTGAAAAATCAACTTTTTTGACCTTTCGAAGGTCACTGAAGGTCAAGTAAAGGTCAAATCCTAAAACTAATGTCAGATTTGAACTGCTGGCAACTTGTAGATGATTTTCAAAAAAAAATTTGGTCAAATTGAAGCAAGTTGAAAAATAACTTATTTTTACTGTTTTTTTATGTCAAATATCTCAAAAACAGTAAAAATTTGATGCTGACATATATGGAGAAATATGTAGGGAATGCTTAAATCTATTAATGATGTAATTTATTGCAGGAAATGATCAAGTATAAGGCAAACTTTAAAAATCTTGTCAATCACAAAACCTGCCATTGACTTTATACATGAGAAAGTTTCCTGAAAATGACGCAGTCCTACTTTTTCTCAAATTTTATAGAGTAAACACCAAAAACCGTAATTCCAAGAGCTTTGAAATCTTCAGAGGACATAAATTGCATATACACCAACTACTAAAAGTTATTTGAAAGTTCTACTTCAACAGAGTGTCTAGTATTTACAGAAAATTTGACTTTTTGACGTCAAAATCCGCAATTTCTCGGAAACCGGGCGAACTTTGGAAATGGCGATGATAGGTCAAATAGGCATTATGGATATGCATAAAATGAATGTGGATATGACTCAATCCGAATAGCAGTTTTAATTTGTGCGGCCAATGTTGACGGACGGACCAACGGACGGACGGACGGACGCCTGGTCAATCCCATATGCTCACTGTGTGAGCCAAAAACCTCAGTAAATCACTTGAATTTAACATAAATGTATAACATTTGATAGTTAAGGGTCCAACTAATTTTATTAGAACTTCATTTTATCCTACAAATCCACTTACCACTATTCCATATTTTCCATGCGTTAGTTTAGTGTGCACCTCTTCAGGGCCTCTTATGTCAATGATGCGCTTGAATTGTCTTCTTGGTCGTTCATTCCCAATAAAAAGTGGAACCTTTAGCATCAATTTTAATTTACGACGCTCAGGAAAGGTAACATCTGTCAATGTAAATTAATGATAACAAATTAAGGATAAAGAGACTTTTTTCTGGAAATTAATGATAACAAATTAAGGATAAAGAGACTTTTTCTGTAGAGGAACATTTCTTCGGGTTGATTTCATATTTATAGACTTTGTCTCGTAATTTGTTTACCAGAATGATTTCATACTTATGCATTTAGCAGCGGTAGGATTTATTCAATAGGCCCTTCCAAATTGATTGTTTGTTTAGCCCACTGAATCATATACGCGTGACCTTTGCTTGATACTAACCAGTGAACCTTAATCATCAGTAGACTGTTTTGGAAGTCATTAATTCATTCAGGAATGAAGACTTAAAATGACTTCCACCACTAGCTTGTACCAAAATCACTTTTTATTTTTGTTCATAAATATTACATGGTATAAAGAATTCACTTACCATCAAACTCCTCTGGGGGATCAAAGTGCTGTAAATTTGCTGTGCTGACGACACGCCAATAGGCACTCCTACCATCTGGAAGATAAAAGTAAAAAGCTTTATGCTGCATTGCTGCTCTATTCAAAGATCTGCCTGGAATAGATAAAACTTGGGTTGTCAAATTCCATAATATCAAACTTCTAATTGACATTTCAAAAGTCCACTACTCCCAGGATGAAGTGCTACTTCAAAATCCAAACCTCTGGAATCAATAGTCCCTGTTAAATTCCCGACCCCCCCCCCCCCCTACATAGGGGGTTTCTTGCAACATACAATAAAGGCAACATTAAAGTTCAAATTTGCTACACATATACTGATGCAAACCGAGATTACAGAGACGGCCTTGTAACTTAGTAATGTAAAGTTTCGGGTATTATCTTAAGATTGGCTCCAATGGTTCAAACTCGATCTTCAATCTCCAAGCAATTTGTTCAGTGCTTATGGTGCCTCAATATTTCCATGGCAAGTAAGCATGAATGAACAGTTTGTTCAGTGTGTCCAAAGCGACGACACACAAATTACTATTTTAGCGCTAATGTTTTGTATTGTTTGTGCCGCTATATACATTACTGTATTGATTCATGGACTTTGTGTTCGCGGTTGCATTGTGAAAAGCAGCTTAAAGTCTATATATACTGCTTCAATATGGGCTATTAGCCTTTTGCAGAATATTGACATAGACAAGACTCCAGAGTGTGAGTAGTCCAACAACATTAGACCTAGCCTGGGCCTCGTTTCTTATCTGACATGTCTTATGACCCTGGCTAGGTCTAACCTCCATGATCATTTTGCCCTTGATGCGATTATTTAATCGTTCCGCAGGTTTCGACAAGCAGAACTAATTAAACCCTGAAACCATGGTAATATTACACAAAGAATGTGATTCAAGCATGCATACATACCTTACGAATACATACACACCATCCCGTATCCCCCTTAGACCCCATTGATGCATAATTACGAAAATATTGGAGACAGGTTTGGAATATAACGAAAACGTCGGTCAGTTTCGGTTACATCGAAATTGCAAATCGTATCAGAAATTAACCGTCATCGCGGCACTGCATTTACAAACAGTAGGTTTGCAATTAATAACTATTTTGTGTGTATACACGCGCTATATAAATCAATCAAAGATACCTGTTATCCTCAAAATTTATCTTTTAATGTGAGTAATCGCGATAATAAACAACAATTTCGTTTCGCTAGTAGTTTAATTTTACGATCCGGGACACTCGGACGAACAGACACAATCTACGAACATGCGGAAATGTCATTTTAGAGATCGGTAAGTGTAGCCTCATTTTACGAGTATAAATGAACATTTAACACAATAATATTGTGTTAAATCGCTTGATGTTATGTGTTTTTATATTATTGTCAAGTACCAATTGCATGTTATCGCGGCAAAATGGTTTCGATGGATCCAGAACTTGCATCAAAGGAAAGAATAGTAAAGAGGTTAAACTCAATAACGGCCCTAAGAAAAGTCTCAATAGTAAAGAACGCCGTCCTAGAGTGTGAGACGCCAAATGAAAAAATATCCTACCATTGAAGAATGGACTTGCAGCTTTAACAGTGCATTTTGCACTATGAAGGACAGTCCTAATTGATGAAAACATATTCCGAAAATATTTCACGATCAAATAATGATCATCTATCTCCGACGAGAACTGTAATTGTCAAATTTTAAAGATAATGTTTCTTGGACATTTTTTCACATTTTCAAGAAGCTAGTCCCGCAGTGAATAGGATTGAGAAAAATCAACATATACATTATTACAAGTTTGATTATATATCATGAAATATTTCTCAAAACAAATTACTTTATAAACACAATTTATGATTTCTATATTTATCTCCTATAGTCAAATGATTTAATTCTGAAAGATTATTCACTCCGTAAATCAAAATAAAATTTTTAACATTTCTTGATTTTATTTTCACATGGATAGTTTGTCCTTTACATTAGAGTATGGTTGATCAACTGCACAGATATCTATTGCAATGAAGTCGTTCAAACTTATAGTTCATCAGAAACAGTTCAGTGGTAAGTCTTTTGTTTGCTAGATCTTTGTTGCTTCAACAAATGCCAAGTAGACTACTGAAGTGGGAAGTTCAATATAATAAGTGATAAATATCAGGTTTGGAAAGATCCATGTAGAATTTCATTTCTACACGTATCCTGCACATGCGTCATGCAATCTGATTGGTCATGAGGTGGAGCGAGTAGCGCTTTACGAATTTTGCAGTGCTTACATTTGCAGTAATATCTATAATACTAGCAAGATTGAGGTTAACCAAACCTGTCTGGCCCAGTTATCTACTCTACGACTTCGAGAGTAGATAACTGGGCCAGATGGGTTTGGTTAGATTGAGGTATGAAATATGTTTCTAGATCCTTTTGGATGTTATCACAGGCCTGTATGTCTGCCAAATTCATAAAAATGTGTATTATCCATATGAAAAACATTGATATTTTTGAAGAAAAAGATTCCGCATTTGTAGTTAAAATAATAATACGAAGAAAATTCTGTTCACTGTGGCTAAGAAAGAAACACACAGGTTGACAACTTCAGTTCTGCATTTGTACATCCTCCTAACGCACGGTTCCAGACATCATCCACAAAGTTCCTTCCTTCTTCCACAAGTGATTTGATTCAGGTTTAGGTCTCGGGGTCAGAAATTTACATCAAACAGGAAATGAAAAAACCATGTGGATTTTAGATTTTATTTGAATTTTTCAGAAAATGTGCCCAACATATTGCTTTAAATGATAGGAGCTTTGAAAATTTGAATTCATTTCTAGAAATAAAGAAAAAATGAAAAAAACTGATTTGATTCTTTTTTCCTTTTAATGACCACAATTTTTGTTTCAGACAGTTTTTCTTTTCTTTTTTTGGAAACGAATGGCCTTACAACCTTACTGAACTAAATTACCTCTAAGCCTATGTGTGCCCTACCCTTTGCATTCGTTTGACTTCACTTCTTAAAAGAGAGCTTCGTCTTCACTCTTTCAAACTAAAATAAACATGTGAACTCACCGCGCCAATGAGTGTTCGTCGGCCAAATTTGACCGACGTTCCTTATATGGTCATTCCTGCTGACGTCATCGTTGAGCCCGGAATTGACCAATGACATGCGCATATTTAATAAGAACGCATTTGGTGTATTTTTCTTCAACCTCCTTGATTGGTTGAAGGTTAGCGCGTAGGTCAAAAGTGATTTACCCAAACTGTCACCGGTACCCGTCGTTGAGGCGGGGCTACTAAACTGTATTATGGTCTCTACAAGGCAGAGTGTAGTTTAACTAGACTCTGCACGCAGGGTATGTGTGCCCAAGCACTTTAATATTTTCCAAAGAATTATATGACATTCTATTCTTCATGTTACACCTAAAACTGATTCATTTTCACTATGGGGGTATTATCGCGCCTCCTCATTTTCACTGTTAGTGGTCAACAGTGACCAATCAAATCACTTATTACAAGTTTAGCTAATACTTTTTTCATGGCCTGACTCTGTTCCTATAATTTGAAACAGTAACTTAAAGATTACTTATCTTATTGAGGTTAGAACACACATTTCAATGAAACCCTATCACCTTTGTTGCATCAACCATTGAGCATTTAGCACAATATCCATGAGATAAAATATGAAAAATAGCCATTAGATTTTTAGGTTCAACTGGTTGCTTTGAAGCAGTGTTGCAGACTGAAGTCCAAACTAAAATTTTCAATCCATGAGTCTGCAATGTGTTTTATTAGTTTAATGTATTGTAGAGGATGAGCTGGTATTGAACTTGAAGGAATTCCCAGATGTATGCATTGGCGATATTGTTGAGATATACCACCCAGAGGATGGATACAGGTAGGTACAATATTGTTGAGATATACCACCCAGAGGATGGATACAGGTAGGTACAATATTGTTGAGATATACCACCCAGAGGATGGATATAGGTAGGTACAGAGCTACAAAAATGAACAATCACATTTAGAGGTCAGGGGGTACAAAAGTGTCATGTTTTGAAAGTTTTGAATTTTTAACTCGTCCCCAGGTGATGTAGTAAGTGAACTAAGGGAACATATCAATTCTATCTCAAGCATTATTAGTAACATAAATTAGAGGCATAAATTAAGATTGACCCCCCCCCCACTAAAAATATAAGTGAGCATTAAGTTATGCTTTAAAATCTTCAATGTCTCATCTTATACAATGTAAGCATGATTTAATAATTTCATTATTTTCTTCTATTTTAGTCGGTTGTTACTGCAGGTCAAGGCACAGAAGGAAGAGCAGTCGACCAACAAAGGTAACAAGTTGGAGATGGGGTGATATAAAAAGTTTTGTATTTAATTCCACTCATATTCCATTTTACTCATGGCTAGTCCAATGACTAACCCTTATCAGTGAATCCCCCATTTTGAAAGTTCTTTTCTGGAATATATAATAGAGTAAAATTATATTTTCACATTTTTAAGTTCAAGTAAAGGTTACAACCCTTTAACCATTATTACCGTACAACACAACCTTCAGGTTATTGAATTGATACTTAGATAAAATTTAGAGAAAGCATTCATATTATTTAGAGGGGGTTGTCTGTGTACATATAAGATTTTCATATATTGTTAATGTGCATTTTGTAGAAACTGTCAGCATTAATCAGGCAATAGCTCAAGAGTTTAAACTGAGAACTTTCCAAGATGTCTATGTGAACAAGATCAACCCAAAGGTATAGTACACTATTGTTTTAATCCTTATGAGTCTGCCGTCCATCGTTTATATTCAGATTTACATTCCTAGTGTCTATGTGAACAAGATCAACCCAAAGATATAGTACACTTGTCTTAACTATTGCACTATGGATTTTGATTAATAATTTGCTTACTATTATGGCTCTTAACTATTAAACTCCTTTAAATTGCGTAATTGTGAATTTCACTCCTCACCATATATGGCTTACTTCTCAAATTACTGCACATTTGAGATGACCCCTAACTGACTGTTATTTCAGGATGTCGCTTTGGACCTGGTTGAGTTAAACTTCAAGGATCAATACTTTGGCAGGAGTGAGATGTGGAGATTGAGGTGCAAACTGGTGGGTAGTTAGGATTAGGATTATGTCTTCGAGTCGTTCATGAAACAAATTTAAATTTGATTACATTTTGTTGTTTATTGATTTTCTTTAAAATAATTTCCAGGTGAACAGCTGTGTTTATCTGACAAAGAAACTGGAGTTTGCTCAAATGAGGTATTTTCAAAATTTATAATTTACTCTAAAATCTTCATCATGAACCATAGGGCGATATATTGTAGCCCATACAGAATCACATTTACACAAAGTGAAATTGATTTCCCATTTAAAAGAATGATTCCATATAATCGTCTTGAAATAAATCAGTGTTGTAAAGGTTTGAAACTGTATTTCATGATTTCAGTGCCAAAGTTGGTGAGATGTGGGCCAAGGGGGAGAAGGTCACCTGTGGGGTAGTTACAGATGATACTAGGGTGAGAATTTTCATTGTTTAATATTAGAACTGTGAGAGATCTATGCTGCCTTATAAAACCTCACAATACAATATAGTTAAACCTGTATACCTGAAAACCTCTGTAATATGAACACCTCTCAATATAAACACTTTCTCTTTGTTTTTTCATGCAGAATTTCTCAATATTTCACATGTTTTCATGCTAATTCCTGGATCACACTGTTCTCTTTGGCATGAATATAATGACTTACATACTTACTATTACTTGCAGTTTCATATGATTGTTGTTTCCAATTTGGGAATTAAATCTTTGTGTAACTTGTGAAAAAATAAGTCTATGCAGGATTGAAGTACTCCATTTTACAGAAATTATTCAAAGATATGATGTCATGTTTTATAAGTGATGTCAAATGTTTTATATATGATGTCATGTTTCAGTTGGCATACAGATCCCTGACAGCGGTTTACAACCTTTTTATACAAATGAGTCTCGAGATGTGGGACTTTGACCCATATGGAGATCTCTACTTCGAGAAAGCTGTTAACGGCTTCCTTAAAGACATGTTCGCCAAGTGGCAAGAGAAAGGATGCTGTCATGACGTCACAATTGTTATGTTCTCGCGGACATTCTATGACGCACATTCTTTAGGTAAAAGTGATGTAATTGTGATTTATATAACACATACATGGTGATACCACTATTATTATATCATACAAAAATAAACTGTCAGCAGTCATGCATATTTGGGGTGTTTGTGAAATAAAAAATTGAGTTGAAATATTTTGAAATTTTAAGTGACATTTCACACTTGGTATGAGTTTAAATGATAATGTAATGTTTAGTATGTTTACAGTAAATCCTCAGTCTATATCTGATCAATTCTCTGTCTCAATTTTGTAATCTCCCACTGAAGAAACCTTGAAATGTGAACACTTGGTAATCTGAGCACTTTTGGCTAGTCCCATTTGGATAATAAGGCAGATTTTACTGTTCTAAATTAATAACTGACCCGATCATTCTGTGAAGATGATTACTACAGAAATATTTCATAAAAAATGCTTATTACGAGAAATCCTCAGAGTTGATAGATACTTGAATGATGTATTTCTGGTAAAAAAATCAGAGAGATTTGTCAATAAAAAGCATCCATGTGGAAAAGCGTCCATTTCTTATTGATTACAGATGAGTTCCCCGAAGGCATGAGAGAGTGTATCCAAGTTGACTATCAGGGTAGATACTATGAGGACTTTTGCAGGTACGCATTTGTTTATTTAAACACCATATCTTGACATTACAGTATTTGAATGTTATATTTTTTCGTATTATCCTTGAGTTATAAGAGGCCATTATATAAACAATTATCAAGTTAGAAACATAAATCATGTGGTAAAATTTTGAATTTAATTTGTTAATAAATTATCTAATTTGTTCATAGATGATCTAATTTGTTCGTAAATTCAAGACAGAATTTAAATTTCAAAATGGTTAATAAAATGGTCATACAGATTGAAATATTTGAAGATGAGGCATCTACTGTAATCGATACTGGAGTTATAAGCAGAAAACATAAGTATATTGATCGTGCAATTATCTATCACCACTCCGCCATCTATTGACCAATCAAATTAGAATATTTAATCATTTCCTCTCCAGGGTTGTAATACAGAATGAAAGGTTTGAAGACTGGACATCAACTATAATAAAGCTGAAGGAGTTATTCATTGAATATCCAGATCGTGTGCTAAACTATCACAAGGCAGAGTACCCCAATCAAAAGATCCCACAGGCGAGGAATTCAACTGCTGCAGAGGGCAACTTTCTGGAGGTCCTCAACATGTCTTTAAACTGTATGTTATTAGGTTTTTTCACTTTAACTATATACAGGGTGGTCCAAAAATAGGATCATTTGTTAATTGAATGCAAAACCATTATTTTTCCTCTAAAATAAAATGAACAAAAAATTTACCAAGCAAAGTTCAGTCACTTATTTATCAACATGTCTTTAAACTGTATGTTTTATTAGTTTTTCACTTAAACAATAGAGCTGTACATGTATGTACTGTAATTCACTACACTTGTGATTCTGCTTGCTTTGAAGCATTGCTTGCTATTGTATTGCAGAATTGAAAATGAAACTCCAGTACTTGACAGTTTGATAAATAATTCAATATGGTGACATCGGATGTTTCTCCATCAGGGTTTTCTGAAGTACTGTAAGAAAGTCTTGTACTTGATGTTATGCTGTGTCAACCTACTTTTTGTGTTACAATGCTGTATTGCATTGTTCCTCATTTACTGTACTTTAATGTATTGAGTTGTACTGTACTGTACTGTACTGCACAATATTGGCTTTCTAGATGTTTCACCCCCTGGACGTTTCACCCCTAGACTGTTCACCCCTTGGAGGTTTCTCCCCCTGGATGGTTCACCCCTTAGACATTTCACCCCCTGGACATTTCACCCTTTGGACATTCCACCCCTAGACATTTCATCCCTTAGACATTTCACCCCCTGGACATTTCACCCCTTGCACTGTATTGTTTTATGTTGTACTGTACTGTACTGTACTGTACTCAGTGTATTGCAATGTACTACAAGTACACTACATGTATCATTATATACCTTGTTATACAGGGTGATCCAGAAGTAACGTCAAAGACATTGTAATTTCAAAAGTATTCATCAGATCTTCATGAAATTTGGTATACATGTACCCACAACATTTCTGAGTTACCATCTCAAAGATTGGAATTCAATCATTTCATTGGTTGAAATTATGGTTGCTATAGTAACCCGATATCGCGTAACCCGGGGCAAATTGAAGAGAAACCATAACGTTTTTGTGAATTTCTCTAATTTAAAAAGTCAGTAACATTTGAAAATGTTCATTGTTTGTTTTCTATGATTTTTATATTTGTTGCCATGGTAACAAATATGTAATAGTTGTGATGTCACAATAGGCATTCATAAAAAGCTTTCAATTTCTTTGAATTGCTTCCATCATCCATGACAAATACTAACATGACCAAGGACACTAACCCACCCAATTCAAGATGGCGCCAAGTCAGAGTAAAATAGAGCAAAGAACAAACATTAAGTTCTGTGTAAAGTTGGGGAAAGGTGTAAAAGAGACTATAAGACAGATAAAGAAGGCATATGGTAAAGCTGCCATTGCTGAGAGAAACATTTACAGGTGGTTTAACAAGTATTCCAGTGGATATGATGAAGTGGTAGACAAGCAGCGAGGAGGCAGGCCAGTGTCGTCATTCGATGATCAAACCATCAAAGCAATTGAAGCTGATGTTATGGACAATAGGCAAATTTCTATCAGAGAATTGGCTGAAAAACACGATCTGAGCTATGGGACTGTGCAACGGATACTGACAAAGAACTGTCTGTTAAAGAAGGTGTCTGCTAAATGGGTGCCGCATGACTTGACACAGGAGCAGAAAGACCGGCGTGTTAAGGCTTCAAGGGACTTTCTTGCAAAATATCGGAGAGATGGAGATGACTTTCTTAACAAGATCATTACGAGTGACGAATCATTGCTATCATTCTACATCCCAGAGACCACGCAACAAAGTTCATCGTGGAAACATGACAACTCCCCAACACCAACCAAGCCTAAAATAGTACCAGGAATTCCACAAAAGAAACAAATGGTTGTGACATTCTTTGACATTAGAGGAATGGTGTTAACCCATTTTGTTCCCATTGGCCAGAGAATTAATGCCGTTTACATTGCAAAGGTAAGATATCATTTGTTCTAATAATACATCATACTGTGAATTTTATTTTTAAATTAAAGTATTTAAATGTTGTTCACTGTCAATATAATTATAACTCCATGGCCATGATTCAAATCCAAATCCAATCAATGAAACAACTGGTTTAACAACCATTAAACATTTGTTTTTCAGGTTCTGAAGCGTGATCTTCAACGTTCCCTGAGGAAAAAGCGTCCCGGACATCTGCAGCAGTTTATCTTGCATTGGGACAATGCCCCTACGCACACTGCAATCCTGACCAGCAACACAGTCCAAACACTTGGATTTCAACAACTTGAACATGCCCCTTATTCACCTGATCTTGCCCCCAGTGACTTTTATTTGTATGGGGAACTAAAAAGAAACCTTAGTGGAAATAATTTTCAATCCTGTGAGGAATTGAAAAATGCCGTAGTACTAGCCCTACAAGGAATGAGTTCTAATGGATTTAATTCTGGGTATCCAGACATGAGAAATGTGTTGCAAATGGTGGCAATTATGTAGAATGAACTATTATTAGTAACTGTGCAATAGTATGATTTATATTGTTGTGAAATAAAATGTTGAGGATATAACAATTTCAGATCTTGTTGATATTTTGAGATTACGCATTACACGTTAAGTAATTTGCCCCGGGTTACGTGATATCGGGTTACTATAGCAACCATAATTTCAACCAATGAAATGATTGAATTCCAATCTTTGAGATGGTAACTCAGAAATGTTGTGGGTACATGTATACCAAATTTCATGAAGATCTGATGAATACTTTTGAAATTACAACATCTTTGACGT
The DNA here is from genome assembly GCA_903813345.2 of Owenia fusiformis. NCBI lineage: Eukaryota > Metazoa > Annelida > Polychaeta > Sabellida > Oweniidae > Owenia > Owenia fusiformis. Next base: position 1,257,583 of record CAIIXF020000012.1, on the reverse strand, counting down.
TACTTCTGGATCACCCTGTATATTGTATATTCTATTTCAGTGTTTGAAAGGTACTACATTGACCGTATCTTTGACCGTACATGTAAGGCTTCAGTCGTAATAACACCTGGCGCTGGAGTATTCGAAGTAGATAGAGAACTCAACAATATTACCAAGCAACGGTCCATAGACTGTGGGGCAGGATCTGATCTAGTATGTATGGGGGAACAGCCTTTACACGTGGTGCCGTTATTTAAGGTATGTATGTAGAGGATGTATGAGAGATTCAGATTTGGAATTATTTGTTGAAAACATTTTATGAAAAACTTACACTCCAACTTAAAAAAATAAACATAGATTGAAGTCATTCAATGAAAATACAATCCATATATATATTTTAGTCATTCAATGAAAATACAATCCATATACGAGGGGTGATCCAAAAGTCTTGGACGCTCTAACTTTGCTATTTTCTAATATGATTACACGAAACTTTCAGAAAATAAAGATCAACAACTTTGTGTATAAGTTTCAACAGAATATAATATATTTTAGCTTTTTGGTAAAGATTTTTTAACACTGGGTCCCTGCCACCCGGAATGGTATTTAAATATAGCAAATCACGTCACAACTGTTATAATATGGCAAATACTTTAGGTGCGGGTGCACAACCTAACACCAGTCATTATATGAGAGAATTTCTGATTTTCAATCTGAGTGTCATCTGCCATCATCATCTTCACATATTAAGACCTACTTTTCAACATATTTTCCACGAATTTGAACCCATCTTTCATACCGCTTTACCTATGGATGAAAGACATTTATGAAACCGCCATTCCTTATGTGATACAAATGCTGCTGGAGTGCCACTCTTAACCTCATCCAATGAGTAAAAAACTTTTTTTTTCAATCCTCCTTTCAACTTCGAGAAAAGGAAGAAAATCACACGGAGCCATATCTAGACTGTATTGTGCATATGGTAGCTGCTAAAGGTCAATAATAGTGAAAATATCTTGTAGTATTCTTTGTTCCGCTTTGACTTCTTTCATGTTCTGCATTTCAGCAGCCATTTTGGAGTAAAAATGATACCAGAATGAGGGTTGCTTGTCTGATGTCATTTTCTTAGAATTTGACATATATGATCATTGTCATATGTGACATTATAATTAAAACACAATTAATTGGGGGGTTTTTTATACATAAATTTATTCCTTTAGTAAACAATATAAGACATGCAATTGATTGCCAAAGTTTTATAAAAAAAACATTAGCGGCAATTTTAGACAATATGAATAGGAATACATTAAAATTAAAAATTTATCAAAGTAATGTTTTCACACATATAAGAAACTATAATCCCATGGGCCAGGGATGTGTTAACACATGCATGCAAAAATTAGCCAAACCGATCAATTTGGCTCAGACTTTGATTAACAAAATGACTCATAAGTTCTATTACTTTTTCATTTAATGATTTATCTAAATCTTCATCACCATACAAAAGAAACTGAATTTTGTCAACTGTGTTCAAATTCTGAACCAAAAGATGTTGATCTGAAGTTCGCAGTCCTGCAAATAAAGTTTCACGTTCGTTTACAAGCAGAGGACATTTTAAGATAAAATGAGAAGGTGTTTGTGGTAATCCACATTTACAAAAGGGATCACTAACACTGGTGAAATTATGAGCATATATCTGTGATTTTAAAAGGAGACCCACTCTGAGTTTGTTAAAAGCAGATTCAACATATCTAGGCATTTCGTTTACCATTTTGGTAGTGGGTAGCATGGAGACAGGGCTCCTGTAATCTCTTACTAATCTTTTGAAGCGTGATATCGGTTGACCTCTTCTCGTGTCAAGGTGTAAATTGTCCCATATTCTTATTCCGTTCAAAATAGTTGACCTCCGGAATGAGTTGCTAGCTTTTGTAGGAATTAAGTAATGTCTTGTATCTCTCAGTTGCCTAGCCTGGGTATTTTCATAGGTTTGAAGTAATTCACAAATGAAAGGTGGATAAGAATTGTACCTACATTTAAACATAAACATTTTATAATGCTCATCTCTTCTAGTTGATAGGGATTTCCAGTTTAAGGAACTTAGAACAGAAGCAGTGTTTGACCCATGTATAACACCAGAAACCAAACATGCTGCCCTGTAGTGCAATCTATCTAAACACTGAAGTTTAAAATTTGAAGCTTTACCGTAAATTATATCACAGTAATCAAAATGTGGCATAATGAAAGCATTGTAAATTGTTTCCAAGTGTTTACTCTTAAGAAGTTTGCTAAGTTTCTTTAAAGGTCTCAGTAGAGAAATTACTCGAGTGATAAGTTGATCAATATGGTCATTAAAGTTCAAATTTTGGTCCAGAATTAGCCCCAAGTGCTTATGACTGTTGCATCTTGGTATCAGTTCATCTCCTAGATGTAAAGAGGGAGGTTCAATAAGTAAGTTTCTAGTTCCCGTGAAAATCAAATCTGCGCTTTTTTGTGCTTTATATATAACTTTTATTGACATATTGTATCATTACATGATTACATTAGTCACAACTACTCACTAAGACTAAAACTAAAACTCATTATTCACTTTAACTTTTACTCTTCTGTTGGATAAATATGAAGTCATCAGTTTAATAAAGTTTTCCTGACAACCGTAACCTTTAAGTTTAAGTAACAAAAGTTTGTGCGGAACTAGGTCAAAAGCTGACGTCAGGTCAAGGAAAACAGAGCGGACATTTTGACTATTGTCAATTTGAGCATGAATGTCATGAACAATGTTGATTAATTGGTTAACTGTGCTGTGTTTCGGTAAAAAGCCACTCTGAAGTTTATAAATCAAGTTATTTTCTAAAAGAAATGATAAAAAGTGTTTATGTATAATTGTTTCAATTGCTTTTGAGAGGCTGCTTAAGAGGGTTACAGGTCTATAATTTGTAATCAAACCTTTCTCACTTTTTTATGAAGGGGGGTTATGAATCCTTCTTTCCATATATCAGGAAAAATATTTTCTTTGAAAATTTTATTAAAAAGCTCAGCAGTTGGTATTGCTAGAGATTTAGCACAGACTTTTAACATTTTGTTAGATATACGAGTATTGTCAGGCCCAAGTGCTTTAGAAATGTCAAGATCTTTTAAAATGTTAAATACATCGTCAGGAGTAGTTTTGATTTCCTGAAGAATATGATGAGTTCTGGGTCTAAATATTGGAGTGTAATTCTCTGGAATAGTGACAATGTTCTTGCTTACAAAGTATTTCATTAAAACATTTGCTTTATCAGAGCTGGTGACTGCTGATAAGTTGGAATTAGGATCAAATAAAACCGGAATTGATGTAACTTGATTTTTTCCAAGTAAGTCGCGAATCAAAGACCAGTAGTCAACAGAATTTTTGGAGGTGTTCTCAATTTTTTCCCGAATTTTAAATTCATATTCAGATTTTGCTTCCGAAATCAATTTGTTCACTATCTTACTTTGAATTTTAAATTGCGTTTGATAGGTCAAAATGTTAGTGGATTTATATTTATGGTGAAGTTTGTTTCTTTTGTAAATCTCCTTTTTGATGTTATTGGAAAACCAAGGTTGATCATCATACCTGGTTGAAATAGTCTTATGAGATACATTTGTTTTAATTATATCTAGAAAAGTTCTAACAAAGAGCTCTGTGGCATTATTAACATTGTTGGTCAAAATAAAATCCCAGTTAGTTTCTGAAATTTTTTGATTCAGTAAGTCAGAGTCTTCTGTTTTGAAATGCCATAAGGTTTTCTTAATTGAGGGTTCTCTTGGAATTTTTACCCTAACTTTGCTGACAATTGTACAGTGATCTGAGTTTCCAATTGGCGGGTCAACAGTAACAGATAGAAGATGATCAGAGTCAGTTATTAAAAGGTCAATGCATGATTTAGAAACATTTGTAATCCGTGTAGGTTCATTTACCAACTGTTGTAGTCCTAGGTCAAATAGAATATTATTTAATTCCAAGCCAGCTAAATTATCAATATCGTTGTCATACCAAATTTTATTTCTGGCATTAAAGTCTCCATTTAATATTACACCATCTGTTGGTAGCAAAAGCACTTGAGAAATATTTAACTTTAAAGAATCTAAGTAAAGTCTAGTTGCATCTGCTGACATTGATGGTGAGCGGTAGAAAAAACCATACATAAAAACGTTATGTTGAGCCTTAACCTCTACCCAACAATTTGCTAAATCGTGGGACATAAATGTATCACATACTTTAGCCTCAATACTATCATGTGACCATAACAAGAGACCTCTTCCCTCATTTGAAGCATACTTAGGTTTACCATATCCTCTTATGAAAAAATCTTTTGAGTTCAAATCTTCATCAGTGACATTGCCTGATTCACAAAGTGCTATCAGATGAAAGTCACCATTTAATGCAAATTCTTTTAAAAATGCTAACCTTGTCAGAGAATCTGCCTTCACACTATTTATATTTGTGAATAATATTTTCAAATCATCAACTGGGCCTGGGTTTGTTTCTATGTCCCCACATAGCAAAAGTAACAACCTACCAATATGGCCTGGATTGTGAAAAATTAATGACATACCAGGAATTCAAGTTAGGGTCATTAAAAATACAAAAATTTTCACAAATATCAGTGTGACATTGCGATGCAACTTTACTAGTTTTTTAATAATACTGAGTAGCAACCATGTTAACATGCAAATATATGTGATTTCGCATAAGAGTGCAATGGCAAATGCTAAAGACATCAAAAGTATAGGAATGTTAGTGGAAGGTAAAATCCATAACCCTCCACAGATTAGTAAGAGGGTTAATAAAAGAAGGTATTCATTAACAATATCTTTGGAACAAGACTATTAATTGGTTGCCTAGTAAGAAAGTAAGTAAACTAACATGGTTTAACATTCACAATTCAAAGAAAGACATTGGTCAAGACTTTGCAAAACAAGTCAAATGGTGGCAACATTGAAGGCTGAAAGTTGTCATGTGTGAATACTGTTCCGGGTTGCAGGGTCCCTATATAAAAAACTGTCGAGAAAACTACATAAAACATATCATTTCTCCATGAAATTAATACACAAGGTAGTTAGGTTGTTGGTCTTTATTATTGGAAAGTTTAAAGTAATTTTATCAAAAACCAACAAAATTAGAGCAGGGCGTCCAAGACTTTTGGATCACCCCTCGTATATATTTTTGTGCAGATACAGACATTTTAGAAAGCTAGCTAAATTAAATGGGAATCAATCCAAAGCCTGGTGATACTCTACCGACTGAGCTGCCAAAGTAGAAGGCTGTAGTAGCAACTTGCTATCCAGGTTTGTTACATTTAGCATAATCATGGGATGAATGTGTTTACTTTCAGTTTCACAACAAATATGCGAGTGTGACAAATGATGTTGGAGATGACTATAATATTCCTCACTGGGTCAATCACAGGTAAATAGTAGTTCATTGGGGTTTTGATATTAAATAAATACTCAATGAATTTAAAAAGGTTTTGGTTACCATTTAATGTATATTATAATGGATTATTCATCTGGTTTTTCAATAAATTTGTTTTGTTATCAAACCAAATCCAATATTGACCAATCAGATGTTGTTCCTTTTGGTGAAGTGACCAATCAGATGTCTTTCTTTTCAGTTTCTACCAATCACGGAGCCAGCTCCAGCTTCAGTTGAACTCCAAGTTTGTGCCAAGAACCAAAGTACCTAAACCGAGGACAGGGAAGGTTGTATAATGGTTAACATCATGTGACCAGCATGTCACCTCTCTTTATTGGCACCTCTTTCATAGAAGCAAGCACGCTATTGGCTGAGACATCAGTGGTGCATCATGGGAAGATGGTTGGGTTTGGGATAATGCATATTACAGTCAATCTTATTGAATTTCCAACTCTGTTAATTAGGGAAGGTTCATTAGTGAATGGGCCATACGGCACCCCCAATCTAAAGCCTAGTGGGCTATTCTTTTTCTGGAAAAGACACAAACCCTTGAAAAAAATGAAAAAAAGAGATTGACTGTAAATTTCACTGATGATCTCAGATATAGCATTTTATTTTTGCTTGATGTTGCATGCATGTAATGTGGGGTAATGTCTGTTGGAGATACGTTAATGGTAAACCAGGTATACAGTTCATTAATAGTCCATTTTGTTTATTAATATCTCCCATTGGTATTGGTCATGAATGATATGTTTTTTGTTCACCCACATACATTTCACTCACTCTTGCGCAGGTACAGGTTAAATAAAAAGCTTATTTACTGGTTGGTTTTGGATATGGGGTTTATCCAGAGGGCACACGTTAAGAGGGTATATTTTAACAGGTTATTATGTCACCACCTACTGTAGAAGTTGCTGTTTTTTTTTGTTATTGTATTGCAAAATTAGTGTTCAGCAGTTGGCATCCATAACAATTGTTACATTTCTGTAACAAATTGCAATAATTTACAAGGTGGTGGCAATTCAAAATTCTTGACAGAAGACACTATATACACTAATCGATAAATTTGGTTGGGAAAATGAGGTAGATTTTTTACTTTTTTTTAAATTTTATGTTTTTATTTCTATTTTTTCAATTTTATTGCATAGGGAGACTATATATGACCATTAAGAGATAAGTATAGGATTCAAAGTATAATTCAATTTAATTTATTTGATGTTTTAATGATAAACATCATCAATATGCCTGCTTTTGTACTGCAGTATTGTAGTGTACAAGTATTTAAGGCAGGATAGTAGTTGTACAAGTACTTTAATATGACAATTTTCACATTGCTTAAAATCAGATTGTTTAAAATGTAATCTACCAGTTACTGTTTGGTATTTTATGTTCCATTGTCCCTTTTGAGAAAAATGATTGTTTGAAAAAATATTTCTTTAATTAACCGTTTTTTAAAACACACTCTTGCAAATTAAACACCATAAATAAGATAATGCTTATATTTTCTAATTTTTTCTTGATTAAATAACAATGGTCAATAGCCAGGTCCAGGCATGAGTATCTAGATATTTCCTCTTTTACTCAGAGGTGTTCATCATTGTTGAATTTAAACCTCCTCCTTGAATTTTCTAAAACTGATCCCCCCTTGGCAATCCTGACCAGTGGTCAGGTTAATATTGCTAAACTTGAATATGTGTATTTGAGAATATGATAAATTATTATCATATTTCGGGAACTCATATGATAAAATTATTTTATTTGCTGAAGAAATCTATTTAAGGCTATTTTTTTATTTTTTAGAAACTAATCAATATACTCATATACCATATTTAACATGTTGACACTTTCGTAATTCATATGTAAAGCACAATTTATGTAATTTTTCATTATACCTTTCTATACAATATTAAAAACACCAAACAAAGACTAAATAATCTGAAAACAATAAAATACACTAATAATTTTAAAAAGCACATAAGATTTTCTACATATTGTTGTCATGTTGTCATGACAATAGACGTGGTCTCACATTGCATGCTTGCATTCCTCTTGCGCTTTTTAGATACAGATTCAAAATTTTACAAATTGTTTATTGTTATTGTTGCCATAGTTACAATGAGACAATAATGATGTTAATCTTATCCCACCTTCTAATGTTTCTTTTATTGTTGTTTATATTTTCTGGTGTTTTTCTGATATTTTTCCGCACATCCACTGGTCGTATTTAATAAATCCATTTTATGGTGAACATGTATCTTAATTTAACAATGTTGGGCCTCAGTCTTCATACTATCATAAAAACACCAGGAAAATACTTTATTTTGTATTAAAGTCGCAACAAAGAACAGAGGAACTTTTTAACAAATTGTTACAATTTCTGAATGTTTTCTTTACAAAGTTCCTTACTGCGTCCATTTTCTTGAAAAAAATATTCAAGAGATTTACTTTATTTCATGATAAATTTTTGATTTTTAAAGTTATCTGGATGACCTATATTGCTCCAAACACTTAAACTTTCTCTCCTTTGTTGCCTCTTTAATAAACCCATTTTATGGTATACCATGATTTAACAGTATTGCCCTTTTCTTCATACAATCATAAAAACACCAGAAAAATATTCTTCATTTGGTAATCTATTCAACTTTTAAGGCCAGCTTAATGAGGAAATAATCACTTTTTAATCACGTGATTATTGTGATTAAGCTGTCCTTCAATTTCAATCAATTTCAAATAATTTATTATTTTATTCTTGTTTCCTCTGCTTATTTGCTTTTAGCCTAGATAAGATCAGATCAAACAAGATCAATTAGAATTTTTATCTCTAAAAAAAGTTAAGAAGGACTAAGTTGGATTCAAAAACTGATTATTTCAGCTGGAAACATATGAGAATATCAATACATGAAATTATATTTTTTAAATGAAAAAGCAAACCATGATTTAACAAAATATATATTATGTTTGTTACCCTTGGCCCCTTTTCATGAAAGTTTTGCAAATGTTTGAGTTTCAATCAATATTTAGAAATATTGCAAAATTGATGTTGGTACAATGGAGGATAATTGAAAATGACAAATCGTGTTAAATGATCTTTTCTTGAAATGACCTCATATAAAATGTGTTTTAATATATTGCTTGTGTACCTTTCAGCCCACCCCTCTCAACCATAGTGAACCAGAGAGAGATATTAGTAAGTAGAAACAACTTTAGAAAATCTTATGAATTTAGAGACTCAACATTCAACATAGAAATCAAAAAGTAATATTAAAAAGGGCATTCTCAGACACGGGGCATTCTCGAACAATCTTCAGTAATTCTTAGTTTTATATAATGGAAACTTCAAATTAGACACATCTTTTTATAGATACAGTGATATATATTGTAGAGTCTAACAATGTACTGGATTTTCACCTGATGCCTAGGGTTTGTACACCCCCAAAATGCAATCTGATTTTCGACGCCGTTTCGGTGCCGTTTCGGCACCAAATGGAATGACTGGTCCAGTGCCAAAACGGTACCGGGACAGCACCGAATTTTTCGTTTCGATCCTGAATTATATTGGCTGTGTATGGGAATGCCCCATGGCTGAGAATGCCCCTATCTATCGTATTACACACATGTTTTATAAGAACATAGGATTTCATTCTGTTTTCATAAGTATCCCATTTACAGTACATGTACATCTATCCAAATTAAGACCAATATAGCAGTGTTAATAGAGGATATAGGATGCAGGGTGTAGAACTATTATATTAATATATAGCTTTAATAGAATGTTATTTTTCTTGTCACTGTTCAGTAACAAGAACACCCAGTACTTCAACAATGAAGACCAGAACTTTCCCTATTTTGATATTAATAGAGTATTATTTGTCTTGTCATGAATTATAGAACTGTTCAGTAACAAGAACACCCAGTACTTCAACAATGAAGACCAGAACTTTCCCTTCATGGACTATGATGAATATGACAGCAAAATATTCTTCAAGCCAAACACGCAGTCAAATGTCAAGCTTGGAACGTGAGTATTTTTTTGAATTGTAAATATATCATTTTAAGAATTTCAAAAATATCAAAGATTTTAACATTGATGAATCATTCCAAAATATATTGTTAGCTCAACCAATTGCTCTCTAAAATCCAAGATTATACTTTGTGGCTAGACATACATTGTAATGAAAATATTTCATAGGATAATTCTAGATATTTAGTCTGGATGGTTGTCTTTAGTAGCCGAGACAACACAAGTCCCAAGTCTGTATATTTACTCTCATTTCTTCACTTTTAAGAGTTAAGTCACCACATTTTGCATGCGCATTCCTTGGAGAAATCCTAACATAGAATTTCATTGGTTTTGATTATAATTTATTTGTTAGAAATAGGGAAACATTTAAAATTTGATTGGTCTATAACCAAAATTTGTCATTTTGTAACAAATGCAACATTTTGATGAAATTAATAAAAGTCTCTACTGTTGGTGTAATAACTCCAAAATGATCAAATGGTTTCTTATTCAGCACAAATGTAACTGTTTTAGGTAGTTGAGACATTTCCGAGAAAAAAATGGTATGCAGAAACATGATATTTTAAATAAAATGGGGCCAAAACGACCCATGAAGATGTCCGCATTATTTGAGATTTTGGCATGTTTCAATGACCTGAAAAATAGATGGGGTAGGGGAGTGGCATACCTTTTGAGCTTATTCCAGTTACCATTTTAATCAAATGAATGATGACATATTTGGTATCATCTTAAAGCTTGTAATGTGTGCTTCAATTTGGTGCCCATATTATGACATCAAATTATATATTATGACATCACAGTGGTACCAAAACGACCTTTAATGGAAAGAGAAGCACCAAAATGCAGCAAAATAATGGTGCGACACCAACATTCTTTCGACAATTCACTTCTTGTCACAATCAATGAATGCATTTCTCATTGGGGTACACTTCAAATGCACGATCTAATGACTTGTAAAAATAACTAGTGATAGTTATTGTCAATAAGATTAGAGACACCAAATTGTATCTGTCATTTATAACTTGGAGTTTTATTGAAAACGTCAAAATGTTGCATTTGTTGCACAAAATGGAAAATTTTGATTATAGACCAATCAAAATCAAATGTTTCCCAATATTTAACAAATAAATTATAATCAAAACCAATGAAATTCTATGTTAGGATTTCTCCAAGGAATGTGCATGCAAAATGTGGTGACTTAACTCTTAAAAGTGAAGAAGTGGGAGTAAATATACAGACTTGGGACTTGTGTTGTCTCGGCTACTATATTGCTCTTTGAAAAAGTGCTTTATTGGATTTGTCTTGTACTGCTGGTTGTGTACCTGGGCAGGCATTATTGGTAAATCATGTTGTCAAAATTCTAGGAAAAATGCTTGTGTCTTCAACTTTAAATTTTGATAAATTAATCATTTTCTATCTTGCTTCAGGAGGGAAATCCGCAGTTCCCCAGCTGTAAACAAGCGCCTGCCTCACTCAATCAGCGAGGCACGTCGCTATCACATCCCACGCACACGTCACATCTCTGACGAATTTTCGTTTCACTCGAGAGAGACAAGAGAGAAGAGTCCTGGGTCGACCCAAGCTATAGGAATTCCTGCTATGAAATCTGTGGCCTCTGCAGAATATTTCTCCACATCATTGACCCATGTGCCAGGTAATGTTAGTTAAGAATTAGAATCTGTAATGTCACTTGTCAATTATGAACTTTGATGTCACCTATAAATTACGAACTTTGGTGTCGCTTATAAATTAGGAACTGTGATGTCACTTCTCAATTATGAACTGTGATGTTACTTATTAATGAGGAACAGTGATGTCACTTATGATTTAGGAATTGTGATGTCACTTATGAATTTGTAACTATATGTATGATGTCACTTATAAATTAGAAACTGTGATCTATTTTATGAATTGGGAACTGTGATGTCACCTATAAATCAGGAACTATTTAATATAAGTTGTGAGTAATAAATTTGATATATCTTATATCTGTTAGATAGAACTAAAAGTGTGGTGTCATGGAACTTTTGATGTCAGGCGGAAATCAGAAACTGTCCAATGTGAATTGGAAATTTTGTGATGTCACTTAAAAATGAAGGACAATGATGTGTCATTCAAAAGTTATTTTTTCTATCTTTATTTAATTTAATTTGTAGAGAATTTTGTCAGTCGAAATTCCACTAGCTCCTCCACCACAGATCGCGACGATGATCTGACCAATGAGAGTGAGCGACTAGTGGTTGGGAGTGCGGGATCTCCTGTGGGGTATCAGTGCAAAAGTACTTTACGTCAAGACACTCGCCAACGACGTGCCCTCATTAACCCTTTCCAGCCTGCAACGATGAAATTCAAATTGACCTCGAATAGACGACGTTGGGTACACGTCTTTCCTATTGGTGAGTTTATTTTATTTTTTGATTTTACTATATTGGAATCATATTTTCACATGTTAATGTATCTCTTCAGATGTCTACTCTATTCATAAACATTTAATAGTTAATAATATACCTTGTTTGGTTTGGCAAATTGACGTCACATCAGAACTTCACAAAATGACATCGTCATTTTTGTTATTTCAGGACCATCTGGCAGTGCAATGCAATCACACCACTACCATAGTGAGAGTACCTCAGACTCCTACAGTTCATCACCCAGCAGCAAAGATATGTTAATGGTATTTAAAGTTTGGAGATCTTTAATTTGCTATTCAATGATTATGTTCTACCCTATGTAACCCTTAGGGTATAGATTCAGGGTAAAGTCTTGTTCATTGAATTTCTTTATTATCCTTTTTGGATCTTATGTCTGATTTTTGATCTTATGTCTGATTTTTGATCTTATGTCTGATTTTGGATCTTTTGTCTAATTTGGGATCTTTTGTCTGATTTTGGATCTTATGTCTAATTTTGGATCTTATGTCTAATTTTGGATCTTATGTCTGATTTTTGATCTTATGTCTGATTTTGGATCTTTTGTCTGATTTTGGATCTTTTGTCTGATTTTGGATCTTCTGTCTGATTTTGGATCTTATATCTGATTTTGGATCATATGTATTATTTTGGATCTTATATCTGATTTTGGATCTTATGTCTGATTTTGGATCTTCTGTCTGATTTTGGATCTTATATCTGATTTTGGATCATATGTCTGATTTTGGATCATATGTCTGATTTTGGATCTTATGTCTGATTTTGGATCTTATGTCTGATTTTGGATCTTATGTCTGATTTTGGATCTTATGTCTGATTTTGGATCTTATGTCTGATCTTACATATTAGTAGTCCACTCTTTCCTAAATGTACCCTTTTCAATAATCAGATACATTGAGTTAGAGGTGATCCTTGATCTAACCTACCCAATCTGAGCAAGGTTGAACAAAGTCCAGTAACACTCTTTTATGCCTTGATAATTAAGGAGCTATCATTAATTCCATATTCAAACTCCCACTAAAGGTCAAATCTGCTAATTCTAATTTTAACCTGCTTCCAAATATCTCAATGTTTTCAAACAGATTTCCAACAGGGCGGCATGAAAAGGGTTTGGTACCCAGTTGCTGTAATCATGCTATTAGGAGATCACTATTATACTGGATATATACATTTACTTCTGTTATTCTGTTTCAGCAATTACAGAGGTCTCGTATACAGAGTGACAGTGAAGAGAGCAGGTATTCCTATAAATTACGCTCTTTAGCAAATTATTTAGTTTTAATTAATCAAGTACATTTTCTTCTTGGATTTCCAAGTTTCCATATCAGTTGATAATCTTTAGTGAACTATTAATCTGCAATGTATCATTCAAACTAAAAAAAATGAAATAAAATTAAATTGTACACATCATAAAACATTTGCATTTTTATATAGATTACATGGTAAAAGGCATTTCAATGTCCAGCATATGTATTTTTGTATCTTGTTTGGTTCTCGTATTTTTGTTTTTATTGATGAGGATCTGTATATCCAAGCATGATTTTGTTTTAGGGGTCAGTTCTATACATGTATATACGTTTTATTAATCCTCTCTGCTCTTCTTCATAACAGTTAATGGGCCATGGAATGACAAGTCAGCCTTGTAATTTTCAATGTTTTAAAATCCTTACTAGCCCTAATAGAAGCCATGTTTGTCTTTATTTTTAGCTCCACTCTTATCCAATCTTTACCAGAGACACCTGGTGGTAGTTTTGAAAGAGAGGCTCCGAAAACACCCCTTCATTTTGTTGGAGGGTGGTACGGTAGCAGTAGTTCTCCTAGTGCTGCCCCCTATGGAGCAAATAGTCAAAGTGCTGCCATCTATGGGTCAAATATCTCAAGTGCTGCCCCCTATGGAGCAAATAGTCAAAGTGCTGCCATCTATGGGTCAAATATCCCAAGTGCTGCCCCCTATGCAGCAAATAGCCAAGATAAGCCATTTGGCTCTCAAGATGGGGAACTGCCTTCAAACCACCATTGTTACATGACACAACTGTCAATGAGTACGCATTTAATATTATTTCTTGCAGCAACTTTGGATCTGCTTGGAATGGGGCCTTTACCAATCCCCTTGATTTCCCTCTGATCTCACCCTGTACTATAAACAACAATGGAAAATTAATTTAATTGAGCAAAAACACTAGATCTGTAGATGCCCATTCATTAGTTTCCAGTAGTTACCCATGTACGACACCAAAATATTCACCATATACAAACCTCATCGCCAAACCCTCACTATTTCTCTCTAAGACATTTCCAGAAAGAGTATGAACCATAATATAAAAGGCCTCAACCATGTATCACAGTGTTGGCCTGATCTTTTTCCACAAGATGGATCCAAAAAATGCACCTATTTAGACCTCTGAGAATGGATCTTTTGGAAAAAGTGGTCCACGTTTTGAGATGAGATGGGACTTTCAAAAAATACCCACCCCTCATATATCCTACCTTTACTTTCATGATACCTGATGTTCTTTACAAAATGAAAAAAAATGTAGAAGTTAGAAATATTGCTTCTGCAGCAGGACCAGCATTCTGGGAATTATCATGAAATCAGTGTTGCTTGATATTTACTAAAAGAAATTATAAATGACATTGCCAGCTTATTTGCAGGATGGGAGCACATGCATCCTACTTGAGGTGAAGGCACAGCTTATAATATTGAAACACTACGGCCATTGCAGTGACCTGATCCATATTTCAATTACTACATGTAGTACCTCCCCCAACACTTCTCCTAGACAAAATAACTTTATATTGATAACTACACCAGGAGATAACTATTGCTCATTTATAGAGCAATTTCTCCCTGAAAGCTCCTTTAACACAACAAGAAATGAATGACAGTTGATCATTTGCAAAGCCCCTCCCCTCCCTCCAAAGCACTTTATACTTATATCATCACCAGGAAAAACTGTTGCTTATTTGAAGAGCCACCTCTCCCCGAAAGTGTAACATACCCAGGAATTAAATGACAATTAATTATTTCCAGAGCCCCCCTCCCCACCCCCTTAAGCACTTTATACTAAATAAATATCATCACCAGGAACTAACTATTGCTTATATATGAAGACCCACATCCCTACGAACACTAAATATATTTGTAATTACACCAGGACATGACTGTTGCTTATTTACAGCAGTTATCCTATAGGGCATAGAGGCAGGTCTCCCACCGTTCTCTCAACTGATTCTGCAGATAGCCAAGACACAGTAGTTAAGCTCCCCACCTCTCAAAGTAACGCTAGCCTTGGCTTAAATCTTCCACAAAGCATGGGTAATAGCGTAACAAGTGTATCTGCAGCCTATGATCAAGGTAATAGAAGGGTAGAAGTATGGTTTAAAGGGTAGGGGGTAGGGCTTAAAGGGAAGGGTAGGGCTTAAAGAATAGGTGTAGGACTTAAAGGGTAGGGGTAGGGCTTAAGGGTAAGGGTAGGTGTAGGGTTTAGAGTAAGGATGGGGCTTAAAGGGTAGGGGAATGACTTAAAGTGTAGGGGTGGGACTTAAAGGGGAAGGGTAGGGCTTAAAGGGTAACAGTAGGGCTTAAAGGGTAGGGGAATGACTTAAAGTGTAGGGGTGGGGTTTAAAGGGTTAGGGTAGGGGTAGGGCTTAAAGGGTAAGAGTAGGGTTTAAAGGATAGGAGAAAGTCTTAAAACGACAACAAAGATCAGAGTGTAAAATGTTGAGAGCAATGTTTTTTTAATATTTGATTAAAATTCAAGATAACTGACCAAATATAAGAGTTGAAGATTTAAGTGCAGAAATTACCAAATTCATTTAAGGTGTAAATATGTACAGCCACCTTTTCAAAATTCTAATGCCGAACAACCATTTTAATCAAGGTATTTGACCAATAGATCTAATAAATCCATTTTAATGAACCAGGCCTGGTTTATGATGTTATTCTGTGCAGGCAGTACAGAAATAACTCTGTGAAAATAAGCACTAACTTCATTTTATTTCTTCCAAGAAACCATTAAGAATGACATCATAACAAACAGATAAATGCATTTTTTTTTATTTACGTTTGTATAGGTATCAAGTCATCTAAATCATCTGGTGCTAGTGGGTATTTTAAGAGGGTGACCCATGATGATATGGAGAAGTCATTCGCATGGGGACCAACTGGAGAACAGGAATGGACTCCTGAGATGTATACTGGTGAGCATTTTTATTGCTGTTAAAGCAATGTTGTTTTTTCACATATTATTTTACAGGTTATTATTGTTATTTACTGTAAAAGGAGAGAGAGAGGGAGAGAGAAAAGGAAAGAGTGTTGATTTGGTTGAGTTTAAAGCAATGTTACATTGGTGCAGTAAGATGGGCAATTAACTACCTAGAATGCCTAGACAATGAATTTGTAGTAAATGTAAAGGATGAATAAAAATATGTTAAAAAATGGGCAATTTGGTTACATTGTTGCACAATCTGCTTGTGCGTTTATTGAATTGCAACTCATTTTAAGGGTGTCCATGAACTAAAGAAAAAAAACGTTTATGGAGTATAAAATCAGATACTTTGGTTAACAATCAATAAATAAAAAAAGATTAACATTAATAAACAAAAAATAATGTATAAAATGCTTGTAGCTGTTGACTGGAAATCGCTGACATCTCCTGCCTCTCTGCCAATCACAACAGACTACCTGCCTGATAAGAATAGCCTACAGATAGACTATGTCATTAATGAGTACCCACTGCTCCCAGATAACTACAACATGGAGTTATGGTCTAACAGGTTGGTTGG
Organism: Owenia fusiformis; assembly: GCA_903813345.2. Taxonomy (NCBI): domain Eukaryota; kingdom Metazoa; phylum Annelida; class Polychaeta; order Sabellida; family Oweniidae; genus Owenia; species Owenia fusiformis. The sequence goes on along the minus strand of CAIIXF020000012.1, from coordinate 1,240,935 downwards.
TTATATATTTGTTTATTCATGCAGATGGTATAGCAACTTAAATAAATAATATTTAGCAATGGCTTTCTTTTAATTGAATTATATAAGTCAAAATGAGATTCTTTAATACCAAAGGGAAACCATGTGTATGGTATTTTATGTAATTCTTTAAATCTAAGATGCCACTTCAATTATTTTAGTTGCCATAGCAACAAATATAAAATGTGTTTGTCACCAGAGTTTAAATATTGATCAAAATCTGTTAATCTGAATTCTTAAAGTTAACGTTCTTTATGTTCGTTGTACAAATAGGAAAGAATATATTAATTATACTTAAAGATGTTATTCTTGAAATGCATGGAATGATGACATCTGCTCTTCCTGAATTAAAGTATAACATTTTGTTGCCATAGTAATGCATCCTGGCCCTTGACATCATTCCATGAAACTTGTTATTTCACCACCAAAAGTGGTGACATATTATTATAGTCTCCAATTTTTGTGGACTGTTTTGGCGGTTGACATTTGGTGGTCAGTGTTGGTAACAAATGTCTGGTGGTGACATTTCCAGGTAAATGCCTTGTTAAATATTTGAAAACTTCCTGGTAATTTGAAGTAAAATTGTCAGAGTGTAGTTATTATTTGAACTAGCTTTTGGATTACAGGGTACCTTGAAACTAACCCCCCACCATCTTATTTTCAGAAAATCTGTGTCAGAAGAAGAGAGTAAAATTAAGAGGAAACCATTGACAACGCAGCAAGTGTTCAGAGAGATGGTCAACCAGAGGATAGCAAGGGTAAGTGAAATATTACCCCACTGAATAATGTTCCATTAGGGATATAGACAAGCCCTTTCATCTGTTCATCCGTCTGTTCAACCATCTTCTTGTTCATTTGTCATATCAGTGGTTTCATTAACAGCAGGCAACAGGTCATTTTCACTGGTTGTTTTCACAAAATCGCCTGTTGTTTTTAGGGACTTTTCAACTTTTCCATGTTAAATTTTTGATTTCCATTAATTTTGCCTGTTGTTTTCATCTATTTAGCCTGTTGTGCGAATTTCCAGTGAAACTCCTGCATATCATCTCAAGTCCCTGCTGCCAAATTCAATTAACATTTTACAAGACTTAAATGAGTTCTTTTTTCTTTGATGCATCAGGTTTTCTTATGTCACTTCCAGAAGTGGTTACATATTATGTCACTACCAGGATGGTGACATAGTCATCATTGACTGCATCTGTAACAAATGACAGGTGGTGACTTGTGTGCGCTGATTCGCATATTTCGCAACTAAAGTATTGTGCATAATCAATGTGATTTGGTTTTCAATATTTAATAAAAAAAGTCGACCCAGTAATGTATGTGTGTGTATGCTTGTATACACCAGTCAAAGCAACATAAATATGCAATCATTTTTATCCTATCGAATAAAGTTTGAATGATATAGAGAATGCCTCCGACTTTCAGTTAGTTCTTCCATCCCTAAACTTTTTGATAGATTTCAAGGAATACTCAATTCTAGACAGTGAGCCATATGGAACATTCAAGACGTGGTTCAATGAAATATTGCAGAATTTGAATGAATACATTATTTTCGTAGTTTTTATTCATATTTATTTATATTTATTCATGTCATTATTATGTCACAATTTTGTTACAAAAAATCTGCAAAAAATGATATCTGTTTTTTTTATTGATTTGTCCATCTGTCTCGCGAAATCCACTTTTGGACCATTTGATTTTAAATCTCTGTCTGTAGGATTCCAGTTTTAAGTTATTTTTGTTCAACATGAATACAGAAAACCCCCATAACTCCTGGTTCATGAGCTTGCCTAATTTCAAAATGGTCACCATTATTGTGTCGCAAAATTCACTGATGGACCATTTGGTTAGCTTTTGAAAATGTGACTTCTTGTTCGGGTTGATTCCCCATAGACCCCATGTTACAAAATCACAAAAAAAGTGAATTATCTTTTCTTGTATTGGACAGATAACATTTTCTTTTACTGGACATATTTTAATTTGCATAACTATTAGATACATAAGGGTTATATGAAAATTGAACCACACAAATAGATGTAATTTAAGTTAAAGGGAACTTTCTACTATACCCGCCATGCTATCTGACCCGAACGAGCCACCTGGTGGTGAATCTGGAAACTATCTACTCGCATCTGTGTTATTGTTTTCATATGATTTTGATGATTTTATCAGACAATTAAGGAGCATTTGCATAATTTCTATCTTTTTGACAGTATAATATACTAAAACTCGAAGTGTTAATTTTCACGTTAATATGTACAACAATTTTCATCAATTTTTTTTGAATATTTAATGACGTAAATCAAGATTATTTCTACTCGCATCTAGTCTATTGAATTAAATAATAATAATAACACAATACCTGAGATTTTATTGTATAACAACAGATAATGCATCTCTTACATCTGGAAGTTCTCACAAATGAAGTACAAAATCTGTCACTTGGCACTGGATCCATAAGCTCTGATAAAGAAAAGCTCAAAACAACTGAGTACCATTAGATATGTCTTGATAGTCATTCAAACACAATATCTGTGATTTTATTGTCTTTCTACTGACAATATATCTTCCTTTACACCTGGAAGTTCTCATAAATGAAGTGGGAGACAAATTGTCATAATGCAATCTTCAAATATATGGAATCATCTTTCAACCACATGATAGTGTTACAAAGCCAGCATGTTTTTTTATGATAAACTATTATCATACCTTAACTGGAAAAAGTTAAGTAGAGCAATTTTTGGAAATTCATATGTGAATACTTAAAAGCATATTACACTTTCTTATGATGGTGTTGCTGTATAGCTATTTTATTTTTATATGTTTATAAACTCAGTATTCTGTGGTAATTTTTAAAAATAACTTCTTTTTGTATGATTGTTACTTTATTCTTAAAAATAATATCAATTCATCAATATAAAATTACCAATCCCAAAAAATTCTCAAGCTGTACAGGGTGCGTTATAGATAAAAACCTATGCCATATAATTTGACAATATTTACAGGGTGGTTCAAAAAAATGGAACATTTCATAAATGTATGTAGAAAATTTATTTCTCTACCTAAATAAACCAAAACATTACTGAACAAGGGGTCAGTGTTGCAATGTTAGCATATCTGCTACTGGAGGTACTGCATTCCAGGTCACAATAAATGTTTCACCCTCCAAATTCAGGGCTTAAGAAGGAACATAGTGGATGACGTCCAGAGGTGGATCTGGGAACCAACAAGGGGGGGGCAAATTTCAGGTCTGAGAAAAAACTTCTGGGCCCCTAAAACCAAAAAGTGGGCCTAAGTTTTAAAATTTTGAGGCCCATTTTCTTCAAAATTTGGCCTATAATTAAAAATAAGGCCTTAAAAGGCCAAGTGATGACCAAAAAGGCTACTTTTGCGCCATTAAGGCCTTTTTGGCCCAGAATTTTTTCTGGGTCCCCCCCCGATCCGCCAGTGACGTCTGCAGCCTTGCATTTGGAGGATATAAATATATATTTTCTATACTAATAATCCTGCCTGTCGTAATTCATCAACTTAATCCAGAATAGTGATCTCCCTGCATTGAAATATTGGACTCTATATAACTCTTTTGAGATTTTCAACAAAGTTTGCACCCATTTGAAAACTCATTGTTACCCACTTGAAAACTCATTGTTACCCACTTGAAAACTCATTGTTACTCACTTGAAAACTCATTCTTACCACTTGAAAACTCATTGTTACCCACTTGAAAACTCATTGTTACTCACTTGAAAACTCATTGTTACCCACTTGAAAACTCATTCTTACCCACTTGAAAACTCATTGTTACTCACTTGAAAACTCATTCTTACCCACTTGAAAACTCATTGTCACTCACTTGAAAACTCATTGTTACCCACTTGAAAACTCATTCTTACCCACTTGAAAACTCATTCTTACCCACTTGAAAACTCATTCTTACCCACTTGAAAACTCATTGTTACTCACTTGAAAACTCTTTGTTACCCACTTGAAAACTCATTGTTACTCACTTGAAAACTCATTCTTACCCACTTGAAAACTCATTCTTACCCACTTGAAAACTCATTGTTACTCACTTGAAAACTCTTTGTTACCCACTTGAAAACTCATTCTTACCCACTTGAAAACTCATTGTTACCCACTTGAAAATTCATTGTTACCCACTTGAAAATGAGAAAATGAGAAAAAATTCTAAGAATTGGTATGTTTTGACCAACTTTCGCCAGAATTATGAAAATGTTGCACCATCTTATATTAAGGGATATATCCTGGAGAAACCACTGAACAAGCTTGACACAACACTTTGCTATTACTTGTTTATTTTAATGAGCTGATTCGAATCATTCATTAAGAACATGTTGCTGCGGGTTTCTGTAAATGTTCAACAATTTTGTTATTGGCCACTGCATTCCATGCAATAAATGTACAATAGTCTTGCACAGTCATGCTACTAACATCACGATCGGATTTATAAATATTTGTCCTGTTATCTTTACCCCCATTAATAATATCACGTAATTTGTTAACAAATTTGAATTTTTGAAATTCTTCTTCACCGTGCCAACAATGCATATGGGGGTATGAAAGAATATTTAGTTTACTACTACTTGGAAAGTCAAGCTGAGCAATGTAAGAGCTATTAAAGTCTGGAAATATGTCATTTATTACGACTTCTCCAGCGTAAAGTAAAGAAACTGGTCTCCACCATGTCGGCCATTCACCAAATGCCGATTTATTCATGACGTCCTGTATACCATTTAAAGTTTTGTTGAACTCATTGTTGAAAAAATGTTGACAGTACTTTAAAGTGAGTTCACTTATTTTTATGAATAGCTCTGGTTTTCCGTACCATGTACTTCCGATGTTGGTCATACCATGGTGCTTTAGATGCAACCTTGATGCAACTTCTGGAAGACGTTTTCTGTTGAATTCAGACGCATATCCTCCACTTCCTGTCATGAAATCGAAATGTGGAAGCCACCCCAAAATTGCTGGTCCAATAAACACATCAGTGTCCGATCGAATCAACCAATCATATTTCATAGCACGTTGTTTAAAATTGTCATCACGTAAGAAAGCAAATGTATTATAGTATCCATATTCCTGAGCTTCTGGGAACCCTTCCTCTGGATGATAATAGCAACCTGATTGGTTAGTTTCTATTGCATTCTGGGTCCATAATTTGCAGTTTGCCTTTTTGGCGGAACAGCATGCTTTAGGGTGACAGTAGATTATTAAATCAAGGCTCATATCGGGAACCTCAGATGCTCCTGGTATTGATATTGACTTTTTGATGGAGCTATGAGTCGTGACATAATGCCACGATGGGTGCATATAAGATAAAACCTCCATTTCGTATAAGCGATCAGCTCTGTAAGGCATATACACGACAATTCCTACACGTATCCTTGCAGGTTTTGTCATATCCTGTTGCCGGTTATTGAGTATTGGTATACCATTTCCTATTTTTTTTTCACCGATATTTTTCTCACCAAAAAGTTGCCCAGTTCCTTGCATGTGTACTAGATCATCGATGAGATCTCCCTCTGAGCCGTTATTTGCCCCAGCAGCAAGTTTGAGCATTAGGTCCAGGATTTTATGAGCAGTGAGCCTCTTGTCCCGATTCGTGTCATTCTCTAATCTACTACTGAGATAATTCCTCAGGATGTCTGGTCCTTTTTGATTGGATAATAAATGATCGAGGGACAAGGATCGTTGTAGTTGAGTCTCTGCTTTTGGTGCATGTGTCCGTGTGATGATGTAACCCACATTGAACAATCCATATAGCACTATGACCAGTAGAATGACATATCTTGAAGATCTCACCAAACCTAGAATTAAATGATGAATTAAAATGAAATATTTCTTTTTAGAAAATCTGTCTGTAAATATGTTATTCATCATGATCATCAGGTTTTGGGAAAAGGTATGGGTGTGTGGGTTATTCTCCATAGAGATTTAAGATTTGCAAGTATATACAGGTGCATGGATAACACAATCTATGCAGTTCATGTATAAGTTAAACTTTTTATTCATCAGATATATGTGCAACCTTGGTGCCTTTCATTAATTTCAAAATTTGGGCAAAAGTTTAATAAAAGCTTGTTTCCATGTGAACTGCTTACTTTTTCTTCTAATAATATATTTTTGAGAACAACTTTTATTTTATTTATAGTTTTATTATGTTGTGATGCCAAATGAAGACTGACTGTACCCCAGATAAAACTCTGTAAAAATTATGCCAATCAGCTCATATGCATTTTTATTAGGGCGTCATTAGTCTGAATGTTGGATTACACGTAGTAGGTATATTTACTTGGTACGAAGCTATTCTATGGAATATAAATTATACAGTTCCTGTTGAAAAAATGGCTAAACAAGTCTTTTGATTCACATTATAAAATTTGCTCACACGATGATGTATTTAAACAAGAGTTTTCAATTTCTTCCAAGAATTCTTTATAAAACTTTTTGACATTTCGCCAAATTGTGATATTTCATATTGATTACCTTTAAATCATACTGTTTGTACAATTTCAAGTAAATCAACCTAATACTTTTGCAAATAATAAAATCCCAAAACATTAAGTTACAAGGTATTCAATCATTAATTAACTGTTCAAACAATACCAATAGAGCATCTTTAAATATACCAGTTATATTTTTGATAAACTTGCATGATTGATTGAATAGTTTTCCTCAATGAAATATATTTGCTTTTATCATCTTTGTACACCAAAACCCATTTAGACGTTTAAACAATACCAATTGAGCAAATATTTGGAGATACTACTCTTTAAAGAAATGTATTTGATATGCTAAAGCATTGATGCTTAATTGAATGCTAAATGCCATATGTTCCATGTATTATATTTGCTCTTATAAAATCCAATCTCAAAAATGGCACCATTTGCACTATGTAAAATCCCATGATTAATACAGTATCATAAACCTATTAAACATACATATCAGTTGTTTTAATTCGTTTTAACCTGTTATCATAGGTTTATGTATAAGACATAATTATAACAATGAATGATACGGACTTTTTTGGAGTTTCTCCTCTGATACTTGTATAATTTGTTTTAATTTGTTATCAGCTGTTATCAGCTGTTATATTCCATCTGGTTCAACTGGGAAAAACATATTATACTGGATGATACATTTCTCTGCTCTTGCGTATAATTTGTTTACATTAGGTTACATGTTGTTGACACAACGTGTTGACACTATCTTGTTGACACAGACATATTGAGTGTTTTAATAAAAGCGGGTATTGATAAATTAAGTTTTGACATTTGAAAGTTGTAATGAATTAATATAAATGATTTTTCAAAATAAGTCACCAGAAGTGATTAGTGCAGCAGTTGAAAGATATATTTTAGTTTTAGCATTTATAACGTGCTTGCAAAAACACGGGCGCCCATAGATTATTAGCGGTTTTATTATAATATTGGATTGCTTCAATGCGCTCCATGAAAGAAAAATGTGGGCACTTTATTAATTGAAATCAATATGTCTTAATATTAAAGCTACATTGTTAACGGAGACAACGTAAGACTGCGACATTTTAACCCATTTCAAAAGTGTTTTTATTTTCCATAACGGCTACTAGTATTTGTGTGCCATAGTTATCTCAGCTTTCGGGAATCACGGTTATCGTGATTTAAGGGCAGTTATAAAAATATACAAGGCGATGGTTCAAAATGGACATTTTTCAAAACTGCTCAATGCAACTTCACGTTTTTAAAGAATGCTTGCCTGGCGAGGGGTTTGCTATTGCGAGAGAACAAAAACTTTGAATTAGGATTTTTCCTAATACTTAATCATTAATCAACAACTTTTTAAACCGTCTCTCTGATTAAATATCATGCCAATTAATACCAAGATTGTGTTGACAGGATTAAATGCGATATCTATGGAATAATAATTTAATGAACTCAATAGTCTAAATGATAAATGAGTTCATAATTTAGTCCCCGGGATTTAGTCTTGGCTAACTAGTCTTGTATCATCAGAGTTGGATTGCAAATACCTCCCTAAATCAAATATTTATAATTGTTTTTATGTCTCTGATCAAACCACTAAAGTTTAAAAGGAAGACTATAGTGTCCCGTGAATTCATTATAATTATCTTAGACAATAGTGAAGCGGTACAATCTTGGGAGTGTTAATTAATCGGAGTGCAAGTTTGATACAAAATAACTCATTTGGATCAAATATTTAAATTTTACTAGAGTGCGGGGAGTGGAAACGAGTCTCCATTCAAGCACTAAATATCAAAAGAAAGATTTCAGTACCCCTTAACTTCGCTCCCGGACTTCACTATTCACCACTTCACTATTCACCACCTCCCCTCCCCTTTCCCCAATTATCTTTTATGACCCCAGATTGTTCGTTTCTGTGCCCCCCCCCCCCCCCCCGTCCATGGCAAGTAAGTAATCTATGTGTATATCGGCTCCCTCCCAATGGTGGGCAAAACCAGATGCAGACATAGACATTGATGACAAGGTGAGGGGATTAAAAATAAAAATAGTTTTGTTTTAGGATCTAGTTTTCCAAATGTAAGACCCCGTATAAGACCCTTGTCTCTGATTGTGAAACATGTGTATGCATCAAATCCGAGGAATATTACATAATGTGAAACAATTCCAAAATGTTTTGTCTTGAAATCAATCAAATAGCAATATATTTCAACATGTGGAAATTGTTTATTAACGTAATGTCGGGCACTATAGGTGAACGGGTTTTCAGTTTTGCACTTTTTTGTCACACTTAAATTGTGAGCTTTATTTATTTGGAATTTGAATTTGAAAGGGTGAATTCACATCCAATAAAGCTTATAGTGTCATTTATTAACAGATGCATCGAGGTAGAGCCACCGTTCAAAAGACATAAACATAACTCTGTCGAGTGCAATAAATCCATGCATATCCATTTGTAGCAATCATACGGCCAGACCAGGGGAACACAGTTACCCTTCGCATTCTTACATTGTCCGCATGTCAACCATACGGCGACCGCACAGTCAGCCTGCCTTTCGCACCTCTCATACACGTGTACAAATTCTAAGATCATATTAATTACCATTGATTCCTCGTTTTCAATCCCTGGTTTTCAAAGCCCGTTAGATGTTAATGAATGGAGAATTTTAAATGTACTTTCATTAAACAGCCAGGAAAAATAAACTATTTTTCATTTCCCAGGAATCACATAATCCGTCAAAATTCATTTAATTTAAAATGTATCTAATATATTACATGTATACAATCAGACAGACTGGCTATTCTAATCCGTTTTGAAAAGCCATTTGTTTTTTCCTCTACAGGATGTTTCTGCGGAAGTTAATTTGTTTATCTTAGTGTTTAGCAATGTCCTTTGACGCTTTCGTGAAATAAATGAACTCTGTGATGGACTACAATTGTATATTTTCTACAGGAACAGTTACCCGAAGTAGACACTGTTACATTATTTTCATTTTAGGTCTCTCTAATTAGTTGCATTGCAGACGTCTAATATTATTCTCTCCTGTGCCGAAGGTACTTATACCCGTAGCAAAGGGGGGATGTTCAAGGAGTCCAACTCAACAGAATTCGAATTGAATACAAAATAAATTCATAACATATAAATATATAGTTACTATATACATAATGTCTATCCAAGTTGCATTTTCTGAACTTCAAATGCGCCTTTTGATGTGTGATAACAAAATACTAAATAAATACTTAATGTTACTCCAGCTTTTTTTTTATAGTAATTTGGCAATTAAACATGCATAAAGAGATAGCAATGTGTGTACTGTGTACAACCCGAATCCTCTCCCGATCAGGTCACGTTTTATATGTCTCTGATGTAATAACTGCCCTGTCAACCCTCACGCATTTGCTGGAAAAATAGAAATCACGCATCAATTTAGCGTGTATGATCAAATATCACGCAAATCACGGATTTTGTTGAAATTTTTAAAAATCGTTTTTTGTGAAATGCCGACACGGTAAAATACCGAACGGCGAAAAAAGCGAACGCATTCCGTTCGGTCTTTGCACGCAATTGCCGTTTATGTCACACATTTGGTACAAAATATGTTTATATATCATGCATTTGTTTCGAAAATATTCACACCTACCTATTTGATTGAAATCATTCAAATCAAAGTTGGCATTCGAGAACAAAAATGTGTCCAGTCAAAAATAGATTTCTAATGCTTGATTTTGAGTAGTTGTATTTATTGATCCTTGTTTTTCAATCTACAGATGGTTCACTGAATTCCGAAGTAAACAGAAAATAATACACATTTCCTTGGTTCCATGATACTGCCTATAACCCAGGCCCGTAGCCAGGATTTGCCAAGGGGGGGGGCAGTTTTCAAAAATGTCTAGGGGGTTCACATTTGACAATTTTGGTCCAAATATGGCTAAAATCACGCGAGAAATGCTCAAAATGGTGAAAAACTGCATGATTTTGAAAGAATCTTTGGCCAGAGGGGTTCGCCCGAACCCTGCAAACCCCTCCCCTGGCTACGGGCCTGCCTATAACCTATAATACTCATTTATTAAAACAAATATTAATTTATCCGTCTGTCTGATTAGATTTTGTTCACTGACTCTAACCAGAGACATATAAAACATATATTTTTTATACGTCTCTGCCCCGGGGTCTCTGCTCAAACTAAGTCAACCCCGATTTCAGTTCTTAATTCTTCACTTGAAACGATATAGCCAACATGATGCGATCGCCAAAAAGTTTTCGGTTTTCAGTCAGGAGGGTACGATTGTGGCCTGAGCAGCATTTTAAAGCTCCTTTCTTCTTCTTTCTCAGGGTTTTATTTTTTTATTGTTAAGGGGGGGGGGGTGCGATCGCACCCATCACAACCCCCCCCCCCTGGATACGCCCACGGATATTTTGGCAACTTCCACGTTTACCCCCCCCCCCCCTAATCATTTTTGCGCCTCCTCTAAATATCAGACCAATCAGTCGATGAGGCATGGATCGGGATACCCTGAGTCCCAAGCTGTGCGACTTCTGGCAACCGCTACACCTATATAGCGGGGTCAGATGTCTTTTTTTGTTCGGCTTTTTCAGGAAAGCAGCAAACTTGGCACAGTTGTAGAATCATATGATCTGAGTTAAAAATGATTTCAGGGCAAGTGATTTGGGGTGGTCTTCATGGATTTTTTAGCCTCTGACCCCCCGCCCCTACCAGACTGGGAGGGGTATATTATTAAAATTAAATAAAAATGGTTTTAAAGTATTTTTCTTTAAATGACTTTATTTGGTGATTGGTTTGAGCCTTGAAATTGTGTAAAACCTAATTAAGAAGTTGTATGTAGCAAGGAAAACTCATTTTAACCCAATTATCTAAGAATAATTCGTTGTTTAAAGGGCCAAATACGGGACATCCAGTACTGTATTTCAATAATGTGATGTCTGATAGTCCTGAAAAAATTCATAGTAGTAGAGGTGTAAGTGTTTATCAGAGATAGAAAATATACCATGGGTGGCTCGTGTATTTTTTGAGAAAAAAATCTCGAAATTTCAATTTTTAAGTGCATGCAGCTCAGGGGTAACCTTATTTTACCTTAATAATTTTTAAAATATACAATGTATGCATCTCATATGAGGTCAAAATGATGCATAGAGCATTGTTTTGTCATATTATTCCTAATTAGATGTAAAAAAGTATTGGAAATTTTTCAAAAATCCAAATTTTCATTTTCGCTTCTAAAAGGCCAGGGGTAACCATATTTTACCTTAATAATTTTCAAGATATGTAATATATGCATCTCAAATTAGCTCAAAATGGTGCATTTAGCTTTGTTTTATCAGATTACCCTTGATTAGATGTAGAAAAATGATTTGACATTTCTTAAAATCTAAATTTTCATTATAGCTTATTGTGGCCCATGGGTAGCCATATTTTACCTTAATAATTTTCAAAGTATGAGACGTATGCATCTCAAATGAGCTTTAAAAGGTTTTTTAATCTTCTTTTGTCATGTATTATTCCTAGGGAATGTAAAAAATGTTTGGAAATTTGAAAAAAATGACATTTTCATATTAGGCCATAAGAATTAGATTCTCTGTTTTGCGTCCTGGCAAAAACCAAATCATGCAAGGCAGCAAGGGTACAAGGAAAACAAACACAAACTCAAGAAAAACACAAACTTGTTTGCTGAGAAATGTATACATTTTATGGGCATTAAAAGGGATGACATACCAATTTGCAGTGATACAAACACAGATCTATACTTTTTATACAATATATTTAAATATAGGTATTTTTCAAGGGTAAAAATGAGGAAATACACAATGTATGCCAAAGTAATCGATAACACTGTCAATTTTGACGCATATCAATTTATCCATCATTTCGTCTGATTCTGATTGAACGAAATGCGATGTTACTTTCATACCCTTGTGGTTGCTATTTGGATGTGTTTGTTTTTTCTGATTTACTCAAAATCGTGCAAGCAAGGGGAGGCAAAACAAAGAATCGAATTCTTACGGCCTTAGCTTTTGATGCCATTTTACCGTAATAATTTAAATAAAGATATATCACACTTGTTACTCAAACGAGCTCAAAATGTTGAATATAGTCAAGTTTTGTCATTTATTCCTTCTGAGATAGGAAATTATGGTTAAAAAAATTATAAAAAATCTCAACATCCATTTATTTATTTCTATAAAGAATCGCAACATCCATTTATTCCTTTTTAGTACCAGTAGCTCAATACTATACTTTAGTTTTATTGAGCACTTTTCTAAGATATGAAAATGTTTGACAGTCCAGTTTATACTGAGTAGTGGCATTGTTAAGATTCTGTGTATAATCATTTGAAAATATAATCCAAATCCATAAAACATAATCAAACAGGTCAGGATTTATAGATTCTGACACGTCTCCCCTACAGCTACATAGCCCAGAGCAAATGAGATATGATTTCAAACATTTGCATATGTTCCCTCAACACTCCTTAAACATCAAACAAGTTTTTTTGCATGCCTCGGATGCAACATCTTTTGTTATTATACAGATATCCGCCTCATAGGACCTACATTTTCAAATGTTGTGGCCTCAGTATCAGCAGTGGGAGTAGTCCAGCCACATTAATGTGGTGATAGAAACTGTGGGTTAGAATGCATCAGAATAACAAATGACTCTACAACTGCAATGTTTCTAAAAAAAGATTCAAAGTTTAAAAACACCTGCAATAGCTCTGGGAATACACCTTCCATTCCTTCAAATAAGATGATTTATTGTAGTAGTAGAATGCAAAGGTGACATATCAAATCCAGTGATTGCATGAAAAATTGGGAGGGCTAAACTTTGGTCATGGCCAAGTGGTCTTGTAATATTGTGGGCAGGTAGATAATGGAAGAAAGTCCAATAAAGTTACGTTTTAAAGATAAGGTAACGTGTTTTGAAAATGTCTACTGCATACATAAAATTCATCCATTTTTCGTGGAGAAAACTTAAAGTTAAGTAAATGTCAATATTTTCTGTGATATGCTTTACTTTTTCAACTTGTGTCTTGTAAAAGAGACGAAAAAAAGATAACTTTCAAAATGCCAATATTTTCTGTCCCTATATCTTGACACTGTTGACTGTTAGGCAATGATTGAAGCAGTTTCTGGTATGGAGAAATATCCTTGATGGCACCTAAGACATTGCATTACTTGGTCACTATCATCTTGCCATGTTCTTGAGGGTTTCAGTGTTGATGCCTGGAAGGAGGACAGCTCCCTCTTGTTCCCACTACATCTTGGATTGCATTTGGTAAAAGAAAATCCATTCAATAACTAGCTGCGCATAATATTGCAAGATCACTTGGCCATGACCAAAGTTTAGCCCTCCCCATTTTTCATTCAATCATCCTATGCGATGTCACATCTGCATTTAACTACTACTCTTGATCATCTGATTTGGAGGAATGGAAGGTGTACCCAGAGGTGATGCAAGTGTCCTTAAACCTTATATCTTTATATAATACTTCATTGATTTATCATTTTATATCTCAGTATGAATATATGAACGTATGAATATGATAAAATGCCATTTTGAGCTTATTTGAGTTGCAAATGTGACATATCTTGAAAATTATTATGGAAAAATGAGGCCACCTATAACCAGTCAAAAGCTAAATCAAAATCTGATCATTTTTTACATCTCCTTAGAAATGCTATGACAAAACAAGATTATATACACCATTTCAAGCTCATTTGAGATGCATTTATGTAACATACATTGAAAATTATTATGGTAAGTATGGTTACCCCTGGACTGTCAAAAGCTCAAATAGAAAATTTAGATTTTTAGATATTAGATATTTAGAAATGTCAAATTATGTTTTTATATATTATAAGGGGAAATATGATAACAAGACTTCTGGTATATGAACCACTTTGAGCTCATTTGAGATGCATATGTAACATACATTGCAAATTATTATGTTAAAAATATGGTTATAGAAAATTCAGATTTTTAAGAAATGTCTAATAATTTTTCTTCATCTTATTTGGGGTATGATAAAACAAGACTATATGCACCATTTTGAGCTCATTTGAGATGCATATATTACATATCTTGAAAATTATTATGCTAAAATATGGTTAGAGTTTTAAGAATTATCAATCATTTTTCTACATCTTATTAGTGTTATATGATAAAAGAAGACTAGATGCACCATATTGAGCTCATTTGAGATGGATATATTACATATTTTAAAAAAATTTAAGGTACAATATGGTTACCCCTGGCCATTCAGAAGCGAAAATGAAAATTAAATTTTAAAAAAATCCTATCTTTTTTATTTCTAATTAGCAATAGTATGACAAAACAAGACTAGATGCACCATTTTGAGCTCATTTGAGATGGATATATTACATATTATGATAATTATTAAGGTACAATATGGTTACCCCTGGCCATTCAGAATCGAAAATGAAAATTTGAATTTTTTTTTTAATTCCAATCTTTCTTGTACATCTAATTAGCAATAATATGACAAAACAAGACTAGAAGTACCATTCTGAGCTCATATGAGATGCATACATTGACTAACTTAAAAATTATTGAGGTAAGATAAGGTTATAGTACAGGCTAGGTACATTCCAGTGAGGCCTCTTTCTATGACATACCCCCGCACCCGGTATAACAAGACGTATGTGGTACCATTTTGTTCGGTATGATGTGAAGTTTTCAGAAACCAATTTTGACATTTTGAAATATGGGTCAGATTCCAGATAATTAGCGTAATGTTACATAATTTATTGTTTTCTATGTTTTTATATTTTCAAGGTTTGAAACAGCTATGGTTAGGTTTTTATCAAAGTATAACAACAGATAATGGTGGTAATGCTTTCAGAAAAAAATTGATGACAAAATTTAAAGAAATTTATAATCAATATTAATCGTAATTATTATGTAATAATGTAAAAAAATATGAAATTAGACGTTGCAAGACACGCTTTAATGCAATAAACTGGTTTAACTTGAACAAATACAAAAAATGAATAAAAGGATGTGATAGCACAATTCTATTTTCACAATTTGTAAACATAATTAATATGAGGATATAATATTATGTAATATATACACAATATACACAATATATACTATTTGACATACAGTAACCGTTTTATCAGCCACACTATGCAGAACTTATGGCCATCCAGATAGGATTGTCTTGCTGAATGCATTCAACAAAAGGTTATTTGTAGCTAGTTTAGTTAATACTTTGTTATCCCACCAAACGGAGTTTGAGGAATATAGAAAAGCCACTCTTCCGTCCGTAAGTGTGTTTAGGTGAATCACGTGATTTTGTTAAGTTTAAAATCTTAAGATTTTACTTGGTCAATTTCTTAACCAAATTGGAATTTTGCTCGATTCTTTTCTTAATTAACATTAAAGATACATCATTATCATATGGCATTGAGTGAAAAACTAGTCTGGTATCGCATTCCTAAATCCGTACTGGAGAAAGAAACGTACCATAGTATACTAAATTTAGTAATTTACCATAATAAACATGCATGTATGTTTTCAGAAAAAATATACTAATATACTGTTGTTGAATAGAGGTAAATTCAAATCATTACTAAAAGATAATTTTAATTCAGGTAAAATGATAATTTTTTGGAACGATACTAATTCAGGATGGTTGCAGGGGTTGAACTCTGTAACCATTGAACAAAACATATTGCAACCATTTACACTTCAATGTGAAATGGTTGCAGTTTACAATGGTTGCAGATTACAATGATTGTAAAGAAACGGTTGCGCAGTCGTTGAAAAAGAGTTGACTTCACTTGGTTGAACCCAATGGTTGCACAATGATTGCTTATCATTGTACAATGGTTTTTCCTTTTATTTGAAACAATCAGTATTCAATGATTGATAGAAACGGTTTAAATTCAGACTTTCAAGGTTGAATTTTTTATAAGGGATTACTTAAATACCGATTGACATATTTGATTCAAATTTTATAGGCTTATGCCTTATGGGTATAGGACCTCTGCTGGAGAAGGAATTATCAATATGACTCCTCAATTTAAAATGGCCACCTTTTTTGTAAAAATACAAAAAAACGCAGTGGTATTGAAAAACCTGCCGATGATGGAAATGCTGGTTTTATTAGTGGATGCTGCAATCGATAACTTTGATCAAAACGAAGACACTATTGATGCGAAAGGATCAACACATCCTATGGCCATGGTCTTGTATAAACGATAAGAAAATAATAATGATAACAAGGAGCCGAACAGAAAAACAAACAAGATTTCGCTGGAAGACACAGATATATGTAACTATGAAAACCAAAGGTTGTTGAGTTAAACCAAAAGTGACTCCAACACCGAATGCAATTTCATCAAAAGAAAATATAGAAATGATGACAACATCCAGTTTCTACCACAGTATAATAAAATCTGACCTGATGTGGAGACTTGTGAGGCATATGAGACAATCAGAAGGCCCAAAAAGGCCATTTACAGGGTGGTAAAAAAACCTTACGCCATTTCCTTATATCTTTGTCATTTTAAGAACTGATATTTTACACATTTGTACATAATTCAATTTTCTACCAGCCTACTATATTTCATGACCATCAGATTGATAGTCACAATGTTACAGCACTTTAAAGAACATGCCCCAGTGGCCTGGCCACTATTGTGCTTTCAGCAAACCTGCACATGTAGTCCAAAATGTCCCTACTTGTTGGGGGATACGGCAAAAATAGAGTGTATTAGAATGACCTTAGGACAATTGCAGACCTCAAAAGTGAGATCATTCGTTTCATTCAGGCCATATCTACTGAAGAATGCATTTGGATCATTGACAATTGTGCAGGTTTGACTACAGCGTGATAATGCCCAAACCTGAAGCATGTTGTTTAAAGTGCTGTAAAATTGTGACTATTGGTCTGATGGTCATGAAATATAGTTGGGTTGTATAATAGTGAATGATGTACAAATGTGTGAAATATGAGGGAGTATTGTTTTAAAATGACAAAGATATGAGGAAAATGCAGGGTTTCCATTTTTTGACCACCCTGTACAACAAAGCACAAAAGATTCTATTCAACCATCTCGTGTATAGAATATGACAATGAATTGGAAATATGCACTTGACAGCAACCCTAGCCTTATTTCCAGTATAGTGAATCGAGATGGAAAGTGAAGCATGTTTCTGGCTGATGTAAGTCTGCAGAAGATATTTGTAAAAATCTGTAAGAAAACCAGGTCTATCGGGGAGGTGGTAAAGTCACATTGTCACATCGCCAGCGACTATGCAGAATCTGTGAGCAATCTGTACATTCAACACAACTCAAAAACCTCATGAAGAATGCCAACCAAAGCGAGTCGAAAATTATGAAGATGATGTGCGCAAGATATGTAGTCTTGTGGGCCCAAATTATAGATGGTTTCTTAGGAATGGTAAAATAAGGCAAATCTTGCTAATTTCTAACAAAATGTGCAAGTCAGGTGTGCAAAATGCGACAAAACATAAAAAGTGATGAATCAATCATCTTAGCTGGAAGTTTTCAAAAAGAAGGCTAATGACCATAACAGCAACTGGCTCTTACAGTGCAGAGTATATGGAGTACATCCCCAATGTCAAATCTGGACATAGTGCTCACAAAGCAAAGCACAAACTTTGGAAACCAGAAGGCACCGAATGCTACTTTTTTGATGGAAGTCTGGTTCCTAAGATGATTTTGAGAGCATCTGCCCCCATTGAATTAAGGGATCTTACCAAAATCTATTGTAAAGATGGATTTCGCACTAATCAGGCTTGTAGATGCCTACTTGCAGGATTATTGTCCATGTCTATCTGTTCCTGTGAGGTGGGTAATTGCCAAAACACAATGATGGTTGAGAAAAAACCATATCCAGATGTTTAGAATAAAGATGTTTGAAATAATCACATCTTCATATTATATAATGATTCTATTGAAAGATGTAAGGCCTTATGTAAAAACTTGATATTTATGTTTAAAATGATCATAACAGTTACCTGATTTTTATATGTATGAATATTTGGATAAGTTTATCTGAATAAATGTTTAATGATATTATCATTGTGTCTTAATACACCGTTCACGTACTGTTATTTGCTGCTACATATGCATGACATATATTGTTTACAATAAGATTAAGTATTTTTATAAAGGTTTGTACTCATAATAAGATATTATTATTGCTTGAATTAGTTTAGCACAGGAGGTTTATATCATTTAGAACAAAAATTCTGTTATCTTAAAAACGAAGGCAATTCAAATTGTAATTTTACTCATAAAACAATGGAAATTATGTAATAATTACATAATTCTAAGTCCAAAGTATTTTTGATAATTATCAAAATTTATTTTAAAGTATATACATAATTAGTATTTGCTTAGCTCATGATTTCTTTTTATCATTTCCTCTAAAAATGCTTTACAAAAAATGCTATGTCATAATAATAGATTACATAACATTATGTCATATTTATCGAATCTGACCCATATTTCAATCTGTCAAAAATGGTTTTTGAAATGTACTCAACAAGACGAACATTTTGATACCCATGATGACTTGTTATACTGGGTGCGGGGGTCAAGTTGATATTTGGCTCATAGGTAGCCTGCACTATTACCCCTGAGCCAAATGCACCAAAAAATTGAAATTTCGATAATTTTTTTCTCTGAGAATACATCAGCTACCAAAGCAATATTTTCTATCTGTGATAAACACTTATACTTCTATTACTGTGAATTTTTTTAAGACTATTAGTCATCACATTCTTGAAATACAGTAATGGACGTCCCATATTTGGCCCTTAAAATAATGAATTTTTCCTGGATAATTGGGTTAAAATGTATTTTCCTCACTAAATACCACTTCTAAAATGAGTTTTACATCATTTCAAGGCTCAAAGCAATCACCAAATGAAGTCATTTAAACAAAAATACTTTAAAACCATTTTTATTTATTTTTTATAATTTACCCCTCCCCAATAATGAATTTTTCCTGGATAATTGGGTTAAAATGTATTTTCCTCACTAAATACCACTTCTAAAATGAGTTTTACATCATTTCAAGGCTCAAAGCAATCACCAAATGAAGTCATTTAAACAAAAATACTTTAAAACCATTTTTATTTATTTTTTATAATTTACCCCTCCCCATCTGATAGGGGTGGGGGTCAGAGGTAAAAAAATCCATGAAGACCACCCCCAACCACTTGCCCTGAAATCATTTTCCACTCAAATCATATGTTTCTACAAATGTGCCAAGTTTGTTGCTTTCCTGAAAAAGCCGAACAAAAAAGGGGTTATATCTGGACATCTGACCCCGCTAATATTCCCGGGGGAAATGCTTTTTCCTTTGAAAAATTATCAAATATGGTCGTGTGGGGGCAAACACGGAGGAGGAAGAGAGGGGTGCGTGCATTGCCTGCATTGCGTGCAATCCCTCATCAGTTGTGTACCTTATTTTTAGTTATGCTAGAGGGGTTATAATATCTATTTCTGTTTTCAAATGAAATAATTTCACCCTTGCCCGATTGGTTTGTAGATAATGCACGAATCAAATAGCATTGAGATCAGAGATTGATTCCTTTTTTCGCAATCAGATGAATTAACTTATTGTTTTCTCTGATTAAAAGGCGGTTTGAAGCTACTTTTGTAGGATTTGTAAATTCGCAATCAGACTGGCTTATTTTAATATTTAGTCAGTGCAAGAGGAGGGGACTATAATGTAGAAAATTGTTTTGATTTCGACACTAACTGAAATAATTTATCACAATAAATTGTTAAATACGGAAACAGAGACCGGTTTAAAAATGAAAAGAGAGGCAAAAAACTCTATTCATACAATGTAATTAAAACCCGGGAATTAAAAGCAATTTTAGACTGTTAGATCTTCTGTAATCAAGGTGATGTTGGTACACTTCCACCTTTAGAAAAACAAAGACTAAGACAAAGACTATATAGCAATTAATCCTTTTGTAATCATTAAATGTTAGATTCTTATTATTTCGTTGGACAATGTTCAGACTTCTGACCAAGATTTATTCATTTATGTTTGTATTTAAAAAATAGTATTTCAATCAGACAGACGTTCTAATGAGTTAGAAAAATACATTTGTCTATCACCTCTCAAGAAGTTTTCAAACATAATCAAGTCGATTTGTTTATTTTAGTGTTTACCATTGTTTTTCATAACTTGACGCTTCCAAGAACAGAATGACTTTGAAATGAGTATTTATAATTTGAGCTTTTATACGACATGCTTATTGTATATTCTACATGAACGTTGTAGTTATGTGATGTAACATCGCCCTCGCCCCAAATTACAGGTATACAACTTTTGGTCAGAATACTTTAACTTGCGATTAAAAGCAATTTTAGACTGTTAGATGATCTCTTATGTAATCTAGGTGATGTTGGTAGACTTCCGCAGTTTAAGAAAACAAAGACTAAGACAAAGAGAACTATATAGCAATTAATCCTTTTGTTATCACTAAATGTTAGATTCTTTATTGGACAATATTTTGACTTCTGTCTCCGATTGTTATGCAGATATGTGTATATAATCATGTGAACAACATATTACGTGGAAATTCCCATATTCATTCTCATAATGTCTTACAGCTATTTCGCAAATGACATGCATGTAAGCCTAAATAACATGTGGACGTAATATTGCAGAACTGAGCGAAAAGAAAGGTTGAACAAATCAGATTAAGATATTTTATTTTTTAAATGCACAAAGGGCAACAGTTGAAGAAAGGCGTTGTGAAATAGATCGTGAATAGAGTTTCGTCTTCTTGTAGTATATAACTAGACTCTGCACGTAGCGTAATAGTGCCCCTATTAGCCATGTACAGCGGCGTAGCCAACTTTCAGTCGGGGGGTGGGGGGGGGTGGTGCGATTGCCAAAAAAACAATATCGGATTTCAGTCTGAGACAAATGGTCAAACATGAAAAAACTTCTAGAATTACCTTATGTAAACATTTACGTTAGCTTGTTTAATTAAGGTCTGACGTTATGAAAACAAAGTGCCATTAATTTCTGAACCGTATAATACAGTATCATCTGTTTGGTCTCGGTATATTCCAGTTTAATTTGTATTATACAAGAAATGATATGTATAATTTGTATTATACCACTTTGAAACCTGTTATAATAGAAAATGATATGCGTATAATACTGTTTAATCTGATCCTGACTTAAATTATATCAGGTTAAACTGGAATATATTTTGGTTTAATCGGGTATCATTCTCTAATGATATTTGAGTCCGGATCAGATGTTATAATATTGAATGATACTTTCTGTGATATTGGATTAAACAACAAATTAAACATCAATATAAGATGTTATCACAAGTATTAATCATAGGATTTTACATAGTGTTGGTGGATTCTTGAGGTGATTCTTTATTCTCATTTATACAGAGATGAGCCATTGTAATTGCCCAATTAACTGTCTGTCTGTCTGTTCACTTGTCAGTTATCACTTGTCCATCTATCAACTCATTGATGGCCATTTTTTAATCCTCAATGACAATTTAATTGGTTTCACTTTAAAAATTAATATGTCTATATAAATATATTTGTCCCCTTTAATATTGCCTTAAAAATGATTATAATATATTCATTTCAATTTGAATTTGTGTATTTTTTCAAATATTTTTTTTATACTAGGCTGTATATAAATGAAAATGAAATAAGATTGAGCTTTTAAAAACATGACATTTGATTCACCTTCCTGTGGCAAAAATTCAGTATTGTCTATATAATTTTGTCTCATATTTCACTGTTTGGTATGCCATATGACTTTGTTAACCCTAAATGGATGGTACTGGTACCCCCACACCCCACTACCTTTTCCCCAACCACTTCTTCATAAAAACTATTTTCAAATAAGCTAAGAAGTGTGGAACAATTTTGATGGCTCATAATTCAACTCCCTTAAATTAGCCATCAGCAATGTCAAAAATGGTCTCCATAGCAACTCCAGAGACAATATTTGGGATTTCATTGATTTGGCACTGAAATCAATATTTTCATGCAAAACTGCAGTTCAATCCTTATCTGTTTCTATTTGAAGATTCAATTTTATGTGTCAAAAACATTCACATCGCTTAAGATAGCATCTTCCAATCATTTTTCCAATTTGGTACCACTTTTTAATAACATTTTTCAATGGATTAAACAAATGCGTTATTTTGAATTCATTTTTTATGGATCTACCATGAATGTTTTGCACCTTTCCTTTTTAAATGATGCATAAATATTTCAATATCAGATGTAATTCTGTGTTTTCACATTTTTTTGATTTGACCACTTTGTGTATTTTGTGTATTACCTTTCCACTGGTGGATCCAGAGAGCCTATGACCCCCCTCTAAAAAGATTTGGTAAGGCCTCAAAAAAATGGGCCTTTTTGGGCATAATTTTGCCTTTTTATCCCTTTTTAAGCCAAATTATCAAAAATGGGCCATAAATTTTCAAAATTTGTGCCCAATTTTGGGTTTTAGGGGCCCAAAATTATTTTCCGTGGACAATTCTTTCTTGACTAAAAATTTGGGCCCCCGCCCTTTTTAGTCTAGATTATTTTCAAATAATAGCCTCTAAAAGGAGAGAATTCTTACATTTTGGCGAGCACCCTAGAGACCTGTATCAAAATAATATTTTATATCTTACAAAAGATTTGTGAGATTTGCCAAGGTGAACGAGGTGTCAAAAGGCACTAATTAGACGATTATAAGTATAGCATTCCTCATTTCTTAACTAGTTCAATCAATACAACCAGTGTTGATTACCACATAAATGCCAAAACAGCTCAAGGGCGTTACAATACCCGGGAATTTATCAGAAAATTGACAGATTAGCTTTTAACTTTCAGCTTTGATGTTTAAATATTCTGTATTTCTACCGGACTTCTTGCTGAATATCATATAATGTTATAACTTGATTTGGACCATTGCCTGATTGATCATTCTGAAATTTTGATTGTGATTCACATGATTGATTGGCAAGAAAAATAATTCCTATTGTTTTCCAGCGAAGTCAAAATGTTACAGCATGAGTTATAATGTCGAGTTTGCATCATGTTAAATTCTGCTAGTGATTAGAAGTCCATACACAAGCATAGACATAAAAGACAAACACACCCAGGCTCCAGGCCGTTGATGGAAATATAAAACTATTTAAGGCACAAACTGGTATTTAATAGACCGATATGTAGTGTCTGCCATGTATTGAAGGTAAACCAATCTGGATTATTAATTATCCCATCGAACGAAGTTCGGAGGGATATAGGGAACGCCTCCGTCTGTCCGTCCGTACGTACGTCCGTCCGTCCGGGCAATAACTCAAATACCGTTGGCCCGATTTTATTCATATTTTGTATACATATACCCTATGGGGGTAGAAGTTCTGCTCGAAAGCCGATTTTCAAAATGGCTGCTCATATAAAAATGGCGGCCATTTTAGTGCCGATTTTACAGTAATTTAGGTGCAGTATGTAAAACTGTAATAGCAATATGTTTTAAATGTAAAAAAAATTATATAGGACATTAATAAAGCTAGAAATGTAGATATTAAAAAAGCACATGGCAGCCATCTTGAAAAATGGCGGCCTTTTCTCGTTATTTTACGATATTTGCTGTAACTCGAAAAGTAGTGGAGCGATTTTGTTCATATTTGGTATGTGAATACTATAAGCATGGCACACTGTCTAATGACACTTTTGGTAGAAGGCGGCCATTTTGAAAAATGGTGGACATTTTGAAAAATGGCCGCCATTTTAACTTATTTTACTAAAACTCGAAAAGTAGTGGAGCGATTTTGTTCATATTTGGTATGTGAATACGTATAAGCATGGCACACTGTCTAATGACACTTTTGGTAGAGGGCGGTCGGTCATTTTTCAAAATGGCCGCCATTTTAACGTATTTTACTATAACTCGAAAAGTAGTGGAGCGATTTTGTTCATATTCGGTATGTGAATACTGTAAGCATGGCACACTGTCTAATGACACTTTTGGTAGAAGCCGGCCATTTTGAAAAATGGCGGCCATTTTAACTTATTTTACTATAACTCGAAAAGTAGTGGAGCGATTTTGTTCATATTTGGTACGTGAATACGTATAAGCATGGCACACTGTCTAATGCCACTTTTGGTAGAAGGCGGCCATTTTTCAAAATGGCCGCCATTTTAATGTATTTTACCATAACTCGAAAAGTAGTGGAGCGATTTTTGTTCATATTTGGTATGTGAATACTATAAGCATGGCACACTGTCTAATGAGACTTTTAGTAGAAGGCGGCCATTTTTCAAAATGGCCACCATTTTAATGTATTTTACTATAACTCGAAAAGTAGTAGAGCGATTTTGTTCATATTTGGTATGTGAATATTATAAGCATGGCACACTGTCTAATGACACTTTTGGTAGAAGGTGTCCCTTTTGAAAAATGTTCGATGGGATTCGCTACGCTTTGGCGTTGCCGTTGTTCTGGTGTTACTTCTATCAATACATGGATTGTGCAATGGAAAAACAATGGCACAATCAAAAATGTGCATATCAATCGTGTATATCTCTCGGTTCAAAGCTTGTTCCCAACAAAATCGTGTCAAAATATGTGTCTGAGTAACAGTTATACATTATAAGATCGCAAACTCTTACCAATTATCAGCCGAATGGCTCATTTTCAACGAAATGTCCTTAAGACAACAGCCCTGGGTCGCGCCTGAGACCAAAAACTATTTCAAATAGCCCTCCCCTAAATATATTGGATAATCACATTTATGCGTGCGTGCGCAGCTCATCCACTGAACGAAACGCCACTTCCCGCTGAAACCACCGGGTATTGATCTTTCCCTTGAACAGCTGTGGTCAGTGTGTCAATTGTTTTGATTGATTTTACTGAACTGGTAAACTAATAATCAGAATCACACTACAGCATTGCAGCATTGTCTGCTCCTCAGATTCTCTCATATGGGAGCTACTGTATTTATAAGTCTGTTATCACATAAAAGTACATGCTTATTTGATATACCAAATGGTTATTATACTATACTGTAAGTAACCCATAATCAAGTCACATTATATTATGCGTTAAATAAGGTAAGCTTATGTGACCCCTCCCCCTCTACTTGAGTAAACATCTTCTCACACAGAGCCTGTAGGTAGACACACAACAGTGCAATTAAGAAGGGATATTTTGATGTACCAAGCTAAGAGGATACTTGGTCTTGATCATGACTTGTGTGCTAAGACTGTAACAAAGAGTTTTCGTAACATGCTTGATAATTAAAAGTGATGGTACCAATGAAATTACAGTCAATTAATAAATGAGAATAATTATGAAATGAAGTTGAAAATCACATTAAAATATATGTCAAATAAACTTGTATTAATCATGAGTTCTACATTCATACCAGACATACACTGGCCAATGGAATGCAAAGCTTATTGGTCAGTGCCAATGAGCCCAGTGTCTAGAATCAAATGTACTGCTGGGTGCAAATATGATAACAGATTGATGAAGTTCAAATCTTTGCTAATTGTTAACATTAAGTACTTTTTGAAACAACAATTAACATTGTTAATGGTGATGCTTTCAGTGTTAGTGATTATTTGATTGAGAGAAGTATTTTAAAGCTAATTTTGTATCAATAGATTTCCTATTTATGATCAATTTTTGGTTGGGGACCATGTATCTTCTTGTAATATAGGATACATAAAATATTCATTGTAGATATCCGCTACATCACAGATAATTCTCTGGTGCTTTCATTAACTAACATATGAACTGGAATATACATAAAACAGGGTATACATAGCAGGGCCATAGCCCGCTTTCCATTGGGGCTGGATCGTAGTATTTTAAAAATTGGTGCAATTTCCCTCAAAATTGAGCTAGAAACTTCAAAAAGCATTCTTATCCTCTCATCTCTTTTTTTGGTTGTATTTTTGGGGTTGAGATCGCACCAACCTCAACCCCCTGTTTTAACTCATTGCAGTAATGTTAATTCAAGTGCCTTTGAATTCGCAGGATACAAACCACAAGGCAATACCTCACACAGCTTCAAAATCTCTCAAAATTGATAACAAATAGTTTTTCTCACCTTTTTATAATCAATCAGACTATATTTGTTAAAGTTTAATTTCAAAAAATATATTTCAATTTTTGAATTTCTCTTGTAAAAAGGCATTTCATCCAAAACACATTTTGACACCTATTTCATCTTAGTATCAATAAAGGAACCCTTGATTAAACATGGTAAAATTCGACTTTTTGAGTCAACTAGACTGTATTTCATATAATAATTTTTCTAAAAATGTTCTTTTTAACATAAAATTATTTTTGCAAAAAACACATTTTTTACCCAAAAACTTACTTCGACACCTATTTCATCTTGGCAAATCTCAGTATCAACGAAGGGACCCTTTACCTTTCAATTATTAACCATGGTTAAGCTGCTCGTCAAAATGTGTGAACGGTGTCATCATATTTTGAACACACTCGTTTTAGTCGATATTGCATGCAAATCACAAAGAAAAAACTATTAAGCTCCCAAAATCCCCCCAGTTGATTAAACATGGTATATTTTGACTTTTAAGAGTCAACTAGACTGCATTTTATATAATCAATTTTCTAAAATATTTTTTATCAATTTAAATTTTTTTTGCAAAAACCGGTTTTTACCCAAAAAGAGACTTCGACACCTATTTCATCTTGGCAAATCTCAGTATCAATAAAGAAACCCTTTACCTTTCATTTGACAACCATGGTTAAGGTGCTCGTCAAAATGTAAGATGTCATTTTATTTTCAACATACCTATTCTAGACTATTTTAGCTTCTGGATCTGCCAGTGTTTTTCACCCTTATATGAATTAAAATCTTATAATATCAAAAAATTTGTAAAATACACTGATTTAATTAAAATATGGTAGTATATAAACTTTTACCTCTTATAATCTTCATTTTAAATCCTTACTGTAGTCTTTATAAGTTTTTCTTCTACATAATCTAGCATTCATTATTTATTCCACGATTGGGTAATCTAGTGATCTGATTGGCTCCTGTGACTTCAATATATCATTCGTTTGCATGCGATGAGATCAAGAATCTATATTATACTTTTTTAAATGGCACCTTGTAAATTAGTTATTGATTATTTTATAATAAAAGTGTCATTCTTAGTTAATCTGATCCACTTTATCAGAGAATGAATATGCTATTCAATGAATTATATTGAAATATAGAAAAATCACTCTCTAAAGCATATACAGACTCTCTGAAGTAACATTTTCTTATTACATCAGACTATTGAATGACATGAAGAATTAGTGGTTTTAGGTAGAATTAGTTGTGCAATACATACATCTACATGTAGTTGTGCATAGTTTCAAAATTTCTATGAATTCCTTTTCTCCACTGTTTCAGTTTAGCTTGTTTCAATAACAAGATTGTGTAATGATTTAATAATGATGGGGCTATAAGATAAAATCTTATTAGTACCCCAGACAGAGTTTCAATAAACTATTGATAATTACATGTAGTAAGTAATTACATTTTCAGAGCCCCATAATTCAAAGCACCATTGGAGTTCAACCCTGATAGCAAGATTTATCATTCTTACAATTT
Source organism: Owenia fusiformis (assembly GCA_903813345.2). Lineage (NCBI taxonomy): Eukaryota > Metazoa > Annelida > Polychaeta > Sabellida > Oweniidae > Owenia > Owenia fusiformis. Next base: position 1,212,770 of record CAIIXF020000012.1, on the reverse strand, counting down.
AATAACTCTGGAACTCTATGTACAAGTGAGATAAAAAGCAGAGAAAAATTTGTAAATTGTATTGTATTTTTTCAGTTTTAATGATTATTCAAGCATAACCGTATTGATGATATGCAATTATATTTCAAAATATCACATAACTACCCATCCATACCCTCACCTGTAATGACTTGTCAACAAAAAGAGTAAATCTCTTTTTATAATCAGAGTGTGATGTAGTAAACCAATTGGGATAAGGGTAACTTTAAGTACATCTTTTTATTGTTTAATTAGATAGCTGAGTATGAATTTAATGATGCAGAAACTGACCATCATAATGTATAAAGAAGGATTTGTAATTATATTGAAATAGGTCAATGGCAGCATTCCCAATGTCTTAAGAGAATAAATCAATCTGTTTTACAGATATACAATTAGTATTTTCACTTATATCACTTGGGATAGAAATAGTTTATATGTATCTATACATACTGTCCATATTGGCAGAAACTATTCCAATGTTTTCCACCAGCCAAAAACCAAAATATTGTTGAAATGAATTATGATATGTGTTTAAGAAGCCCCCCCCCCCCCGCCTTCCCCATGAAATGGGAAGCCCTTTGTATCATGAAACGGGTTCATTCACATGATTTCTATTTCCGTAACCAAACAAGTAATCAAAACATCACACATTTCTGTTGATTCTTTCTGTGACGTTATTAACATGTTAACTAAAATAATCAAAAATGACCAAAAACTACAATATATCTTTTTCAATCAATGTTCATTTTGAAGTATAATTATCCCATCGAATGAAGTTTGGGGGAATATAGAGATTGGCTCCATCCCCTGTCCCTCTGTCTATCCTTAGATACGTCAATCCATCAGTATATCCGACCAGGCCACTCAAATACCATTAGCCCAGTATCATTTATATTATACACATATGCCCCATGTGAATATAAGTTCTCAAAGCTGACTTTCAAAATAGCTGCCAGTTTAAAAATGGCCACCATTTTAGTGTAACTTTTAGTTTAATTTAGGTACAATATATAATATATTATTAATATGGTTTAAATGCAAAATATAGGAAATTGATTAAGTTAAAGATCTAATTGTTTGAAAAACAAAGTGGCCATCTTGGAAAATGGTGGGCGCTTCACACTATTTTACGATTTTTGCAATATCTGAAATTATGTAGAGCGATTTTGTTCATATTTGATATGTGAATACTCATAAGCATGGTTCACTTTCTGATGACACTGGCTCATGGAGTAGTGGAGCAATTTTATCTCATCACACATGTGCTACTCTAAAACAATCAGTGAAGATTCACTTCATAAAATTTTTTTCTTTCATATACATTGTCAATTATTTCATCATATACATTTTATACAAGAATGGCTCGCCAATCGCGTAAAGCATTATAGGCTAACTGAACTACACAATTTGTGTCACTGTAGAATAGAGTACAAATACAAATGGTATCTCGTTTAATCTCCAACTGTTTTCAGCCTCTATACATGCCTATTGTGTTAGTGAAGCCTCGAGTCTTTATCTGTTACACCAGTCAGTCAATGTTATTTGATCTGAACTGATATACCTCATAACTCAAAAAAAAAGACGTAATCTTTTATAATTCAAATACCAGTGAATGGATTTGGTTCAAATTTTATATGCTGATGCTTAGGGACAAAGGAGCTACCCTGAAGAAGAAGAGAATTTCAAAATGGCTGCTAAATATCAAAATGGCAGCCATTTTTCGTTATAACAAACGTAATCTTTGATAACTCAAATATCAGTGAACAGTTTTGGTTCAAACTTTATATGATGATGCTTAGGAACAAAGTAGATTTTTTCAAGAAAGAATTTTCAAGATGGGTTGAATCTCAAAATGGCCGCCATTTTTCATAAAAAACGTAATCTTTGATAACTCAAATACTAGTTGAAGGATTTGGTTCAAATTTTGTATGCTTAGGGATAAAGGAGCTACACTGAAGAAGAGTTTTTAGAATGGCTGCTTTTATAATGGTGGCCATTTTTCATAAAAAAATGTAATCTTTGATAACTCAAATACCAGTTGAAGGATGATGCTTATGGACAAAGAAGCTACCCTGAAGAAGAGATTCAAAATGGCTGCTAAATATCAAAACGGCGGTCATTTTTCCTAAAAAATGTAATCTTTGATAACTCAAATAGCAGTGAATGGATTTTTTTGAAATTTTATATGCTGATGCCGAGGGACACAGTAGCTCTGTTCGAGAACAATTTTCAAAATGGCGGCTGAATTTCAAAATGGCTGCCATTTTTTGTAAAAAAAGAAATGAAATCTTTGATAACTCAAATGCTAATTGATGGATATGGTTTACATTTTATATGTTGATGCCTAGGGACAAACAAGCTCTGCTCAAGAAGGAGTTTTCAAGATGGCCACTTATAAGCAAAATATGTTTTGTTGTGTGGGATTTGCTACTCTGTGGAGTTGCTGTTTTTCTAATTTTCAGTGACCTTTCCTACCTCCTACTTTTAGCTATTTTTCAGTCACATTTTCATAGGGCTGAAAAGGTTATTTCATCATGTTTAGGGTCATTCTGACCATGAACATTGTGATCCTGGACCTGTAAATGGTATTTGGAACTAGTTGAATTGACTGGAGGTCAAAACAGAACTTTGATATCTTTGTTCAAAAAATGTCTAAAAATGCAAAAAAAAATTGTCACTTCCTATTTTGTCATTTCCTGTTAACTTCCATAGCACCTTAAGGGATATATCCTGAAGAAACCACTGGATAAGCTCGACACAACACTTTGCTATTACTTGTTTATTCTAATGAGTTAATTCAAATCATTCATTAAGAACATGTTTCTGCAGGTTTCTGTAAGTGTTCAACATTTTTGTTGTTGGCCACTGCGTTCCATGCAATAAATGTACAGTAGTCCTGCACAGTCATGCTACTGACATCACGATCGGATTTATAAATACTTGTCCTGTTATCTTTACCCCCATTGATAATATCACGTAATTTGTTGACAAATTTGAATTTTTGAAATTCTTCTTCACCGTGCCAACAATGCATATGAGGGTATGAAAGAATATTTAGTTTACTACTGCTTGGAAAGTCAAGCTGAGCAATGTAAGAGCTATTAAAGTCTGGAAATATGTCATTTATTACGACTTCTCCAGCGTAAAGTAAAGAAACTGGTCTCCACCATGTCGGCCATTCACCAAATGCCGATTTATTCATGACGTCCTGTATACCATTTAAAGTTTTGTTGAACTCATTGTTGAAAAAATGTTGACAGTACTTTAGAGTAAGTTCACTTATTTTTATGAATAGTTCTGGTTTGCCGTACCATGTACTTCCGATGTTGGTCATACCATGGTGCTTTAGGTGCAACCTTGATGCAACTTCTGGAAGACGTTTTCTGTTGAATTCAGATGCATATCCTCCACTTCCTGTCATGAAATTGAAATGTGGAAGCCACCCCAAAATGGCTGGTCCAATAAACACATCAGTATCCGACCGAATCAACCAATCATATTTCATAGCACGTTGTTTGAAATTGTCATCGCGTAAGAAAGCAAATGTATTATAGTATCCGTATTCCTGAGCTTCTGGGAAGCCTTCCTCTGGATGATAATAGCAACCTGATTGGTTAGTTTCTATTGCATTCTGGGTCCATAATTTGCAGTTTGCCTTTTTGGCGGAACAGCATGCTTTAGGGTGACAGTAGATTATTAAATCAAGGCTCATATCGGGAACCTCAGATGCTCCTGGTATTGATATTGACTTTTTGATGGAGCTATGAGTCGTGACATAATGCCACGATGGGTGCATATAAGATAGAACCTCCATTTCGTATAAGCGATCAGCTCTGTAAGGCATATACACGACAATTCCTACACGTATCCTTGCAGGTTTTGTCATATCCTGTTGCCGATTATTGAGTATTGGTATACCCTTTCCTATATTTTTCTCACCAAAAAGTTGCCCAGTCCCTTGCATGTGTACTAGATCATCGATGAGATCTCCCTCTGAGCCGTTATTTGCCCCAGCAGCAAGTTTGAGCATTAGGTCCAGGATTTTATGAGCAGTGAGCCTCTTGTCCCGATTCGTGTCATTCTCTAATCTACTACTGAGATAATTCCTCAGGATGTCTGGTCCTTTTTGATTGGATAATAAATGATCGAGGGACAATGATCGTTGTAGTTGAGTCTCTGCTTTTGGTGCATGTGTCCTTGTGATGATGTAACCCACATTGAACAATCCATATAGTACTATGACCAGTAGAATGACATATCTTGAAGATCTCACCAAACCTAGAATTAAATGATGAATTAAAATGAAATATTTCTTTTTAGAAAATCTGTCTGTAAATATGTTATTCATCATGATCATCAGGTTTTGGGAAAAGGTATGGGTGTGTGGGTTATTCTCCATAGAGATTTAAGATTTGCAAGTATATACAGGTACATGTATAACACAATCTATGCAGTTCAGGTATAAGTTAAAAGTACTTTTTACTTATCTGATATATGTGCAAACTTGGTGCCTTTCATTAATTTCAAAGTTGGGGCAAAAGTTTAATAAAAGCTTGTTTCCACGTGAACTGCTTACTTTTTCTTCTAATGATATATTTTTGGGAATAACTTTTATTTTATTTATAGTTTTATTATGTTGTGGTGCCAAATGAAGACTGACTGTACCCTAGATAAAACTCTGTAAAAGTTATGCCAATCAGCTAATATGCATTTTTATTAGGGCCTCATAACTCTGAATGTTGGATTATATAGTTGTAGATATATTTACTTGGTACCAAGCTATTCTATGGAATATAAATTACACAGTTCCTGTTGAAAAAAAATGGCTGAACAAGTCTTTTGATTCGCATAATAAAATTTGCTCACATGGTGATGTTTTTAAACAAGAGTTTATCTATTTTTTAAGAATTCTTTATAAAACTTTTTGACATTTCGCCAAATTGTGATATTTCATATTGATTGCCTTTAAATTAAACTGTTTGTACAATTTCAAGTAAATCAACCTAAAACTTTTGCAAATAATAAAATCCCAAAACATTAAGTGACAAGGTATTCAATAATTAATTAATTGTTCAAACAATACCAATAGACATCTTTAAATATACCAGTTATATTTTTGATAAACTTGCATGATTGATTGAATAGTTTTCTTCAGTGAAATATATTTGCTCTTATCATCTTTGTACACCAAAACCCATTTGGCCGTTTAAACAATACCAATTGAGCAAATATTTGGAGATACTACTCTTTAAAGAAATATATTTGATATGCTAAAGCATTGATGCTTAATTGAATGCTAAATGCCATATGTTCCATGTATTATATTTGCTCTTATAAAATCCAATCTCAAAAATGGCACCATTTGGTGGATTCTTGAGGTGATTCTTTATTCTCATTTTTACACAGATGAGCCATTGTAATTGCCCAATTAACTGTCTGTCTGTCTGTCTGTCTGTCTGTCTGTCTGTCTGTCTGTCTGTCTGTCTGTCTGTCTGTCTGTCTGTCTGTCTGTCTGTCTGTCTGTCTGTCTGTCTGTCTGTCTGTCTGCCTGCCTGCCTGTCTGTCTGTCTGTCTGTCTGTCTGTTCACTTGTCTGTTCGTCCATCTATCAACACATTGATGACCGGTATTTAATCCTCAATTTGAATGGTTTCTCTTTTAAAATATGTTTTCATAAATATTTTTCCCCCTTTATTGCCTTAAATAATGATAATATTAAATTTATTTCAATTTTAATTTTAATACAGGCTGTATATTAATGAAAATGAAATAAGATTGAGCTTTTAAAAACATGACATTTCATTCACTTTCCTGTGGCAAAAATTCAGTATTGTCTATATAATTTTGTCTCATATTTCACTATTTGGTATGCCATATGACTTTGTTAACCCTAAATGGATGGTACTGGTACCCCCACACCCCATCAACTTTTCCCCAAACACTTCTTCATCAAACTATTTTCAAATAAGCTAAGAAGTGTGAAACAATTTTGATGGCTCATAATTCAACTCCCTTAAATCAGCAATCAGCAATGTCAAAAATGGTCTCCATAGCAACTCCAGAGACAATATTTGGGATTTCATTGATTTGGTACTGAAATCAATATTTCCATGCAAAACTGCAGTTCAATCCTTATCTGTTTCTATTTGAAGATTCAATTTTATGTGTCAAAAACATTCACATCGCTTAAGATAGCATATTACAATCATTTTTCCAATTTGGTACCAATTTTTAATAACATTTTTCAATGGATTAAACAAATGCGTTATTTTGAATTCATTTTTTATGGATCTACCATGAATGTTTTGCACCTTTCCTTTTTAAATGATGCATAAATATTTCAATATCAGATGTAATTCTGTGTTTTCACATTTTTTTGATTTGACGACTTTGTGTATTTTGTGTATTACCTTTCTACTGGTGGATCCAGAGAGCCTATGGCCCCCCTCTAAAAAGATTTGGTAAGGCCTCAAAAAAATGGGCCTTTTTGGGCATAATTTTGCCTTTTTATCCCTTTTAAGCCAAATTTTCAAAAAAGGGCCTTAAATTTTCAAAATTTGTGCCCAATTTTGGGTTTTAGGGGCCCAAAATTATTTTCCGTGGACAATTCTTTCTTGACTAAAAAATTTGGGCCCCCGCCCTTTTTAGTCTAGATTATCAAATAATAGCCTCTAAAAGGAGAGAATTCTTACATTTTGGCGAGCACCCTAGAGACCTGTATCAAAATAATATTTTATATCTTACAAAAGATTTGTGAGATTTGCCAAGGTGAACGAGGTGTCAAAAGGCACTAATTAGACGATTATTAGTATAGCATTCCTCATTTCTTAACTAGTTCAATCAATACAACCAGTGTTGATTACCACATAAATGCCAAAACAGCTCAAGGGCGTTACAATACCCGGGAATTTATCGGTTCGTGCAGTACTTGTTTGTGATAGCGCCCTCTGTAGGTCACTGTGCTTAATAGCCTACAGTAATACGGGGTAGGATATGGGGAGTTCGGTCATTTTCTATCCGTCGATTACGCTATGAATTAAAGCAAGTGTGACCACTTTATCCACTTAAACAATTTGATAATTGATTAAATCTTTAAACAAAATCGATAAACACGTTATACACTTCCTATCTCTTTAGAAATTAGCATGTATTTATGGATTGTGTTTTCGAACAAGGCTCGACCCAGACCAACAGGGAAATCCTTATGCTAATAAGTATGACGTCATATTTTCCTGGGGAATCCTAGATTTCAAAGCCTGTCTGTTATTGTGTCAAATGTAAACGCTCTTTTGCAGACAGAAAATTGACAGATTAGCTTTTAACTTTCAGCTTTGATGTTTAAATATTCTGTATTTCTACCGGACTTCTTGCTGAATATCATATAATGTTATAACTTGATTTGGACCATTGCCTGATTGATCATTCTGAAATTTTGATTGTGATTCACATGATTGATTGGCAAGAAAAATAATTCCTATTGTTTTCCAGCGAAGTCAAAATGTTACAGCATGAGTTATGATGTCGAGTTTGCATCATGTTAAATTCTGCTAGTGATTAGAAGTCCATACACAAGCATAGACATAAAAGACAAACACACCCAGGCTCCAGGCCGTTGATGGAAATATAAAACTATTTAAGGCACAAACTGGTATTTAATAGACCGATATGTACAGGGTGTTCCATATGTTTCAGGAATGATGCTGTATTTTATTGGTTTTCTTTTCAATCTAGCTGATTTTTTGACAAAATGTGTCCAAATATGTTGTGAATAAGTTGGAAAAGTTTCATATCATGAAACTCAGAAGACTGAATAATATGGTTGCTATAGTAATCTAGGGGTAGGGTAGGTGGAGCAGGTGCAACAACGAGCAAAACATGACATTTTTGTAAAAATAGTAGTTTTGTATAAAGTGTTCAAAGTATTAATTTGTCATAGTCGCATCAAACTTGTTGGAAATTAAAAAGAATAAAGGTGGATTCCTGGAAATTAAAAATGTTATCACACCCTTTATTAGCCATCATCATTATTTCAGCATCTATCCCTTCTGCATTAGTTAGCGCTCTCACTGTTCTCGGAAATCCACATTTTGGATAATCTGTCTCAGTTTCCCTTCCAGATTTGAACCGCTTGTACCACTCATACACTCTAGAGGTTACCATCATGGAGTCCCCATGTGCATTCGTCTGGAGTTTAATTGTGTCTGCTGCAGAAAACTGTTATTCAAACATGTCATGTCTTGTCTTAGATTGTTGTGTAATGCTTAAGTCGAAGGTTTTCCTTTGCTAATGAATTTTTCACTTTTCAAGATGGCCGCTCGTCCAAAATGAACTGTGTTTATTCTCCTTTGTGACTCATGACATTACATGGTGTTTAAATTGTGATGTGATCAAGGGTGATGACATTTTTTTACTAATACTTTCTTGGAATCCACCTTCATTTTTGTTTAATTACTGACAAGTTTGATCCAACTCTGACAACCTAATACTTAGTCCTTCGTACAAAAAAGAGTATTTTTACAAATATTTCATATATTTTGCGCGTTGTTACACCTGCTCCACCTACCCTACCCCTAGGTTACTATAGCAACCATATAATAAAGACTACTGAACTTCACGATATGAAACTTTCCCAACTTATTCAAAACTTGTTAAGACACATTGTGTCAAAAATTCAGTTAGATTGAAAAGAAAACCAATAAAACACAGCATCATTCCTGAAACATATGGAACACCCTGTAGTGTCTGCCATGTATTGAAGGTAAACCAATCTGGATTATTAATGTTACTTCTATCAATACATGGATTGTGCAATGGAAAAACAATGGCACAATCAAAAATGTGCATATCAATCGTGTATATCTCTCGGTTCAAAGCTTATTCCCAACAAAATCGTGTCAAAATATGTGTCTGAGTAACAGTTATACATTATAAGATCGCAAACTCTTACCAATTATCAGCCGAATGGCTCATTTTCAACGAAATGTCCTTAAGACAACAGCCCTGGGTCGCGCCTGAGACCAAAAACTATTTCAAATAGCCCTAAATATATTGGATAATCACATTTATGCGTGCGTGCGCAGCTCATCCACTGAACGAAACGCCACTTCCCGCTGAAACCACCGGGTATTGATCTTTCCCTTGAACAGCTGTGGTCAGTGTGTCAATTGTTTCATGCTGGACATGTGCCAGTGTTTTGATAAATCCATAGATTACAGTACTCAATCTGCTTTGATTGATTTTACTGAACTGGTAAACTAATAATCAGAATTACACTACAGCATTGCAGCATTGTCTGCTCCTCAGATTCTCTCATATGGGAGCTACTGTATTTATAAGTCTGTTATCACATAAAAGTACATGCTTATTTGATATACCAAATGGTTATTATACTATACTGTAAGTAACCCATAATCAAGTCACATTGTATTATGCGTTAAATAAGGTAAGCTTATGTGACCCCTCCCCCTCTACTTGAGTAAACATCTTCTCACACAGAGCCTGTAGGTAGACACACAACAGTGCAATTAAGAAGGGATATTTTGATGTACCAAGCTAAGAGGATACTTGGTCTTGATCATGACTTGTGTGCTAAGACTGTAACAAAGAGTTTTCGTAACATGCTTGATAATTAAAAGTGATGGTACCAATGAAATTACAGTCAATTAATAAATGAGAATAATTATGAAATGAAGTTGAAAATCACATTAAAATATATGTCAAATATACTTGTATTAATCATGAGTTCTACATTCATACCAGACATACACTGGCCAATGGAATGCAAAGCTTATTGGTCAGTGCCAATGAGCTCAGTGTCTAGAATCAAATGTACTGCTGGGTGCAAATATGATATCAGATTGATGAAGTTCAAATCTTTGCTAATTGTTAACATTAAGTACTTTTTGAAACAACAATTAACATTGTTAATGGTGATGCTTTCAGTGTTAGTGATTATTTGATTGAGAGAAGTATTTTAAAGCTAATTTTGTATCAATAGATTTCCTATTTATGATCAATTTTTGGTTGGGGACCATGTATCTTCTTGTAATATAGGATACATAAAACATTCATTGTAGATATCCGCTACATCACAGATAATTCTCTGGTGCTTTCATTAACTAACATATGAACTGGAATATACATAAAACAGGGTATACATAGCAGGGCCATAGCCCGCTTTCCATTGGGGCTGGATCGTAGTATTTTAAAAATTGGTGCAATTTCCCTCAAAATTGAGCTAGAAACTTCAAAAAGCATTCTAATCCTCTCATCTCTTTTTTTGGTTGTATTTTTGGGGTTGAGATCGCACCAACCTCAACCCCCTGTTTTAACTCATTGCAGTAATGTTAATTCAAGTGCCTTTGAATTCGCAGGATACAAACCACAAGGCAATACCTCACACAGCTTCAAAATCTCTCAAAATTGATAACAAATAGTTTTTCTCACCTTTTTATAATCAATCAGACTATATTTGTTAAAGTTTAATTTCAAAAAATATATTTCAATTTTTGAATTTCTCTTGTAAAAAGGCATTTCATCCAAAACACATTTTGACACCTATTTCATCTTAGTATCAATAAAGGAACCCTTGATTAAACATGGTAAAATTCGACTTTTTGAGTCAACTAGACTGTATTTCATATAATAATTTTTCTTAAAATGTTCTTTTTAACATAAAATTATTTTTGCAAAAAACACATTTTTTACCCAAAAACTTACTTCGACACCTATTTCATCTTGGCAAATCTCAGTATCAACGAAGGGACCCTTTACCTTTCAATTATTAACCATGGTTAAGCTGCTCGTCAAAATGTGTGAACGGTGTCATCATATTTTGAACACACTCGTTTTAGTCGATATTGCATGCAAATCACAAAGAAAAAACTATTAAGCTCCCAAAATCCCCCTAGTTGATTAAACATGGTATATTTTGACTTTTAAGAGTCAACTAGACTGCATTTTATATAATCAATTTTCTAAAATATTTTTTATCAATTTAAATTTTTTTTGCAAAAACCGGTTTTTACCCAAAAAGAGACTTCGACACCTATTTCATCTTGGCAAATCTCAGTATCAATAAAGAAACCCTTTACCTTTCATTTGACAACCATGGTTAAGGTGCTCGTCAAAATGTAAGATGTCATTTTATTTTCAACATACCTATTCTAGACTATTTTAGCTTCTGGATCTGCCAGTGTTTTTCACCCTTATATGAATTAAAATCTTATAATATCAAAAAATTTGTAAAATACAATGATTTAATTAAAATATGGTAGTATATAAACTTTTACCTCTTATAATCTTCATTTTAAATCCTTACTGTAGTCTTAATAAGTTTTTCTTCTACATAATCTAGCATTCATTATTTATTCCACGATTGGGTAATCTAGTGATCTGATTGGCTCCTGTGACTTCAATATATCATTCGTTTGCATGCGATGAGATCAAGAATCTATATTATACATTTTTAAATGGCACCTTGTAAATTAGTTATTGATTATTTTATAATAAAAGTGTCATTTTTAGTTAATCTGATCCACTTTTTCAGAGAATGAATATGCTATTCAATGAATTATATTGAAATATAGAAAAATCACTCTCTAAAGCATATACAGACTCTCTGAAGTAACATTTTCTTATTACATCAGACTATTGAATGACATGAAGAATTAGTGGTTTTAGGTAGAATTAGTTGTGCAATACATACATCTACATGTAGTTGTGCATAGTTTCAAAATTTCTATGAATTCCTTTTCTCCACTGTTTCAGTTTAGCTTGTTTCAATAACAAGATTGTGTAATGATTTAATAATGATAGAGCTATAAGATAAAATCTTATTAGTACCCCAGACAGAGTTTCAATAAACTATTGATAATTACATGTAGTAAGTAATTACATTTTCAGAGCCCCATAATTCAAAGCACCATTGGAGTTCAACCCTGATAGCAAGATTTATCATTCTTACAATTTAATAACTCTGGAACTCTATGTACAAGTGAGATAAACAGCAGACAAAAATTTGTAAATTGTATTGTATTTTTTCAGTTTTAATGATTATTAAAGCATAACTGTATTGATGATATGCAATTATATTTCAAAATATCACATAACTACCCATCCATACCCTCACCTGTAATGACTTGTCAACAAAAAGAGTAAATCTCTTTTTATAATCAGAGTGTGATGTAGTAAACCAATTGGGATAAGGGTAACTTTAAGTACATCTTTTTATTGTTTAATTAGATAGCTGAGTATGAATTTAATGATGCAGAAACTGACCATCATAATGTATAAAGAAGGATTTGTAATTATATTGAAATAGGTCAATGGCAGCATTCCCAATGTCTTAAGAGAATAAATCAATCTGTTTTACAGATATACAATTAGTATTTTCACTTATATCACTTGGGATAGAAATAGTTTATATGTATCTATACATACTGTCCATATTGGCAGAAACTATTCCAATGTTTTCCACCAGCCAATAACCAAAATATTGTTGAAAAAGAATTATGATATGTGTTTAAGAAGTCCCCCCCCCGCCTTCCCCATGAAATGGGAAGCCCTTTGTATCATGAAACAGGTTCATTCACATGATTTCTATTTCCGTAACCAAACAAGTAATCAAAACATCACACATTTCTGTTGATTCTGTCTGTGACGTTATTAACATGTTAACTAAAATAATCAAAAATGACCGAAAACAACAATATATCTTTTTCAATCAATGGTTCATTTTGAAGTATAATTATCCCATCGAATGAAGTTTGGGGGTTTATAGAGAATTGCTCCATCCCCTGTCCCTCTGTCTGTCCTTAGATATGTCCATCCATCCACTCAAATACCATTAGCCCAGTATCATTTTTATCGTATGATCTGTAAAATGAAGCCCTCTGATTGGTCAGTTCTTGTGCTGTACTGATCATCTCCGTCGCAATACAGAAAATATTTGTACGGAGGGGACAATCTCAATAGCAATACAGAGGATCACACAATAAAAACATTATTGAATGATTCGTCCCGTTCCAGTACAGAATTTCTTGAGCAGAATATATCCTTATTGCATTTCAAATTATTCAATAACTTGCTGCCAGTTTAAAAAATGGCCACCATTTTAGTGTAACTTTAAGTTTATTTTATGTACAATGTATAATAACATAATGTTAATATGGTTTTTAGGCAAAATAAGTATAGGAAATTGATTAAGTTAAAGGCCCCATGTAAAGTTTAAACCACTTTGGCTTATGTTGTAGTCTTACCTAATGTTATCAAAGTGTGATATGTGAAACTTTTTTTTTTAATTTCAAAAAGTGGTTTTTGATAGACTTTTTGTTCCAAAATTTGTGAATTTATTTAAACAAACTTTTAGAGGCCACTTATATCTTCTAATTAGCCATAATTCATACCAATGCATAGCATTCATCCTCCCATATTTTTTGCCGAAAGAATTAAGAAAATCGGTTGATAAACAAGCGAGAAATGAACTTATCAGTGCATGAAAATGGTTCTGAGAAAAATGCATTTCAAAATTTTAGTTCTCATAGAAACCAATGGTACAATGATATCTTAAACATAATTTATTCTTCCTTTTAACCTGGTTAGACAATCAACATTGTTTTTTATGAAAGTCTAGCATATTTAGAAAAGATTGACATCGAAAAAAAAAATTCAATTTTTTTCAAAAAGTTTTTGTTACCTTAGTGACATCACTAATGTTTCAAAATATTTTTGATAAGCTAAAACATTGAAGTGGCCCATTAAATATGACATTTTATTATTGAAATAGCGTGTCTTTTGTTCAATCTTTGCATTGGTGTTAAAAAGATAATCTTTTTTGAAATGCATTAAGAAATATTTGATGATTAAGAAAGGAGCAGGTAAGATATGGCAAGCCAATTTCAAAGGGCTATATCTTTAATTCTAAGAATACTTTAACCACAAAAACAAATGGTTCTGTTAGATCCATGTCTTGTCTTCAATAAATGACAGTAGGATAATAATCAAGTTGAATGGATTATCTCTTAAGCTGTTCCTAATCCAACCATCTTCACCAATTTTCCCTAATTCGGACACAATTTTCACCAAAAATGCAGCATTTTATTTCAGCTTTTATGGCAAAATTACAATTTATTGTAAGGAATGATCTACCTCTAAAAAGGAAAACTTGATTACTTTGGGATTAGGGTAATCCAAAAACAATAACTTTTTTAGGCCAAATTTTTTACCTAAAAGTAGCAATTTTTTAATGAGATTAATGCATGAAAACATTTAGCTATGTCACATGATTGATTTCCAAAAAGAAAAAAAATGATCTAAATGAGATAAGCATTATCTGATAATCCATTTGTCATTTTTACCTCATATGCCATGACCTTAGTGTGAAGTGTATGAAAAGATGTCACTTAGAGCGACATTTAGATGTACCCTATTTTATGCAATCATGTTTATAGATAGAGTTATATATGTTCCATAGATGGCATGATATATTCTACATGGGTTAGTGCTAGATACTCTGTGTATTCATTGTTGCATAATTGCGTATTATAGAAATGAGCATGGATATGTCAACATGACTGGGTCGTGTAAAGTATGTACAGTAAAACATAAATATGTTTAACACCTAGTAAAACACATAAGAGGAAATACTTGTTTATATATTTGAATTGTATAGTGTAAATGAATATTTGAAATATTACACATTTGCGATGTTTCAACAAACATGATTCAATACCATCTTATTTGAATTAACTCTTCCCATGTGTATCTTTCTTTATCATCAACCATATTGGGGGTTTCGAAAGTCCCTTATGTAAAGGAGTTTGCTGTAAATGATCTTTCGAATAGTGTTATATGTAGTAGGTATTGATACAGGTACCACTGTATACAGAGTACATGCAAATAATAATTTTCTCCAATGGTTTGGCCAAACATTTGTTGCATTTTTTGTTCATTTCAGATTTTATTGGATTGTTTTTGCTGATTGGAATTTTTATGGAATAAACAGTTTAATGGTTGGGTTTTACCCTTTGACAATATGTATATGGCCTTGTGTAATTATGGCCTTGTGTAATTATGATATTGTCACGTACTCGATCACTCTATATTCTCAGTCAATACTTCGGGCTTTGTATGAAAAACCTTATACCTTGTACCCACGTGCCGCCGTACTTGGGGCATGATACATTCTTTGAAGAGTTCAATTCTAACGTTTCAGATTATTCTGATCATATGAATTGTAGGTGCATTAATGCACTTGTAGACCTACGTGTATGTCTTATAGATCCAACATTTTTCTAGTCATAAATAAGGCCAGAATTGCACAATTGTTTACCTTTGCTATTTCGATAAAAATTGCCTAATTGAAATGCTCGTTCACTATA
Organism: Owenia fusiformis; assembly: GCA_903813345.2. Taxonomy (NCBI): domain Eukaryota; kingdom Metazoa; phylum Annelida; class Polychaeta; order Sabellida; family Oweniidae; genus Owenia; species Owenia fusiformis. The sequence continues at coordinate 1,197,370 of CAIIXF020000012.1, read as the reverse complement.
GAACCAATCTACACTAAAACGTGAATTTACGATTCCTGAGACTACAATTATCTTCAATCTGTAATCATGCTGTGATTAAATAAAATGATACCCTGACATATTTAAAACTTATTTAGAATGGATTTTTCTCTATTGAAAAGTCCTTTGAATGGCGCTATTTTGACAATCAATGAAAAACAAAAAATTAACAATTCTGGCTTTATTTTATGACTCTGTATCTATCTTTCACTAGACGAAGTTCACATCTATGGATACTATGAATGTATTTATACCTCAGATAGCATTAAAATTGAATAATCTTTTAAAACTTTAACAATTGAACCCTTCAAAAACTGCATCACCACCCACGTACATGGGTATGAGGTACGAAGCCAATACTTCGTAAAGAAATCATGAAATAACAACATGTAGAACAAGGCATTGCCATTACAAAATGTCATCACCGTGTAGTTCAAGTCAAATCTTGAAAAGAAAATGATTATATGAAGCAAGTTGAAAAATGCCTTTTTGAACTTTTTGAACTTGAGAGGTCAAAAGTCAATTCAAAAGTCAGATTTGACTTCTGAGAACTTGTAGGTGATTTTGAAAATTCAGTCAATTCGAAGCAAGTTGAAAAATACCTTTTAGACCCTCTTTACTTTGAGAAGGTCATTGAAGGTCAATTGTAAAATTTAAAGTCAGATTTGAATTTTTGAAAAATTGGTCAATTTAAGACCGTTTTCACCTTAAAGAATATGAATGTGCAGTAGTAAGAAAGAGGAGTGCATTCTTGTTGTATTGTTTTTGAAGAATGGACACTGCAGCTATCTAAAACCAGTGTGGCACAAAATATGATTGACAGTGTTTGGCTCAATATTTACACCTTGACTGTCACATGCAGTGCACCGAAGCTGTTCTTATTAAACCATTTTCAATCACTCAATAGTTGAATTGTAAACACAAAATAAATACAATTTTCAATGTACCTTGCCTGATACATGCAGTGCATTGAAGCTGAACCAATCAAACCAACCCACTTCTCTACACATTTACCACATAGTTAATACAAAATAATTTTTCTAAACTTGGATCATGGGTCAATTTCGCTTCATAAGAATCAGTGTGGAGTTTAAGTTAGATAAACTATTCGAAATGGGTCATATAAGAACTAATAGCCTCACGCCAAGCCCCTCTGCTATTATTTCTCATAAAACCCAGTACTCATAGTTTATCCGTAACTGAATGAACGATTAGAGGATTCAGTGACCTTCTATAAAATTACAAACTGAACATGTTGTTATACCTTAGATGACTACCTGGTTGTTATTCACTAAAGGGGGTCTCATTATAGGTTGGCACATAAAAATGCCTTTGGGTTCAATGACTGCCACTTGGTTCGGGGTTGTTGCTTTTAGGGGCTGTAATTAGAAATAGAGGTTTTGGATTTAATAAGGGATCCCAAACTTATCTTTAGGCCATAGGTCTATGTAAAAGTAGTAAAGAGTAAACTTATGCCTTCCTTCCTACTACTTTTCCCTAGGCCTATGCTGTAGGTCAATCGACGGAATTATGATTACGCTTAGGGGTGCTGTGATTCCAGAAATCAATAAATGCTGCATCTAATATAACACCATTCTTGAGTCAATTTGACCTAGGATGAAGAAACTAGATAGGTGACCAAGGGCTTTGAAACCCCATTACAAGTAGTAATGGCGAATTCAACTAACAACTGTCAGATCAACCTACTATTTTATGGCTCATTAAATATAAATAGTACCTGCCACTATTTCATTCATATTAAAATGAATTTGCCATCAAAAGTAGGTTAAATCATCGCCTTTTACCCAACATATGACATCATAAATACTATCAAAGTGCAGTCTAATACCGAGTGAGCCAAAAATGTAGCCCAAACTAATTCCGCATCTGTTAAAATGTTATTTCGCATAATAAAACCTTGTTTAATGTTCTTTCATTTTACTAAGTTTAATTGGCCCTGCCCCAATAGTCGGGATTTTATGGCTATAAAACAAAACATGGTCCAAAATGCCAGCCTCATCTCATGACTACGGGCTATCTCTGAGATAATGTCAACCCCTACAACAAGTAGGAGAACAATTTCTGTGACCATGAACTTACAACCTCAACCGACCAGTGCAGGTCTGCCTGAAGGGACGAGGCTGAAATTTGTAGAATGGCCATAGAATTGTGACCTTGAGGAATGGACCCATGAAACATGGTAAAATGCAAAAAGATTTTACATGGTAAAATTAACTAAATATGATTTCAACTCATACTGGATGAATGAGTTAATAACATTTCTTTGGATGACATTTTTGCCTCACCCTGTAATTCATTTTATTTTCACACATTCATTTCAGCCTGCCCTAATATAACAAAGAATCTAGGTTGAATAGCCAAAACCAGGCACATGTAATTACAAAGAACTATTCCACACTACCCTACCTCGATAGCGCATGCGCGAATTTTTGGGCTTTCAATCAGGTCGCTTTTGAGTATATCGACTGCTTAGTGAAAAGGTTAATACGTTTGGTGCTCGGAGTGAGTCAATATTGCTATTCGCTGAACTTCAGTGGTGCAATAGTGAAGTCCATGTTCCAAGTTATATGATAGTTGAAGAAAGAATGCAAATAATATCGTTTTAAAATTTAAAATATTTGATACGTCATAGTACACGGTACACAGCTGCAAAAGTTGATCAATACAGGGTACGAGGAATGTAAATTGTTCAATAGTACAGGGAGCGAGAAAGTAAGCTGATTATACAGACATACTATGTCCCGATCTCATGTACAGTTAGGTTGCAAACAGTGAAAATAATGCTAAAAAGGCCGCCTGTTGATGCTTTGAGGTGTCATCAATTGTTATTTAATCCAAATAAAGTAAACATTATTTAGTAGAATTAGACACGGGCTTTTAGGTCGTATATGCATTTTAGTCATTAAATTAACAAGAACGCTAGATTATACGTGTTTATAGGGTATCAAATTGAAATAAAATAACGAAATTAAATATGAACACGTAAGTGATAAATGACTATCGGCTATCAGGATTAATGACTATCCGCTATTCAGAATAATTAAAATTGCGTGAACTACATGTAAAGAATCTTTCTATATAACCCCTTGAATGGTCTAATTCACTACCGTCCTCAAAAACCGATCATTTAAAATAGTTTGTTCAAAATACCATCATGTCACGACATTTTGTTCTTCACGATTTGCTGTAGAGGTGATATGACGTCGTATTTCTCTATTATTGTAAAAAAAAACTAATACCAGATCGATGTAGTCTTATATGACGTGTTGAATGTCAGATGTTTTTGGATGGTATCTGCTCCAGTGATTTTGCATTTAATCATGAAACGCTCATCACAAGAAGACACCTCGAAACAAACATTATCCTCCTTGAGGAAAAATGTTTCACAATATGTTATGCCTTACGGCAAAATAAAGATACATTTCTGAGACGACTTTTTTGCATCTTAAGATTTTAGAAAAACAATTAATTCACAAAAGTACAGTTGAATAACATACTGGAAAACGTATCCACATATAACACGATGACACGCAGTTTAAATAACAGTTTACTGGGGTTTTGTTACATATCAATGTAACATTCTCGAAGGGAAACTTACATGCTCCCTGTACGTTGACAGATTTACTGAAATGTATCGTGTATTGCATTGAGTTTTGCTTCACTGCGCCCACTATTATCTATCTTTGCCTATAGTGGTTTTTTGCCAACAATTTTCTACAAACTGCTTGATGAATCAATTCTATGTCTGGCAGAACACTAGAAATAAATGTAAAATGTATTTTACGTTTAGAAATATGGAATTAAACCCACGTCCTCCATTTGCAACTTAGCTGTACCCTGTTTCCCTTTTAAACGTGGTCACGTGGTAGGGTAGTGTGTATTCAGTATATAAATAGCTATACGTGAATGACACAACTGTTTTATACACAAACAATACAAGGTAAAATACAGGATTATAATCCATAACGCTGAGTCAGTCACTATCTGAGTGTTGTAACAAACAAATTATTTATGGCACTTAGCTGCCCTCTATTTTGTAATTGTATAATATTAGTATGAAGCACTTTAAAATATCAGAAAAAATACGAAAAAATCACGAAAAAAATATCAAAAAGTAGGTTTACAATTAACTTTTCCCCTTTACAGTTTAAATCATGTCTTAAAGTTCAATACAACTTTGGACTAAAAATTATTAAAAAGGCCTGCACTTTTGGTGAAAATTGCATCTGAATTAGGGAAAATTGGTGAGGATAGGTAGATTAGGGACAACTGAAGTAGCATATATTTAGACACACTTTTAGCCACTAAAGCAAAGACGTAAGCAGACAGCATGTACATACATGGAAATACAAGTGCAATAAAGTGCTACACTCGTGGAGTAGTGTAGCGAATATATATTATCAGACATATGCACTCTAAAACAATCAGTGCAGATACGATTATTTATTTATACGATTTATTATAAACTTTTTTCTTTCTTATTAATTGTCAATTATTTCATCATATACATTTTATACAAGAATGGCTTGCCAATAACATAAACTATTATAGGCTAACTCTGAAATACACAATGAAGAAGAGAATTTCAAAATGGCTGCCAAATATTAAAATGTTATTCATAGTGCTAGGATGTAATATCAACTGAAAAGTGATCGTGAAACATTGACAAATAACGATTCAATCTTGTTGAGCCAGTTGATTTCTACCGGGACCTCAGAAATGAGCAAATATTATAACTCCGAGTTATAATTTCTACGGCGACCCTGCAGCCTGTAAAAAACTGGATACGCCGTACGGAGGCCGCAAGGCGAGCGTAGTTTTCCTACGGAGGCCGCAAGGCGAGCGTAGTTTTCCTAGATTTTTTCAAGAAAGAATTTTCACGTAATCTTTGATAACTCAAATACTAGTTGAAGGATTTGGTTCAAATTTTGTATGCTGATGCCTAGGGATAAAGAAGCTACGCTGAAGAAGAGATTTTTAGAATGGCTGCTTTTATAATGGTGGCCATTTTTCATAAAAAAATGTAATCTTTGATAACTCAAATACCAGTTGAAGGATGATGCTTAGGGACAAAGAAGCTACCCTGAAGAAGAGATTCAAAATGGCTGCTAAATATCAAAATGGCGGCCATTTTTCCTAAAAAATGTAATCTTTGATAACTCAAATAGCAGTGAATGGATTTTTTTGAAATTTTATATGCTGATGCCGAGGGACACAGTAGCTCTGTTCGAGAACAATTTTCAAAATGGCGGCTGAATTTCAAAATGGCTGCAATTTTTTTGTAAAAAAGGAATGAAATCTTTGATAACTCAAATGCTAATTGATGGATATGGTTTACATTTTATATGTTGATGCCTTGGGACAAACAAGCTCTGCTCAAGAAGGAATTTTCAAGATGGCCACTTATAAGCAAAATATGTTTTGTTGTGTGGGATTTGCTACTCCGTGGAGTTGCTGTTTTTCTAATTTACATCACAATTTTTTATTATTCACCGTTTATGAAATTGTGAAAACATGATGTAATATATTCATGAAAATGGTGACAAGTAAGTTTATCACTATATCCCATGGTTACAAGGATATAGATCGAATATCAGGTGAAGATATATTTGATATGTGGATCAAGATATCATATTTTAGCAAAAAATCCCAAAACCTCCGAGTCTGAAATTGAACTTATTGAATTTCCATTTTCTAGTTATTATTCTGTTCATGAAATCCTTATTTCAATAAATCTTAATCAAGTTGGACATTTATTATCAATTAACCTTGTTTTCTTATATTCATAGTGCTATTCATCTAAGAGTGCTTCTGAACAACTGGGTCCTCTTCATTAAATCCTTGTCACCAATCTTAGAAATATAAACTAATAATAATAAAGTTATTTATATTGCAATTAATCTTATTTTCATGAATTCATTTTGTCAATTTTTTGTTTTCTGGTTAAGATATCTTTCCTTGAGAATGGGATTTACTTCACTGATCTGTATTAAAGTGAATCTTGGTACCAATTTAACATCAAACACTCTGGTTATCTTAAATCTTGAAAATAAGGATATATTTTACTGGCTTCTAGGATATCAGGTACTCATTAAGGTACATGTAGTTATATTCCTAAAGGCCTAAATACAAACCTTATATGGTGGTATGCATTTACAGTTTATACTTATGTTTATGATCTATTTTCAGGGTTTCCAGATGATTGTGAAGCCCCATGCTTCTTCCAGAGTCTCCCGAGTCATTCAGCCACAGTTGACGAGTAGTTGTATTCCTAAAGGCCTAAATACAGACCTTATATGGTGGTATGCATTTACAGTTTATACTTATGTTTATGATCTATTTTCAGGGTTTCCAGATGATTGTGAAGCCCCATGCTTCTTCCAGAGTCTCCCGAGTCATTCAGCCACAGTTGACGAGTAGTTGTATTCCTAAAGGCCTAAATACAGACCTTATATGGTGGTATGCATTTACAGTTTATACTTATGTTTATGATCTATTTTCAGGGTTTCCAGATGATTGTGAAGCCCCATGCTTCTTCCAGAGTCTCCAGAGTCATTCAGCCACAGTTGACGAGTGCACAAAACCAGCTGAGAACGGGAATAAGGGCCAGGTCGCGTGTACAACAAACTGTAAGTGTCATAGCCAGTGATTTTCCCAGTTTTAAAATCAAGCAATACTACACAGGGGGCCGTTTCTCGAAACTTATCGTTATTAACAAATCGTCGAAAGCGAGTCGTGGATTCGTTTCTATGGATACCACATCGTTAATGGAATAACGAGACCCCCATTCGTACTCATAAAATCAATCATGGATAACGAATAAATCGTTAAAAACATGACGTCATCACGAATTGTTAACTTTCGAGAAACAGGAAAATTGTTATTAACAATTGAATTAATGATTCGTTAATAATGAAACTTTCGAGAAAGGACCTCCTGAACAAGAGTTTGAAAGCAAAATTGCATCCACTTGAATACTAATATGCATTTGCATCATATTTACTTGTAGATTACAGGAGAATTAATACTTTTTCAACATATTTACTTACAAGTGCATTATATTTAATTGTACATTACATTACAGAAGGAGTATTACTTGTACATTTGATTTATTTGTGCATTACAGGAGGAGTATTACTTGAGTATTGGTCGCATCTTTCACAAGATCTCCCTCACTGGTTCTACCATAACAGTTACGTGCTACAAACCAAGACACCCCTACCCCCAGAAGACAATCCAGAGCAAATACAGGTTCCAGGTATTCATCCACTTTTCCATTTGTACTCACTTTATTTTTCTCTGGACAAAACTAATTTTTGTCGATTTAATTGTCCTTGCGATATTGAGATGCCTTGAGATGTAACATTTTCAGCGATAATATTTTACTCAGTACCTGGCAAAGTTAGCCTGGTAGGGGAGATTCATATGAATTTGCTGGTTTTTTGGCTCACACAGTGAGCCTATGGGATCGACCAGGCGTCCGTCCGTTGGTCCATCCGTCCGTCCATCCGTCAACATTGGCTGCACAAATTAAAACTGCTATTCGGATTGAGTCATAGCCACATTCATTTTATGCATATCCATAATGCCTATTTGACCTATCATCGCCATTTCCCAAGTTGGCCCGGTTTCCGAGAAATTCCTGATTTTGACGTCAAAAAGTCAAATTTTCTGAAAATACTAGACACTTTGTTAAAGTAGAACTTTCAAATAACTTTTAGTAGTTGCTGTATATGCAACTTATGTTCTCTGAAGATTTCAAAGCTCTTGGAATTACAGTTTTTGGTGTTTACAAAAAGTAGGACTTGGTCATTTTCAGGAAACTTTCTCATGTATAAAGTCAATGGCAGGTTTTATGATTGACAAGTTTCTCAAAGTTTGCCTTATACTTGATCATTTCTTGCAATGAATTACATCATCACTAGATTAAAGCATTCCCTACATATTCCTCAATATATGTCAGCATCAAATTTTTACCGTTTTTGAGATATTTGACGTCAAAAAACAGTAAAAATAAGTTATTTTTCAACTTGCTTCAATTTGACCACACTTTCTACAAGTTGCCAGGAGTTCAAATCTGACATTAGTTTTAGCATTTGACCTTTAGTTGACCTTCAGTGACCTTCGAAAGGTCAAAAAAGTTGATTTTTCAAATTGATTTTTGGATGTAAATTTTGGTCAGCTTAATCACAAAAGACCTTACTGAGCTCTGACTAAGTAAAATTTTCAAGGTCAAAGGTCATCAAACTAGGTCACACAACTGTGCTATCTAAGTTTCTCAAAGTTCGAGACTACAAATCCTATAATCAATATTTTTTTGAAAGTCAGGATATCATTCCTCTGAAGGTTCCAAACTGTGTGAGCACAGGACCGTGGGTCCTTCATTATTAAATTAATCTCAGCCATATTACAAATTATCCCATAGTTGAGGTCAAATCTGTAGAATAACACGTATATATATCTATGACATTTTGCAAATGCGTGGAAAAAAACTATATCTGTGGAATAGGGAGAATATTGAGATTTGAAAACTCCAGACAATGTGATGTGCATTGTTACATGAGCTTAGTCACAAATAAGGAAATTATTAATGTTTTGGCCATAGAGTTGACAAAATAAAACTGAATGTTGTTTTGAAATGCTTTATTAGGTCATGGACGTAGGCCTATACCAACTACGTCCATGGTTAGGTGAACTATGGGATAAATAGAACATCCTATGATTTTTTGTGATATTTTGTGATATCTGCACTCATTCGGTGCGCTCACCTGTCCAGATATTGATATCAACTCGTGGATAAAAATGATATTTTTCAAAATCATAGGATATCCTATAACTTACCAAATATTCTTTCAGTGTCCTGACTCTTTCAAGTATGACGTGTCTTGGACTGAGTTCTCCAATGAGAAGGTAGAGAATTACAACTGGAATTATTTGGACCAGTATATCTGTACACGAGGGGAGGGGGAATTCTCCTTGATGGAGTCACTAAAATATTGGCGGAGTCGACTTTATCTTTTGCCATGTAACAACCAGGCCACCAAACGTATTGTAGATGGCAGCACCAGGTATGAATTGTTGTTGTATTTTGCTAAATAAGATATTAAATGATGAAATAGACTCCTATTTTTATGTAGTAACCAGGTCCCAACATTTATAGTTACATAGATGGAACCACCTAGCACTAGTTTTTTCACATTTTTGTTTTGACAAGTATTATTTCATCCAAGGAGGATTGGCAGCTTTTATTCAAACTGGATCTTCAATTGCATCCACTTCCATTTCCTGGCATGGAACAATTTAGAAATAATATTTCTATAAGGTTCATCTTTGGACCAGGTATTTCATTGTGAGATGAACATTACCAGCATTATGGTACATAATGTTCAAACTCCCATGGCAGTCTCAGTCTTTATTAACCCTTTCACGATGATAGGCGCGGCTCCATATGGAGCCCTATTATGTAATACCTTTCAGGACGATAGGCTCCTTTTGGCACCATTATTTTTATTTATATACATCAATGAAATAACAATATCTCCAGTTCTATTCAGTATTTTTACACCAAATTTTGACAAGTTGTTATGTGATAATCCTTACTAAAAATTGTATATCAGTGATGAAATCCAAGGTATAGGTCCCAGGGCATAGGTATTTTGCAGTTTTCCCCTAAAAAACACTCTTACTTATCCGTCACTGGGGACAACATTTTCCTCTTATATTCACGTCAGGAAAGGGTTAATATATGGGAAATAAGATGACCAAACTGGGCCATGCCAACCAATGGAAGATTGAGTTTGAATGATGGCTGCCAGTATATATCATCTATAAGGTTCATCTTTGGACCAGGTATTTCATTGTGAGATGAACATTACCAGCATTATGGTAATATTCAAACTCCCATGACAGTGCCAGTCTTTAAAATATGGGAAATAATGATACCAAACTGGGCCATGTCAACCAATGGAAGATTGAGTGTGAATAATGGCTGCCAGTCGTCCTTGATCTCATCAGAGCAATCAAATTATTAACCAAAAATAGGTTTTCCATCAAAAACAGCTCAGCTTTAAACCTATATTTGTGTGGCATTTGAAAAACCTTGAATTGGGCCTATATACAGTACTTTTTATTTCAGATGTGATATTTTTGAAGCATGCACTGAAGAGGAAAACAACCAACTAATCGATGGATTCTTGCGATTTGTTGAAACTATCAACAAAATACGTCGCCCAGGTCAAACCAGAAAGCCCAAGGTAGTGTAAATAAGTGAATTTGTTTAAAGAGGAAGAGCAGTCAGGTTCACCTGATTGTCACAAGATGCAATTCAGCATTTAAATGATTTTAAGTTTCATCCATTTCATTTCATAAATTCAAAAAATGATCAAAGCAGTCTCCTATTCTCTGATGATTGTAACATTTAACCATATATGGTCAATAATGTTTGTCTCAGTCAACATTTAACCATATATGGTCAATAATGTTTGTCTCAGTCAACATTTAACCATATATGGTCAATAATGTTTGATTCAGTCAACATTTAACCATATATGGTCAATAATGTTTGACTCAGTCAACATTTAACCATATATGGTCAATAATGTTTGATTCAGTCAACATTTAACCATATATGGTCAATAATGTTTGACTCAGTCGACAATTAACCATATATGGTCAATAATGTTTAACTCAGTCAACATTTAACCATATATGGTCAATAATGTTTGATTCAGTCAACATTTAACCATATATGGTCAATAATGTTTGACTCTGTCAACAATTAACCATATATGGTCAATAATGTTTGACTCAGTCAACATTTAATCATATATGGTCAATAATGTTTGATTCAGTCAACATTTAACCATATATGGTCAATAATGTTTGATTCAGTCAACATTTAACCATATATGGTCAATAATGTTTGACTCAGTCAACATTTAACCATATATGGTCAATAATGTTTGACTCGGTCAACATTTTCAAAGACTGTGACAATCAGGTTGATCCCATAATGTTTTATTGTGAATAAAACGGATTGAGTTTTATTAACTGAAATCTTTGATCTCTTGATTGCAATAACAGTGAGTTTTTATGACAATTTCTTGTTGCTCTGTGTATTCAAGAGATTTTGAAATCTTTTGTTTTTTAACAATATTTTCACATTTTTGAGTTCTTAACTTATCTTTGCATGGCTTGATCACATTTTTTACAGTTACGTTTCTCACTAATATTAGTTTCTCTTAATTATTTGAACACTTTTGTTCATATAGAATGCCATGTTATTTTTTCATGTTTTAATTTATTCAGTGATTAATTTGAAGTCCTGCATATACAAGCCAAAAATAATTGAGGTGTTAAGTAGCTTAAGTGCCTTGTGGTAAAACTAGTCTTGCAACAAGCCTCGTGTGGATCTATTTGCCAAAAAAGAATTGCAGATGGGAAATGTTGTCTTGTTGCTATGGAAACCAAAAACCCTTTTAGTTCATTTTGAGTTTTGCATATTATGACACAAAGTGAAACTATTAGTGGTTGAGGGCGCATCAAAATAATATCCATCAAGATTCTAAACTGGTAAATGGAGAAAAAGGTGCATCCCTCGTAGAGGGGGGGGCATGTTGCAAGACCATGATGAAGCAAGTGTTTGAGCATACTCTTTTAGGCTTGTATACTGGACTTACTGCTTAATTCAAAACTGTTGTGAACATAGCATGACGTGTTTTGTTTTAGAGGTCACGGCGGGCAAGTTTAACGACTATTCCTGCATTACAACATAGAGATGTGAGTGAATTTTCACATTTACGGTTTTGCGTCACATTTTCATGGAAAATAAGCTAGTATTCGCACACGATTTGACGACACTATATACATTATGGGAAAACATGTACTAAAACACATGATTTGACGACACTATATACATTATGTGGAAACATGTACTAAAACACATGATTTGACGACACTTATATACATTATGTGAAAACATGTACTAAAAGTGTAGCATTTGTTTCTATGATCATAATTGAAACATAAGGCAGTGGAATTAACAAAGGATCTAATAACAAAACAGGCATGCTGTTAACATTCTAAACTGTGCAGAAATAACATAAAATTAGGTGAGGTGTGTTCTTGAAATAGGGGAGGCAAATAGGGGAGGCAAATCAAGGATAATTGGGGAAAAATCAACATCACCAAATTGGACTGTAAGGCAGTAAGGGAGCAATATTTTTCTTTAAACATATAGCTAATATGTATTAACATAATATTTGTTCTTTTTTCTAATTAAGAAAAATACATTTAATTATTAACTGTAATTTTAATTATATTTAAATTATGTTTTAAGTATGTCTATTCTATATGTTGTATTAACCACTCTCTGGACTAAATGCTTTGTAATACTGAGCCTTCTTGCTTTTTTCTGTTATCATAAATTATTTTGTAACATCATGTCAGAATGTTTTTGTTTATCGCAGTATTGTCTGATCAGTGTCACCATTTTAACAAGCTCAATCTGCTTAGTTTGTGTAAAGCAAAATTCTTAATTTTGGCTTCATGTGGTAAATGGGAATTTTTCTGAACGCTGGAAAATGTATAATATTAAATTTGATGGTTCCCAAGTTGGGGAGGCAATGCAGGTCATTGCACTGCAGGTCTTTCAATTGGGATACACAAACTCCTTGAAATTCAAATGTGCTTTAAATGATAGGATTGATTCACAAATTAGGGTTTATCGAGGAAATAAGATCATCTTCTTGGTTTTGACCAACAAGTATGTTTAAAGATGTAGACGAGCTGGGCAGAACTCTCGTCAGTCAAAGCATTTGGTCCATTAACCTTTAACCTGTCATTAGTTGTGTTAACCTTTAACCTTTCATTAATCCTCTCTATATAGCTGAGTAGTATAAGCCAATCAGAGCGCACTCGTAGACTCAGCATGACGGCCCTAGCTAGGCCCAATAGAGCCAGACTAGAGGTAGGTACATTAAGACAAATATTTCATTCTTCGAGATCTGACACTCCAATTGTATTTGTATTTCCTAAATGTTGATGGCATAAGTAAGTTCCACAATTCTTGAGTCCCTTCATCCTATTTGATCTTCTATTGCTATAGACTCTGTAACCCACCTCCTCCTCCCCCCCCCCCCCTCCTACTTCTCACTGTAGTGTATATTAACAACAATTTTACGGAATGTGTTCAACATTTATACTTAAAAATGTTCTGTAAAATACATACTTGAAGTCTCATAAAGATGTCAATTTTTGGACTTACTTTGGACAAGTAACTAGAGTGCTGCTAACTCGATAAAAGGCTGGCGCTTGCTAGAATTGTCTATGGTTCTAGCCAGGATAAAGATACCAGTTCTTCAACTCGACAATGGGAAGAACTGCTCTACCTTAGTGACTAATATGTCATGATATGAGATCTAAAGAGTCAATAAAAGATATATATATAAACACATTATGAACAATTAGAAAAAAAATTAATTTTGTTGGTCAGGCATGGCGTCCAATTATCAACAGTTATCAAAAAAAGTCAATATCATTATGGTTTGACACCCCCCCCCCTCGCACCCTCATCTAATGAAACTTTGAAATTTTGATTTATATGTTTATTTAAAAATTCAATATTCATTAATGAAACCACCATTTATACCCTTGCCTCCGTATCATAGCTAATAGTAATTGGACGCCATCCTTAATGTACGCTCATTGACATTTTCCAGCTGTGTGCATATTTGGCACCTTAATCTTGATTAACTCATGTTTTCTAAATACCATCTTTTTAAGACTTTGCAAGCTTTATATAATGAAGCCACTAAACCAAAATCATCAACAGGAGTAAGTGATATAGTTCATATATGAGATCTAAAGAGTCAATAAAAGATATATATATAAACACATTATGAACAATTAGAAAAAAAATTAATTTTGTTGGTCAGGCATGGCGTCCAATTATCAACAGTTATCAAAAAAAGTCAATATCATTATGGTTTGACACCCCCCCCCTCGCACCCTCATCTAATGAAACTTTGAAATTTTGATTTATATGTTTATTTAAAAATTCAATATTCATTAATGAAACCACCATTTATACCCTTGCCTCCGTATCATAGCTAATAGTAATTGGACGCCATCCTTAATGTACGCTCATTGACATTTTCCAGCTGTGTGCATATTTGGCACCTTAATCTTGATTAACTCATGTTTTCTAAATACCATCTTTTTAAGACTTTGCAAGCTTTATATAATGAAGCCACTAAACCAAAATCATCAACAGGAGTAAGTGATATAGTTCATATTGGGTTTTAAGGTGTCTTCAGGGGTGTTTTCAGGGGTAAAGTGATATGTATCCTTTTGTTGTTTCATTGGTGCCAACGGGATGGCCCGTTCTAAAGATATTGTGAATTTTGAGGCTTGAAATTCAATTGTCTTTAGATTATTCTAGAGACAAACATACAAAGTATGTTATCCTGTATTGTCAAATTTATAGTTTGAAAGACAATTGCCAATCAGGGGTCAGAATTTAAGAACTACTATACCAATTACTGTAACCAATGATATAGTACTAAGAGAACAGTAAAGTTAGGAATTCTGAACTTTTGAACAAATCTGTTAATGACCCCTAGGCATAGTTTTTCAGGATATATACTATAAGTTATTGAATGATTTGAAGTTCAATACAGGATATATTCTGCGCGAGAAGTTCCGTATTGGAGTGAGACTAAGTTGAGTGCTAATACAGAATATCGAGAGCAGAATTATGAATATATCCTGTATTGCACTTCAAATCATTCTATAACGTTTTTATCGTGTGATCCTCTGTTTTGCTACTGAGATTGTTCCCTCCGTACCAATATTTTCTGTATTGCGACAGAGATGATCAATGGGGACAATCTCAGTAGCAATACAGATTGGTACAGCACAAGAACTGACTCATCAGAAGGCTTCATTTTACAGATCATACGATTAGTAGAAATCTAGTACATATGAAAATGCTACCTTTATCATATGTTTCATAGTATGACACTCCCTTAGTTGAACCATGGCATATATAAAAGTAGTTTGGTTGTATTTTATGAACAGAAATCATTTTAATTTAAAAGAATATCATACAGACCTAATATACGAGATGGTGTTGGCCAAATATTCATATATAGATAAATGGGATTTTCAGTGTTGTGATCTGATAGGGTAAAAATATTAATAATAACATTCTTATTTTGTGTTTCTTTTGAGTTTACCTTTCATTTTGTTATCACATAAGCTTAAATGTTGTTTAGTTGATTGATGTTAGCTAGTTTAGTGGGATTGCATTTATATTTTCTTATTAAAATGAATTTCAATATAAATAGATAAAACAAAAATGTTTTACATGTGTTAACATGACAGTCTTGCTTTTCCATTTGGATGATTGATGTGTGTGAATACGTAGAATTGAATTGTTAATGTAATGTTGTAAATTACTAACAATGTGTTGGACCTTTATAATGCAAGCCTCTTAAATCTAAATCCCATAGCCTTCTTTGGGATTTATAACATTCATACTGCATGTTGATGCTTCTAAGCTAATAAATGCCAAATCTGCTGTTCCAGAAAGCTGAGCGTGAGAGATTTGGTAGCCGCCCTGGGGCAGTGTCTCCCATTCCCCCAGAGAAAGCATTTTATTCCCAGATGTCTGACAATCAGGGTGTCACTGGGACCCCTGTTCAGGTCTTAGATCTTAAGAAGGTAATGGCACTTCTTCAAAGCAATGTTACAGTTTAAAGCGCCATTTATACAATGACGTTCTAACATTTTGACAAAAATTCTAAACTTTAATCACTGACTAATATAAAAGAGCACTCTCTTTTTAAATAAATGGAATAATTGTAGTTCCATATTCACTCATTCACAAGTGGCAGATTTTAAAGGCTGAATATGTTCGTCAATAATTGAATATAATTAGGTCACATAACATGTCTGATATTATACGAACATATAAGACATAATACTAACAAAATGGATATAAACAATAAATCAGATGAATGTTTATTTGATATAATATGAACTTTCAGTCTGCCACCTATGGGTCACCCTTGTCACTACATGAGCCCAGCCAGTCTTACATCCACCCCAGTGCGACCAGTGTCAGGATGGGGGAGAGCATCCCCTCGAGAGGGTAAGACCATTCATTACAGTGTTTAGATATAAGCTTAGCCTTTAAAGGTTGAGCCATACATTACAGACTGTTGGTGTTAAGTTACAAGCTGGACCTTTAAAGGTTGTATGTGCCTAACTAGTTGAAGATTTATATTTCATTTATCAGTTTGAAAAATTATTTAAAAATGTTACTACCAGCCAGTGTTTATACAATTAGACCCTTTTAGTAGAACATGGTGTGTTTTTACAATACGTAGATGAATGATTTTGTGATTGTACTTGTACCTTTAAGTTTTACTTTCTGATTATTTGTTGTATATTTTATCAGAGAGCTACCACCCCCTGCTCCTGCAGATGAGATAGTCCACACACTTAGCTTAAATTCATCGTCCCAGGACATCATAGCAGGAATGATTGACACACAGTATGTACACTTTCAATTAGGGGTGTCAGGTCAGGATATACATGTTGATAGACTAAAACCTGTATATATGAACACTAATCTTATACGAACATCTTCCAATGTTCTTAGTGAACTTTTGGGCCTCAAATTCTTGATGAAGCGTATGCTTACATGTACATATATGGATCAAACAATGTGTCCAAATATATGCACATGA
The DNA here is from genome assembly GCA_903813345.2 of Owenia fusiformis. Taxonomy (NCBI): domain Eukaryota; kingdom Metazoa; phylum Annelida; class Polychaeta; order Sabellida; family Oweniidae; genus Owenia; species Owenia fusiformis. Next base: position 1,180,577 of record CAIIXF020000012.1, on the reverse strand, counting down.
GGTACAGGGTTTTCAAATATTCAATTCTTATTTTCAGTGAAGGGCTGTCATTCCTAACGAAGCAGGCTGGTCTCCCTAGCTACTGCTTTGTATCATTTGAAGCGGTTGCCTGGGTGAAGTGCTACCTAGAGGGCGCTGTAACTGACTACCAGGCCATAGAGATCCTACAACGTCTCATCACGGAAGGTTACGTCATACATGCTTCTGGAAATCCTCGTCACAAGTTTATCCATGGATTCTATCTTTACTGCATTATGACTGCGGGCAAGGAGAAAGGCAAAGGTGATTATTATTGATACAGTTATGCCTTTACATCTGAACACCTTGCTAATTTGAACACCTCTCAATGTGAACACTTTTTCTTGGTTCAAATTTTGTCATCTACCAATTCACCCCTCGACTCGTTTATTAAGAAACCTTGAAATGTTAACACCTGCAATTCTGAATGTTAACACCTGCAATTCTGAACACTTTTGGCCAGTTTCACTGGTGTTCTGATCAGATAGACTTACCATATATGTTTTGTTTGGTTTTGTATAAGTTGACTCTTATGAGATAATTGCCACTAACGACATTCACATACTTTTCCTGCTCTCTGCTGATGGGTAAACTTGACCAAAGCACATGATATTCAAAGTAATAGACCACAGGCTTATCCAATCTGTAACTAATACTCTGTCACAAAGAGGGGGAAACACCCCAGAGAACAAAGATGACATATGCTTATAATGTAAACCTGTATTGAGAATGAGAAAACATACATCTCTGATTGGTCAAACTTGACAAACAAATTGAACAATATCATGTTTATTTCTAGCGGTTTTAACCAATACTGCAATATCATATAGCTTTTTATTACTCATCAAGATAAAGAAAGGTGTATGGAACATGTCTTCATCGAAAAGACTAGTCATCGAAAAAACTACATATTGGAAATTTGGGGAAACGAAGGTGGTAAACTTGAGATGTAATTATGTCTGTTATCTCTAAGTCTGTTTCCTCTTGCTGTTACACAATAACATTTTTCTTACAGATGTCCAATCTAGCCTGTCATCCATCAGTCTTTACGAGAACACATCATTTCAATATGAATGGTGTGAAATAGCAATCCACAGTCATAACCTACATGCTGATCATGCCAACCAATTGGCCAGTTCATCTTCTGACCCTAACCTTCAGAGTAGAGCCAAGTCCACTTGGGACAGTGGTGCAGCATCTAGTCCGACTCGTACTCAGTATTTATCAGGTAAATAGATCAATATGTTTTAAAGAGGATGAGTTTAAAGAGGATGAGGTGTGTATTTTGGGGCACTTTATTTTTTATTCTGTTTAAAGGGTGACGATTAGCATCCCGTATAAAAACAATATGGCGGCTCCAGGCGAATCAACTGGATCAGTCCATTTTTAAGAAATAAGGGGAGTTCTGTAAAATCCAGTTTATTGAAATTGTCTTTGAGATAAAGTAATCCGTTTATAATGATTTTGAAAACGTTATCCAAAGAGTGATTGCGTTCAAAGAATACATGTACAACAGCCAATATAAATCCTTGTATTAGAAACCGGTTTGTCTTGCTTTGTTTCAGTTGTAGGATATTTCATATGCCAAGCTGTGTGCTATTACGTTATGGGGAAATTTAGATGCCAATTTTTCCTTATTGTACACAAATAGAAGATCCTGAAATTTCACCCATAAATGTGGAATTGATTTGTCAAAATAAAAATCACCCTTTTATAAATGTGTGACGATCTATAATATACTTATACTATATAACAGTTAGAGGTGTTGACACAACGACCTAGAACCTGTAAACCCTTGAGTATTATTCCGGGATCGGACCTTTTATACTAAACGGTGAGCAACACCAGAAACGAGCGTTCTATTTGCTAAACGATATGTGTCACCCTTTAAGCATCATATTCCTTGTTTTTATGCTAATCGTATGCATCAAAAAATGTTGTATGGAATTTTATACCATGATCACTATGATATTTGGTCTATACAGCATGTTGGTAAAAATATTCAGTTTTTTGGTGTATACCCTATATATCATATCATCCCTCTGAATAAACTTGATAATTCTTCCCTAGGTTTAGCCTCTATTATATTGCATACTTGTATGTCAACATTGTATTCAGTTTTTAAATGAATCAACATGTTTAAAGGGGGGGGGGTTGATTGGGAGTGGTATATCTTAGGTATAACCTCTATGTATTAGAATACTTGTATGTCGGAACATTGTACTTTTAACTGAACAATCACCACTGTCATTGATCATTTTGTGAACCCATTGTTGCAGTCTAGGAAATCATAACTAACATAAGTTTAAAATAATAAACTTAAAAAAGTCCTGAAACAGCATATGAAGAAACCATGGCTTTCTTAGAAAACCTGAGAAATGCACCCTGAACTTTTAACCTCTCTAAAGAAAAGGTCATTACATTCGTAACTTCTATATCCAATGTATGAAAATTTTAAGTTGTTTCTTCAACATTCAAGGTGCCCCTATGCACAAGTATGTGAATGTGGATATAGACCCAAATGAACAGAGTGACAGACCAGAGTGGGGGACGGCAAGATATCATGGGCACTACCATCCTAACTGTGGCTTTTATTTGTATTAAAATCTAAAACTCTTCTTCCACATTTAAGGTGCCCCTATGCACAAGTATGTGAATGTGGATATAGACCCAAATGAACAGAGTGACAGACCAGAGTGGGGGACGGCAAGATATCATGGGCACTACCATCCTAACTGTGGCTTTTATTTGTATTAAAATCTAAAACTCTTCTTCCACATTTAAGGTGCCCATATGCACAAGTATGTGAATGTGGATATAGACCCAAATGAACAGAGTGACAGACCAGAGTGGGGGACGGCAAGATATCATGGGCACTACCATCCTAACTGTGGCTTTTATTTGTATTAAAATCTAAAACTCTTCTTCCACATTTAAGGTGCTCCCATGCACAAGTATGTGAATGTGGATATAGACCCAAATGAACAGAGTGACAGACCAGAGTGGGGGACGGCAAGATATCATGGGCACTACCATCCTAACTGTGGTTTTTATTTGTATTATAATCTAGCATTCTTCCACATTTAAGGTGCTCCTATGCACAAGTATGTGAATGTGGATATAGACCCAAATGAACAGAGTGACAGACCAGAGTGGGGGACGGCAAGATATCATGGGCACTACCATCCTAACTGTGGTTTTTATTTGTATTAAAAAAATCTAGAATTGTTTCTTCCACATTTAAGGTGCTCCTATGCACAAGTATGTGAATGTGGATATAGACCCAAATGAACAGAGTGACAGACCAGAGTGGGGGACGGCAAGATATCATGGGCACTACCATCCTAACTGTGGTTTTTATTTGTATTATAATCTAGCATTCTTCCACATTTAAGGTGCTCCTATGCACAAGTATGTGAATGTGGATATAGACCCAAATGAACAGAGTGACAGACCAGAGTGGGGGACGGCAAGATATCATGGGCATTACCATCCTAACTGTGGCTTTGAATTGTATTAAAATCTAAAACTCTTCTTCTACATTTAAGGTGCCCCTATGCACAAGTATGTGAATGTGGATATAGACCCAAATGAACAGAGTGACAGACCAGAGTGGGGGACGGCAAGATATCATGGGCACTACCATCCTAACTGTGGCTTTTATTTGTATTAAAATCTAAAACTCTTCTTCCACATTTAAGGTGCCCCTATGCACAAGTATGTGAATGTGGATATAGACCCAAATGAACAGAGTGACAGACCAGAGTGGGGGACTGCAAGATATCATGGGCACTACCATCCTAACTGTGGCTTTTATTTGTATTAAAATCTAAAACTCTTCTTCCACATTTAAGGTGCTCCCATGCACAAGTATGTGAATGTGGATATAGACCCAAATGAACAGAGTGACAGACCAGAGTGGGGGACAGCAAGATATCATGGGCACTACCATCCTAACTGTGGTTTTTATTTGTATTAAAAAAATCTAGAATTGTTTCTTCCACATTTAAGGTGCTCCTATGCACAAGTATGTGAATGTGGATTTAGACCCAAATGAACAGAGTGACAGACCAGAGTGGGGGACGGCAAGATATCATGGGCACTACCATCCTAACTGTGGCTTTTATTTGTATTAAAATCTAAAACTCTTCTTCCACATTTAAGGTGCCCCTATGCACAAGTATGTGAATGTGGATATAGACCCAAATGAACAGAGTGACAGACCAGTGTGGGGGACAGCAAGATACCATCAGCATTACCATCCTAACTGTGGCTTTTATTTGTATTAAAATCTAAAACTCTTCTTCCACATTTAAGGTGCCCCTATGCACAAGTATGTGAATGTGGATATAGACCCAAATGAACAGAGTGACAGACCAGAGTGGGGGACGGCAAGATATCATGGGCATTACCATCCTAACTGTGGCTTTGAATTGTATTAAAATCTAAAACTCTTCTTCTACATTTAAGGTGCCCCTATGCACAAGTATGTGAATGTGGATATAGACCCAAATGAACAGAGTGACAGACCAGAGTGGGGGACGGCAAGATATCATGGGCACTACCATCCTAACTGTGGCTTTTATTTGTATTAAAATCTAAAACTCTTCTTCCACATTTAAGGTGCCCCTATGCACAAGTATGTGAATGTGGATATAGACCCAAATGAACAGAGTGACGGACCAGAGTGGGGGACTGCAAGATATCATGGGCACTACCATCCTAACTGTGGCTTTTATTTGTATTAAAATCTAAAACTCTTCTTCCACATTTAAGGTGCCCCTATGCACAAGTATGTGAATGTGGATATAGACCCAAATGAACAGAGTGACAGACCAGTGTGGGGGACAGCAAGATACCATCAGCATTACCATCCTAACTGTGGCTTTTATTTGTATTAAAATCTAAAACTCTTCTTCCACATTTAAGGTGCCCCTATGCACAAGTATGTGAATGTGGATATAGACCCAAATGAACAGAGTGACAGACCAGAGTGGGGGACTGCAAGATATCATGGGCACTACCATCCTAACTGTGGCTTTTATTTGTATTAAAATCTAAAACTCTTCTTCCACATTTAAGGTGCCCCTATGCACAAGTATGTGAATGTGGATATGGACCCAAATGAACAGAGTGACAGACCAGAGTGGGGAACTGCAAGATATCATGGGCACTACCATCCTAACTGTGGCTTTTATTAGTATTAAAATCTAAAACTCTTCTTCCACATTTAAGGTGCCCCTATGCACAAGTATGTGAATGTGGATTTAGACCCAAATGAACAGAGTGATCGACCAGAGTGGGGGACGGCAAGATATCATGGGCACTACCATCCTAACTGTGGCTTTTATTAGTATTAAAATCTAAAACTCTTCTTCCACATTTAAGGTGCCCCTATGCACAAGTATGTGAATGTGGATATAGACCCAAATGAACAGAGTGACAGACCAGATTGGGGGACAGCAAGATATCATGGGCATTACCATCCTAACTGTGGCTTTAATTTGTATTAAAATCTAAAACTCTTCTTCCACATTTAAGGTGCCCCTATGCACAAGTATGTGAATGTGGATATAGACCCAAATGAACAGAGTGACAGACCAGAGTGGGGGACAGCAAGATATCATGGGCATTACCATCCTAACTGTGGCTTTGAATTGGAGGTCTGCTGGATGGTGGCCACAGGATGTATACTTGGGGATCTGGTATGTTTACATATAATGTACACGTCAGGCCCATAACCAGGATTTGCCAAGGGGGAGTTCATGTTTTGAAAAATTCCAGAGGGGGGTTCAGTTATGACAACTTTGGCCAAAATCACTAAAAAAGTGATCAGAATGTTGAAAAACTGCATGATTTTGAAAGAATTTTTGGCAGACCTCCTGGCCTGAGTTTACATGTTTGTAGTCATTTCATTTCACGATTTGAAGAAATTTCATTTAGTTTGTTTTGATAATCATCATCTGATGGACTAATTTCCAAGCCATCACACAAAGTCAGAAGGGAGTAGAAATAAAAGTTTAAAAATATAAACTGACCATATCATTTTTTACAATTTTTGAAATTTTTACAATGGCATGATCTGTTAATGACAATTGAGAATAATTTCCAGAAGTGCGTATTAATGGACAAAATAAACCGCGATCTCAATTCTCTGTTTCATATACATGCATTGACAAACTGTTTCCTTTTTTAGATGAATAACTGGGTTAGAAGAGCTGGAGCGTATGGCTTTCACTTAGTGCCCGTCCCGAGTGACCCCTTCGCTCTGCCATATACCCCCCAATCTGACCCCTTAAGAGGACCCATTTTTGTACCCCTCAATGTTGACGCACTAAAGAATGAAAATGGAAAGATATTTCCAGCTGGAAGCAACAGTGGTAAGATAAACCAAATTTAGATAAAAAATATGAAATGTTTACAAACTGTTTTTACTCAATATAGGAGATTTAGAGATGTCTACAATTAACCAGTGGTCGATTTTTTGATGATCATTACAAAGCACTTCCTACTGTTCAAAAAACAATGATTTAACCAATCACATTTAAGATACGCGAAATCGAAAAAACACGGTGGGGAATCAAAGCAGTCCCCCACTCAACAGCATTCAGTTTTCTCTGAATATACATGTACCTTGTATAATAAAGGAAGTCATTGACGTCATGATATCCCTGAAAGGGATCGATAAACAGGTATCAGGAAGTATGGGTTATGGAAATAGGATTAAGACTACTTTGTCTGATAGATAATTTAGACAGAACATTAGGGATATTTGTGTCTGGTTTTTGTATTAGGAAATCATATTTTAGTTTAAAATGGATTGGTTTGATGTCTCCAAAAAATAATGAAAGAATTAAAATATATAAATTCTTTTGTTGCAGATGTTCAAGAGCAACAGAGAGTACATGATCAGCTGTACACTTTCCAGGAAAAGATTCTAGCAAGGTACATGTATTTAATAACTTAAATGTACTAGCTGTGATCTGTATTATGGTTATGTTATCAGTCTTTAACTTCCTCATTTAGTCTATGGTTCGATTAAAATACTTACTTTTAAGCCCACTTTGAAAAGTGCTATGTTGCCATTGTCTTGAGCTGCTGGGTGTCTTAGCGGGTGCCCAGGTGCCACATAAATTTTGTCATCGATACCTTACCGATGTAAGAGCAGACTAGTGGGAAGATCTGATTAGGTTTCGGGCTTGATTGGTTAATAAACATGGTGGCCATTTTGCTCTTTAAAGTGTGATATTTATTATTGATCACTGTGTCTCTTATTTACTGTATTCAAGGTTTGGTTTCATGAGAGACAGATATTCACCCGATGACAGTGGACACAACAATAATGAGCCCCAGCAGTTCATTCACTGTACGGGTGGTATGTTTACTCTCATCCCCGACAGTCGTAGTGCCTCACCCCGTCCATCAAGCACCTCATACCGCAAACAATCACGATCTTCTAGCCTCCATAAGGACTACATCGCCAAGCGTAATCGTACAGACAGTTTCTCGTCGATTAAGCCCGACCCCTTAGTCGACATTGGTTTCCTGTGGTCCTGGAATCATCTCCTCTCGAAAAAATGGCGATCGAGCAACACTGGAGATGACGAATTTAGAGATAAGATGTTGGCAGATTTTCGAGCATTTTGCCAAAATGATAATAACCGCTTAAAAGAGTTTTACCAAATGGAAACTCAAGGATTTGTGACTGAAGAGACGGGTGACTGTAACCATAGTAATGAAGAGTATCATGGTAACCATAGTAATGGAGAATATCATGAAGCTCACAATGGAGATGATACTGAACATTTAACCGGATCACCTGTCAAATTTTATTGAAAAATTCTCTAATCCGAAATAACGATGCAGGTAGTGGCTAAGTGTTCCTTGGATAAAATCGTATGGTGGTTCTAAGAGATAAAATGCATAATGAACTAAGAATGAAAGATGTATGGAGCAAACTGGTGGAAACTGGACAAGTGCCTTCACTGAGAGAGCTTGAGAGCTGACATGGTTTACTGTATACAGTGAAACCTGTAAATTAGGAACACCTCTAGAAGTGAAACACTTCTTTCGTTGAACACTTTCTAGAGTCTGACAACTGAATTGATGTTCAATAAACACCTATTAGTGGAACACCTCCAAAGTAGTACACCTTTAGAGGTACCAAAGGTGTCCCATTTAGACAGGTTTCATTGTGTGCAATTAGACACTGAGATTAGTATTGGTTAAAAATTATTATGAGATCGTGATAGACATTCGAATGTGATAAATTTGAACTGAAACTGTTGTCTTGAATTGTTATAGATTGTATTTAAATCTGGAAGGAATATGTGCAATAGTTGAATAAATGAAATATATCTTTATATTAAATTCTCCATTAATTATACAAAAAATATAATCCAGTTAAAAATGTTTATACTGTAAAAAAAATGTACTGTGATTTAAGAAAACATCATTGGTCAATATCTGCACAAACTATAAATGCATCGTCATTATTCATATATCCTCCACAGCTAATGGCGCGATCTATTCTCAAAACAATAAAGGCGTCTTTGCATCAGAATGATCTTCAATCTCCTTCATTTCATACGTCTCAGCTTTTTTAAACTTCTCTCCTTTACATGAAGCGACTATTTGCATGAGAATCACCACTACACAAACTGCTATATTCCCCCCTAGGTGTAGTCTCAGCATTGCTTCATGGCCACCATACTCCAGGACATAGCCAGTCACCCATGTGGAGAGTATACGTGCTGATGAAGAACCTAGTCCAATAACTGTATACACCAAAGATCGAGGTATCTAGAACCCCACGTTATTCCAGTTGCCCAGTTCGGAGCACCAAATACACCAGTGGCTGCAATGAAAGCATATAGTCCAGCAGTTGTGTGGATCTCTACATAGTTGAAGTAAATGATAATCGCCAGCTCCGAGAAAATCTGAACGAATAGCAAGACTTGTATCGGGAAGAAACAAGTTAGCGCGCCCCATATAATCCCCGCTGTGATAGATATAAAATGTCCTACCACAATCATCACTGCAACGTCCGCTTTCGCCATTCCTATTTTATCAACAGCATACGCCATGATAAACTCATGGAAAGGCCTACCTTTGAAGGACAAAGTAAAATAATACAAACAAAGTACAAAGATAATTCCCATTCCAAATACCGAACTTCCTTGTCCGCATGTCTTTGGCGAGAATATGGACTTCCACGTTGGGGTTTCTTTCTTAAAAGCACTTTTGATTATTTCACCATTTTGAGTGTAATACTTTTGGCCTGAAGTTGGGTCATGGTAATAAAATATTGCTAAGAGCACTATAGGGACGATCGTCCAAGAAAATATGATGATATATGGGTATTCAATTGGAGAACTGATCTCAATATTATCCCCTGCAATGTTACCATTAGGAACTACATTTTTCGTGTCATTCATAATGTGTTGGTAATTTCCTTTGATGGTTTCTATATTTCCTTCATTCGCATTTTGTGTGTGATTCAGCCATTTATTTGTAGCATTAAGGCATCTCGAGTAATTTGAGCCATTACAATTGACACTACCATCGTTGACGTCATGTATCAAGAAAAATGGCCGACATATCAATGGAGCAAGGACAGTTCCTATCACGTGGCAGACGGACATTAGATGGCGTGGTAGTCCTATCCGAGAACCCCACAGTTTATCTAACATGTTGTTCTTCCCTGAAATGGCATCAAGTGACTGTTTAAATGAGATACAGTAATTTTCAATTCTTTGTTATTTTGAATTTTGATCTACCTAATCTTAGTAGAAAGGCTATATCATGGGCTTTCAATATTAGTCAAAACTTAACTGTTGAAAAGGGGTCAATCATACAATCTTACCTGGGGCGTATATTCCATTCACGAATCCATCCAACCACATCACAACCCCAAACATCCAAAGATTAGTTATCCAGGGCCTGACCACAGTGAAAATTGCAGTAAGTGCCAAAAAGGTAATGATTTGTGCATCCCGACCACGAACCCATCTATAACATATCAATCCAATAACTATTGGTTATGGTATTGTGATATATGTACAGTACCAGGATTATGCCTCATTAAGTCTGAGTCGATGGACACTAGTACATGTAGTTTATTTGATGCTGTTGTCTAACATTGTTGCCTGCATTAGAACCATATTTGGTATTTTGTCCTTTGTAAACCAGTGGATAAAGGCACAGTCAGAAAATGTTTTTGTTAAGCCAAATATGATCCCTCGACCATTGAATATAAAGAAATTTAAAGAGATCGGGTCTCCTAAAAACACAATTAGAGTAACCCCCTAATTTTGTCGTGTTATATGATGTAAAACAAGTTTGTTTATCAACTTATCAATTCTGAGGCTTGGATTAATTGTTATCAGTATCAATTCGATGATTGTTCCTAGCCATGAATTTCCACTTACATCAATAGAAATTAAAATTTAAAAAGCCCGCTCAAATTTGTTCCAGTCTGATTGGCTTTTTCCTTCAGATTATTTTGGCTTAGAGAAGCCATATTTATTACTTCTAAGGGGTTACAATATAGATAAATCCCCCAAAAACATTGTATTCTGTTTTCGACTTATTGCGTTCAATTCTGACAGTTGGTTGTTCTTTTGGTTGTCCCGCTGTTGATATCCTCAGTATATTGTCGATATCGTGCTTATGATTTGGTCTCAAGATATATCTAAGGTATATAATATGATGTTTTATGAGCAATTATATTGAGACATTACTGATTGTCCAGAATAGAAATCTGGACGACTCGATCTCTTTAAGTAAAACACTTCCTTCATTAGTTTTACTCAATCAGGGCAATTAAGGAGGTTTGCATCATAATATAATCTTAATGTAATATTCATGATTGTATTGATAATCACCAATAATATAAAAAAATAAAATGTTTAAGGTTTTCACATGTGTATGTGAATATTTATATATTATGGGAGAAAACATAGAGAACAGAAGTATAATTTATAAATATTGAATTAATAAAATGACATTTTTTCAAAATTATTGTGAAAGTGTGGAAAGGGATTAAGGAATACACAGAAGGGGGCCATAACATATTTCACATCTGCATGACAATTCGCTCGCCTATCTGCTAGCACATTACCTAACGGTGCAGAAATGAAGACGCCAAGTTCAGCCGCCGCCAGGGCCCGTGAGAACTCTTCATAATCGGAACCAACCCTTAATTTTAGATCTGGGATTGTCGCAACTGTCAGTCCTGAATAGCAATGCTGCAGAAGTGAAGAGGCCGAGACTCACCTATCTGCAAGCACACCACCTAATGGTGCAGAAATGAAGACGCCAAGATTCACATTTCTGCTAGCACACCACCTAATGGTGCAGAAATGAAGATACCAAGACTCACCTATCTGCAAGTGCGCCACCTAATGGTGCAGACATGAAGAGGCCAAGACTCACCTATCTGCAAGCACACCACCTAATGGTGCAGAAATGAAGATACCAAGACTCACCTATCTGCAAGTGCGCCACCTAATGGTGCAGAAATGAAGACGCCAAGATTCACATTTCTGCTAGCACACCACCTAATGGTGCAGAAATGAAGATACCAAGACTCACCTATCTGCAAGTGCGCCACCTAATGGTGCAGAAATGAAGACGCCAAGATTCACATTTCTGCTAGCACACCACCTAATGGTGCAGAAATGAAGAGACCAAGACTCACATTTCTGCAAGCACGCCACCTAATGGTGCAAAAATGAAGAGGTCAAGACTCACCTTTCTGCAAGCACACCACCTAAGGGTGCAGAAATGAAGAGGCCAAGACTAACCTATCTGCAAGTACGCCACCTAATGGTGCAGAAATGAAGAGGCCAAGGCTCGCCTTTCTGCAAGCACACCACCTAATGGTGCAGAAATGAAGACGCCAAGATTCACCTATCTGCTAGCACACCACCTAATGGTGCAGAAATGAAGAGGCCAAGACTCACCTCTCTGCTAGTACACCACCTAAAGGTGCAGAAATCAAGAGGCCAAGACTCACCTCTCTGCTAGTACACCACCTAAAGGTGCAGAAATCAAGAGTCCAAGACGGCTTTGTATAAAAAACCTCCTACCTCATACCCACCTACCCACCTACGTGGGACATGATACAGTCATTGAAGGGTTCAATTTTGAAGAATTTTAAATCTCAAAATAGCTCTAATTATTAACATTTCTACAATTCCGGTGTAAAAGGGTAGGAGGTCCTATCAAATTATGGTCCTACTCTCCATTGATTTATATGGTGACCCAAATACAACTCTTTCCCTCATTAGCTTATACGCAATCAGGGTCAGTAAGGGCCGTTAAGAAAGTGGACCATAATCCCTGGGGGACCATCATTTCTTTCACACCGGCTTTATTCTATGACTAGACGGATGACAGATCCATAAATAAAGGCACATGGGTGCATTGTAATGTGTAATGACCCGAGGGCGCCCCAGAAGAATAACTAACTAATGACTGCGAGCATAGGTCCAACAAGCCAGATAAAGAAATTGAAAGTGTGCTAAATTCGATGCCCCGAGTGGGAATCGAACCAAGCTGGGCTGTAGTAGCGATTTGCTATCAAGGGTCATTATAAATGCATCTATAATTCATCATAAACTAAGATTTAATAAACTAAGATCTTTAAAATTGAACCCTTCAAAGACTGTATCATGTCCAACGTATGTGGGTAGGTGGGTATGAGGTAGGAGGTTTTTTATACAAAGCCGTCCAAGATTCACCTCTCTGCTAGTACACCACCTAAAGGTGCAGAAATCAAGAGGCCAAGATTCACCTTTCTGCTAGCTAATGGTGCAGAAATGAAGAGGCCGAGACTCACCTCTCTGCTAGTACACCACCTAAATGTGCAGAAATCAAGAGGCCAAGACTCACCTTTTTGCTAGCTAATGGTGCAGAAATGAAGAGGCCGAGACTCACCTATCTGCTAGTACACCACCTAACGGTGCAGAAATGAAAACGCCAAGTCCAACCGCCGCTAGTGCCCGTGAGAACTCTTCATAATCGGAACCAACCCTTAACTTTAGATCTGGGATTGTCGCTACGGTCAGTCCTGAATAGCACCCCTGTAGAAATACATATCATTTTTACTATATACATTTACATGCATCAAAAAACTTAATATTTTATTTTCTAGGTTCACTGTAGACATATATTTATATGCTTATCGTTTCAAAGCAGAGAAAATGCTCCGTATTGATAATTATACAAATACTGACTGCCATTGAGGGAAAGTATATGTACCCCATATGTCCTGAATAGCACCCCTGAAGAAATACACATCATTCTTAGTATTTACATCTACATACACCAATAAGTTTTATGAACTAAACATTTATATGCTTATCGTTGTAGAGTAAGGAAAATACTTGGTATTGATAAATATAAAAGTCAGATGAGCTATTTATAGGAAACGGTCTCTTAATGCAGTGTGTGGAAATTATGGGGCTTCTACATGTACAGGGTGGACAATAAAAATGGGATACTTTGTATGATTCGTAAAAGTATTTAGGAACACATAAATAAACATACGTATACATATTAATATTTATGACATTTGGTTCGTGTCTGCTCTTTTAAATATAATATATGTGAGTGTCCCATATTTCCACACCCTGTAGAGCAACTTCATTTCAGAACAAATGCAACTTATGTATAAAGCATAGTGACTCTTAGTTAACTTGCTCATTAGGCTGATTTTTATGACTCTAGGTCTTAATAAATTAGATACGATTTTTGATTTACTGCTGTCTAAAGCACATTTACATAACTCTCAAATTAGAATCCACTGCTTTAAAACATATTAATAACTAACCAAAGCCTGTTTGAATAATGTCTCACCCTAGTCATCCAGATTAAGCCAAGAACAATCGTTTTTGTTATCACATATCTCCTTCTTTCTTTGTTCTCCCGATTATTGAGATGCTTTTCTGTTTTGTGGATGATGTTGTCATCATCGCTGTGATCATCATTGTTATTATCATCATAGTTATCGTCCTCATCACTGTCGTCATCTAAAGTTGTATCCTGGAACAGTTCATCATCATCTTTTGCCCATTCAGACATATTGTAACAGATAGTGTCACCAATAACCAATATTGTTGGTCTGTACCACCTTTTCCACCTTGTAGTTTTCTATACTATTTTAGTAGTTACTCTTCCCTGTGGAAGGCGATTCAAAAAATAATAAAGAGAACATCAACCAACCTAAATGATATACTCTACGCTATTGATGTCTGTCAACAAATATCAATATTGTTGGTCTGAACCAGTTTTCCGGTCTAATTGCTACCATCTCTTAAGCTCTTGTCCACTGCTGAGCATACTTTCAAATAGAGTACAAAACACATTTGTATGATCCAACGCCCCGCTATGAATTCGAAAACACGAGTTAGTTCCCGCTGAAAACGCGATATATGTCGTATCACCTGGAAAATTGACCAAATGGGTTCACATCCATTAGTGATCTTTGAAACTCCAGCTATACCGGTTAAACAAAGACATTCTTTTGTATTAATTCTGTATTTTTCATTTTTTATTCCTCATAGAATGTTTGCCTAAAGGTGACCTTTTGCGACGGCTTTCCTTAAAATCTGAATTAACTTATTGATATGCAAAACCCATACACGAAGGTTGTAAAAGCTATGAGTCGGTTTGTATGAAATGTATTCTTATACGGTTCAACTAGAATAGTTATAGAAATATATGTTTTTTCGTATTTATTCACCTATAAGTGACCCTTTCAGTGATGGCCTTTTTCAATTAAATTATTGACATGCAAAACCCATAGTCAAAAGTTGAACAAAGTATTGAACAAACAAAATATTTCTTGCTACGCACTGTTCCATATGTATATATTTCTTTTTCATTATTATCATTTTATCATTCATTATTATCATCTTTATTACCGAATGAAGTTCGATGGGTATATAGCGAAGCCGTCCATCCGTCCATTCATCCGTTGGTCCGTCTGTCCAGGCCATAACTCAAATACCGGTTAACGGATTCGATTATAGACTTATGCCTTCTAGTTGCGACCATGTTTGATCATCATATATGGTACATTATTTTATACTGAACATTATATACAGGGTAACACAAAAATGGTTCTGATTTTTTTATACTAAATTTTAAGACATTTTGGATCAGCGGTTATTCAAGGAATACTCCTCGAAAATATCTTCTATCAAACTAAAGTTTTTGTTGTTCTTGAGTGTATCTGTAATGATAAAATTGCACAAGCACCAATGGAATAAAAACAACGTCTTCTCAGAAAGAGTGAAAAATTCACATTGCAAAATTCTCTATTTTTTAGGAAATCTTTGAAGTTCACCGTTACCTTAAAGTTAAAAAGGTTTACTGAATATAATATTTTCGAGTGTGAAACTAGTTTTAGTTTTATAATTTATTTACGTCTCACGCTAATAATTTAGCCCAGCCGGCATTCGGCTTATGAGAGACTGAAACATAGTTAAATACTTGTTATTTAAAGTTGTAAAATCTAAAAATAACCAATAAAATACTTTTTGCGATTTAAAAGCATATTGTTTACACCCTTTGTTAATGTTCGTGTGAGGTTTTCATTTGTCATGAGACTACAGTATTTAGCCAAACTAGATAGCTGATCATAGTTAAGTATGTGTTATCTGGCTTTCTCAAATAGGTTAATTCTTAAAGTTTGATGAAGTGAACAGTCCACGAGAAAGTGTATCTCGTCCTCGACGATGTCACGCTCGCACTTACATGTTCTTTCCTTAATGGGGAC
This sequence comes from Owenia fusiformis, assembly GCA_903813345.2. Classification (NCBI taxonomy): domain Eukaryota; kingdom Metazoa; phylum Annelida; class Polychaeta; order Sabellida; family Oweniidae; genus Owenia; species Owenia fusiformis. The sequence continues at coordinate 1,164,772 of CAIIXF020000012.1, read as the reverse complement.
CCCAGTGTATCTACCAGTTTCAAATCTCAGTGGCGGTGTACCCGTTCTGAGTTTAGCTAGATTGGAGCGTTCATATTTATTAAGGCTAATGCGAAGATGAGTTCTGAAGTTCTGAAGATGAGTTCGAGTTCTGTTTTGTGTATCTTGTGGAGTAGATATGTCCTAAGTTTATTTCCGTTTTCCTGGTTCCTAGAGTCGTTCCGATATGGAGTTGTGCCAAGCTATATGCTGTTTTGAGATTAAGTCCAACTTATACTTCTTAATTTCATGTTTAACTGATGGGATGTAGTCATCTGTTTTGAAGTGGTCTGCCTTTTCACGTTGCAATTCTAGCTTAACCTTAGAGTCCCATGGTAGTGGTTGCGTTAAAGACCAGTTGTGGATCCGTTTTGTGATTCTGTCGTTATTCATGTTTTTAAAACGACACCACTGCCTGGCCTTTTCGACTTTTTGTCGCACATTCGGGTCAGTCCAGCACATGTCTCCACGTGTTGCATCGTTCGGTGCACATTTACCAACTCCCATTACATGTAGAAATGTTCAGCTTTGTTTTGTATTTTAACTGCTGGCGCTCCTGGGGTGACGTTTGCGCTCCATGTGCCGGCAGCGTATAACAGAATTGGGTCGACCATCGAGGCATAAAGCTGGGTATACATGTACACATTGTAGTTCATTCCTCCTTTAAGACGGAATTTTGTCATAATTGCTCCTAGGGCACGCTGCTAGGAAACTAAGACCAGAGTGGTGAGATTTTAACAATTTCGTGTTCACCAAAATATAGTTTTACCATTAGGCCTAACATATGTATTATGTTTTAAGAATTGGTGAATATCATTAAGTGCCTCACTATTCAAATATCCTCGTCAGCTAATGGCGCCACCTATTCACAAAACAATAGAGGGGTCTTTGCATCAGAATGATCTCCCATCTCCTTCATTTCATACGACTCAGCTTTTTTAAATTTCTCACCTTTACTCGAGGCAACTATTTGCATGATAATCACTACGACACAAAGTACTACATTGCCCCCTAGCCGAAGCCTCAGCATTGCTTCATTGTCGCCATACTCTAGGACATAGCCAGTTGCCCATGTGGAAAGTATACCCGCAGATGAAGCGCTTAGTTCTATGAAAGTATACACCAAAGATGAGAACTCGAGATATCTTAGCCCCCATGTTATACCAGATGCCCAATTTGCCGCACTTAACACACGTATAGCAACAATGAAGCCGTAAAGGGCAGCACTTGTGTGAATTTCTACATAGTTGAAATATATGACAATGGCAAGCTCGGTGAAAACCTGAATGATTAGTAATACTTGTATGGGGATGAATCGAGTCATTGTGCCCCATATGATCCCCGCCACGATAGAGATTAACCGCCCTACTACCATCATCACAGCAGCGTCTGCTTTCGACATTCCTATTTTATCCACAGCATACGCCATGATAAATTCATAGAAAGGTTTACTTTTGAAGGCCAAAGAAAAGTAATACAAACAAAGTACAAATATAATTCCCATTCCAAATACCGAACTACCTTGTCCGCATGTCTTTGGCGAGAATATGGACTTCCACGTTGGGGTTTCTTTCTTGAAGGCACCATTGTTTATTTCACCATTTTGGGTGTAATATTTCTGGCCTGAAGTCGGGTCACGGTAGTAGAATATCCCTAAAAGCACTAAAGGGATAATTGTCCACGAAACTATAATCATATATGGGTACTCTATTGGAGAACTTATCTCATTACTATACCCTGCAATGTTACCATTAGGAACTACATTTTCTGTGTCATTCGTAATGTTTCGGAATGTTGCATTGATGGCATCTACATTTGCACTCTTAGCAATACGTGTATCATTTAACCATTTATTTGTACCGTTGAGACATATGGAATCATCCGAGTCATTACAATTAACGCTACCATCACTGACGTCATGTGTCAAGAAAAATGGCCGACATATCAATGGAGCAAGGACAGTTCCTATTACGGAGCAGACGGACATTAGATGGCGTGGCAGTCCTATCCCAGAACCCCACAGTTTGTCTAACATGTTGTTCTTCCCTGAAATATCATAAAGAATTGGACGAATGTTTAAATGAGCTACTGTATTGCTCATAGTTATGGAATAGTTTGTGCTTTTTTACTTTATTCAAAGAATGTTTTTACATATAGAGCTCTCGATATAAATATTGAAAGGGGTCATATAATTTACCTGGAGAATATATTCCGGTCACAAACCCATCCAACCACATAATAACCCCAAACATCCACAGATTGGTAATCCAGGGCCTGACCACTGTGAAAACAGCAGCGAGTGCAACAAAGGTAATAATCTGAGCATCCCGTCCGCGCACCCATCTACAATTATAAATCAGTCAAGTTAGTAATATCAGAAATTCTGAAAAGGCCAGAAGTAAGAAGTAAGTATTGTTTATTTACGAAGTTCCCTTCCTACAGTTTTGTTTACAAACATTGCTGCCTGCATTGGATCAGGTATTAGAAAGTACTGTGTTCACTATTTAAACCAACCAGCAAAAGGGGCCTCATCTGCGACTACTAAAAACCTATTTATACCAGTTTTTGAATCCTAGCCAAATACGGTTCCCCAACTATTGAGGATAAAAAAAGTTGAAGCACTTCATTTGGTCTTACTCAATTGGAGTCATAACGGAATATACATGTATTAGAGAAAACACTGTTTTGCAGAAATTAAGACTCCAAAATGGTGCAGAAATGAAGACGCCAAGATCTGCAATCACACCACCTAATGGTGCAGTCATAACGGAATATACATGTATAAGAGAGAACACTGTTTCACCATTCTTAATGGTTCAGGAATGAAGACACCAAGACACACCTATCTGCGAGCACACCACCTAATGGTGCAGACATGAAGAGGCCAAGACTCACCTATCTGCAAGCACACCACCTAATGGTGCAGACATGAAGAGGCCAAGACTCACCTATCTGCAAGCACACCACCTAATGGTGCAAAAATGAAGACGCCAAGACTCACCTATCTGCAAGCACACCACCTAATGGTGCAGACATGAAGAGGCCAAGACTCACCTATCTGCAAGCACACCACCTAATGGTGCAGACATGAAGAGGCCAAGACTCACCTATCTGCAAGCACACCACCTAATGGTGCAGACATGAAGACACCAAGACTCACCTATCTGCAAGCACACCACCTAATGGTGCAGAAATGAAGAGGCCAAGACTCACCTATCTGCAAGCACACTGCCTAATGGTGCAGACTTGAAGAGGCCAAGACTCACCTATCTGCAAGCACACCACCTAATGGTGCAGAAATGAAGAGGCCAAGACTCACCTTTCTGCAAGCACACCACCTAATGGTGCAGAAATGAAGAGGCCAAGACTCACCTATCTGCAAGCACACCACCTAATGGTGCAGAAATGAAGAGGCCAAGACTCACCTATCTGCAAGCACACCACCTAATGGTGCAGACATGAAGACACCAAGACTCACCTATCTGCAAGCACACCACCTAATGGTGCAGACATGAAGACACCAAGACTCACCTATCTGCAAGCACACCACCTAATGGTGCAGACATGAAGACACCAAGACTCACCTATCTGCAAGCACACCACCTAATGGTGCAGAAATGAAGAGGCCAAGACTCACCTATCTGCAAGCACACCACCTAATGGTGCAGAAATGAAGAGGCCAAGACTCACCTATCTGCAAGCACACCACCTAATGGTGCAGAAATGAAGAGGCAAAGACTCACCTATCTGCAAGCACACCACCTAATGGTGCAGAAATGAAGAGGCAAAGACTCACCTATCTGCAAGCACACCACCTAATGGTGCAGAAATGAAGAGGCCAAGACTCACCTATCTGCAAGCACACCACCTAATGGTGCAGAAATGAAGACGCAAGGACTCACCTATCTGCAAGCACACCACCTAATGGTGCAGACATGAAGAGGCCAAGACTCACCTATCTGCAAGCACACCACCTAATGGTGCAGAAATGAAGAGGCCAAGACTCACCTATCTGCAAGCACACCACCTAATGGTGCAGACATGAAGACACCAAGACTCACCTATCTGCAAGCACACCACCTAATGGTGCAGACATGAAGACACCAAGACTCACCTATCTGCAAGCTTACCACCTAAAGGTGCAGAAATGAAGAGGCCAAGACTCACCTATCTGCAAGAACACCACCTAATGGTGCAGACATGAAGAGGCCAAGACTCACCTATCTGCAAGCACACCACCTAATGGTGCAGACATGAAGAGGCCAAGACTCACCTATCTGCAAGCACACCACCTAATGGTGCAGACATGAAGAGGCCAAGACTCACCTATCTGCAAGCACACCACCTAATGGTGCAGACATGAAGACACCAAGACTCACCTATCTGCAAGCACACCACCTAATGGTGCAGACATGAAGACACCAAGACTCACCTATCTGCAAGCTTACCACCTAAAGGTGCAGAAATGAAGAGGCCAAGACTCACCTATCTGCAAGAACACCACCTAATGGTGCAGACATGAAGAGGCCAAGACTCACCTATCTGCAAGCACACCACCTAATGGTGCAGACATGAAGAGGCCAAGACTCGCCTTTCTGCTAGCACACCACCTAATGGTGCAGACATGAAGAGGCCAAGACTCACCTATCTGCAAGCACACCACCTAATGGTGCAGACATGAAGACACCAAGACTCACCTATCTGCAAGCACACCACCTAATGGTGCAGACATGAAGAGGCCAAGACTCACCTATCTGCAAGCACACCACCTAATGGTGCAAAAATGAAGACGCAAAGACTCACCTATCTGCAAGCACACCACCTAATGGTGCAGACATGAAGAGGCCAAGACTCACCTATCTGCAAGCACACCACCTAATGGTGCAGACATGAAGAGGCCAAGACTCACCTATCTGCAAGCACACCACCTAATGGTGCAGAAATGAAGACACAAAGACTCACCTATCTGCAAGCACACCACCTAATGGTGCAGACATGAAGAGGCCAAGACTCACCTATCTGCAAGCACACCACCTAATGGTGCAGACATGAAGAGGCCAAGACTCACCTATCTGCAAGCACACCACCTAATGGTGCAGACATGAAGACACCAAGACTCACCTATCTGCAAGCACACCACCTAATGGTGCAGAAATGAAGAGGCCAAGACTCACCTATCTGCAAGCACACTGCCTAATGGTGCAGACATGAAGAGGCCAAGACTCACCTATCTGCAAGCACACCACCTAATGGTGCAGAAATGAAGAGGCCAAGACTCACCTTTCTGCAAGCACACCACCTTATGGTGCAGAAATGAAGAGGCCAAGACTCACCTATCTGCAAGCACACCACCTAATGGTGCAGAAATGAAGAGGCCAAGACTCACCTATCTGCAAGCACACCACCTAATGGTGCAGACATGAAGACACCAAGACTCACCTATCTGCAAGCACACCACCTAATGGTGCAGACATGAAGACACCAAGACTCACCTATCTGCAAGCACACCACCTAATGGTGCAGACATGAAGACACCAAGACTCACCTATCTGCAAGCACACCACCTAATGGTGCAGAAATGAAGAGGCCAAGACTCACCTATCTGCAAGCACACCACCTAATGGTGCAGAAATGAAGAGGCCAAGACTCACCTATCTGCAAGCACACCACCTAATGGTGCAGAAATGAAGAGGCAAAGACTCACCTATCTGCAAGCACACCACCCAATGGTGCAGAAATGAAGAGGCAAAGACTCACCTATCTGCAAGCACACCACCTAATGGTGCAGAAATGAAGAGGCCAAGACTCACCTATCTGCAAGCACACCACCTAATGGTGCAGAAATGAAGACGCAAGGACTCACCTATCTGCAAGCACACCACCTAATGGTGCAGAAATGAAGAGGCCAAGACTCACCTATCTGCAAGCACACCACCTAATGGTGCAGACATGAAGACACCAAGACTCACCTATCTGCAAGCACACCACCTAATGGTGCAGACATGAAGACACCAAGACTCACCTATCTGCAAGCACACCACCTAAAGGTGCAGAAATGAAGAGGCCAAGACTCACCTATCTGCAAGAACACCACCTAATGGTGCAGACATGAAGAGGCCAAGACTCACCTATCTGCAAGCACACCACCTAATGGTGCAGACATGAAGACACCAAGACTCACCTATCTGCAAGCACACCACCTAATGGTGCAGACATGAAGACACCAAGACTCACCTATCTGCAAGCACACCACCTAATGGTGCAGTCATAACGGAATATACATGTATAAGAGAGAACACTGTTTCACCATTCTTAATGGTTCAGGAATGAAGACACCAAGACACACCTATCTGCGAGCACACCACCTAATGGTGCAGACATGAAGAGGCCAAGACTCACCTATCTGCAAGCACACCACCTAATGGTGCAGACATGAAGAGGCCAAGACTCACCTATCTGCAAGCACACCACCTTATGGTGCAAAAATGAAGACGCAAAGACTCACCTATCTGCAAGCACACCACCTAATGGTGCAGACATGAAGAGGCCAAGACTCACCTATCTGCAAGCACACCACCTAATGGTGCAGACATGAAGAGGCCAAGACTCACCTATCTGCAAGCACACCACCTAATGGTGCAGACATGAAGACACCAAGACTCACCTATCTGCAAGCACACCACCTAATGGTGCAGAAATGAAGAGGCCAAGACTCACCTATCTGCAAGCACACTGCCTAATGGTGCAGACATGAAGAGGCCAAGACTCACCTATCTGCAAGCACACCACCTAATGGTGCAGAAATGAAGAGGCCAAGACTCACCTTTCTGCAAGCACACCACCTAATGGTGCAGAAATGAAGAGGCCAAGACTCACCTATCTGCAAGCACACCACCTAATGGTGCAGAAATGAAGAGGCCAAGACTCACCTATCTGCAAGCACACCACCTAATGGTGCAGACATGAAGACACCAAGACTCACCTATCTGCAAGCACACCACCTAATGGTGCAGACATGAAGACACCAAGACTCACCTATCTGCAAGCACACCACCTAATGGTGCAGACATGAAGACACCAAGACTCACCTATCTGCAAGCACACCACCTAATGGTGCAGAAATGAAGAGGCCAAGACTCACCTATCTGCAAGCACACCACCTAATGGTGCAGAAATGAAGAGGCCAAGACTCACCTATCTGCAAGCACACCACCTAATGGTGCAGAAATGAAGAGGCAAAGACTCACCTATCTGCAAGCACACCACCTAATGGTGCAGAAATGAAGAGGCAAAGACTCGCCTATCTGCAAGCACACCACCTAATGGTGCAGAAATGAAGAGGCCAAGACTCACCTATCTGCAAGCACACCACCTAATGGTGCAGAAATGAAGACGCAAGGACTCACCTATCTGCAAGCACACCACCTAATGGTGCAGACATGAAGAGGCCAAGACTCACCTATCTGCAAGCACACCACCTAATGGTGCAGAAATGAAGAGGCCAAGACTCACCTATCTGCAAGCACACCACCTAATGGTGCAGACATGAAGACACCAAGACTCACCTATCTGCAAGCACACCACCTAATGGTGCAGACATGAAGACACCAAGACTCACCTATCTGCAAGCACACCACCTAAAGGTGCAGAAATGAAGAGGCCAAGACTCACCTATCTGCAAGAACACCACCTAATGGTGCAGACATGAAGAGGCCAAGACTCACCTATCTGCAAGCACACCACCTAATGGTGCAGACATGAAGACACCAAGACTCACCTATCTGCAAGCACACCACCTAATGGTGCAGACATGAAGACACCAAGACTCACCTATCTGCAAGCACACCACCTAATGGTGCAGACATGAAGACACCAAGACTCACCTATCTGCAAGCACACCACCTAATGGTGCAGACATGAAGACACCAAGACTCACCTATCTGCAAGCACACCACCTAATGGTGCAGACATGAAGACACCAAGACTCACCTATCTGCGAGCCCACCTAAGAGTGCAGAAATGAAGAGGCCAAGACTCACCTATCTGCAAGCACACCACCTAAAGGTGCAGAAATTAAGACACCGAGACCAGCTGCCGCCAGGGCCCGTGAGAACTCTTCATAATCAGAACCAATCCTTAACTTTAGATCTGGAACTGTCGCTACGGTCAGTCCTGAATAGCACCCCTGTAGACATACACATCAATCTTACTATATACATTATCATGTATCAAAAAGCTTATATTATTTTCTATGTACAGTGTAGACAGATATGTAATGAACTATACATTTATATGCTTATCGTTGTAAAGTAGCGAAAATGCTCCGTATTGATAAATATAAATTTTTTACCAGTCAGATGAGCTATCTTAGGGATAATGTATATTAATGCAGAGCATGGAAATTGTGAGGTTTCTATAGAGTGGACAATAAAAATGGGATACTTTGTGTCATTCTTAAAAGTATTTAGGAACAAATAGGTAAACATTTGTCATTAATTAAGTGAAACAAATTAATTTTTATAACATTTGCTTCAAGTTTGCTCTTTTGAATAGAAATGAGTGTCCCATATTTGCCCACCCTGTTATTAGACTTTTAATTTACTGCTGTATAGACATTTGAATAACTTTCAAATTAGAATTTACTGCTGTATATTACATGACTCTTTAAGCCTGTTTGAATAAATCCTCACCCCAGTCATCCAGATTAAGCCTAGAACAATCGTCTTTGTTATCAAGTATTTCCTTCTTTCTTTGTACTTGAGATGCTTATCTGTTTTGTGGATGATGTTGTCATCATCGCTGTGATCATCATTGTTATTTTCATCATAGTTATCCTCCTCATCAGTGTCGTCATCGAAAGTTGTATCCCGGAACAGTTCATCATCATCTTTTGCCCATTCAGACATATTGTAACAGAGAGTGTCAACAGTAATCAATATTGTTGGTCTGTACCACTTTGTCCACCCTGCAGTTTTCTATACTATTTTAGTAGTTACTCTTCCCTGTGGAAGGCGATTTAAAAATAATTAAAGTTGTACTAAACCAATTTTCAAAATCTCTCATTAGCTTGTACTTAGCACAAATAACATTTCCTTTGTTATTGTGACTACAAAGCTTGTGATATTTCCCCACAAAACACAATTTACTAAGATGAAACTGTCAACCTCTGAAAAGCTGTTATTTTTGCGCACTTTTTGAGGTCATCTGACGTACAAGTTTTGACGTACCGTGTGCCAAGTTATTCTGGCGCTATAAAAAACTTGTTGAACCAAAGTAGAAATATACATTAGTTTCACATTCGCACGCATTCCAATAACAAAATAAATATTTTTAATTGACTGAACTTCACAAAAAAGTTCTTGTGGAAAGGGCACTGCAATATTATTCATATCATAGACAAGGAATTGTTTCAAATGCATTTGTTAGACCGTATATCGATAACTTAAAAAGTTAACCCAATAATTACATTTTGGCCTTACAGCATTGCATTCTGGTTAAAAAGTTTTAATCCCCAAACACTACTGGCAATGCTTCCTTTTATATATAACATGCTTTCAATAGCGTTTCAACTCGATTGATTCCGCAAGTGCAATGATCCTTCACAAAATTGGTAATAATAGCCTGAAATCATGCATTAATTTAGCTCAATATACGACGACGGGAGATCCAAAAATATTTGACAACCCGCTCTTACTTTGCTATCTTTTAATGAAATAACATGAAACTTTCAAATAATAAGGATCAACATCTCAGCAACTTTGTGTCATTACATTTCCCGATTTTACAATCTGAGTGTCACCACATTAAGGTAGAACTTCAATGTCGACCGACTTTTTTCTACGAAGTCGGATTTTTTATCAAAGTGAAAGATATACTGAGGCATAACAAAATATGTGAAAATTAAATTAAAAGATTGACCGTTTATAGTTATTTCTGAAAAAAGTTTAAATTTAACATTGCTCTCAATTGGAAATCAATTTTTATTCTTTAAAAAAATTGCACAATTCATTTTTTTCTTTAAAAAATTCTGATTTTTCTATGAGAATACAAATGTGTTTAAAATATATTTATGAATATTTACCGTCCGGATCTTGAGAAAAAAAACTTTGAATATTATGAATTAGTGGGAAAATATTATTATTCCGTATATAATCAAAGACTAATATTGCCAAAAAATGTCTTGATAGATCAATATGAGTATGTCATATAAATAGAGATCTAGAAAATGTATTGTGGACGGTTAAAAAATGATATTAGCTTCTGTTGGGTTTTGAAACCGCTCCCTCGGGGTTTAAAAACTTTAAAAAGCTGGCACGTTAATCGATTGCGCCATGCAGCATTTGAACATCCGGGGTAAATCTTTCAGATGCACAAAATGTCGATGAGTCATTCAGTTCTCGTTTTTGGCATATGAGATGCGCGAACTGACTGTGCAATAGACATTGAACTCTAATCTCATCCAATGAGTAAAAAACATTGAACCCTTCTTTAAACTTGGCTAAAAGGAAAAATCATACGGGGCTATATCTGGACTGTATGGTGTCGTATCTGCTCAAGTTCAAAACTCAAAGAAAGATAGTGTTATAAACTAGCGAAACAAATTAAATAAAGGACGCCGGTAGCATAAGGCTGAAAGTTGCCATGTGCAAATACAGTTCCGGGTGGCAGAGTTCCTATATCAAAATCTAGAAAAATACATGAAATACATGATTTCTTCATGAAATTAATATACAAAGTAATTGGGTTGTTTATCTTTATCATTGGACAGTTTCGAGTATTTCTATCAATACGGCGTCAGCGACTTTTGGATCGCCCCTCGCAAGAGCGAATAACTCGTTTTTGAGGCCATGGTTTTATTTCCACTCACAAACTCGTATTTCGCGGCAAATTGTTTCCACCACACACGTCATGTCACGTGACGTAAAATTTCTATTCTGAAATGAAATCAGTTTTGCCTTGAAAACAGTAGTCTTACTTCAAGACCCTGGACTATCTACTCTAACAACTTTAAGAGAACATCCAACCTAAATGAAATTCTGTAGCTATTGATGTCTGTCACTGAACAAATATCATGTTGGTCTGAACCAGTTTTCCGGTGTAATTGTATAATGTCTGAAAAATTTCTGAATTTTTTCACTGAATTTTCTTGTTTTTTATACACTATATCAAAACATTCTTCTCACAAGTCTTTTCTAGGCACATAAGTGCACTCTTTGTGCAAAACTGGAAGATATAGACAATGTTGGGAAGGAGTGATTCTTGTTTGAAAAATAACGTGTGACTCAATTGAGGAATGCAGAAAATTTCCCATCATGCACCCTGACCTTAAGCTGTTGGCGACTGTCTGCAGAGCATGGCACTTTCAAATAGCGTACAAAACACATTATTCACATGTATGATCTAAACGCCCCGCTATGAATTAGAAATCGCGAGCAAGTTTCCGCTGAAAACGCGATGTATGTATCACCTGGAAAATGGACCAAATGGGTTCAAATCCATTACTGATCTTTGATACTTCAGCTATACAGGTTAAACAAACGACATTCTTTTATATTAAATCTGTATTTTTCATTTTTTATTTTTTATAGAATGTTTGCTTAAAGGTGACCTTTTTGAGCTGACCTTCCTTAAAATTCGAATCAGCTTGTATGTAATGTATTCTTGAATTGTTATACAAAAGTTTATTTTTCGTATGTATTCACCTATAAGTGACTCCACCGAATTGGCCACTCAATTTAAAATGGCCGCCATTTTTTGTAAAAATGTAATCTTTGATGACTCAAATACTAGTCGACAGATTTGGTTCAAATTTGATATGCTTATGCCTAGCAATACAGGAGCTCGAAACGTTTTGTTCGATGGGGTCTGTTACTCCGTTAAGTTGCTATTTTCTAGTTGCGACCATGTTTGATCTTCGTATATTGTACATTCTTTTATACTGAACATTATGTACAGGGTGACACAAAAATGCCACTCACTTATTTTGGACCATCTTTCTCAATAATCAAGGAATCAAAGGTCCCTGGACAATTTTTTAAAACATTCTGAAACATTCCAAAATCAAAGGAGCTTTAGATTTTTGAAATCTCACTTACAATTTGAAAGAGAGAAAACCTAATTTTAAAAGTGCACTGTTTCCTTCTTTTATCCCCATTTTTGTATTGGGTAATTGATTTTGATACTGTTTGAAGTGTTTTTAATTTTTTTGAGGTATTTTGGATCAGCGGTTATTCACGGGTGAAAAAATCATTTCAAAATTTTTATACGCCACTTTTTCTCAAGTGTAATGATAACAGTGCACAAGTACCAGTGAATTAATAAAAACAACAACTTCTTCGGAACAGTTTGGAAGTTTCAAAGTCTCAAAATTCTCATTTTTGAAAATCTTTGAAGTTCACCGTCGTCGCCTTGACGGCTTGCTGTAGATAACATTTTTGACTAACTAAGACCAGACTATTGTTGAGATTTCAACAATTTTGTGTTCACCAAAATGTATATTTATCATTAACATTTGTTTTATGTTTTAAGAATACATGGTGAATAGCATTAAGTGCATTATTCAAATATCCTCGTCAGCTAATGGCGCCATCTATTCACAAAACAGTAAAGGCGTCTTTGCATCAGAATGATCTCCCATCTCCTTCATTTCATACGACTCGGCTTTTTTAAATTTCTCTCCTTTACACGAGGCAACTATTTGCATGATAATCACCACGACACAAAGTACTACATTGCCTCCTAGCTGAAGCCTCAACATTGCTTCATGTCCACCATACTCCAGGACATAGCCAGTTGCCCATGTGGAGAGTATACCCGCAGATGATGCACTTAGTTCAATGAAAGTATATACCAAAGATGAGAACTCGAGATATCTGAGCCCCCATGTTATACCAGATGCCCAATTTGGCGCACTGCACACACTCATACCAGCAATGAAGCCGTAAAGGGCAGCACTTGTGTGAATTTCTACATAGTTGAAGTAGATGACAATGGCCAGCTCCGTGAAAATCTGAATGAAAAGCAAGACTTGTATGGGGATGAAACGAGTTAGTGTGCCCCATATAATCCCTGCTACGATAGAGATTAACCGTCCGACTACCATAATCACTGCAGCGTCTGCCTTCGACATTCCTATTTTATCCACGGCATACGCCATGATGAATTCATGGAAAGGCCTACCTTTGAAGGCCAAAGCAAAGTAATATAAACAAAGTACAAATATAATTCCCATTCCGAATACCGAACTACCTTGTCCACATGTCTTTGGCGAGAATATGGACTTCCACGTTGGGGTTTCTTTCTTGAAGGCACCATTGGTTATTTCACCATTTTGGGTGTAATACTTCTGGCCTGAAGTCGGATCACGGTAGTAGAATATCCCTAAAAGCACTAAAGGGATAATTGTCCACGAAACTATAATCATATATGGGTACTCTATTGGAGAACTTATCTCATTACTATACCCTGCAATGTTACCATTAGGAATTACATTTTCTGTGTCATTCGTAATGTTTGGGAATGTTGCATTGATAGCATCGACATTTGCACTCTTAGCAAAATGTGTATCATTTAACCATTTATTTGTAGTGTTAAGACATATTGAGTCATCCGAGTCATTACAATTGACACTACCATCACTGACGTCATGCATCAAGAAAAATGGCCGACATATCAATGGAGCAAGGACAGTTCCTATTAGGTAGCAGACGGACATTAGATGGCGTGGCAGTCCTATCCCAGAACCCCACAGTTTGTCTAACATGTTGTTCTTCCCTGAAATGTCACCAAGAAAATGTTGAAATGAGATACAATTTTGCTCGTAAATATGGAATTTTTGTTAATTTTTCTTTTTTGTTTTAGAAACGATTTATCCAAATAATTATATGAAGCTCTCAAAATTAACCATTCGTACCTGGAGAATATATTCCAAGTACAAACCCATCCAACCACATAAAAACCCCAAACATCCACAGATTGGTAATCCAGGGTCTGACCACTGTGAAGACACCAGCAAGTGCAACAAATGTAATAATCTGAGCATCCCGGCCTCGAACCCATCTACAATATAAATCCAATAAAGAAAATAAATTCTGAAAGAAAGAACGATTTTTTTTGTTAATTTTTTGAAACCGTCCTAGAGTTTTGCAACTACTATAAATCTTTTTATACAAATTTTTGAGTCCTAGCCAAATAAGGTTCTCCAACCATTGAGCATAAAAATTATAGCACTTCATTGGGTTTAACTTCATTGGAACCATTACGGGATATATAAGAGAGAACATTGATGTAAATGAGAAATGTAAAGCTTGATAATAATTATATCACCCGAATAAAATAAAAATAGATAAAATTAAATAAATCAAAAAAATATTTTGGCCTTATGAGATTGGGATGCTATGCTTTCTTAAAAAGATAACATCAAAATGAGGCTATCCAGGACTATAAAATGGTAGAGAACATGCAAGATAATTTTCTCATCTATTTGCTAGTACACCTCTAATGGTGCGGAAATGAAGAGGCCAAGACTCACATATCTGCAAGCACACCACCTACAGGGGCGGATCCAGGAACCAACAAGGGGGGACCCAAATTTCAGGTCAGAGAAAAAAAAATTTTGGGCCCCTAAAATCCTAAAGTGGGCCCAGATTTTGAAATTTTTAGGCCCATTTTCTTCAAAATTTGGCCTGAAATTAAAAAATAAGGCCTTAAAAGGCCCAGTAATGACTAAAAAGGCCCACTTTTTGGAGCCTGAAGGCCTTGTTTGGCCCAAAAAAATTTTTGGGCCCAATTTTTTTTTTCTGGGCCCACCCAAGGGGGGGGGGGGGGCCGGGCCCCCAGCCCCCCCCCCCCTAATCCGCCAGTGACCTAATGGTGCAGAAATGAAGAGTCCAAGACTCACCTATCTGCAAGCCCACCGCCTAATCGTGCAGAAATGAAGAGGCCAAGACTCACCTATCTGCTAGTACACCACCTAATGGTGCAGAAATGAAGAGGCCAAGACTCACCTATCTGCAAGCCCACCGCCTAATCGTGCAGAAATGAAGACACTAAGACTCACCTATCTGCTAGTACACCACCTAATGGTGCAGAAATGAAGAGGCCAAGACTCAACTATCTGCGAGCACACCGCCTAATGATGGAGAAATGAAGACACCAAGACTCACCTATCAGCATGCAAACCGCCTAATGGTGCAGAAATGAAGAGTCCAAGACTCACCTATCTGCGTGCCCACCGCCTAATCGTGCAGAAATGAAGAGGCTAAGACTCACCTATCTGCTAGCACACAACCTAGAGGCCAAGACTCACCTATCTGCAAGCACACCACCTAATGGTGGAGAAATGAAAAGGCCAAGACTCACCTATCTGCAAGCACACCACCTAATGGTGCAGAAACGAAGATACCGAGACCAGCTGCCGCCAGGGCCCGTGAGAACTCTTCATAGTCCGAACCAACCCTTAACTTTAAGTCTGGAATTGTCGCCACTGTCAGCCCTGAGTAGCTCCCCTGTAGAAATACACATCTTCCATAAGTTTAGCAAATGGAAATCCCCTTCTGGATTGGATGTAAAGACTTTTTTGTTTATTTTCCGAAATGTTGTTATTAAAGGCAGAATCTGATCTATAGGGGGTGACGAAATTACAAGCAACATGTATAATTGACCTACCAATCTATTCCTTACAATATCAAATACAATATCTTTCAAAAGATTCATGATATGTTATAAATTGGTGAAGTTATTAATGATTCAAAGTGCAAAAATGGGTGAAAAATGTTTAAGTTCTCCCAAATAATAAGAATGGTAACCATTCTTATAGAAAAATAATACATTATTGTAAAAATCTTTAGTTTTCCTTGAATAAAGTATGCACTTTTGTGATTTTTAGATAAACATGACAAGGAATGACATGAGCCAAAAATATTCTAAAATTGAAACAATTTTTTGTTTAGCCTGCTCGCTATATCTGATTCTCTCTTTAAGAAACAAAAGTGTAATAAGGAAACAAAAAATAAAGATTCAAACATTAGCTTTAACATGCTATCAAATGGAGACTTCAGGGAGCAAGTCGTATATAACAATCTAAAAATGTGCGGCGCATCACTTTGTAATTCGACTTTCAATTTACTGCTGCATAAATTCTATTTGAATGACTTTTAACTTAAGGCCAGGGTGCACTTTGGAATTTTTTGCAATTTTGAAAAGTAAACCACTGAATATTCTAGTTATTCAAAGATTCTGAAGAATTATCAACCCTAAATATCCCAGATGCAAGTAGAAATAATCTTGATTTACGTCATTAAAAATCACAATTCAGTCAAACTGATGTCATATTTGGAATCTACATGTAAAATTACATTTAGTAATGTGGTTTTGATAAGAGTTTAACAACTTTGAAAATTTAATTTTCTTTGAAAATGAGACTTCTAGGTCGGGAGATTCCCCATAGACCCCATGTTGTAAAGCCACAAAAAGTGAAATATCTTTTGTTGTGCTGGGCAGATAATATTTTCTTGTCTGGACATATTTTAATTTGTATAACTATCGGATACATAAAGATATTTATGAAAAGTGAGCCACTAAAACTGATGCATATTCAAGTTTAAGGGAATTTTGTAATACCCTGCAATGTTGTTTCCCTCGAATCAGCCACCTGGTGGCGAAACTAGTAAATACCTACTCGTATCTCAGTAATTAAGAGTCTAGGTACACTAATGCATCTTTTGTGCAAGAATGAAAGATGTAGATGATGTGTGGAATGAGTTATGTTTATCTGAAAATAGCACATGGTCATGAACTTTCATCAAAGTGCACCCTGACCTTAAACTTTTAATTGACTGCTGTATAACATGACTGTCTAAAGCCTGTTTGAATAAATCCTCACCCCGGTCATCCAGATTAAGCCAAGAACAATCGTCTTTGTTATCAAGTATTTCCTTCTTTCTTTGCTCTGCCGATTATTGAGATTCTTATCTTTTGGCTGAATGTTATTGTCATCGTCATTGTGATTATCATTGTCCTTATGAGCACGATTATCCACCTCTTCATCCCCGCCATTATCCTCCTGCTCATCATCATCATCGATATTACCATCATCATCGAGAGCCATATCAAGCAATTCAGCATCATCCCTTGTCCATTCAGACATGATGTAACTGTTAATGTCTGTCAACTAATATCACTGTTGGTCTGTACGTATTCGTTATTCCGCCCTTTGGTTTTCTATACATACTTTACCAGGTAGGTGAAGTAAGTATGTACAATGCGCAATTGTTGTTTAAGTGTAGATACTAAGTAAACCATTCCTAACTGCGATTATCATGTTTATATGTTAATCTCTTGTCGACTGCTGTGCATACCTTCAAACAGAGCACAAAACACATTAATGCATTTTACTGTTCAGCTGGACTGTAATTGCTATATTGATATTTTAACTGAAATGCAAAATCTAGCTGGGATGCATAAATAAAACAGTATAACCTTTAAGTGTCATTATTGCTCTAAACAAGCTCTTGTTTATATTCGAACAAAGATGAGATAGTATTTTTTTCAAATTAGGTTTAGGTTATGAAAAAGTAATTATTATGATAAAGTAAAATAAGTAAATTATTCTATCCTACACCTAGTGTACTAAATGTATAATAACATTAAAAAATAAATTTGATATTTATTGGCAAAATGAATAACCGGAGGATATCGTAACGATATACTCCGCTTGTTGATTTCCCGCCAGATTGACTCTATTTGGCATGAAATTCATTTTGCAGTGATATTATACATTCAGTACACTCCTTGTTAATGTAGGATAATAAGAACATCTATGATTTTTTTCAGAATATCACTTTAATCTACTCGGTGATATCGATATATGCACTCGTTCGCTTTGCTCTCTCGTGCAGATATCAATATCACCTCGTAGATAAAAATGATATTCCTCAAATCATAGGATATCCTATAAGTATTACACTGTATTACTGATATATATTGTATGTAAGACCCACCACTATAATATGAAATAAACTAAACTAAACTATGAGGAATAATGGTGTCATTATGGTTGGTATTGTGCGGAATGATCATGAGAAATGAGGTTGTTATTATGCGGGATGATTATAAGGAATGAGAGTGTCATTATTTGGGATTAGGGTAATACTGTGCGGAATGATTATGTAATGACCTTCGATAGCAAGTCGCTACTACAATCTCAGCTGTAGTGGCTAGCCTTTATGGCTCAGGGGTAGAGCGTCTGACGAGCGGGATGTCCTGGGTTCGATTCCCGTACGGGGCGTTGAATTTAGCACATTCACTTTCGAGTCTAGTATCTGGCTCGGTACATTACAGCTCCCCGACGAGCGTGCCCAAGGGTCGTTACAATTATAAGGAATGATGGTGTCATCATCAGGAATGAGGGTGGTATTGTGTGGAATGAATATAAGGAACCGGGGTGTCATTATGCGGAATGATTATAAGGAATGATGGTGTCATTATGAGGAATGAGGGTGATATTGTGCGAAATGATTAAAAGGAATGATGGTGTCATTATGAGGAATGAGGGTGATATTGTGCGAAATGATTAAAAGGAATGATGGTGTCATTATGAGGAATGAGGGTGATATTGTGCGAAATGATTAAAAGGAATGATGGTGTCATTATGAGGAATGAGGGTGATATTGTGCGAAATGATTAAAAGGAATGATGGTGTCATTATGAGGAATGAGGGTGATATTGTGCGAAATGATTAAAAGGAATGATGGTGTCATTATGAGGAATGAGGGTGATATTGTGCGAAATGATTAAAAGGAATGATGGTGTCATTATGAGGAATGAGGGTGATATTGTGCGAAATGATTAAAAGGAATGATGGTGTCATTATGAGGAATGAGGGTGATATTGTGCGAAATGATTAAAAGGAATGATGGTGTCATTATGAGGAATGAGGGTGATATTGTGCGAAATGATTAAAAGGAATGATGGTGTCATTATGAGGAATGAGGGTGATATTGTGCGAAATGATTAAAAGGAATGATGGTGTCATTATTAGGAATGAGGGTGATATTGTGCGAAATGATTATAAGGAATGAGGACGCCATTATGTGGAATGAGCATTATTTACTGGGACAGTATTACTTAATTCTGCACTTTAACTTAAAATGAAGAATTCTGCTAATCCACAAATCCTAATCCAATAACGTAACCTGAATATAAATGCACTTTTCAATATTCAGTAAAACATATTACGATCGGAATTCTTTGCACCGTTTATAATCTTTTATTTCATATGGTTATAAGGTGCCGGATTACCTATGCTGTCTATTGTTGAAGTTGATCTTGTAATGAAGTGGGCAAGTTATTACATTGGATAAGTATGATCTCATAATGTGATAATGAACTATCTTTGACTTTTACTTTAACATATAATTTAAATCTGTGTTTCTGTATATTACATGAGATCAACAATCAAAAGCCTAAACAATGTCTTTATTTTGCAAACGTTTGATGAATGCATGGCTTGATTTGAATTGACATGACATAATTTGATTTCATAGAAACCTGGAAACCCAAGCTTATATACCTAAAGGGAAACACAAAAATGTATTCGACAAAATCATTTGCTAAAATATTACTAACTATTGTTCTCCGTGAATAGTTTAAAGCGTAGGCTGGGCATAAAATATAAGATAAAGGAATGCTATGCCATTAATTGCACGTAATATAAATAAATATCTGGAATATGAGTTAACATGCACTTTAAGGTAAGCTTTCCATTAGTGTTTCTTTGTGGCATAACCTTGGAAAATATAAATGAAATTGCTACTCGCGGGGTCACTAATATAAAGCGTATCAAAGGGAACTGTAATCTCTAAACCAAACTATTTTTACAAGATCGTTTCATTTTTGGTTTTGAATCAGTTGTTAATAGCGTTACCCAAGAATTACAATCAATATTATTTTACTTTACAATTTTTACTATAGTATGAATTGAACGGTTTCTAATTTTGGACGATATTTCAATGTCAAATGGATCGGCATTGTCCCTGACTTTTACGAATCTCTTTGATAATACGAGGTTGTTTGGGTGTTCTTCATCATTTACTTGTAAGTTACGATTGCAGTCAGCAATGGAACTATAACATTTCGTTCACCAGTTTAATCTTTAATAACTCTATGAAAATTCCAGATGGATATGTTTTATGGAAAATACAACAGGATTTATTTATTGCGTTGAAACGTGTAAGTGTTGTTGCCATGGTTATACGCATGGTTATAGGTATGAGCCTGATTTTGCATATTCAAAAAAGCTTCAACACTTTATTTCTGTGGGCATCGGGAAAAGGTCTAACTAATATTCAGAACCGCATATATTTTTTTCGTTTGAACACACATGTCTTGCTCTAATGACGATTAGGATAATAGTTGAGCAATCGATCGAGAATCAAGGGGATGATGTCGTTTCAGTAAATGTCACTCCGGTGTAAAAGAAATTATGGTCCCCTTTCCTTGCGGCCCTGTCCCGACTGTGTATAAATAATAAGGAAAATAATTGTAATTAGGTCACCATATAAATCAATAGAGAGTAGGACCAAAATTTGATAGGACTACCTACCATTTTACACCGGTATTGAAGTTATAATTTCTGAATAAGTTCAATAAAGTGTTTGTACTAAACTCTAAAAGATATTTCCAAAACCGTACTTCTTTTCATTTATTTTAACTACCAAAGATTCAGGTGCTTTTAGAAAATGTTTTACCCAGAGTACCAAAGGATATGTCATTGAACTTTCGGTGCACAATAGCGAGATAGATTTTCCAGCTTTACTTTAAATTAATTAATTTAGGTATTTAAATTTTTATCAGTAGGCTTCATCTGTGTGAGTAGCCAAGCACGAGACTTGAGAACACATTCAAAACGTGGAAATCAATGGTAAATGGAAAATGTACAGTTTGTTAGAGCAACAGTGCTGTGGCATTCCTGTAATGAAATCAATCCTTCAAACGGATTGACATCGTCGGTTCCCATGCTCAATCACTACGTTCACTACTACTATGAGGATAGGTCCGAGGCTTCATGAAGCAAGATGACGGATTGACTGAAAATATGTAAACTAGAAGACCCTACATGGCTTCCTAAATATGTTTATCCTGCATTGACTAGAATAATTTTTAATATACCGGGAGATTGAAATTATTTCATAAATCATTGAATAGAATCATTTTAAAAAACCAGTAGTTTGAAATGATTGCTTTACGGGTTCTTCGAAAATATTTCAGAAAATTATATATTCAGAAAATTGTGATTCACTAAATCAATTAAGTTAATCACATTTATCTGAAATAGAGTAGAAATGCCTATTACCCCCCCCCCCTCATTAGATATAGAAATCACTTATTTAGACTCAGGTTGAACAAAATGATCAATCCCTGTTTAACATTTCAAAAGTAGACTACAATTTTTCAGTCCAATTGAATAGAATTCTGTTCACTTCATATTCAGCCTGTTGTTATTTCCTTTTATGATTTCTATTTTTAGAGGGATAGGTCAGGGTATTAGTGTTATAACATTCTAGCTACCAGCTGATATTCACTGTCAAACTACATTTGACACAGAATGGACAATCAGTTGATATTTTTCTAATGTTTTTTCTATCCTTTCAAAGAGATTGAGAGGACATTATACAGCATATGTGTTTTCTTGTTTTTCTGGATAGTTGACTGTGACCAGTACACATAACAAACATTGCATAAATATATCTAACTGTTGTAAATACAGAGTTATTTTTTTCTTAGTAAATTTTGGGTGCTGTAGACATCCAAATAGCTGCTATGTTTATCTTGGTTTCCGACCGACTCACTGCTGTAACATGTAAAATAGTTATAACTTCATCATTGTATATTTTAAAGCATTTTACTAAGAGTAACCATAAACGTACAAACAAATTATTCATTCATCAGATTGTGTTAGAACTTACCTTTTTACAACTAGACAATGGATAAAAGCCCAGATGATATATGGCAAATTTTTCCATTGTTTAATACAACACCCGTAGAGTTTTTTGATTTAGTACCAGGTTTTAATGTCAATAACCACTTTGAAAATTTAACATTTAATCCTTTATTATTTAATGAAGACCAGGAGGAAGACATGATTGAAGAAGATACCTTAATAAATAGTTTAATTAATAAATGTAAATATGTCAATACTGATCAATTATCATATGATTTGAAGGGTGATACAGATTTATCTATGATGCATATTAATATTAGGAGTTTACCGAAAAATGAATGGAAATTACATGGTTTAATTGAAATGATACATGACAAGATCTCAGTAATAGAAATGTCTGAAACATGGCTGAAAAAAGACTATGAACATTTGTATACTTTAGATGATTATAACAGCGAATTTTGCTCACGATCTGATAATGTTGGTGGGGGTGTAGCTATTTACATTCTTAAAGGGATCGAATACATAAAACGCAATGATCTTAATTTAAACAACATTAATTGTGAAACACTCGCAATTGAAATTCCTAAAACTGATTCCAAAAATATCATCATCCTTACAATGTATAAACCACCAAATGTTAACATAAATGAATTTATTACAAATTTTGATCAACTGCTTTCACGTTTAACAATGGAAAATAAGACTGTTTTCATCATGGGTGACCTTAATATTGATCTTTTTAAAACTGAATTCCATTCTCCAACAAGACAATTCCTAAATAATTTATTTGCATCTTCATTCTATCCTCTTATTTATAAAGCTACAAGAGTTACCACTCAAACTGCCACACTTATTGATAATATATTTACCAATTCAAATGAAATTAAGAATTCTGGACTCATTTATCATGAAATAGCTGATCACTTTGCCATTTTTTCAACCACAAAACATGCAACTTGTAAAATGGAAGAAAAAACATTCAAATTTCGCAAAATCAATGATAAAGCAATTATTAATTTTAACAGTAAACTTTCAAGTATAAATTGGAATGAAATTTTAGCAGAACAAGATGTAAATAATGCATACCAATTATTTGAAAATATGATTTCTGACCTATATAATAAATGCTTTCCTTTACACGTTAAAACTATAAAAGTATATACTAATTCAAGTAAACCATGGTTAACCACTGGTCTGATTACATCCTGCAAAATGAAAAATAAGCTTTATCGATCATACATGAAATATCAGTCTATAGAAAACCTTGAAAAATACAAAAGCTATAAAAATAAGCTTAATCATCTCATTCGATCTTCTGAAAATAGATATTATGTGACTAAATTCAATGAAACAAAGGGTAACATCAAACAGACGTGGAATCTGATTAACAATATTCTTCACAGGAAAAAATGTGACTCTACTGACTATATTATGAATATAAATAACCAACCTACCAAAGATAAAAGAATCATTGCTAATAAATTTACTTCCTATTTCTCAGATGTGGGACCAAAACTAGCATCTACAATAACTTCAACTGGATCACCACTTGAGCATATTACAAGAAATCCCCTTTCTTTATTTTTAGAACCTGTAATTGAAGATGAAATTTTAACACTTATGAAAAGACTCAATGATAAAGCTCCAGGATTTGATGATATAAAACCGATAGTTATCAAACATGCAAGGTACAATCTTGTGACACCATTCACTCATATAGCAAACCTTTCCCTACAAACAGGAGTATTTCCAGAAAAAATGAAAATAACCAAATTAATAGCACTTTTCAAAAAGGGTGATCAATCAAAATTTGAAAATTATAGACCAATTTCCTTATTAAGTGTGTTTTCCAAACTTCTTGAAAAAGTAATGCACTCTAGAATTTCTAAATTCATCAAAAATAATAAGTTAATGAATGAAAAACAATTTGGATTCAAAGAAAACAACTCAACATACATGGCTCTCTTAACTTTTCTGGAACAAATTCGGTTTTCAATGGATAATAATAAACATATTTTAGGATTGTATTTGGACCTCTCAAAAGCTTTCGATACGATTGATCATAAGATATTATTAAATAAACTTGAACTTTTAGGCTTTCGTGGAGTAGTGTTAAATTGGTTTAAAAGTTACTTAAAGAATCGACCATTGAAAACTTTCATATCAGGCTCATATTCCGATGACGAACATTTTTTACACTGTGGCGTCCCTCAAGGGTCTGTTTTAGGACCAGTCCTTTTCACTTTGTATATAAATGATATATTTAATGTTTCCAATATGATAAAATTAGTAATTTTTGCAGATGACACAAATATTTCCCTAGAAGATGACAACTTAGACAATCTTTACTTGAGGGCAAATACTGAAATAAAAAGTATAATCAATTGGTTCAAAAATAACAAGCTTTCACTCAATATAGAGAAAACTAAATATATGTTATTTACTAAATCAAGACTTAATAATATAAATTACCATCACTACAAGGTATATATTGGTGATAACCAAATTGAAAGAGTTGACTATATAAATTTTCTTGGCGTAATCATCGATGCAAATCTGAAATGGAATAGGCATACTGAATACATTGTTTCAAAAGTTTCAAAAATAATAGGCATTCTTTTTAAAGTAAGAAATAGATTATCAAGACATGCATTGCTAGACATTTACTATTCACTTGTTTACTCACATATTTCTTATTGCAATATCATATGGGGTAATGCCAATAAATCATTATTAACACCATTACTTAATCTCCAGAAAAAAATTGTAAGACTGATATGTAATGCAGATTACCAACAAACTAGTGCACCCCTATTTAGGGAATTGAAAATCTTAACAATTTTTGACATTCACAAGTTAGAGAAATCAAAATTTATGTATAATTGTGTTAAAGAACCATCAAATTTTCCTGCATATCTTTTCAAAAACTACTTTACATACATATATAATCACAATGTTGGAAATCGTATTACTAGACAGTTCCACAATATACACCCCTGTAAAATAAAAACTGAATTGACAAAAAGGTCAGTGGCATATTCTGGTGCCATTTTATGGAATGCTTTGCCAATAGTACTTCGAACATGTAAAACTTTGAATTCTTTTAAACATAACATTAAAAAGGACCTTTTGGAAAAGATGAATGAAAACATTACATAAAATCACATTTTGTTTATTTAATTATTTCTCTCAAGACTTCAAAGTTTCTGTATTGTATCTATTAATTGTATCTGTATTGTTATATGTTATATTATATGTAATTTTGGTTGCTCTGCAACACATTTTGAAATAAGCACTGATACGCCCAATTACTAAGGGTGTCGAGTGCACACGTTTTGTACTTTACATTGTTATATTATGAAATAAACTATAACTATAAACTATAACTATTAATCTACTAGTGATGAAATGGTTAATTAGACAAATTAAGACGATTCAGATCCTTAAAGCTGACACGCTCACCTTTCCAATGATACATTGGAACCTTTAAGACAAAATGCGTCATTAATTTTAAACTAACAGACGGACTTTGAGGCTTTCATTTGTTGAACTATTGCGATCACTTCACCAAAAATAGTATTTTCTATAATCTAAATCCAGTGAAACGTATCTAATCCGAACGCCATTGGGGCCAGCTAAAAGCGTACGGATTAGGATGTGTTCACATTTCGATGTTTTTGCATTCGCAACTGCAATATTCTGGATTTTGAAGAAATGTAATATTGAGCAAATTTTTAAGAAACATGCAATATTTTCAAATACGAGGCCCGATCAGAAAGTAAGTAACCAACTGCTCTTATTTCTTCATACTTTATTCAATCATATTGAAATTTTCACATATGATGTAGAAAATATTAACCTATTAAAGAAGACCAAGGACAATGGGTTAGCGTCAATTCCATTGTTATTGCTGTTGCTATGGTGACAATTGTTTTGGGTAGGCGGGGCACCCTGTTTTAAGTGGCGTTTGAAGATAATTTGTAGAGTTTTTCTACATGTTGTTATACCTCCAAATATATCAAATTCAAATGTAAGACTACATTTTAACACATAGTCCTTCAAATTAATCACCATCAAAGTCAATGCAGTTGAGGTAATGTTTCACTCCCTCCTTAAAGAAATGCAACATTGCACCATTAAATGACTGTAAACTGCCATTGAAAGCTTCATTGATGGCCTTATGGCTGTCCAAACGGACTCTCCGTAACAACATCTTTGCATTTGGAAAGAATTTAGTCACGTGGGGCCAGGTCTGGGGAATAGTGAACCTGGGGTAGTTGTGTGGCCATGAAAAAAGCTTAATCTACTGTATCTTTGGTAATGTTGGCTTTGTGGAGGTGGACCATTGTCATCATGCCAGTAAAATCCCACTTCAACAACATTTGACTGGATTGAAACAGTGACTGAATCATGACCATCATTATGACAGATATACCCTTGATATCTTTGTGTCGATGACTTATAAATGAGACAATGGAGCATAGATACCATTGTAATAATACATAAAACAAATTATTCAGTCTAGCATAAAAAAGTTAGGTCATTTGGAGGAATACAGCATGTAAAAAACTCTACAAACCATCTTCCAAAGCCGCTTGCAAAAGGGTGCCCCACCTACCCAAAACAATCATCACCATAGCAACAGCCATAACAATGGCATTGACGCTAACCCATTGTCCTTGGTCTTCTTTAATAGGTTAATATTTTCTACATCATCTGTGAAAATTTCAATGTGATTGAATGAAGTATGAAAAAATGAGAGCAGTTGGTTACTTACTTTCTGATCGGGCCTCGTATGACAGTTCAGTGTTCGAATTCGGACGTGTTCACATTTCAGCGTTTTTTAACATAAAAGGGAGGGGGAAAAATGGGACCGAAAAGGTCATCAGAATAGGAGGTGTTCGGATTAGCCAAGTGTTCGAATGTACAGGTTTCACCGTATTTTCTCGTTATCAGTTGAATGCTATTATATTTCTTTTGAGATTTTACCAAATGTGAAAATGACCACGATGAAACCGATGAAAACCAATCATAGGTAAACGATACCACTCGATGCACTCGTTGCTAGCGTCAACACTCGACTGTTGTATACAACCCAACTCAGCTCAACCCAGCTCACTAATCATTCAAGGTTTTGAAGATAAATTTGCTATATAGAGTTGAATGGTTTAATAGACTTGAAGTTAATCAATCGATCGTCAGTTTATTCCCACGCTGAATTAAGTTTTCATGAGTTTTGACAATATCAAGAATTTTATGGAAATTGAAAAGGCTTTTGTAATACTTTCATTGCAATTCTAGTGCCACTAATTCGCAATATTCCTCTGGGTTAGTTAACATATTGAAAAAGTTATAAAAGAGATCAAATATTTATTCATGTGCTAATCTCATCTTTTATTTACATGATCTTCACTCTTTCAGGACCAGTGAACTAATCTTTTGGGTTCCTAAGAAACCATCAAGAATATTTTCACAATGATTTACACGGCCATGTTAACCCTATAGTGTCGAAGAGTGGTCAAATCCAGATAAAACAACAACGGAATCAAAGACTGGGACACGGTGGGTTAAATCACATAAAAATCTCAAAGAAACACATTATTGAAAAGATCTTCGCTAATCCGTCCAAGATGACTATGAGCGATTCGTGCGTAGAGAATCTCTATTCAATCGATGACGATATGACAAAGCCCAAAATGATGTCTCTAATCCGTGCTATGCGATCCGCCATTAGTATTTCGAAGTCGAAGACCGGACACTGCCTCTACAGGAATAGCAGATTCGAGGGGACCAAGTTGAAGCATCGGCTAGAAGCATATGGGAAGTGCAAGGCGGAATACAAGACAGCCTATGATGCTGAGAAAAGAATTGCCGTGGCCAAATTCCAGCGGTATGTACCCTTGAGTTTTTGCAATGTGGATTTGTCTAACAATTTGAAACATGAATAAGTGATCTTGCAAGAGGGTGATAAATTCTCCATTCTTGGTAAATGAAGATCCATATCAAAATCAATGATTTAATTCAATTGAAATAAGGTATTAAATTGATGAACATATTATTCAAAATATATGACTTAATCACTCTGTCGGTATTTCTTTGTATGTTATCTTATCTATATACATTTAGTTTTGCAAACTACATTTTCAATTTTTTGCAAATTAGATTTTTGTCTCTTGTTCTCATTTGCGTTTTCTAACTTGTATCTCATATGGATTTTTTTCCTTTTCTTCAGTATGTTCGCAACGTGGGAGCGCTACACAAAAACACTCGACAAGATGACGGGGAAGACAACAAAGTTGACAATCGAAAAAGAGAATGGTAACAATATAGAAAAACAGTTCGAGAACTTAATGGAACAGATGGCCAGCAAGCCCCTGGAAGCTCGATTAACTGAAATGAAACTTAAGGAACGAGCTCCAACTCTACCTAGCTTTGAAAGACTCGCCACTGAGGGATTACTCACTCAATTTGAACGGGATATCATAGAGAGTAACAAAAATGACAATGTTACAACTGCAGCTGAAATTGAACAGCATGTCAAGCCAGTGTCATCTAAGGAAACAATAGACCTCCTACCTCCCCCAGAAAAACTGTATGATTTAGCGACGATCGTGAACACTCTACGACGAGAAAAAACGAAGCAAAACGAACTACTAATGAAGAACTGTGTAGGGAGATGGAAAGCGAAGGTTGAACGTAAAAATAATATGTTGAGTGACAAATTCAAGTACACCGTCCCTGACCCCAAATCTAAGACAGCGGCGATAGGCGGGACAGGAACAAAGAAACAAAATAAAGGCGAACATAGGAGAGGAAATTTTGTATCCCAGAGATGTACTCGTTCAATAACACAAAATTTACCACCAGAAATGCGGAAAAAACATCGAGAAATGATGAAAATGAAAGCAGCCGCGAATGACCAAAAAACACAAAAGCGTCCTTTACCGCGTATTGACCATACAAGACCTGTGGAAGTTACTACGGATCAGGATAAATCCAAAAATGATATAGAAGACGCGTTCCTCGAGACGCTTGTGCAAATGACTGAAGAGCGTGAACGCGAGAAGAGTGCTATTCGCGCCAAATCAGGAATAAGACAAGAGAAACACAAGTCCTCGATTTTACCCCCAATGGACGACAGTTATAAGAAACACAATGCTACACATTTTGTCCATAACCATTTGAATCTGGACATAAATATTCAAGACACTACAGATCCACAGAGGCGTTCTGGTAGTAGGGGCGACACTATGTATTTGTCAGTGCGCACAAACAGTAGAGGAGATATGTTACACCCTGTAAGTAGAGGACATCCGCAAAGTAGAGGACACCCGCAAAGTAGAGGACACCCGCAAAGCAGAGGGGATTCTTTACATGCTGTAGTTACATCAGCGTCCGCTAAACGAGCGTTGTCTTTATCAGTTCGGAAATAATTGATGACATTTCTTGAATGATGGTGCTAAGTGCTTAAGTATTCGTTATAGTTCTAATGATATTAATTTTTTCATAATCTCCTATTAAAAGGCGGCTGGTTTGATATAAGAATGTTACGGTATATTTTCTGCAATAACATTAGCCCAAATTGATACTCAAAATATGATGTATCTTCCCCCCACTTTTCAATAATTTTTCAATTAAATGTGAATTGCTCTTCCAAAATTATAAGTTCCATATATAACAAAGTTTGTCCAAGGTAGAAGAGCATAAGATTTAAGGAAATGATATCTTGGATGTATTTTCTGATCATGAAGAAACGTATGCATTTTAGTTAAAACCATTATCTTTATTTACAATGTATAATGAATGACGACTATAATTTATTTTAATGTATCGAATACATGAAAAGTGAATTCATCTAAGATTAGTGTTGCCCATGTTATTTCTAAATAGAGATAAGTCACACTATCCGCTAGTTTCAGCTCATTTGGTCATCCTAATCCATATCTTTAGTCCCTTGGTGAGTCTTTTTCCTTTTAAGAAAAAATCATGTCTCCATTCCAATATAAATAAATGATTGCCTTTTGGTGACAATTGAAACGCATGCTGATTGGGTGATTATCCCTCAGTTGTGAGATGCTAATGAACTTTATAACCATTGTATATTTTCCTGGAGATAATGGATGTATCTAGAATTGCAATAATAATATAGAATAAACTATTTATGATTGATAAATTAAATATTCTACTCATTTATTCAACAGATCTGACAAACAACTTGTATTGGTACAATACATGTACATTAAAACACAATTGTAAGTATGCTAGTGCATGAGTTTAATTGTATGTATGCTAGTGCATGAGTGTAATTGTATGTATGCTAGTGTATGAGTTTAATTGTATGTATGCTAGTGTATGAGTTTAATTGTATGTATGCTAGTGCATGAGTTTAATTGTATGTATGCTAGTGCATGAGTTTAATTGTATGTATGCTAGTGTATGAGTTTAATTGTATGTATGCTAGTGCATGAGTTTAATTGTATGTATGCCAGTGCATGAGTTTAATTGTATGTATGCTAGTGCATGAGTTTAATTGTATGTATGCTAGCGCATGAGTTTAATTGTATGTATGCTAGTGCATGAGTTTAATTGTATGTATGCTAGTGCATGAGTTTAATTGTATGTATGCTAGTGCATGAGTTTAATTGTATGTATGCTAGTGCATGAGTTTAATTGTATGTATGCTAGTGCATGAATTTAATTGTATGTATGCTAGTGCATGAGTTTAATTGTATGTATGCTAGTGCATGAGTTTAATTGTATGTATGCTAGTGCATGAGTTTAATTGTATGTATGCTAATGAATTAGTTTAATTGTATGTATGCTAGTGCATGAGTTTAATTGTATGTATGCTAGTGCATGAGTTTAATTGTATGTATGCTAGTACATCAGTTTAATTGTATGTATGCTAGTACATCAGTTTAATTGTATGTATGCTAATGAATGAGTTTAATTGTATGTATGCTAGTGCATGAATTTAATTGTATGTATGCTAGGGCATGAGTTTAATTGTATGTATGCTAGTGTATGAGTTTAATTGTATGTATGCTAATGCATGGGTTTAATTGTATGTATGCTAATGCATGAGTTTAATTGTATGCATGCTAATACATCAGTTTAATTGTATGTATGCTAGTGCATGAGTTTAATTGTATGTATGCTAGCGCATGAGTTTAATTGTATGTATGCTAGTGCATGAGTTTAATTGTATGTATGCTAGTGCATGAGTTTAATTGTATGTATGCTAGTGCATGAGTTTAATTGTATGTATGCTAGTGCATGAGTTTAATTGTATGTATGCTAGTGCATGAATTTAATTGTATGTATGCTAGTGCATGAGTTTAATTGTATGTATGCTAGTGCATGAGTTTAATTGTATGTATGCTAGTGCATGAGTTTAATTGTATGTATGCTAATGAATTAGTTTAATTGTATGTATGCTAGTGCATGAGTTTAATTGTATGTATGCTAGTGCATGAGTTTAATTGTATGTATGCTAGTACATCAGTTTAATTGTATGTATGCTAGTACATCAGTTTAATTGTATGTATGCTAATGAATGAGTTTAATTGTATGTATGCTAGTGCATGAATTTAATTGTATGTATGCTAGGGCATGAGTTTAATTGTATGTATGCTAGTGTATGAGTTTAATTGTATGTATGCTAATGCATGGGTTTAATTGTATGTATGCTAATGCATGAGTTTAATTGTATGCATGCTAATACATCAGTTTAATTGTATGTATGCTAGTGCATGAGTTTAATTGTATGTATGCTAATGAATGAGTTTAATTGTATGTATGCTAGTGCATGAGTTTAATTGTATGTATGCTAGTGCATGAGTTTAATTGTATGTATGCTAGTGTATGAGTTTAATTGTATGTATGCTAGTGCATGAGTTTAATTGTATGTATGCTAGTGCATGAGTTTAATTGTATGTATGCTAGTGCATGAGTTTAATTGTATGTATGCTAGTGCATGAGTTTAATTCTGTGTATGCTAGTGCATGAGTTTAATTGTATGTATGCTAGTGCATGAGTTTAATTGTATGTATGCTAGTGCATGAGTTTAATTGTATGTATGCTAGTGCATGAGTTTAATTGTATGTATGCTAGTGCATGAGTTTAATTGTATGTATGCTAGTGCATGAGTTTAATTGTATGTATGCTAGTGCATGAGTTTAATTGTATGTATGCTAGTGTATGAGTTTAATTGTATGTATGCTAGTGCATGAGTTTAATTGTATGTATGCTAGTGCATGAGTTTAATTGTATGTATGCTAGTGTATGAGTTTAATTGTATGTATGCTAGTGCATGAGTTTAATTGTATGTATGCTAGTGTATGAGTTTAATTGTATGTATGCTAGTGCATGAGTGTAATTGTATGTATGCTAGTGCATGAGTTAAATTGTATGTATGCTAGTGCACAAGTCTGTCTTTATGGTGAAAATAGTGAAAGGTAAACGTATTAATAACATAATGAAACCTTTCTTAACCAACCCAAGCATATACACAGTATAACCTACAATGTCAATTTATAGCAGGAATCCATAGAGTGATGTCTTCTATAATAAGACTTTCTTTACATTATACATTATTACAACTTTACGTAAGATTTCTGTTGTTTTGGATTTTGGATTAAAACTTTAAGTAAAATTTCTGGAGTTCAAATTTTGATAATGAGTTAAACATTTTTTAAGTACATATGAATAATAAGTTTTGAAGATATTGAAGTAAAAACTTATTTGTGGCTGCTGGTTGACTGCTCAAAGTGTATGTATATTACAAATCAGTCAGGTTCTGATAAAGGTTCTGGCAATTTCTTTTCATTGATTGACTCTCAAGCAGTGACAAATCAGTTATAAAACTCTGAAGTTCAGGTGGTCCGGCAAGCCATAATGTTGGCATTATAGTTTATACTGTATGCATAAATGAAGTTCATAATTTAAAAGGCCAGACTAATTTCATATTATTTTGCTTAAATGCTTTTCTTGAATATCCTTTCCCCATTTACATTACTCTACAAAACTAAACAAAATACATACAGTAAAACCTGTCTTAGGGAACACTATGTAAGGAACATTTTTTTCCTCTCGGGATAAGTTTTAAAAGAACCTATAGCACTGCCTTTCTCGCTGTAAGGAACACCTCTCTACTGGAACAATATTAGCCAGGGTATAAAGTGTTCCATGGACATGGGTCTCACTGTACTGTTTGCTTTATACTAATATATATATATTTATATACGAGCTAACTCATACTACAGTTTTACACAATTCACTTCTTTATATGTAAATAGATGGCAGCACAAACATCAGTGTATCATATGCCACCTTTAAATAGAGTTATGAGTTATTTTCACTTCAGTATTAATAAATATTATCCTGTTGGAATTGCACAGCAATATTAAACTTAACAAGAAAAATCCAAACACACATATAAGTACTATAGTAAATCATGGATATCTGTATATATAAAGAGGTCAAATAGGTAGAATGTACAATGTTGGTTATATAGAATATAATACTATAATATACTTTAATTACTGTACACATTGTAGGCACATATACATGTATAGACTATATAAGAAAAATGATTATGTATGTAAATGCCTACTTATAGAAAGTAGTATATTTTGATTGTGTGACCACTGCAATTTATATCAACTTTGGCAACACATGTGGTGGAGGCAATTTACAGGGTGTCCAATAAATAAGGTGAAAGATATTGTTACTTTCTTAATATTGCACCAATCTTGATGAAATTTTCAGAGTTTGTAGTCCAAACCTTTTTACCTTTATTCTGTGAATTTAAAGCGTCTTCTATTTGATTGGCCAGAGTTGTGGTTGCTATAGCAACCGAAACAACAAAAAGGCGGGGCAACTTTGTTTACGTCACAACTTTCCAAAACATATTTATTCTTTCTGATAGCTTTATTCATTCTCCCAGGTCTATTACTACCACAAATACAATATAAAACAGTCCTAAAGTCCCATTGTTATGAAAATAAGCTATCCAACATAATGTATATCTCTAGGTATACACTTCTTATGCCTATTCACCAACTCTCTAAACCTACTTTCAAACCCATTCTTGCCCATTTCCTGAAGTCTTGCTAAGACATGTGATCTGAGTTTATCAGTGCTTCCAAATTTATTTTCTCTCAAGTCACGCTTGAGTTCTGCATATAAGTAAAAGTCATTGGGTGCACGGTCTGGGGAATATGGAGGGTGTGCAAGTAGGGGTCCCAGTGCCCTAATAATTTCACTAGTGAGCATAGCTGTGTGTGAACTTGGATCACATGTCTTAGCAAGACTTCGGGAAATGGGCAAGAATGGGTTTGAAAGTGTGTTTAGAGAGTGAGTGAATAGGCATAAAAAGTATATAGCTAGAGATGGACATTATGTTGAATAGCTTATTTTCATAACAATGGGACTTTAGGACTGTTTTTATATTGTATTTGTGGTAGTAATAGACCTTGGAGTATGAACAAAGTTATCAGGAAGAATAAACATGTTTTGGAAAGTTGTGACGTAAAAAAAGTTGCCCCGCCTTTTTGTTGTTTCGGTTGCTATAGCAACCACAACTCTGGCCAATCAAATAGAAGACCCTTTAAATTCACAGAATAAAGGTAAAAAGATTTGGACTACAAACTCTGAAAATTTCATCAACATTGGTGCAATATTAAGAAAGTAACAATATCTTTTACCTTATTTATTGGACACCCTGTATATCTTTAATTTATATAATTAACTTTGGCAACACACGTGGAGGCATTTTAAGAATTTAAACATTTGCAAATTCAATTTGCATTCACTATTTCTCATATTTATGACAGAAATATTTTGAATTTGAATATACAAAAATACTGAACGATTAACTTATTCGATCAATGTATAAGGAAGGAACCCTGCTTGCAAAAAATGATTTACCATATTTTTATCCCTGCTCTTTTGTGTATTTTCACTAAAATGCTGTTAAAGTACATGTAAGAAAAGTTGAGACTCCTTGATGAGGCTCGTAAATGTGCAAAATTGTTCCATCTATTTTACTTGAACCACCTTCATAAACAGCAAATGTCTAAATTTTGCATTTGTACAATTTTGATATGAGAGTACATATTAGATTAATTTCTAAAATATCCTGTCTCGAATCAAGCCTTTGTGTATCCAACCCCCTAATTTTTCAATGAAATAGGTTTTAGTGTAAGAGGGTGAGAGTTGATGCAAAGTTTCCAAGTGCAACTAATAATCTCATTTAAACATGTCATGTTAAAGCTTGAATCCCTGTAGTTGATCTACATTACCCTAAGAATGGTGGCTATATTTATAAGTATAAGATCTACATGTCACTTTTATCATGGCGGATATATGGTATGTGGTACTATGGCGGAAATAAACCCCAAATGTCACCATTTAGCAGATATATGCTTCAATGGTGGAAATGCACTGGGGTATACTACCTTAATAAATTCTTAACTAAATAGCGTAAATGTTTGGAGAATGTTTCATGGAATAAACCCTAGGTATTTCATAAAATCTATAAAACTTGGTGAATGCTACAGTACATGTACATTTCAAACAGTTTATTTTAGCAATTATAGAACATAATGTATTCCTTTGACTCTCTTATTATATAAAAACAAGCCTGGCTAACTACTGGGTGTTCCATTAAATTCTGATGAAATGACTAGCTTAGTAATTAACCCTGGGAAATAACAGAGTGTCTCATAATTTTGGTAGAGAACAGAAATATTATGCTGCATAACACACACATAACACACATAGTGGGAGTGACATCATGACAAGTAGGTGCATCAAAAATTCATGAAATAAACTACATAAAAACAACCCACCACCTTGGCCAGCAAACATACCGTTTCAGTTCATTAATGTACACAAGAGTACCAAATGCAATAAAAGTCAATGAAGGTCAGCTACTCAAATGTCAAAAATGTCATACTTATACTAAAGCCATCCAAAACTAAAATGGTACTGGCTCAAGGGTAGGGGTCAATCCCATAAAACTTGCAACATGGATGTTTGACCCTCTTACTTATTATGACATAACCTGGCTTAGTCTCTTATTTGTTTCAAATATGCATTTTTGTATTTACAAGTACACGATGCAGACATTAATACAATACATGACATGAAAATGTTTAACATTACTTGAAACAGCTACTTAAGTAGCGAACCATACACATCCATTTACAGTTACATCAATGTAAATGCTTAATAATATATTATACTTTTAAAGTATAACAACAACTAGTGGTAGGCTAATTACTCGCTGACACACACATCGACTCCAAGACATCCAATGAGTTACTGCTTCGAATTCTCGAAATCGTTGTTCCCTCTTCAAAAGAGGAGACGCGAAAATCTCTCCCTATAAGGTTAAAATATTTCCCATGATGCAGTTCGTGGAGGAACAAATTTATACTTCCTTGTATTCCCTCATAGGTTTAACATGGGGATTTTCACACCAATTTTTCAAACAATATATTCATTCATATTCCCGTACGAGAGTACAGAAAAACTTTTTAGAAATG
The DNA here is from genome assembly GCA_903813345.2 of Owenia fusiformis. NCBI lineage: Eukaryota > Metazoa > Annelida > Polychaeta > Sabellida > Oweniidae > Owenia > Owenia fusiformis. The sequence goes on along the minus strand of CAIIXF020000012.1, from coordinate 1,128,259 downwards.
ATTGATCTCTTATTAATCTTAATATAACAGCTATTTTTTTCATTGTATTGATTCATAGCGTGGTGAAAACGACGATTGAAAAGTGAGAAAATATTCCAAAAGAGAAGGTCACGTGATCAGTTGACTAGTCGCCATATTGGAAAAAACAATTCCATTCGACTTTCAATACTTTCATGCCAGTCTTACCGCACTACAAACTGCAACATCGATGCAACAACTGAATAAAAGTATTCATCTTCAAATTACATTATAGAGTTACGTTGAAAACCCACAAACAACTGAGCAGTAGACCAAAGAAGACGCGTCGCTATCATCTAGGTCAAGCTGTTCAGTGGTCCGAAAGCAAATCTATAGTTCTCGTTTCCGAATTTTGTTGTTCATTGTACAATCTTTTATTGATTAAACTCGGTATACTGACTATTAAAGCAATGACAAAGAAGAATACTTCCGATGGTGTCATTTTTTTATTTAGCGTGCGGGTGTAAAAACAAAATTGCGTAATTAGTTTGATTTAGAACTTTCAGGTCACGCAAATAGCTACGCGAAATGCATAGTGGGAAAATATTGACCAATCAAATTTTGTCCTTTTTGAGTGCTTTTTCAGAACATATTTGCGAACGTTCTGATTCAAAGAGCGAACCGCGAAAGGGAGAATTGGCTAATTCGTCGTGAGCAGACTCGATGACTATCAGAAGTAAAAAAATTTCTAAATTCCAAAGTTTTTTTATGCGTTCTGACCCAATTTGGGTTTTAAGTGTGAGTCCCACCACTAACATTGCCTGTACATTCGTGTTATCAGATGCACACAGTATATTACAAAAACAAGATTTGACATGATCCTCAAGTTATATACATGTATCTGTTTGTCCCATGTAGATGAGAATCCCAGGTTCGATGCCAGAAAAAACACTTTAAGAACAGATAATTCATGATCCACATCCATGTAAAATAACCTTCCCATTAATAGGATAACCAACTCTGGTAGAAAAAGGTCTACCAATATGCATATTAAACCTGAAAATCTGCTCCTTCTGTCTTTTCTTCCAGTGTAATTTCTCGCATCAAACCTGTGATTCATATCTAAATGGCGACAATTTAGGACGAGGTGAGCTTCCACGAGAGCGTGATGCTTTCCCCGTTCCTGCTGTCCCAACGTCCAAATATGTTTTCCCACTCTCAGAGACACCTATAGAAGGAGTTGTCACACATTCGCTATATGATGGTGGCCGGCTTGGTGATTTACGACGTTTTGTCGATAATGATTGTTCACGTGACATTGAGTGTATAGGTCCACCACCTGGTGGTAACGATGTTGTCTTTTTGACAGATCGTTTCCTTATGCTTTTACGTTTTTGTCCCGGAAGTCCAAAGCATTGTTTACGAAGGAAAAGTCTAGCATTTCCAACAGCCGCTCTTGATCCTCCATGTGATGTGAGTTGTTCCAAGTGTGCAGCATAACCATCCTCCAAAACCTACAATACAAATGGTCAATAACAAATATATATTCATAGTGATTCATAACTTGAAAATATTAATTTCTATTTAACATGTTGATCATTGCCATATGTCAATTCAATGCTACAAGATGATTACAACAGTTATATAAGGCATCAATATGCAAAATGACACAACCTGCCATTTATTACAGACACTGATTACTGAACAACAACCACTGACAACAAAAAAGTTGGAGACTATAACAATAGGTCATGACATCCGTCGGTGACATGATAAAACAATGAACAGAAAACCATGTCTCATACTTGTGCCTGTGTATACTGTTTCTTTGATGCTTTCCCTACAATGTATATTCCACTAGGGTTCATTCCGACAGCTTGGTACACTGAGATATCTTTACTTGAACCATACGCAGCATGAATTGTAATCTTTGCCTGAAATGTGCATGTGCAAAACTATTAATTGCTACATTGAATAATAACAACCCAACAAAAAATCTCTAATATGGGACTCAGCGAGAAATGTGTATATATGTGTACAAATACAGTAAAACCTGTATATAATGAACACCTATGGAGCCACCAAGAGGTTTCACTGTATGTAGGTGCACTACAGAGAGGGAGTTTATATAAGAGTCAATGTAAAATGTGTGTTGAAGTGATGTTCACTAAACACATGTGTTCATTAGAGAGAAGTGTTCATTAAGACAAGTTTTACTGTATGTAAAATAAGTACCTTATCTAAATAGCAAATTTTGGGGATAAAAAAGGGACCCATTGGGTATGTTATCTTTGGATTGTATCATTTCTTTTAAAATATGTGAATCCTTCTACTTGTGTATGCCCCTTTTTAAAGTACACAAATCAACATTATTTAATGCTAATATAGCAGTTCACAATACCTCCTTTATGAGAGACTTCATGTAGTCAGCCTTCTGCCTTAGAGGATCCACTGATAGACCATCCATGAAGCTGACCATACCATGCGGGAAGTTGTGCTGTGCAAGCCACGCTACAACACGCTTGTGTTGCATGTCTGGCCTAGCTGTTATATAGATGATGAGAAACCCTAGTTCCTGCCAATGTCTGCAAGGAAAGAACATTAATGGTGTCTTGAAATTACTGTAGATGAACAAATCCAGGCTTTGGATATGGCAAAGAATTATAAGCAACTTCAAAATGTAGTATATTTTCACTTGATATTTTCTCATATAGTTTCTGAATCCCATATCCTATTATATACACATCTTACAAATACCCATCGTCGCTTTCCACTCGGTCCCCGAGGCATAAAAGGCCAATCTGTTTGTCCCAATTTGTTTGTTTGGCGATTCATGGCCTTGAACCTTGTGAATCAAGATGGGAAATACATTTCTTCCTTTATCCTTTGAATATTGAATATGATTAATACATACCTGACAATATCCACTGCCCCAGCTCTCACTTTGGGATCTTTGCCCATAATGGAGACACTTGCAGTGAAAGAGCCATCTATACTGAATACTACACTTTCAGTTAAAGGTGGCAGCACTGACATGTAGAAGTCAACTGAAGTGTGGTCTCCCCTTGAAAAATAATAAGAGACATCTATCCAGATAACTTGACATGAAAAATGAATATACAATTATGAAAGATTACATCTCAGTAAATACATGTACACAAGAAAACATACATTTCGTTATATCAGTTTCAATCAAATTAAGACACAATAGTAGAAATATGACTTCCCTGGATTTAGCGAATAATTTACTGAACCAGGGTTTTCCATATCATGGGCTTTCAAGGAATGAAATTAGACCTTATATCATATTTCTATGCTTATTCATTTTCAAGCACCTACCTAACGACAATCTTGACAGGGTACATCCCCTGGGGTAACTGTTTGTCTACAGGGACGGTAAATGTAACTCTGCCATTACTATCTGTCACCTCTGTGCCGAAATATACCCAGTCGCCATCTGGTGGCCGTGTCACTATGTGGATGTCGACTTTCTCTCCAGTTAATGACACCATGTCTAAGGGTCCATACATGAACCTTGCTACTAATACCTGTGGAAAAGATCGACATTCTAATAATCTGACTTTCTTCCCAGTTTATGATATCATATCCAAGGGTCCGTACTTGAACCTTGCTACTAATATCTACGAAAAAGGTAATATTAAATCTAATCTTTAACAAATACATTAAACTCTGCCATAAACTCAATGAAGCAAAGATTTTATTGTTCATGTCATGGATATATTTTCTTCATTTCAAATGTGTTTCAATATTTGCAGTAGATGAAGAAAGATCCTACTCCAGAGAAAATATAAGTTTCAGTAAATTCCATTTAGCCAATTTTCGGAGTTTAGAATTTTAGAGGTGTTTAAATGCAATAGCCTCTAAACTCAAGACTTACTCAAGACTCCAGTCTTACTCCGTATTATTACAAACACATTAACAGATATTTCTTATGACCATACACTACAGAATGAAAGCATTGTCATGAAATCACATATGTACAATACATAAATCAAAGTACACTGTACAAAAAGTGTACCTGTGGCTTATCCTCTAGTACAATTACATCATTTGCTCTGTGATTCGGGGCAACATTCCTGAGTTTAATTGTGGTCCTTCTTCGCAGCCATTTTTCTCGTGGCTGGGTGGGGGTAAACAAAGATACTTCCTGGCTAGGCTCCTCCCCCTGGGAGTCAATAGCATCCTGACGGACAACCTGTCGCAACATAAATGCTATGACGTCAGTTGATTCCCAATAACTTGCGTGGAACAGATGTGGCAATGATGCAACGGGAAAGTTGTGTAACGCATCGGGACAATAGAGGGCGTAGTCAAGACGCTTGTTACCCCACCAACGATCTGTGACTGAAGCAAAATATAGAAATGTACTAGAAAATGCAAAATAATATATTGGTATTTTACAAGTAATATAAACATTTGATGTTTAGGTATGTGCTGTACATTTAACTAAACACAATTTTGTTAAATCAAATCAAATATTCAAGACATCACTTTTTAACAACAGATAATATTCTAATATAGGAATTTACCACCTGAAATTATTCATTTCATGGTATGCCATAAAAAAGGACTGGAAATATAAATTATTAATAAATATTAATTGATATAATTGAGTGATTATTTATCAAATTCTCCACAATCAAGCAAATACTCTATTAAAAAAGTAATAAGCTACATCCACACAACATTAATAATGTAGCACCTTCTTAGACTAACTGCTTAACAAATTATAATAAATAAAAATCTCTGTTACACTACTCCCCTTTCATGCAAGTGTCGTCCACGGACTTAGTATACATCATACTTTTCAACGTTAATCAATACTACATGTATATATAACTATATATCTAAATATATTCATGACTGCTGTAGAAAACTGCAAAAATAATGAAGATGCAGAAACTACAACAATAAAACACACAACATAGTTACAACAAAATCATGCTTATCACAGGAGTTCCATTAAAAAATCTGACAATAGGCAAATAAAAATATTGTTAGAAACTTTAATCTTAGCATGGAAAGAGATGGAAAAATTGCCTGTTGCCTGATGCTAATGGAATCCCTGTTCTTACTACAGTTCCCTGTGTTTAAAGTCTAGTGTACACCCAAGAAAGTATGACCCCTTCGAAACGAGCAATTGTAGATGTTAAGGATTTTCTCAATTTGAGTCATTTCTTGGGCGTGTATTAAACACTGTTCCACAACTTGTTACTTTGACGGGACGTCAATGTAACAAAATGGATGAACTTCCTGGTTACAAGTTTTTTGTTTTCTCGATTTAAACCTACTTATAAGTCAAGTTGCAGATTATAATTTGGCACAAAGCTAGAAAATATGTTTTAGATTTAATAAGTTTCTTCGATTTGGAATTTGTTTTGTAAATGATGTTGCAATTCATATATTTAGCCCCTCGCTTTTGTTACATTGATGAAAGTCCGTTATATTACCAATGTATGTTACTTTGACGACTTACGTCAATGTTACAAAAGCGATGGTCTAAATGCATGAATTACAGCTTTATTTAAAAATCAAATTCCAAACAAAGAGCATTTCTAAAAGCTAGACTTGTATTGTCAAACTTTATGCCAAATGATAATTCGCAACATGACTCATACGTAAGTTTAAATCAAGAAAACAAAAAACTTGTATCCAAGAAGTTCATCCATTTTGTTACATTCACGTTCCATCAAAGTAACTAAGGTAGATACCAATGCTTTTTGACACTCAACTTTTTGGCAATTAAAAGTCCCTGCCTGCATTTAGTAGTCATATATTGTCATGTGCATAATTTTGAAACCATATCCTAATTATTTCACAAACCCTTTGTTGATTCTGCAATAGTTTCCAATTTGTAAACAGCATTTAGCCTTTTTAATTCTCCATTTCGCTGTTCGCTCTTTGAATCAGAACGTTCGCATATATGGTGCATATATGTACTCAAAAAGGACAAAATTTGATTGGTCAATATTTTTCAACGATGCATTTCGTGTAGCTATTTGTGAGACCCGAAAGTTCTAAATCAAATTAATTACGCAATTTTGTTTTTACACCCGCAAGCTAAATAAAAAAATGACACCATCGGAATTCTTCTTCTTTGTCATTGAATTAATAGTCAGTATACCAGATTTAATCAATAAAAGATTATACAATTAACAACAAAATTCGGAAACGAGTATGTAAGATTTGCTTTCGAACCACTAAACTTGACCTAGATAATAGCGACGTGTCTTCTTTGGTCAAATGCTCAGTTGTTTGTGGGTTTTCAACGTAACTCTATAATGTAATATGAAGATGAGTACTTTTATTCAGTTGTTGCATCGATGTTACAGTTTGTAGTGCGGTAATATTGGCATGAACGTGTTGAAAGTCGAATGGAATTGCTTTTTCCAATATGGCGACTAGTCACGTGACTTCTTCTCTTCCGGAATATACTCCCATTTTCAATCATTGTTTTCACCCCGTTAGGAGCCAATAAAATGAAAAAAAATATATGTTATATAAAGATTATTAAAAGACTAATTGTTTCTGATAGTTTGTTTTCTCCGATCGCATGGAGATTCGATCGAAAATATCGCTTGAAAAATGGGTATGAAAATCCCCATGTTAAACCAACGGGGAAAAACAAGGTAGAAAAATTTTGTTCCCCCGCGAACTGCATCATGGGAAATATTTTGACCTTATAAGGAAAAACTTTCGCGCCATCTTTATTAGAGATTCAATACTACCGAATCCGCGATTTTAAGAATTGGGAACTTTTTTGAAATTTCCAAAATGGCTGCCATGTGATTCCAGAATTAACATGAGTGTGACATGACATCACAGTTGCTCGTTCCTAGGTAACAACAAGATCAAAATTGCTCGTTTCTAGGTAGCAACAAGGTTTTTGATTAAAATGGCACAGAATTGCCCTGATTAACACCCTTAAAATCCGATTTTCAAAGAATATATTTGGAGAAACAATAAAAAGTAAGTGGAATAAATTAGAAGATGGTTTCAAGTTACCACAGAAGTCAATTTGAAACTCGAGAATGCTTTCTTTGACTCATAATCACAAAAAAGTCGAGTTGTGGAACAGTGATTAAACTGATTTCCATATAATTAGCTCTTGCATTAAAAAAATAAAACATTTGGTCAATTTTCATATTTTACTTTTTTATTTTTGTAACACTTAGTACACACACTGTATGTTCCATAATCCCTTTGATCCAATTGCTCAATTATTCAAATACAAGTAACAATTTACCCTCAACCCACAACTGAACTGTTGGTGTGTCGAGCGTAAAGTTTGACTTCTTAGGAAAATGTCAGTTTGCCCTTTCATGTGAATTTAGGATTCTAGATCAACTTATGTTTCGCAAGGGAGCAATAAGATTATGAGAACAGTGTCTGTAGTCAACAGATAACTACCCACAGTTCAAATATCATTCTGGTCATCATGCTTGTTTTACTCAATTCAATTCTATTTGTCTATTTGAATAAAGTCGTTAAAGTACTCCATTCGCTCTCTAAAATTTGAATAAAGTCTCTAATTTACTTATATTTCAAAACAATTCAAAATATCCTCTACATGCCTGTCGACAATCGCCCTTGCTAAATCCACTATTTCTTGCTCTTTTTTACATTCCAAAAGATGACCACCATGACATTTTACCCATAATGCATTGTAACACAGTTGCAGTGCAGACGACACTCTAGCTAGCCAGCTTACTTGCAGTGATGTGTGCTATGTTCAACTCGCCTGTACCAGAGACTATACTGGCCATGCTTATAGTGCTGGGACGTCTGTGGTCGTAGCTATGGGGGTAGAGATTCTCCGAGAACAACTCACACTGACTTTGTACAGTTTCAACTATAGGGAGCATTAAATCACACATATATTGGGACTTCACTTAGTCTTCGAGGTGAGGGTATGTAAAGGTAAAAAATGGTGATTTATATAACAGGGCTCTAAAAACAAGGTACAAGGTATACGATAAACATTTCAGGGATGTCCAACTGTAATGAAAAAAGCAGAAGTGCTTGTTACACATCCATATATGGTATTCTCAAAATTGTATGATGACATTACAGTGTCACTTTAAGAGGGTTTTCCAGTGGTGCATTTTGACATATATAGAGTCACACAATCCAAATATTCCTTGCAAATCTGGTGCTTTTCTGCACTACGATCACTGCTTAAGCTATCATGAAGATACAAATATAATATAAAATACAAACAAGCATACATTTGAATAACATGTACATTCTAAACACATCCTTAAAAAGTGGACGAAAGCAGAGACACATTAACCATTTGCATTATAATCTCTAGAATATTGATCCTAAACTTCTAATCCACTGTTACCATGGTAACCACAATAGCATATACAGTTCATCAGTGTGGAGGCCATTTCTCAAGAATATTGTTCAATGATAATGTTTCCTGATTTACAATTGTCCTTCACATGGATTGGGTGCCTGAACATGTTTTCTGTCTTCTGCAGAAATTGCATTTCGGGTAGGTTGCTATGGTAATATTAATATAATAAAAAATAAAATATAAAAAAGTCCCACCGATGGTGTGATAAAAAGTCTGCAATGATTCATTTAAAATCATAAAATATAGATTACAAGATTTTTGAGAAATGGCCTTCAACAAGAAACTTTAACTTGAAAGGTGCAGATTAACCACTCTAACATCAAAAGTGTTACACATGTGAATATAAAACAACTCCAAAGTGCACCTTAACACATTACAATAAAATCACATATATTGTTGCTATGGATACTCTTGGTATTGGTTACTAACAGGGTTGTGTGAAAGGTGTGCTTCAATAGTCCTTATAAATATGTCAAGACTCTCATCATTATGTCATGAAAATAAGCCAATAGGCAAAGACAATCCTCTGAACGCAGAGCTTCGGCCATCATGTGTTTTTTCCTTCAATAAACGAGGTACAAGACCTGGATGCCTGTATTTGGAGGATGGGATAGACAAACATTTAGAAAAATCTTCTGGGCCAGAATATCGGATGAGATATAAATTAAGCTTGAAATGCAAATATACCACCTTCTACATTTCTGAGTCCTAATGTCAAAGGTATGGCTTGAATAAAAGGGTAAGGTGTCCTTTAAATTAAATGGACTGTTCTTACGAACCAACATTATTCAGATTTAGCGTTATTTCATTGTAACTTACCAACATGTGTAGACTGGCCATCTCCCAGTGGAAATCTCTGATAACGGCACACTTTGATTGGTGCTGTCTTTGCAAACTTTGAGACAAGTAGCGGCTCCAGACGGGCAACTGAGGGGTCAGTAGCGTGGAATAAGTTGTATAGTTGATGACAGCTTGGACGTAAGGGAGGCACTAGAGAGTGAATAGAATATTAATCATAAACATTGTTGCAATCACTGATAGACAAGGCATTAACATGCAAAATATCGCCACCAGCCATTTGTTACAGATGCTGAAGCCGATCGGCGCCTGCTGAACACTGTCCACAAAAAAGAGACCACTTGCGTATGTGATGTAAAACGGCTTACTTACAGTAATTGCACCAAGATACTCTGATTGATATGCTCTTACCCCAATACGCCCTCAGAATATTTATGAATTCATCACTACATCCCCCTTTAATAACTATGTACTTTATAAAGAGAAGCAACACAAAGATAGCCTACTACACATGTACATGTACTTGTACATACCAGATTTATCCTCTCCAAGGTGCATTTTCCTAAAGGCGAGCACCATGGCCAGGGGGGAACCAAACATGAAATAATCCGAGACGTCAAACTCCAGCCTCGCCCCAAAGTCCGGTTGACTACTTGAACTTGTCCGTCTAGAGCATGGGAGGGAAAGATGTCGGACTGTCACTGGAGGGCGCTTTAGTAAATCATTCTCCATATCACGCGGTTCACTATCACTGCAACGTTTCTGCTTTTCCTCGAGGGATTCAGTCGGAGATTGCGATAATAAATCCGGATTGCTAAAACTCAGTTGTTTAATAGTTTCTAGATTTGACTTTTTATGAAAAATAGAAGTGTCATTTTCAATGTCCTGTGGCAGATTTTCCCTGCTACTTGCACGGGAACTGTTGCTATAGTAACAGCGACAAAGTGCATCATAGCCAATCACTGAACCAGTGCTGTCACCTATTAAGCACACCTGGAATTAATAAGAAACTAAATTCTGTTGGTGAATTCCTTTAAAAATCCTACAAATTATAGCCTCCCACTCACTAATGATGACATTGTGGTTAAATATTTCAAATGGTCTCATCAAACAACAAACAATGAAAGAAATCATAAAGAAACACATTTTACCTGCCCATTAAAGCCTAGCCCCTCCTCTGACTTCAGAAAGTCGCTGTATACATAGTTAGCCCTGGAGATCACCGTGGTAACAATGTCATGATACTCAGGGCTGTTTGTGGCAAACAGGGCCAGAGCTCCTATGGGAATGAAGTCGCTACGTTTGGCAAAGGAGTTATCCATGGCATCGGGTGATTGAGCATCAAATCCATATGGACTTAAACTGGAATAAAAATCAATTACTGAGTGGGCTAAAAAATGTTACTCATTATGATTGTAATTATATATATAAGGGTACCATTTTCTGGTCCACCCTGTATTATGTTTTTTGCCTTAATGTTTTATGATATAGAAATTTCTGTACTTTATAATCTAGCTTTAACATTGTCATGCTGTATAATCTGGCAGTTTTTATAAGGTATTGTATACAATATGAACAGTACAGTTAAGCTCAACATACACCAATGGGGCATGGTGGGACCTCCATAGACTTAACATTGCATGGGACCTCATGGGACTTCATGGGACTTCATAAATTTTTGCCCTATGGACTCTGTGGGACTTTCCACAATTGATTAAGATGGGGCAAGGACTCAGAATACCCCATTGAGTATGAACATGTTCATTCCTTCCATGGAGAATTGTAGAACTTTTGATCATGTGATGTGTCAGTTGACTTGGGATCAGTATGGCCATGGCAATACCCACTTAACTAAATTACATCTTTTCCATAGGAATAGATGGGGCATGGTGGGGCTCAATGGGGCAAGTGAGATTTTGCCCATATGGCATATATTGGGCTTTTATGTACTCCCTCTATTGTATTGTATTTGGTTTACCACCAATGATGGTGAGCAATTACAATAACCTCTTGGGTATATCCAATATAAATACGGTCATAATTAACGTGTGTAATCATGGAATGGAGACCCAGGAACCACTCCTAGGAGGAGTTCTGTGTTCTTTTATGTGCACGGGTACATAGACACACAAGTACACACCATGGCCTTTTTAGGAGTTGTGGACCACTCAGTCAAACACCCTGAAGTACTTTACGCAAACAAGCAAATTAAGTATTGCCTGAACCGGAAATCGAATCCAGGACGTAGTGCGTAAGAGGTACAAGCGCTACTGCTGAGCTAAACAACTTGTAAAAAATTATATTACTTTTACAGTATTTTTTTTTATAAATACAAGAGTACCAATACCAATAAAACTAGACCCTATTTGTACTGAGAAATAAAAGTCGGTGAAATTGCTCACCTAGAGAGGACCCGTAAGGTCTCCGAACATATAGGAGGACAGGACACAAGACGTACAGCTATGCGATTGTGTATAGATGGGTAGTAGGCACGTATGACATGGTCAAGGGTTGACTTTAGAATACTTATGTCATTATGTTTATGGCTCTGGTGCTCGTGGCTGCTTGTCTCTAACACACTGCCTGAAACATTATAGAAGAATGGATTATTAAACTACACCCACAATCCACACTCTAAATCACAGTACGGTACATTAAAAGTATGGTAATGTACGGTACCTATCGACCTACCTCCATGGAGCACAAGGAACAAGACGGTGGTTTTACAATTGGACGGTTGCATATTGACTGGTGACCCCTCCCCTCCCTGGTCACTACCAGATAGTTTGTCTTCTTGTTTCTCATTGGTTGAGCTGAATACCTCATCAGCCTCTACGGCACTTGTGTCTGAAATATGATGACGAATTCATGGTCTACAGTATTTTGACAGAATAAGGACATATAAGAAAGGTAAGAGGGATGTAAAATGTATTCTTTCGTTGAATACTATGTCTACACTGATTTAAAATGAAATGTATTCTTAAATTGTTGACTTCTTGTTTACGAAATTTAATATGTGAAGCATGGGCCTTCAAGGGGGCCAAAGTGTTCAAGTTTTCATACATGTATGACTATGATTGACTCGTTTTCAAAAATTTTAAAGAAAATTAACTTGAAAATGAGACATTTGTATTGTGCATCAACTGTATGATGTTTCAATGAACTTTACAATACTGTGTAACAGGTAGAGTAGGTGCTGACCTCTATCATCAGGTTGTGGAATTATATCCATTGATGAAGATCTATACATTGAGGGATTACTATGGTCATCTGGCTCTTCCTCTAACACCTCTGGAAAAACATATAAGATCCATCAACACCTTGAGGCCCAACACAAACTAACAAATTGAATGACATAGATTTTGAAATACATACATGTATACGATAAAAAAGATAGTGTAATGGGTCTAATGTCAAGGAGAGGATTTTAAATCAATGTATCCTCTCCTTGACATTAGATCCATTACACTATCTTTTTTAAAGTAAATTCTACATATTGATCTTATTTCAAAAATGTTGATGATTCAGATTTATTTCAAAATAAAAAATCTCAAGCTTAGATATTACAAGATATGTGATACATATTAAAATGATATTCCAACATATTGAAATGTATTTCAACTCTAGAAATAGAGGTTCTTGTATGAGTTCATGCAATATTTTAGAATAAAAAACACCTGTTTACAGACTATCTCAGTTATTCGATTAATGGCTGAATCTGTGTTCATCATATTAAAAAAAGTAACCAATGATGTTTCAGTGTCTCAAATGCGTTGATGACTGACATTGTATTATTTTATAGCTGTACTTACCAAATGCATCAAAGAACTCCTCTTCCCCAGAGGAATCGTCTTGTACCAACTGTTCCATACTTTCAACCCTCCAGTCCCTGGCACTCTTTCTGCTTGCTATAACAAAAGTATACAGAACTTAACCAAGGTGTCATTAATAGGAACTTTATGAAGATAGGAATTCATAATGTACCAACTGTTCCATACTTTCAACCCTTCATTCCCTGGCACTCTTTCTGCTTGCTATAACAAAAGTATACAGAACTTAACCAAGGGGGTCATTAATAGGAGTTTCATGAAGATAGGAATTCATAATGTACCAACTGTTCCATACTTTCAACCCTCCAGTCCCTGGCACTCTTTCTGCTTGCTATAACAAAAGTATACAGAACTTAACCAAGGGGGTCATTAATAGGAGTTTCATGAAGATAGGAATTCATAATGTACCAACTGTTCCATACTTTCAACCCTCCAGTCCCTGGCACTCTTTCTGCTTGCTATAATAAAAGTATAGAGATCTTAACCAAGAGGGTCATTAAAAGGAGCTTCATGAAGATAGGAATTCACAATGTTTTAACTGTTCCATACTTTCAACCCGCCAGTCCCTGGCACTCTTTCTGCTTGCTATAACAAAAGTATACAGAACTTAACCAAGGGGTCATTAATAGGAGCTTCATGAAGATAGGAATTCACAATGTACCAACTGTTCCATACTTTCAACCCGCCAGTCCCTGGCACTCTTTCTGCTTGCTATAACAAAAGAATACAGAACTTAACCAAGGTGTCATTAACAAGAGTTTCATGAAGATAGGAATTCATAATGTACCAACTGTTCCATACTTTCAACCCTCCAGTCTCTGGCACTCTTTCTGCTTGCTATAACAGAATTATACAGAACTTAACCAATGGGGTCATTAATGGGAGTTTCATGAAGATAGGAATTCATAATGTACCAACTGTTCCATACTTTCAACCCTCCAGTCCCTGGCACTCTTTCTGCTTGCTATAATAAAAGTATACAGAACTTAACCAAGGGGTCATTAATAGGAACTTTATGAAGATAGGAATTCATAATGTACCAACTGTTCCATACTTTCAACCCTCCAGTCCCTGGCACTCTTTCTGCTTGCTATAACAAAAGTGTACAGAACTTAACCAATGGGGTCATTAATGGGAGTTTCATGAAGATAGGAATTCATAATGTACCAACTGTTCCATACTTTCAGCCCTCCAGTCCCTGGCACTCTTTCTGCTTGCTATAACAAAAGTATACAGAACTTAACCAAGGGGGTCATTAATAGGAACTTTATGAAGATAGGTATACATAATGTACCAACTGTTCCATACTTTCAACCCTCCAGTCCCTGGCACTCTTTCTGCTTGCTATAACAAAAGTATACAGAACTTAACCAAGGGGGTCATTAATAGGAGTTTCATGAAGATAGGAATTCATAATGTACCAACTGTTCCATACTTTCAACCCTCCAGTCTCTGGCACTCTTTCTGCTTGCTATAACAAAAGTATACAGAACTTAACCAAGGGGGTAATTAATAGGAGTTTCATGAAGATAGGAATTCATAATGTACCAACTGTTCCATACTTTCAACCCTCCAGTCCCTGGCACTCTTTCTGCTTGCTATAACAAAAGTATACAGAACTTAACCAAGGGGGTCATTAATAGGAGTTTCATGAAGATAGGAATTCATAATGTACCAACTGTTCCATACTTTCAACCCTCCAGTCCCTGGCACTCTTTCTGCTTGCTATAACAAAAGTATACAGAACTTAACCAATGGGGTCATTAATAGGAGCTTCATGAAGATAGGAATTCATAATGTACCAACTGTTCCATACTTTCAACCCTCCAGTCTCTGGTGCTCTTTCTGCTTGCTATAACAAAAGTATACAGAACTTAACCAATGGGGTCATTAATGGGAGCTTTATGTAGATTAGAATTCATAAATAAAATGTTGTTACCATGGATATAAGTGCATCAAAGTCAGAAAACAATGAACTGAGCAATTAATTTCAAAGAAGTTTTTATTTATGAACTCCATGGGTTACATAAATGTCTGCCCAGAGGCCCCAAGCCAATTATTCTTAAGTCATAAAGGAACAAGAAATTAAAAAATATTTCATTTTTTGAAAACAAGAAACGCTTCAGCCATCATATCATTTCATCAAGACATAATAGCATAATAACTTGTGTGTTGTGATTTTGTGCTTCCATAGTGTGCTACCATTGTGTGCAACCATTGTGTGCTAACAATGGCTTTTTAGCAGACACTTGGTAATCGATGTTCAAAAGTGGTTCTTCAATGAAAGTTTTATTTTACAGATGTATAATGGTTTAGTAACTTAGTTATAGGCAGTAAAATAATATTGGTATCTTCCCCTGAGAGCAATTAATATTATTAATATGATAACATTATATGCATACAGGTTCAATGTCTGGTTTTTATGGATTTAATCATCAAATGTGCCTTTTCGTATTTACTTTGAACTTTCATTTTGCTAAAACTAACAAAATACAAGTTTCATAATGACATAATGATTCTATTGATATTTATATTCGATTGCACCTCTCAGAAATGAATAAAAAATTTCCGATCACTGACTGTTGATTTAAGGTACCTTAACTCCTAACCATTTTGGAACCTGAGTATTAACAGATGCATTTACTTAAACTTTTGAAGGTATACTATAGAGAGGGACACTTACTTGCTGATTTTGATTTACTGCTGCCCCATGCCGCTCGTCTCCCTGACCCAACACGCGACACACCACCGATGTTTCCATCAGCCTCATTTTGATCCTCGCTTGCTGCGTGATGTAAAATTTGTGGACTTTTCTGATCAACTGTATCTTCCTTAACAGGCAATATTTTCTTTAATCCCCCAGTGGTCTGTTCATTAAGTTCATTATTTATTTCATCTGGATTGTTTGTTTTATATTTTTCCTTTAAGGCCTCTTGTGTTTCTGCCTCAAGACGCCTAATGTCTTGCAAGGAGAGCCCGTAGTACTCGTCTTGCCAACACCAGGCCTGTCTGTGGGCTCGTAGCATCGTCTTACGTAAACCTGCAAATATCACGATTCATGAAACAGGTTGTCCAAGCAAATAATGTTATTATAATGTTGTAAATGGCAATGGTATTTCAATACAAAGAGGTGGTATCATGAGATATTTCTAATTTGACCTACTTTAGTAATTTAAACCTATTTTTTAAAAATGAGTATAAGAAATAACGAATGGGAGCCTATTGAATGAGGCTTCATTTTGTTGTCTAGCTGTTCCTTTAATTGTTATAGAACCTACCTATGTAAATGATCCATCTATGTCATGTATATGAAGGACCTACCTACATATATATCATGTATGAACCTTTCTATTCTACTCTGCATTCCCCAGTATTTAAACTCAACTTTGCAGAGCTTATAGGCTGTCATGATTTTCTTGCCACTGTTAGGACCTATTGTCATATATATAAAGGACCTCCTTATGTTATATATCTAAAGTATTTACCTATGATGAATGAATGTAAAGGACCTACCCATGTCATGTATATAAAAGACCTACCTATGTCATGTATGTAATGTACCTACCTATGTCATGTATGAACCTTTCTATTCTACTCTGCATTCCCCAGTATTTAAACTCAACTTTACAGAGCTTATAGGCTGTCATAATTTTCTTGCCACTGTTGGGATCTTTGTTTGCTATTGAGTATTCCTCTCTCCAATTATCCAACAGGGGCCCACGGTTTGTCTTGTCAGACACAAATGTCTTTGGATCTTCTTCCTTGTTAAAGTCACCACTGGAGATGGGGTCCTTCACTATATCTATGAAATCTGGAAATATAGTTGAATGTGTAAAGAAATGAAAATATTCATATCTTAAAAAATACATGTATCTGTGTTACAACCTTTGATCGTACAACATTACTGTAGTCAACAAAGTGCATAAATTAATATAGTTTTAAGTTTGAACAGTAAAAATATCTTTCCTAAATAAAAATACTCAATTTTAAGATCACTTAGCCAAGTTTTCCTGTACAGGGTATGATAAACATTGGAATATTTGAAATACAATAAAAGCAAGTAACAAAGAAAATAGTCCCTTCCCATGATTCTATTTTTCCTGACCAGTTATAGATAAATAAGGGTCTGATTTAAATTAAATAAAAAATGCACTGCATCAAAGAAATTAAATACACTCACCAAGTATTCTGTTACGCTTCTCTGTGGCAGTGAGATTGAACATATTTTCCTGGTCTCCGCCATCATTGGTATACCTTGTTTCCACCTCTAAGAGGAATTTCTCAATGAAGGGACATTTATAGCGAGTCTTGGTATAGGGGTATGCGTTCCAAGCCTCTTCCTGAACTTGAAGAGCAGACTTGGGCAATATGGACTTCAACCATCCTGGAAGGAAAATACACATGATATACCTCTAAGAGGAATTCCTCACTGAAGGGACATTTATAGCGAGTCTTGGTATAGGGGTATGCGTTCCAAGCCTCTTCCTGAACTTGAAGGGCAGACTTGGGCAATATGGACTTCAACCATCCTGGAAGGAAAATACACATGTATATGGGGGAATTTCTCAATGTAGGGACATTTATAGCGAGTCTTGGTATAAATCAGTTTATTTTCCCAATTATGTACAATATCATACTTTACACAATTACATGTACACTTCTTATAATATTTCACAAATCATTGTAAATACCATTATGTGGTACCTAATACTCCCTCTTGGGGGTCATAGCCACTACAACCTGTAAATATGTTACATTGATTTTAATAAAAAAAAAAAAAAAAAAGGGTATGCGTTCCAAGCCTCTTCCTGGACTTGAAGGGCAGACTTGGGCAATATGGACTTCAACCATCCTGGAAGGAAAATACACAGGTATATGGGGGAATTTCTCAATGTAGGGACATTTATATCGAGTCTTGGTATAAGGGTATGCGTTCCAAGCCTCTTCCTGGACTTGAAGGGCAGACTTGGGCAATAAGGACTTCAGCCATCCTGGAAAAATACAGTAAAACCTGTATATTCAAACATCTTTCCAGTATAAGCACCTATTGATATGAATCGATATGATATTGGTCCCATTTTTTATTCTGCCATAGACTATATTCTCTATTTAAAAAAAGCTCAAAACGTAAACACCTGCCAATCTGAAAACATTTTGCTGATCCAAGCAGTGTTCAGGTTAGACAGGTTTTACTGTATACATTTACATATGAATTCATATCATATTAGAACTGAAAAAGACATCTCGATTGTAATCTTCATCAATGATGAGGGCAAAAATATTGTAACATTTATAAAGACAATTTTTCTAATCTCATTTTCTATCCCTTCAGCTACATTAAGTGGCATTCATAGGGTATTTGTATAGGGGTAGACATAAAATATGTATAGGCATAAAACTGATATTACAGAAACACTATACCGTTGTTAATCACAATAAAATGTTATTAATTTTATCATCTATTTGGCTCTGAAAATAACAATTGTCAATATCTAATATGCCTATCCAAGCAGGAAATAAACATAAAATAATTATACACTGTTAGACGATCTAGAAGGTTCGGTAAACTGGGATCATTTCAAGTGGAAAATATAATAATCACTGGGTATGGGGCGTAGCTGGGCTACAAATTCAAATAGAGGATAGTGTATATCAATGCGATATACCTTTTTGCAGTTAAAGATGAAAAAATGTCAAAATAAATTTGGTTCAATTTTGGCACTGCCTCATAGTTTAGCCCCACATATGATAAATCTGCCAATTAAGAGACTCAAAAGGCAGTTATTATGTGTATGGACTGTCCAGATAAAATGTTTGTAGTAAAGCTTTAAGACTATTAAAAATGAAAATAGAAACCTTTATTAAAGGATTGCCTCGTTGGACTCAGAGACTGCATCCGATTATAGGGGATCTAACATTTTCATCGTCAATTAGAATTTTCTTTTCAGAATGAGATCTACTTGGAATATTTTGCCCTAGTTTTCCCTTCAATTAAGACTTTGGAGGAACTCTTTGATGAGTTAAGCTTAATATACCAAATAAGGCTTTGTATTCCATATAAGGCTTTGTATCCCATATAAGGAGAGCTTCATCAATACGATTTCAAAGAAAAGTATTTCTTTCATCAACCCTTTCAAATCAGAATCCTTTGAAAACAGCAAACAATTGATTGTCTCTGCAATGGAAAATACTTCTGAGTGTTTCTCAGATGATGTTGTCATCAATATTGAGTTGCCAGTTGTTCGTTAACAAGTCAGAAGTAAGCTAACAAGAAGCAAAGTGATCGCTTTACCCAGCATGCCCAGAACCTAATCAGTTGTTGGCATTAGTCTGCTCTTACATCTATAAAAATTTCACAATCGTTTTTTGAAAATTTAAAAGGTAGTGTCAGTATCACCACGTAATTTACCCAGCATGCCCAGAACCTATTGTCATCAGTTGTTGGCATTAGTCTGCTCTTGCATCTATAAAATTTCCAAGTTGAACGGACTAGTTTTCCTGGAAACAAGGTTTGCAGTACCCGCCAACACAGATACATACAGAGACACAGGCCCATATTAGCAAAAGACGGCAACAATAGAACACACAATAGAAAAAGAGCAATAAAAAGGCTAGCATTGCTACTGGAATTGGATATTCTTCTATCAAGTCTGTACAGGTCTCTAATGAAATTTCCCTTAAGTAAGCATTATTATGTCAATGGAGAAGATGATTAAGGCCTTTGTTCTGATTTATTATCGTCTAATTATCATTCTGCAAATGCATATAGTTTTATTTATTACATTCTCAATGGAGTGGCATGAGGTGCAACATGATACTGACTGACACTGTTCTAAATGTCTAATTATTATACAAATTATAATGGCCTTTAATAAAGCTGTTTAGGATTTCTAAGGCATCTTTAGCTTTCATGTGTGGGATTAAATATCAAACCTAAAAATGAATTTGTATTAACGTCTCAAAGATGTCTTAGTCTGTATTTATATCAAGGAGAGTATAATTGTTGAAGTCTACTTAATAATGATATAAAGTTCTAATGATATGAAGTTCTAAATAATACACCCAGGAAGTTTCAATTAAGGAATAAAGACCGAGATTTTATGATTTATGGCGTGATATATGACCGAAAATTGTATTCTGATCATTGTTAAAAGATCGAAATCGCGTAGCGATTGAGGTCTTTGGCAATGGCCAGAATAAAATTTGAGGTCATATATTTGACATAAATCGTAAAATCGAGGTCGTTGTTACAATTCTAATATGATAAACAGACAAGAAAAACAACTTTTTGCATTTATGAATTTTAGACCAGTAAATCAATTGTTCTAGCTATTGTGATGTCACGTATCATATTAGAATAAGCTTTTAAGATGAAAAATTGATGCATTCATATTGTCTTATTATATTATAAGAATAGTATAAGTCTTTAAATGTCATTTACCATATATGGACCCTCTCACGATGACAAAATATGTACAGATTGTCCTACTATAATGATGTGAGGCTTTAAATAGTAAGGCATTTATGCTTCATTGGAGCCTTTAAGATTAGAAATTGCAGTGTAAAGAACATCAAAGTCAAATTGGTAATTTTTCAAGTCTCCCATGTAAGCCAATTCCCTTTAATAAAAGATCGATAATTATTATCATCTAGCTTCAATAAAAGAACACTTACGAACAAAACTCCCATAATCCTCTTTGAATATCGCATCGTAATGCTATCACACGACGCAAAAACATGCAATAATTTCATTAGTTATACAAAAATTACATAAAGGCTGTGTGAGAATGGTAATTTCCGTTGGAAGGTACCGTGAATGGGGAATAAATGCAAATCCATGAGTGTAGAAAGAGTACTTAACCCCAAGAGACTGTAAATCTTCATATTCTTCATGGGACATCGCAAGATATTGCTTTATAGGAAGATATATATCTACAGAAAGGTTATTCTCGAAGTTACACTCCCCTCCATAAGTTTGGCAACTGGAACTTTCAATTGGATAGCAATGTCAATGTTCGGATCTTAATTTTATTCCTAATTACAAAAGTTCAAGAATTTTTGTCAAAGATGATCTTTCAAAATTACTATAATGACCTTCGATAGCAAGTCGCTACTACAGTCTCAGCTGTAGTGGCTAGCCCTTATGGCTCAGGGGTAGAGCGTCTGACTTGAGAGCGGAAGGTCCTAGGTCTATTCCCGTAGGGGGCATTGAATTTAGCACACTCTTTTTCGAGTCTAGTATCTGGCTCGGTACACTACAGCTCCCTGACGGACGTGCCCAAGGGTCGTTACATTACCATAAACGAGCTATGAGATGTTCAAACTTATGAAGGAGAGTGTAC
This sequence comes from Owenia fusiformis, assembly GCA_903813345.2. NCBI lineage: Eukaryota > Metazoa > Annelida > Polychaeta > Sabellida > Oweniidae > Owenia > Owenia fusiformis. The sequence continues at coordinate 1,106,948 of CAIIXF020000012.1, read as the reverse complement.
ATTCTGAGTATGGATCTTTGGCTAATTTGTTTTTTATGAAACTCCATACGCATTAAGACAAGATGAATAATAGTTTGGAGAACAAAGTTCATTCAATCTCTACATGCATTTGGTTTGTTTTGATCAATTTTATATAATTAGTTTTTAAAGGCTAGTTTCTTGATACCCTGAACAATCTGCTTTCCATATACAAAAAGCTATATCTGAGTATTACATTCAATGACTCTAACTATCAATTCATTTTCTGATTTCTAATTCTGATTGTGCCCAGGCCAAGGTTAAAGAGTCTATGTTCATAGGCAGTCCAAGTTCATTTTTGAAAGTGTCATGCTATGTCATGTCATATTGTATTGTATCATATCATATCATATCTTATCATATCACACATCATTCTCTCTGTTGTTTCATAGATGCTTGTAAGGACAGATATGGGGAAGGTGCTTACCACAATGCAACAAGAGGAGAATGGGAAGGGGGCAATGTGACTTATCCTCTTTGGCCTTTGGCATGGACTTATAACTCAGTTTAGGGGATTTGAGCTAATTCCCCAGAGCCAAAAATTCTTTCAAAATAATGGAGTTTTTACCATTTTCAGCACTTTCAAGTGATTTTTGGCTAAATTGGCTTTGATGCCTGTAATTTTCCAAAAAATGCCCCCCCCCCCTCCCCTTTGCAAAAGCTGGCTACAGGCCTGCAATTCAACTTACCTGGTAGATGACTGCCTATATGGTAGACTTTGAATGTGTACTGCCCACTTCCCCCTGGGCCATCCTCATAAGGTTCATTTGTAATAATCTCCACCCCACTTCCTTCTCCATGGCTCTCCTCACGACTCTTTCTCTGAAATTAAACATTTAAAACATGAAATTAAAAATATGGTTGAGCAAGATGGAAGGAAAACCAGTAATCTTTTCCTCTGAGATATACCATATTGTTAAGTCAAACAATGGTACGAGTACTCTCCCCAATATACAAGCAAGTAGATGCTGTACCCACAAGGGTTTTGGAAAGAGGCTATCTTCCACCTGAAAATTATTTTGTATCTCACTGAAGATGAGAAAAACATAAAAACAGGCACTAGTTTGATATATTTTGGTGAGAATTTTGAAATCGAGAGCTTTACATCCATGCGAAAAACTCCAGGGACGACACTGGAAAAATGGATTCTTAAAGATGTAAACATTTAAATCCTTTGAGGTTGCCATATGAAAAACTGGCACACATCGGAACTACATAAGGTGGTTATGTGTGTGGTCTGGCACACAATAGACTACAAAGGCAATGGAAACACATGCCTAATTCCTAACCTCTCATAAGACATGCAAGAGAACAATATGGTTTTACAAAACAAAACATGTAAATATCATTCCGATCCCTATTATTGTAATCTGATCCACATTTTGTAATCATTAATATGTTTCTATGTACGAGGACCGACACAGAAGGCTGTGAAGCAAATACTTCTACGCACATTCTTCATTTACAGTGTAGGGCCCTAGGGGTCATATTGTTTCACTGGCGAATTCGAATAAGGGGGGGGGGGCAAGCAAAAAAACATTTTAGCCCAAAAGATTTTTTCAGATTTCAAATTTCCAGATCCGCCCATGATTTTGCCTCCAAATTCTATCCCCACTGCATTAGCCCATTGTGAGATATCACAGCCTTCTCTCAGTTTCCTTCTTGTGCATTGCAGAGATGGTCTGAGTATCAGAATGGCATAAGCCAAGTGAACAAAGTTGGTACAAATTAGGTAGTATCAAAAATATTATGTTAAAAATCACATAATTTCAAGCCGATTCATATCTTGAAAGAACTATGGTATCCTGATCAACAAGACTTTAGTAAGAAATACAATATAAATATTTGTTTCTGTCATATTTCAGGAAATTGAAGGCTTATGAATAGATTGCATTGTAATCCAACACCCCAAGACAGTATTGATATGATTGATTATACAGTAAAACCTGTCTAATCTGACAACCGGGACTGTCTAATCTGACAACAACCGGGACTGTCTAAGCTGAATACAACCAGGACTGTATCTGAACACAACCAGGACTGTCTAATCTGAACACAACCAGGACTGTCTAATCTGAACATAACCAGGACTGTCTAATCTGAACATAACCAGGACTGTCTAATCTGAACACAACCAGGACTGTCTAATCTGTACACAACCAGGACTGTCTAATCTGAACACAACCAGGACTGTCTAATCTGACAACAACCAGGACTGTCTGATCTGAACACAACCAGGACTGTCTAATCTGTACACAACCAGGACTGTCTAATCTGAACACAACCAGGACTGTCTAATCTGAATACAACCAGGTCCAAAATTGTTCAGATATGGAGGTGCTCACATGATTCAAATGTTTTCTGAATATGGGAGTCAATGGAAACTAACAGAATTGAGGCCAATAAGTGTTCACATTTATAGGTGTTCAGATTGGAGAGGTGTTCGGTCTATGCAGGTTTCACTGTCTTGACATTTTGTGGATTCAAGTCAATAACCTGTGAACCAGAAACTAGTAGCAATAACTACTCTCTGACTATTACAGACAAATTTATAGTTGATGCTGATATGTGACCTAAAAATAGGGTTTTGGGATTTCATTGGAGTTTGAATATGAAAGAAATGCATTTTTATAAAGCCATATATAAATATGTGACAGCAATTCTGATTGGGTAGCTAATTTTGGTAGAGCTTATCTGACTGGGTGATGTTAGATCAAAGGATATTTACAGTTCAAAGAGAGTAGATGAAGCTCTCTTTGTTATGATGAGAAATAAAACGAGGTGACAAATGGTCTCAATATATAATCTAACATCCTCCAAATGCAGAATTCATACTTCAGATATATGGAGGTGTTCTTATCCATTTTCAATAAAAAACAACTTTGTCATGTCATAATGGAATATAGTCTCTTTATGGTACTCTATAGACTGGTTCCATCCAATTACCATATAACATACTTTTAACAAGGTGTGTTGCTTGAAAGCTGGAGTGGTGAGATGAGGGCTTCAGAATACAAAATGTCTTCATGTCATGATAAAACTTAGACAATCTTTCTAAAAAAGAACAAGTAGCCGATGCTGTATCCTGAAAATGTAGACATATTGTCTCGATGTAGCTTTTCAATCACTATTACGAGCCTTTTAGCTGCATATAACATGTTATAATTATGGCTTTAGAGGTTTTATGACCAGGAAATTATATACACACAAAGTAATGAGAAATAGGATGAGGTTATTATCTAATTTATTATATGACCATTTCCTTTTGGAACTAACTTGTAGCTGCTATGCCTTACAACATGGGTTATACCAGAATATTGCTCATTTTTTCTTGTTGTTTGTTTGTTTGTTTGTTTGTCTGTTTTTTCTCCCTCTTTTGAAGATGCAATACTGCAGCCACATCTTAAATTAGAACTTTGTCTCTCTATATTTATTAGAAGGAATTTGATGGAACTAGTTTCATATCTAAATTGTCAAATATCAAAATGTCAAATGGTACGTAGGTTTTCTCTATTTATATATATAATTTATTAAAAGGAATATGATGTAACATGTTTCATATTATATCTAAAATGTCAAATTATTACCAAGCACTAAAGCTAATCACGTTGTTCTATTTTAACAAATGCAACACCTGATCCAGAAAAATGTTCAATGTTCTTGTCACGTTCAGTGTTAAAATGCCCTGACTCAAATAGCCTTTAAGGTAGTTCTGCAGTGTCGATTGGCTTTTTTTACTACGAAGATTTTCGTGAAAAAAAATCTTGGTGAAAGATATACTGATGTATATAACAAGATGTGAAAATTGGATTTTTGATACAACTTGTGCCAAAGACCACTATTGCACCAAAGACGATGGACCTTTAAACCAAAACACAACCTGCCTATAAGATAACAGGATATGACTACACTTACAATATTGAATAGCAACTGAAATTCATTAGAATCTGATACAAAGCATATGAGTCTATTTACATCAAAGGAGCTGGATTACATCAATTTTCCAGCAATATTACTTCATTTATCATATCAAGTCTCACATGTAGCTCATGTTCCTGTTCATTTATATTAATACAGACAAGCGGATAATTACACGAAGATGACAGGAATCTGTTGATGGTTTATTTCTGCCTTGGTTTAATATCTCATGTTTTGAAATCAGCGATAGGGAAGAATACTAATACAAAGAATTAGCCATACTAAGTTTCCAATGTGATTTCCATCAAACTTGCATCACTGCACTATCTTGATGTATAAGCTTTCAGTTGTAAGTAGGATGAAAGAAGGTTGTTCCGACCTGACCTTGATACTTCAAGAATTCCCATTTACAGAGTATACAAAACAAAAAGCCAATGGTAATCTCAATGTAATGATAGCATGTCACTTAACTCTGTTATGCTCTTTGAATAGAAACCTGAAGCACCATAGATTCTGTGGAGGCAAAAGTCAACTTATGATATGAGAAGTGGTACCAGAAGCATCAAGGGATCTTTTAATGGCAACTGTAAAACATTTTCTTTACTTTTGAGATGTAAAATGGCTATAAATTATTAACTTCAGAATTCCATCTGCTGATCAGAAATATGTTTAGTAAATTTGTCCTAGGATGCCCCTCCTGTCTCTACTCAGATTTGTCAAAAATTAGAGCTTCTGATTCTAATACAAGCTATATGACCTTGAAATTCCGAGATAAGATTTTACAAGAGTTATATCTGGTAATCCTGCATTGTAAATTACATGGTAATGAAGTGAAAGTTGACATAGCTTGATAATTTACTTTGGAAAATGAGATGCAGCTGATATAACTATTAGAGATAATGAAGTAGTGCATTACATAAAATATTCAATATTAGACTGGAAGAAGAAATATGTTTATACTTATTGTATATATCTGTTTGTATTGTTCATATCTGTTTATACTTTTTAAATATATCAATTTATACTTATTGTACATATCTGTCCTTCTGTAAATATCTGTTTACACTTTTTGTACATATCTGTTTATACTTTTGTACATATCTGTCCTTCTGTACACATCTGTTTATACTTTTTGTACATATCTGTTTATACTTTTTGTACATATCTGTTTATACTCTTTGTACATATCTGTTTATACTTTTGTACATATCTGTCCTTCTGTACATATCTGTTTATACTTATTGTACACATCTGTTTATACTTTTTGTACATATCTGTTTATACTCTTTGTACATATCTGTTTATACTTTTGTACATATCTGTCCTTCTGTACACATCTGTTTATACTTTTTGTACATATCTGTTTATACTCTTTGTACATATCTGTTTATACTTATTGTACATATCTGTCCTTCTGTACATATCTGTTTATACTTATTCTACATGTCTGTTCACACTTATCTGTTTATATCTGTCTGTATCTATTGTACTTATTATTTTGTATTTATTGTACTTATGTGTTTATTTTTATTGTAAATCCAGTCTGTGAAAAACTAGAAGTGAACCAGCTGGTTGAAATAAATAAAAATATCTAACATAATAAATCAGCTTCGCATTTAACAATACTCTCTACATTGTGATTGTTTATGATTTCAGTTATTCTTAGGAAATCCAAGATAGAGTGGTAGAGTGACCCTTGTCATGGATGACAGTGGCAGGGTGACCCTTGTCATGGATGACTGGTATGAAAAGCAATTTTTCAATACCAGAATGTCTGTCAGTCAGAGGCTCTGATATTCAGATGATAATCATGGATGCTGTTTGTAGTCTTGAGGGAAAAATATCACAGTAACAAACAATTAATCAACCGATCAATGAAACAATCTTTCAAACAATCAAATTAAAAGTCATTTCTACGTAATTTTATTACTCAGGTGGGTGCAAAATTCTCTTCAAATGATTCCATTTTTGATGAATCTTCTAATTTTCAAGTGGTTGTGCAAATTGATTTTCAAGTGGGTGTGCAAATTGATTTTCAGGTGGGTGAGCAAATTGATTTTCAGGTGGGTGTGCAAATTGATTTTCAGGTGGGTGTACAAATTGATTTTCAAGTGGGTGTACAAATTGATTTTCAAGTGGGTGTGCAAATTGATTTTCAGGTGGGTGCAAGCCTATTTTCAAAATGTCATCAGGCATTATTACACCCACTTGCTTCAATGTATTCAAATAGTTCTTAATTGGGCACCTTTACTTCTCAAAATGTGTATAACCTTCTAATTTACAAGTGAACCCACGCACCCTGCACCTAAAAGCATTTAATAAAGTAGTTGGATATTTCAGAGAGTCACTATATCAAGAATCTGACATGAAAAGAGGCGTAAACAATTTATCAATTGCAATTCTCTGAGCACTAAATCAATATCATTGTGGGACCTAGCATACTACAGTGAAACCTATATCCAAACACCTCTCTAATCTGAACACCTCCCGATGTGAACACTTTTGTCCATCCTAAATATTTTTGTTCAATTGTCATATTTATAAACCCTGAAATGTGAACACCTGCTAATCTGAACACTTTAAGAACACTTTAAGCTTGTCCTAGTAACCTTCAGATTAGGCAGATTTTACTGTATTGCGCCCCACTGGATTTTTCTTTTTCAAAGAGACAAATTGCTAGACTGAAAAATGCATTCAGATGAGAATATTGGAAGATTAAGGAGAATTAGATTATATGTGATCAATAGAGTTGGAATATATGCTTAATTGGGTATTGGAATTCCAAGGTATGGAGCTGGGATAATCAAAGTGGCAAATGAGAATTGGTTAATTATATGCCATGTCTAGTCTTGCATAAAGGTGCTGCCCCAGCACTCCTTATTCTCGTTGATGGGATGGGGTGGGACAGGGCTTGAAACGAGACTGTTTTTTCAGGGACTCAAGAATTCCTTTGACCTTCAGATGCCTAACTTTGGAATGCCAAACCAGATTATAATATAAGATGGTAAAATCATGAAACCCTGGCAGAAATGGTTGTTGTCTGCATACTAGCTGCTATATTGCAGTTCAGAGGGAAAAAATGTTTCTAGACCCCCCCCCCCACTTTACCTCAGTAAGATATGTAGGGAAGGGGGGGGGGGTCACAACGAAAGGAGACACAAGACCTCTGATGCTCCACTACCAGTATGAGAACCAGTACATGTATATTGACTACTATGAAGTGTGTGCCAAGTACTTCCAGGGATGGCTTGAACTGATAAGCTACTCAAGTGTCTATACATGACATTGATGTTGCCAACTGGAGGAGGCTGTCACTGTCATAAAGGATAGATAGGATTCATTATGAAGAGTGGAATAACTTTGATGTATGTCATGGGGGTTGATACTTCAAGGCATAATATTATTACAGCATCGCACAATTGCATTTACTTTGGAGCTCTATGTTGAAAATTCAATTATGGTCAGTGCCAATGGGCTGCCCTTTGAGTTCATTTTGATTTCCCAATCTCCAAAAAGAGTTTGTGTCTTCCCATTAGCCAAATACCTTCAAGGCCCTAAAGGGAACTGGGGGAAGTATTCCCACTAGCCAAATACCTTAAAGACCCTAAAGAGGACTGGAGGAAGTATTCTCATTGACCAAATGGTTCAGGGTTAAGGTAAGACTGCATAAGTAAATGGATGAGAGGGTTGTCTTAATGTTATCTATATATTGAGGCATGGTTTTAGTTTCTGTTTCCCCGCAACAGTTCTGAATGGAAAAAAGAATATGGGGTGAGACATTTTCCAAAGGTATTTTTATTCAATTCATGGAGATCATTAAGGAGAAGAATGCTGAACATGAAAAGTCAAATATACTAACAAAGTGCATTAACATGTAAATGCTACCAGTTTGTTACTGAAAACAGTTACAAAAATAAAGTGTAACAATATGAAAGCAACCAAAATGTCAAATATGTAAGTCTTTTCGGGTAGTGTAAGGACAGTTGAGAGGTTAAGCTATCGATGTTTTTTACAACGCAACCGTGAACGCAAAGTACAAAAATTAACAAAGGAATGTATCGAGCGCTCATAGTTTTATGCGCGCTTAGTCTACTTCAGATACTCTTTCAGCTTCAGAGTTTCGGGTTTAGAACGGGAGATTTGAAATTTGACGTTGGGTCAACGTGAACCATTTTACTCGTGTCTTTTGAACACTATGCTGTAAATTTTGATTTCGATGCACAGTTGAATTCTTGCTGAACACGATGATGTATGTCATGCATGATTTAGCGCCAAAAATCTTACGAAACGAGCTCGTTTAAAATATGTATTAGAAAACCAGCTATAAAACCGCATCAATGACATACTATAGAATCATTACACGCTATGGTGTAGTCTAAACAAACACTGGATTTGAACGGCTATTTATATGAGAAGGCTACATGAATTTGTATATGGTCGAGTGATACGTACAGGTTCAGTTTCGATTATATATCCAAAGCTTAACCTCTCCAATAACTAGCTTTATGCATTAAATAATCTACCCAATGAACCTCTTCAGTGAAATATGTTACAGACACTGAATGGCAACACTGGTCACAAAAAGGTATGGCTGCAAAAATCAAAACAACATGGGTTTGACTGGATATTAATCAAAACATAAGGTGAAAATAAGTTTTTAATAATAACAAAAACATGATAATGAAAAAGTAATAACCAGATAATGAAAAATTGCTCAAAACATGATGGGCGATAATGAATACGAACAGATGGTAATGAAAATGGCCAATAAATGCCAAACAGGGATATATGATAGGATAAAAAATGGGTAAACAAAGGGTAAAATATGGGATTGAAGATAATGAATAAAGATGCCTGGGTTGACAGTTTCATAATCTTACAGCTTTATTCAATAAGTAATTCCAACCTGGAAGACTTATTAGACATTACCTCGGATTATATGGCTATAATAGAACATTACGGTTATCTGGCAGATGAAATATTACACCACATTGTGCCTTTTATAAATAATGTGTTTTTTCTTTTATTGGTGATTAGCTGAACTGGTCAATAAGCCAGGGCCCAAGTGCGCTGGATCTATGAATCAATACTTACTTATCATGAAAGTGTTTCAGCTCTTGTTGAAATCAAATAAGTAATTATAACAAGTATGTGTTCCTTGCAATGGAAATCTTTGTTAATTGGATGCATTTTGTGTTTTTTGTTAATGAGGCAAATGATTTTGAGACAGATCATAGAATATCACCAGAATTTTGTTTGGTAATTTACTGGAAATATATATCAGAATGTTTCCTAAACTGCCACTGCAGTGTCTGAGTTGATTGGCAGTGAAAGCTACCATTGGAAAGATGAACCAAAATTATGATGTAAGTCATATAAAATGACAGATAGCATGCTGGGATAGTCTTTTTGCAAAAACGTCAACTTTCATGACAGTACAGGTCACCCTGAGGCCTAAATATATTCATGTGTCTGTTAATTGTAATGAATCCTCTTTTAGTCAGAGCATTTCAAATGTTCATGTCCCTTGTGTAAGGGCATTGCAAATGTTCATGTCCCATGTGTCAGGGTGTTTCAAATGTTCATATCCCATGTGTAAGGGCATTTCAAATGTCCATGTCCCATGTGTCAGGGCATTTCAAATGTTTTTGTCCCTTGAGTAAGTGCATTTCAAATGTTCATATCAATTCTGTCAAGTATTTCAAATGTTCATGTCCTTTCTGTCAGGGCATTTCAAATGTTCATGTTCCTTCTGTCAAGTATTTCAAATGTTCATGTCCTTTCTGTCAGGGCATTTCAAATGTTCATGTCCTTTCTGTCAAGTATTTCAAATGTTCATGTCCTTTCTGTCAGGTCATTTCAAATGTTCATGTTCCTTGTAACAGGGCATTTCAAATGTTCATGTCCCATGTGTAAGGGCATTTCAAATGTCCATGTCTCTTGTGTCAGGGCATTTCAAATGTTCATGTTCCTTGTGTCAGGGTATTTCAAATGTTCATGTCCCTGTGTTAGGGCATTTCAAATGTTCATGTCCCTTCTTTCAGGGCATTTCAAATGTTCATGTTCCTTGTGTCAGGGTATTTCAAATGTTCATGTCCCTGTGTTATGGCATTTCAAATATTCATGTCCCTTCTTTCAGGGCATTTCAAATGCTCATGTTCCTTCTGTCAGGGCATTTCAAATGTTCATGTCCCATGTGTAAGGGCATTTCAAATGTCCATGTCTCTTGTGTCAGGGCATTTCAAATGTTCATGTTCCTTGTGTCAGGGTATTTCAAATGTTCATGTCCCTGTGTTAGGGCATTTCAAATGTTCATGTCCCTTCTTTCAGGGCATTTCAAATGTTCATGTTTCTTGTGTCAGGGTATTTTAAATGTTCATGTCCCTGTGTTAGGGCATTTCAAATGTTCATGTCCCTTCTTTCAGGGCATTTCAAATGCTCATGTTCCTTCTGTCAGGGCATTTCAAATGTTCATGTCCCTTGTGTCAGGGCATTTCAAATGTTCATGGGGATCCCTTGTTTTACTGATTGCTCATATTGTGTTTCAAGCAGAGAGTGTAGGCGTAAGTGAATATTGAACTGGACTCTGTTAATACATGATAAAATAAAACATGACATTATTAAATTGAGTAAACAGAGAGCTGCATATCTGATCTTAAATACAAATGTATTAACATATACAAATACATACATGTATACATACATGTATATTGTATACTGTTCATGTATAAGTCCTGCACACAAGCCAGAAAATCCATTTGTGATTTGTCAAGTATCTAACTGAACTGCATGCCTTATTGCATCTGGGCACTTCAGGCTTGTTGGAGGCAGGACTACATGTACTAGGTTATAATGATCTGGATTCTGGTCGGGTATAAAATTGTTCCAAATATATCTGATATCTGACCTCTAATGTTTACTTACATTTTATACAGATAAAATAGTTGAAGTAGTTCACTAATGTCAAAATGTCAGTCTGACCATTATATTCATGCCATGTATTTCCCAAATGAATTTCAGATTTTTGGAATTCTGAACAATTTAAATCACACACTACCCCCCCCCCTCCCCTCTGTTACTTTAGCACTTGTTAAATCCAAACATTTTAGTTAACTTTATATTTAAGACTTGACCCAGTGTTATCTTATCTATGGTAATATTTTACTTACCTGTATCATATACAGCTGGGCGATCCTATATTCATCTACACTCATAGGCAGCGAGATGCGATATTCCTTGATCAACATTTTCGCCTCGTTGAAATCCAACCGTCACTTTTCAAGATATGTTGTCACTAATTTGGTGTCACATCTATTAACTCCTATGTCACACCTATTTATCACTTGTTTCTTTTATGTGTCACACTTTATCCGTCATAACTGACCTATGTCACTCATGAATAACAAATACAGTGTACATCCAGTATTTTCTGTTTTACAACGGTATTTTATATATCACAAACATTTAGTTGTCACGGTGATGACACAATGTTTAATATGAATTCATTATTGTTTTAACCCACATGAGTTTGTATTAATAATGTATCTGCCACATTAGTAAATTAGATTCTAAGTAGGCTTGCATTACTCTATGTGCAGTACATATAGCACACTGAATCCATTGTCTGTTTAATTAATCCAATATCTGATGATGTGCATAAAATCCAGGAGAAAGTTCCTCAATGGATATTAGTATAACCTAGCCTTATGTAAATAACACTGATCTGACTCAATTTGTCTCGATGTGTATGAGGTACATTGTTGGACCCTGTGTTTTGGTTATCCTATTTGATTTGTATGCTATACTGTATACTACTAATCAAGATTTTTCCTTATCTCTCTTCATGTTGTTAATCTCATAATGAGATATCGCCTTGGTTATCATCATTTTAGGCTAAATATGCAATACTCGAGTATCTATCTGTCTGGGTATAATCTCCATATCCAATAGTGTTTAGATCATATCCAATAGTGTTTAGATCATATCCAATAGTGTTTAGATCATATCCAATAGTGTTTAGATCATATCCAATAGTGTTTAGATCATATCCAATAGTGTTTAGATCATATCCTCATCTCTATTTTCATAATGTATCCCTGCTAAGGACGTATACCTGTATATATCAGGCTCTGCACTCTGTCGTGTTCTGCGATAATATTACAGTAAATTACGATGAATTACACTGCTCTACCGTATATTGCCACACAGAGGCTAATTCCATCTTGCTCTATTCTCGTTTCTACTGTTAAAGCAAGCTCGCTAGTGAATGTTTTCCATTAGATTTTGAATAAAATGCTTCTCTTAATGATAAAGCAAGTGCATCTATAGTACATCTGAAGAAATCAAGAATGAATCAATAGGCTGTGTGTATAGAATACAGCTCTATGGCATATTAACAATTCTGGATTAGCAATACTGTATTTACATTATAGATTCAGTTCATTTGGAGCATCTACTATAGAATTCCCAGTTCCTGATCTGAGAATCTAGATTGTATAATCTGTCTAACAAGTGTATTTGTTATAAGGTGTTATCTCAGTTAAGTATTTAATCCATGTATAATAGCTTCGTTATCATTTGATCCTGTTAAAGTCCTGATTAACAAACTACATTTGTGTAATTTAAATCCTAATATATATCCCACTTGCTTCTAGTTTAAATGCTCGTTTATTTCTATTTGAAATTTAGATCCACGGTGTATTGATTTTACAGTGACCATGTCTCTGAGGCATAGTTCCAGCAATATATCTATTATAGATCCTAATATATATATACATCTATTCAAATTAAAAATCAATCTTTGCCATTACTCACATCCATAAAATGCACATTCAGGTATAAACTATAATATTGTACAATATATCCATTATCTCTATGATGTTCCTGTTGTCAAGGTAACGCAGATGTTGTTAATGTATTCACCTTGGTAACATCTCCCATCTATCCAACATTGTCAACAGCCCAGGCTTTTCTTGGATCAGTTTATATGAGGGAATCTGGAAATATATGATATAAATAATCAATGAACTGCTCAATAGGTAATGTTAACATTTTCAAATGTCATTGAATGGTTTTACATTTAAGAATTGCACTTAGTGTGGTCACAGATGGGTTAAAGCATGTTAGGCGAGTATAATTTTTGAGGTAACTATAGAATGCTCCAGGAATAAAATAACATTGAGTATCGCTAAAAGATGGCGACATATACAGTAAGATAAATAAGGTCTTTCTATACTATAATTGTGTAAATTGATAGATAGATGGCAGTAGTAGTTATAGGTTATGTTGTGTTTTTGAAGAACAATACAGCAATATTTTATTTACATGTGAGCCAATGGGGCATGTGTGAAGAACATGATCATAAAAACATTAAGCTACTACATGTATTTATATCATGAATCCTGATTGTGATTCAACCATGGAACAATAAATCTCCCCTGTATTGTTAATATTATATTATCATTTTTTTATATCATCTTTACATGAAACATTTTATTTTTACTTTTGAACCCTATACATACATGTTTAATAAATACAATGCAGGCCCGTAGCCAGAATTTTCCAAGGGGGGGTTCACTTTTCCAAAAAATTCTAGGGGGGGTTCACTTTGGCAAATTTGGCCAAAAATCACTCAAAAAATAGTCAGAATGGTGAAAAACTGCATGATTTTGAAAGAAATTTTTGGTTCGCCCGAACCCCCCGAACCCCCCCCCCCTGGCTACGGGCCTGACAATGGCTCACAAAAGAGGGCATCACAGTTGTATTTGTGTTTACTATGTCAGGGCTTATATTGTATTGTAAGTAAAACAACATGACATACACTCCCCTCCATAAGTTTGACAACTTTATTTGATAGGGTGTTAAAGCGTGTTAATGTCTGAATCTTTATTTTTCCTCTCAGTTACAAAAGTTTGGAAATCATGACTTGGTGAATTTTTAAAATTGCCAAACATAACAGCCATGGCTGGCATTTTTACACACAAAATATATAGAAAAAATGGCCATCTTCTACCAAAAGTGTCATTAGACAGTGTCACATGCTTATAGTATTCACATACCAAATATGAACAAAATCACTCCGCTACTTTTCGAGTTATAGTAAAATACGTTTAAATGAACCCTATATAATTTTTTTACATCTAAAACATATTGCTATTACAGTTTTACATATTGTACCTAAATTACTGTCAAATGTTATTTTTAGATGAGTGGCCATTTTGAAAATCCTCTTTCGAGGAAAACTTGGTTCCGAATGGAATGATGGGGAGAATATTACACCCATGTAGACAAGATTGTTATGCTCACCTTTAGATGACTTTCTTGAATTCCCCAGCAAATAAAAAAATGATTTTAGTGTAGATTGCTTCTATATTATTCTGTAATGCTTCTACATTATTCTGTATGGTGAACGAACATTTCAATTGCGCAATTTTGTGCAGTTCAGCAAAGACTGAGTTTGATTAATCTAAATGTCTTAAAAATTAAACCCTTCAAAGACTGTATCACGTCCCACATACGTGGGTACTTTGGCAGGCCCGTAGCCAGGGGGGGAGTTGGCAGGGTTCGGGCGAACCCCCCTGGCCAAAAATTCTTTCAAAATCATGCAGTTTTTCACCATTTTGAGCACTTCTCAAGTGATGTTAGCTATATTTGGGCCAAAATTGTCAAATGTGAACCCCCCTGGAAATTTTTGAAAAATGAACCCCCCCTTGGCAAATCCTGGCTATGGGCCTGTTGGGTACGAGTTTTTTTTTACAAAGCCCATAAGAATACAATATATCATCATGACAGGTACCAGCCCATACTTAGCACCAAGTAATTTATTACTCACATGATTTCAAGTGTTGTGTCTGATTTTCAAATTTTCTTAAATGCTTTAAACATATAAATAGTTTGAGTTCAAATTAAACAGACAAGACCTTAAATCTTTTAAGTTCCAAAGTTTTAATTATGAAAGTAAACATTCAGAGCTCAAAAACACATAGCAATATACAGTAGTTAATGCTCATAAAGTTAGTCTTCCTACAGTAATCGGGCAGGAGAGTCACTTTTTGGCAAAAAATACATATACATTAATACAATCTGGACATGTCGTATTATATTATAACTATATTCTAGTGATAGCCATAAAAGAAGAATTGCAGGTACCAGCCCATACTTAGCACCCGGTAATTTATTACTCACATGATTTATTACTCACATGATCTCGAGTGTTGTGTCTGATTTTCTAATTTTCTTAAATGGTTTTAACAATATAAATAGTTCGAGTTCAAATTAAACAGACAAGACCTTAAATCTTTTAAGTTCCAAAGTTTTAATTATGAAAGTAAACATTCAGAGCTCAAAAACACATGCCAATATCACGGTGTATAACCCAAATGCTCCTATATGCACGACGGAGCATTTCATTACTGAAATTAAACAAAGAAATGCTCCGGAGTAGGAAAACTGGTACCCTGCGTGCAGAGTCTAGTAAAACTACACTCTGCCTAGTAGAGACCATATTACAGCTTAGTAGCCCCGCCCCCACGACGGGTACCGGTGACAGTTTGGGTAATAAATCACTTTTGACTTACGCGCTGACCTTTCTTCCAACAACCAGCGAGCTTGAAGAAACATACGCCAAATGCGTTCTAATTAAATATGCGCATGTCATTGGTCAATTCCGGGCTCAACGATGACATCAGAAGGAATGACCTTATATAGAATGTCGGTCAAATTTGGCCGACGAATACTGATTTGCGCGGTGAGTTCACAGGTTTATTTTAGTTTGAAAGAGTGAAGACGAAGCTCTCTTTCAAGAAGTGAAGTCAAACGAATGCAAAGGGTAGAAAACTGGCTGGCGGGAATGATGAGCCGTCTGACGATTTCCCCAATAATGGGAATAAGAGGTACGAGTTACATATTTCGAGTATACCATTCGATGGGTGTGATATTCATGTAGTACTTGGCCGACTGTTGATGTTTGAAGCAATTAGGAAGAGCTGTACGAAGCAGTATAGTTATCAAAATTCAAAAACGTATTTGTCATTCTACCGGTCAAATTCCCTTATGTCGATACATGTGATTAGTTGAGCCAAGATTAGAGAACAAACATATATTTTAGTCAAATTCCAATGCTTCAACGCACCATACGTTATTGTAATAGTGATTTGATGACCGAAAATCCAGTCTTAAAAATGATGACATTCTCATATTCAAGAAACGCTCCGATCTGGTAAACACAGTGAACTGGAAACGCTGTGGTACTAGTCTAGATCAGTTTAGGAAATATATAGCTTGCCTTTCCTTTTCAGGAAGAGAAAGAAAAGATCTATTACACCCCTTGGCATCAATAGAAGAAAGATTAATTCAGATATAAATTTTCGTTTTTTCTATAGTTTTATGATTTAGCACATATGAAGGCATGACATCATCTAATGTAGGCTTAAATCAGCTAGTTGCACGTTTAGCACCACCAGGTTCAGATGTTTCAATTTGCCTAACAAGTACAACACATTTTTGAGAGATAGATTCGATGCGGAACTCTTCTCTAATAATCTGAAAATGATATCAAAACAAAATGGTTAGAGCGTTTCTAAAATTGTGTTCTAAATCGACGGAGCGTTTCGAGGAAAACAAGCGATTTCTCGAGAACAAGTAATGGATTTGGACTGGGATTTTAGGAAATGAGAATATACGAGTTTGTGATCTACTACTTTAACAGAAAGATTTACGTTTTCATACAAATACTAGTTTAATTCGTAATTTGTGGTCAAATCGTCATCTTCAGATTCGTTCGATCCACACTACGGAGCTTTGATCAAGCAAATAACAGTTTACCACCAGAAGTTGAATAAATGAGATCTTTGCTCACGGTATTGTTCATCAAATGGTACACAATATTTCACCATAACATATGATATGTAAGAGAAACGAGAGAAACAATACTTACGGTCATAGTGGACTCTTCATTAGCCGCCATTTTATTTCGCTCCGGAGCGTTTCCGCGTAAATGAAATGCTCCGTCGTGCATGTAGGAGCGATTGGGTAATTCACCGTGAATATACAAAGTCAGTCTTCCTACAGCAATCGGGTAGGAGTGTCACTTTTTGGCAAAAAATACATATATGTTTAAATACAATCTGACATGTTATATTATATTATAACATATTATAGCATTCAGTTAAAGGCCAATTCTACTTCTTTTTACCAAAAATTGTGGCTAATTTTGATAAAGTGGCCATATTAAAAATGTTTTTTGGAGACTGTTTTGAATTCAACAGCCATATCAAATAAAATCCTAAGGGAGCGATCCTATTCCCAGCCTAAAAATTAGCCAAATGAGATACCAGATACTGCACATGAATGGATGGCCTAGCAATCTGATGCCTTCTTTATATCCTTATCAAAACTTTGTCATTGGGATAATCATGAACTTCCATATGTTTTCTATTTCTAAATACACATGTTCTCCCAAGTATTTTCTTCTATACTTGTAACGGTATCATAAGGGGTTTGACTACATACGAAAGTAGATCAAAATTACTATTTTTATTTCATTGTTTTGTGGAACCTACCAAATTCTACCAAAAATGTAAAATTTTGTTTTCCATGTGCATGTATTTTGTGAGGTGACACAATGGTTCATTCAGCATATCAATGTTTATACTCAAGTGAGTATATGATACATCCAAATGTTAGTGAGGCCTACAAGTGAAATACCATATTTTCAAGAGAGT
Organism: Owenia fusiformis; assembly: GCA_903813345.2. NCBI lineage: Eukaryota > Metazoa > Annelida > Polychaeta > Sabellida > Oweniidae > Owenia > Owenia fusiformis. Next base: position 1,089,291 of record CAIIXF020000012.1, on the reverse strand, counting down.
ATGAAAACACAATATTCAGAATATTTATAGTTGTTTAACATTTTTTCTTGAGAAAATGGGCGTATTATTTAAATTTTGAACATGACTGTACTCACACCTTCTATTAAATGTGAACAAAGTCAATATTTCAAACAGGTTATATTCAGGAACAATACCCCTGGTATTTACAAGTAATGTGTACATAATGTCATAAAGGGTGATGCATATCGTTTAGAAAATCGAACGCTTTTTTCTGGTGTTGCTCACCGTTTAGTATAAAAGGCCCGATCCCGGAATAATACTCAAGGGTTCACAGGCTCGAGGTCGTTGTGTCAACACCTCTAACTGTTATATAGCATAAGTATATTATAGATCGTCACATATTTATAAAACGGTGATTTTTATTTTGACAAATCAATTCCACATTTATGGGTGAAGTTTCAGGATCTTCTATTTGTGTATAATAAGGAAAAATTGACATCTAAATTTCCCCATAACGTAATAGCACACAGCTTGGTATATGAAATATCCTACAAATGAAACAAAGCAGTTCTAATACAAGGATTTATATTGGCTGTTGTACATATTCTTTGAACGCAATCACTCTATGGATAATGTTTTCAAAATCATTATAAACGGCTTACTTTATCTCAAAGACAATTTCAATAAACTGGATTTTACAGAACTCCCCTTATTTCTTAAAAATGGACTGATCCAGTCGATTCGCCTGGAGCCGCCATATTGTTTTTATACGGGATGCTTATCGGAACCCTATAAGGGTGGGCCATAGTAATGGCAGACCATAACGAATATTCGAAACATTTTGGTGAGTTTTCATGTTCGAATCATAATACAGACCTCAGAGCAGGAATATCCTCAAATACACCCCTTAGGGCTAGGCACAAAAGCATTTGAACCCCTCACTCCCTTGGGTCATTTGGGGTACAGAAAGTGTTTGTGCCTAGCCCTGCGGGGTGTATTATTACTTGTAATATTACTCCTGCTCTTATATATAATTCTTAAATAAAATAAAACTCATAATAATTTGCACCTGTGGTATTGAATTTGATGATGACGGTTAACCACTCTTCACTTTTCACCGTCACATGATTTCTTTGGGATTCTTAAGGTGTATGTTAATTCGAATGACATCCATTTCAGGGTAAAAACATCTCTTTATATTAACACTTATTTAGGTTCAGTCCTTATGACCAGGAATCAGTCAGCTAGTCCTGTAGCTCAGTGGTAGAGCACTCAGTTGGAAAGTCCATGTAGGCCAGTCAACTGGTGAAAAAAATCAGCCTAACCTAGGACAAATTGCAATAGTTTGCAAACCTAGTTCAAATTGTTTAATAATATTCACTTTATCACATATCAAAAATAGAGGAAAATATAATTAGTGGACAAATGTTAAATTTTACTTAAAAGCTACCCCCTATAACCTACCCTTAAATTCGACTTTATGTTCAAAATATTTTTTATCTATAATAGAATAGTTTTATCAGGTTTTCCTGTTGTATTATCATAGAAGAACTAGAAAAACAGCAACTCCACGGAGTAGCAAATCCCACCGAACAAAACATATTATGTTTATTATAACTAGTGTAAATGTTGAAATGTTTGTGCACTTTGTGATAGAAGCGTAAAATTTGGCACAAAATTAATTTATACCATTGTGAACTAGGCACCATCATATAAAATTTGAACCAAATCCGTTCACTGGTATATGAGTTATCAAAGATTACGTTTTTTACGAAAATCGGCCGCCATCTTAAAATTCAGCCGCCATCTTGAAAAGTATTTCCTGAACAGAGCTACTGTGTCCCTAAGCATAATCATATAAAATTTCAACCAAATCCGTTCACTGGTATTTGAGTTATCAAAGATTATGTTTTTTACGAAAAATTGCCGCCATTTTAGAATTAAGCGGCCATCTTGAAAATTTTTTGTTGAACATAGCTACTGTGTCCCTAAGCATCATCATATAAAATTTTAACCAAATCCGTTCACTGGTATTTGAGTTATCAAAGATTACATATTTTTACGAAAAATGGCCACTTTTTTTAAATTAAGCGGCTATCTTGAAAATCTCTTTTTGTGCGAAACTCCTTTGTCCCTAGGCATCAGCATATTAAATTTGAACCAAATCCGTCAATTTTTATTTGAGTTATCAACGATTACATTTTTTACGAAAAATGGCGGCCATTTTGAATTGAGCGGCCATATTGAAAATTCCTTCTCGAGCAGAGGTCCTACACTCATAAGGCATAAGCCTATAAAATTTGAACCAAATCCGTCAACCGGTATTTGAGTTATCGCCCGGACACACGGACGGACGGACAAACGGACGGACAGACGGACGGCTTCTCTATATCCCCCTCGAACTTCGTTCGGTGGGATAATGACTCAGTATAAGTTTTGATCGCTTTTTACTTCCATTTGAGGCTTAGAAAATTTTTATTTCACCCTCAAAGACCCAAAATAGGTCGTTTTATGGTCAAACTATCACATATCTATTCTTATTATATTTTGAGATTGGTTGGTTCAAAACTGATAAAGAAAATCATGGCGATACATGTATATATGGACATTACATATATGAAACATCAGAACCCTTACTTGGATATTGAGGATGAAAAAAAAATACCCTAGTTTTACATTTTTGCCCCGCCCACTTTTGGGGTGCTCTTACTTTTGCTAACTAAATTACAAGATATTCAGGATTTCTTTTAAAATATCAATCTTAACTAGAAAAACAGCAACTCCACTGAGTAGCAAATCCCACCGAACAAAACATATTATGCTTATTATAGCTAGTGTAAATGTTGAAATGTTTGACAATGTGCACTTTGTGATAGAAGCATGAAATTTGGCACAAAGTTAGTTTATACCATTGTGAACTAGGCATCATCATATGAAATTTGAACCAAATCAATTCACTGGTATATGAGTTATCAAAGATTACATTTTTTACGAAAATTGGCCGCCATCTCAAAATTCAGCCGCCATCTTGAAAATTATTTCTTGAACAGAGCTACTGTGTCCCTAGGCATAATCATATTAAATTTCAACCAAATCTGTTCACTGGTATTTGAGATATCAAAGATTACGTTTTTTACGAAAAATTGTCGCCATTTTGAAATTAAGCGGCCATCTTGAAAATTTTTTGTCAAACATAGCTACTGTGTCCCTAAGCATCATCATATAAAATTTGAACCAAATCCGTTCACTGGTATTTGAGTTATCAAAGATTACATATTTTTACGAAAATCTCTTGAAAATCTCTTTTTGTGCGAAACTCCATTGTCCCTAGGCATCAGCACATAAAATTTGAACCAAATCCGTCAACTTGTATTTGAGTTATCAACGATTACATTTTTTATGAAAAATAGCGGCCATTTTGAATTGAGCAATCATATTGAAAATTCCTTCTCGAGCAGAGGTTCTACACTCATAAGGCATAAGCCTATAAAATTTGAACCAAATCCGTCAACCGGTATTGGAGTCATCGCCCGGACACACGGACAAACGAACGGATGGACGGATGGCTTCTCTATATCCCCCTCGAACTTCGTTCGGTGGGATAATAAATGATCAATACATATTTTATCCAATATTTAGCTTTAACTAGAGTTTAAACACCTATTTTTGATAAAGATTTGAAGATTACATTTTTGCCCTGCCCACTTTGGGGGTGACCTTAGTTTTGCTAAATAACTTTCAAATTATTACAATATATTACAATATATATAAGATTTTACTATAAATTGGTATTCAAGACATAATACATTCAACATTTGTCTTTTTTTTGGAGTTTTGAATTCTATTTCTGACTAAAATTTGATAATTACATTTTCGCTCCACCCTCTTTTCTGGTGACCTTACTTTTGTTAAGTAACTTACAAGATATGCAATATTTCTTGAAATGTTTTCAACTTATTGAGATGATCAATACATATTTCATCCAATATTTCACTTTTATTACAGTTTGACACCTATTTTCAATTTTTATTGGATTTTCTACATTTTGCCCCGCCCACTTTTGGGGTGACTTTACTTTTGCTAAATAAATTTCAAGATATGCAGTATTTCTTTAGAATTTTACACTTGAATCAATTTTCAAGACATATACCATCCAAAATTTAGCTTTTATTAGAGCTTGGACTCCTATTTTTAATTAAAATCTGAGGATAATATTCTGTCCCGCTTACTTTTTGGGTGACCTTATTTGTGTTAAGTAACTTTCAAGATTTGCAGTATTTCTTGAAAATTTTACAACTGAATTCATTTTCAAAACATATATCATCCAACATTTAGCTTTTATTAAACTTGGACTCCTATTTTTGATTAAAATCTGTTGATACTATTCTCCCCCGCTTATTTTTGGGGTGACCTTATTTGTGTTAAGTAACTTTCAAAATTTGCAGTTTTTCTTGAAAATTTTACAACTGAATCAATTTTCAAATCACCTATTTGTGATTAAAAGGAGGAGGAGTAGTTTGTAGAAAGAATCAGGAGAGTTTTTAATGCATTTCGCTTACGTTTTTCATCCAAAAAAACATCAATACACTATTGACTTTAAGATTGCACCATATAATCCCCAAAAATATTTCTCATTTTCAAGAATTATCTATGGATTAAAACCCAAGTATTTTCATTTTTCATTCTTCAGAGGACTTTGAATCGTTGATCCCATTCGCTTTTGAATAATATAATATAAATGCTGTTTTTAAATAGGTTTCCTGTATGCCAATAATTTCTCGAATTGGGTAAATGGTACCCATCACTAGAATTTTCTCTTTGAGGAATTTCCCACAGTAATCCAATTGTACAGTTCCAAGCAGAGTTTGAGATAACAGGAAAGTAAATCTTTAATACACACCTTTATGGGTTGCGATATAAACTAAAGCAACCCAATAAGGGTTATTTTGGTCTAAGCCAGATATTTGCATTGAAAGGAACATGGGTCATGTTGAAGGACACTGGGGTTAAAACAACTTTGAATGGACATTGTAATTTAAAAGGGGTTTTAAATATGATATGTGTAACTTTAATTGTAATGAATGAGTAAAAGATCCTGATGTTTGTTGTTACTTATCACTATATCATGATGGTGAAATTGACTTGGTTGTGGCCCAAGTGGCCCAACCCCATTTAAATCCCTCATCGCGCAGTCATCTGTGTAGGAAATAGAATAATTTGGTATCATATGCAAGAAGACGTAATGAGGCAACTGAAGGTACCTGCGAATTTTCCCAAACACTATTCATCTTTGAGAAATTAGGTGGGCAAAAAACGATTTTTCAAATATTTTTTTCTTCCTCAATATGCAAGTTAAGATGTTGGTGTTCCATATGTGTATTACCTATATATAGAAGTATTACCATGATTTTTTCATGACTCTTTGATGAAGCAATTCAGAAATATATACATTATAATATAATATTTTGGCCATATTACGCAAATTTTTGTGAATTTGGGAGGTAAATTGCCAATTGTTGGCACCAAAAAGCATTAAAAGTAGATTTAAATACAGTCTGAATCTTTTTCTTAAACTAATACAACATTCAAAGATGGAAAAACTATTCCAATATGGAGAAATTATTTTTTCCCTTACCCCTAGTCAAAATTGAGGTGGGGGTACCTAAAGAGTGAAATTTCATATTTCTCCACTACTTCTATTTTCCTATATTTTTAACATGTTACTACATACATATTAATTAATAAGTTAAACCACATTTCAAAACTATTGCAATTTGTCAGATGTCAAATCACCAATTGACTGGCCTAATGGGACATCATGAACAGATGATTGACAACTGGAAAGACAGGTAAAATTAACATGGGGCCTAAGGAAACTGGGTATGTAAGACATGGCTGCAATGATATATTGAATGATAGTCATGAGCAACTTCCCATTTAGAAATCAATGATATTTCTCCACATTTCTTGTCATACACAGAAAGACACACTTTTAAAAAATGTGAATAATTAGTCATATGATGGATGTCAATAAGTGACTGCCTGAGATAAAAAAAACTAAAACTAAAGTGAAGTGGTGACAGTGATATCATTTTACAACATAATTTGTAATTATTTACTAGACTTAGAAATTTTCTAAAGCTAATTTTACGGAGGCCCCTTTAGGGTGGAACTTTATCAACTTTAAGTTCATCAACTTAGCAAGGATGTTTGCTTGATAAATGTTAATTCTTAAAACAATAAAGAAACATCAAATGATAAAATTATGTTCCAAAAACAAAACAAGGCATTACTGTAACATGACAAAATATCACCACCTGCAAATAGTTACAAAAGTGAAACAATTGTAACAGAGGAAGGTCAAACAAAGGTCTAAAATAAAATCAGATTTGAACTTCTGAAATGTGGCGATGACTTTGAAAAAATAATTGTCAATTTGAAGCAAGTTGAAAAAAGATCTTTTTTAAGTTCAATATGTTGCCATGGTAACACCTGTTTCATCCAGTATACACTTTAGGATTCTCAGTGGACTAGTCGCGCATATCGGGAACAGAACAAAATAACTCATCTACACGTTGGATATACTTTCAGGGGTGGAATCGCCGAGAATAACCGCTGGAGAGAGGACTTTAGAATATTGAGCAGTGTCTTAATTATTGGTTTGTCAAGCTTGTTTTTGCCCTCCCTTCCATTCACTCCTGCGTTCTACTTATATTTAAAAGCGCGTCATAATCTAACTGATTTAATATAGATGATTAATTTGAAAAAAAGTCACGTTCAAACAAATTTTAATTTAATTAATTTGATATAGATGAATAAAACGGAGGGAGGCTACCTATCAAAGTTAAAAGCCAATAAAATATGTCATTGCATAAATTACAAGACATTTTGAAAATTACTTCAATGTGGATTTGTTCCCTATTTGTACCCATCAAACGCAACAATCCACTCGCCCATTCCATAAAAAACTAGAAAAACAGCAACTCCACGGAGTAGCAAATCCCACCGAACAAAACATATTTAGATTATTAGTGGCCATCTTGAAAATTCCTTCTTGAGCAGAGCTTGTTTGTCCCTAAGCATCAACATATAAAATGTAAACCATATCCATAAATTAAAATTTGAGTTATCAAAGATTACATTCTTTTTTACTAAAAATGGAGGCCAATTCTGCAGTTATTTTGAAAATCTTTCTCGAACAGAGCTATAGTGTCCCTAGGTATCAGCATATAAAATTTGAATTAAAAAAATGGAAACCATTTTGAAATTCAGCTGCCATTTTGAAAATTCTTCCTCGAACAGAGCTACTGTGTCCCTACTGTGTTCGCTGGTATTAGAGTTATCAAAATTTTATGGGTTTTTTTACGAAAAATGGCCACCATTTTGAAATTCAGTGGCCATCTTGAAAATTCATTTTTGAACAAAGCAACTGTGTCCCTAGCCATCATCATATAAAATTTGAACCAAATCCGTTCACTGGTATTTGAGCTATCAAAGATTATGTTTTTTTAACGAAAAATTGCCGTCATTTTGAAATAAAGCGGCCATCTTAAAAATTCTTTGTCGAACATAGCAACTGTGTCCCTAGGCATCATCATATAAAATTTGAACCAAATCCGTTCGCTGGTATATGAGTTATCAAAGATTACGTTTTTTACGAAAATTGGCCGCCATCTTGAAATTCAGCCACCATCTTGAAAATTATTTCTTGAACAGAGCTACGGTGTCCCTAGGCATAATCATATAAAATTTCAACCAAATCTGTGAACTGGTATTTGAGTTATCAAAGATTACGTTTTTTACTAAAAATTTCCGCCATTTTGAAATTAAGCGGCCATCTTGAAAAATTTTTTGTCGAACATAGCTAATGTGTCCCTAAGCATCATCATATAAAATTTGAACCAAATCCGTTCACTGGTATTTGAGTTATCAAAGATTACATATTTTTACAAAAAATTAAGCGGCCATCTTGAAAATCTCTTTTTAAGCAAAACTCCTTTGTCCCTAGGCATCAGCATATAAAATTTGAACCAAATCCGTCAACTTGTATTTGAGTTATCAACGATTACATTTTTTACAAAAAATGGCGGCCATTTTTAATTGAGCGGCCATATTGAAAATTCCTTCTTGAGCAGAGGTCCTACACTCATAAGGCATAAGCCTATAAAATTTGAATCAAATCCGTCAACCGGTATTGGAGTTATCGTCTGGACACACGGACGGATGGACGGCTTCTCTATATCCCCCTCGAACTTCGTTCGGTGGGATAATGAGCGTTTATACAGGTATGTTCTCCACTTTTGTTGAACAGATACAAACCAAGAGTAAAACCATGTCCCTCTCGGCTCATTTTGTCAAAACCTTCAGGCAATTGGCAAAAACGTCGTCATAAATGGACTGTATTCTCATTCGCTTTTAATTTCACGGGTAATTGCATCATTTAAAAAGCTGCTTCTCTATTGGTTATATGTAAATTGTATGATTCATAAATCAATTGTAGCATGTGTAGTGGACTTTCCATGAAGAATCATATGACCATGTATGGTGTCTCTAATTAAAATATTGACATAAACAAAGTACTGCATGTGTATCCCTCAACATTTACGAGCATCAGTCTACTAACAAGGAAATCTGATGTTTAAAAATGGATTTCAAATGGTGGAAGGACCCAGGGGTTGCGAATATTTGACCAGATTTATTGCTCCAAGGGTAGGGAAATTGACACATTTATTTGGCCCCAGGGTAAGGAATTCGACAGGCCAAAATTGTTTTTGTCAAATTCCCTACCCTGGGTGGCCGCGTGGGGGGTCTCAAGCAAACTTTTGAATGGTGCATTACTTGAAAGAAAACATATTGTTTTAGTACAAATCACTGTATTTATGCCCAGAAAGTATTCATGATTAAAGGTACAACATGTACAAAGATGTTATGAGTATCAGAATGTTAAGCAGAGGGGCCATTCAACGATCATGGACCAGTGTCAAAATATATTTAAGTTTGGATATTTAATCAAGACTAACATATATTTTCATTATCTACAAAGAAACCCCCTGGATGAACATTATTTCAGCTGATATTCCTCTAGAAACGTGGTGGATCTTAAAAATCTATAAGTGGGACTCCCTTTATAGAAACTTTGAACTGAATTTACACTTCTTACGCTGAAATTGATAGTTTATACATACATTTTATGTCAAAGAAGGTGTTCAGCCAAATATTCACCTGATAGCTCAGAAAAAATAAAACATTTCAAATTTTCTCTCTACAGTCCTTGTTGCCCCTTTAAATATATGACTGTCTAAAATCACTTGCCATACTGCCATTCTTTAGCGCCCCAACTGACACAAAATTGAAATGGTTACTGGGAGATGAGGCATACATCTTTGGGGGCCTTCGACTCTTTAGTAAAAAGCTTTCTAAATAAGATTTTAAGTAAATATTGGTTATTTAAAACATCTTAGATGCTCTAACAGCGCTGGCTACTGATATGCTTCATCAGCAGTCTCACTCCTCCTGCTTTCGGGGATTAAACTGAAGCAGGTATGGCGAGGAGTTACCCCAAGCAGAGTTGATCAGGCTCCACCAGCATTTGATACAATGTAGCCACGTAAGATGGAAGGTTAATGGGGCGAAAACCACATTGTATGGGTTTCAACAGATGTTATCCGGATGGTATCATTAGCAACACTGTGTCCATATACCTCTCTACTATCACTTAAGTTTACAGCATGGAACATTCAGGCACTATGGGGTTTAATCCGGGCGTAAATTTTCCTCCGTCTAACATGGATCCTAAAAGTATCCATTGCGTGCTGCAATCTAGTAGAAATCTTTCATGCAGATACCACAGGCGTACCACGCACCTCAGAAATAAATTTCCTTCGCGTGCAGAGCCTGCCGGCACTTATCTGCACCAAACATCCCTAGTGTAAGTTAACATTTCTTCCCAAACTTTCTTGGTAGTCATCTGGTACTTTCTCCAGCAGTCCACTAGTCTATTCCTAGAAGTCATCCAGTCTCACCTGGAGGTATCCATCAAATGGAAGTTATGGTTATTTAAAACATCTTAGATTAACATACCTATGTTTTAATTCTTTTTAAGACTCATTTTAGTTTGAAAAAATGTTCTGTTTTTAACCAACATGGCATTTTGGATATTTTCGATTAGATGCACCTTAATGTAAGAGTGCCACTGTTAAAAAAGTGTATATCTAAATAAATAAATAAAATAAAATAAATACTGCACATGGACCTTTTGAATTGATCTTGAGACAAAATTAAAATACTTGAATAATTCCAGCCAAATTCCCTATACAGAGTAAAAATATATGCAGTACATTACTCATCCAGCTGACAGTTTGAGAAAAAAACTAGAGGTTTAAGATTGCAAGCAATCTTATGGAGGCCCCATAGGCTTTTTTGAATATTTAAAGGTCAGCCAAAGGTCAAATCTTAAATACAAGGTCATATATGAACTCCAGGCATCTTGTAGATGATTTTAAAAAAAGGTTTGGTCAATTTGAAGCAATGTGAAATTTGACCTTAAAAAATTTCAACATTAGACCTTTTTCAGTTTTTGAGGTCCAATATCTCAAAACTGGTGCAGAATTTTAATAGATAATCAATTGTTAATATGTGTAAAACCTTTAGAGGAATATATATCCTGACTTTAATTCAAAAATATTGATTTGTAGTCACAAACTTTGAGAAACATAGAAAACACAGTTTGTGATCTTGTTTGATGACCTTTGACCTTGAAAATTTTACTTTTTTAGACCTCAGTATATCTTTTCTGATTGAATAAACCTAAATTTGAATCCAGAAAATCAATTTGAAAAATCAACTTTGACCTTTCGAAGGTCACTGAAGGTCAACTAAAGGTCATAGGTCAAAACTAAGGTCAGATCTGAGTTCCTGAGATCTTGTAGATGCTTTTAAAAAAAAAGTTTGGTCAATTTAGAGCAAGTTGAAATTTGACCTTGAAAAATTTCGAAATTTGACCTTTTTTTTAGTTTTTGAGTTCTAATATCTCAAAACTGGAGCAAAATTTTAATAAATAGTCAATTGCTAATATGTGTAGAACCTTTAGAGGAATATATATGTTGACTTTCAGTAAAAAAATTGATTTGTAGTCTCCAATTTTGAGAAACTTAGAAAACACAGTTTGTGATTTCGTTTGATGACCTTGACCTTTGAACTTGCAAATTTTGCTTTTTTAGACCTCAGAAGGTCTTTTGTGAATAAATATACCTAAATTTGAATCCAGAAAATCGATTTGAAAAATCAACTTTTTGACCTTTCGGAGGTCACTGAAGGTCAACCAAAGGTCAAAGGTCAAAAGTAAGGTCAGATTTGGAATTCTGAGAACTTGTAGATGAGTTTTTAAAAAAAATTGGTCAATTTGAAGCAAGTTGAAAAAAGACCTTTTTTACCTTTTTTTGACCTTCAATATCTCAAAATCTAGGCAAAAATTCTTTAGACGGCAAAAGGCTAAGACTAATAGAATACTAATATCTATCTGTATGGAAAAATTCAGCCAAACATATTGAAGTGCAGTGTCAGGATTTGAGAAACTTGAAAAAAACTTAGATTTGACCTAGATTTTGACCTTTGACCTTGACCTAGATATGAACTAATTTCTTGACAAGTCCAGCCCAGGTCCCTAATAGGACTATATATGAGATAAGTCAAAGCTAGCTGGAAGTTGGAGAAAAAATGCTAAAAAGAATAATAAATAAATAAATAAATAAATAAATAAACATAGGGAATCAAACAAGTTAATTTCAGGCTCCTTCTCCAACAGCAAAAGGCTAAAACCTACTGAACACTTTTAGCTTAAGAGATTAGAAGCCCCATGGTGTAGTTATAAAAAGGCCTATTTGACCTTAATTTATGGTATAGATAGCTTGATATTTTATGGTTATAATGAAAAAGAATACAATAGAATCTAATTTTTTCTCTTGAGTAACAGTTACTACAAAAAATCCAGCAGGTTATCTCATAGGCCTCCTAATTACTTTTTTTGTTACTCAAAACATTTTTGTAGTGAATTCCTTATCATACGAGGGTTGATCATAAAGTTCTCATAATATCTCTCTAATTTCAATATTTTTCAATATATTATAATGAAATTTTCACAGAATGTGCAGCATAGAATGGCTTATCAAATCAGCTAAAATATTTAGTTTAACAGAAATATTGAATAAGAAATGGTTACCATAGTAACTTGAAATCAAGGCACCCGGGGCAAATAAAAGTAATTGAGAGAATGGCTCTAATAAACCATTTTAACACACATAATAAACTCTCATAAATTACCAAATACGTTAAAATGTTAACTTGAATATGTTGTTAAGTGCTTTTACATTTAAAAAATTGATCATGTGGATTGTGTGATGTCATAGAGGATGCTTTCATGCTTCATTAGGTGTGATACCAGAGTCTGAGACTCAAAGCTAATGATCAGAAATGTCTTAGTAAGAGAATGCAATAGATGCACAGATATTCAGAAAAATAAAATTCATATTGATAAAATGTTATGTTAAGTTTGTAAGATCCTTTGGTCAGACTAAACATGATCTAAAACAAATATATTGCTAAGGTATCAACAAAATTACACCATGTGTGTGGTCTGTACATGTTAAAAATGAACTAAAGGGGCAAAATCAATTTTCCTAGGGATATTTGAAAAAACGGTCATGGAGTCTAACAGTCACTTCTACTGAAGCATAACAATCATCCATTATGAGATCACACAATTCACATGACCATAATAATAGTTCACAACAGTCAAGAGCACATGTAATTTGACAATTTAATGTGTATGATAGCTTATTTGACAACTTATTTATATGCATTTAAACATGGGTAATAGGAGCTATCTAGCTAGTTTTTTATTTGCCCCGCATGCCTTGATCGCAAGTTACTATGGCAACCATTTCTTATTTAATGTTTCTGTTATCCTAAATATTTTTTGCTGGATTAATAAAACATTTCATGCTGCACATTCTGTGAAAATTGCATAGGAAAAAATTGAAAAATAAAGAAATGAGAGAGATATTATGAGAACTTTATGATCAACCCTCATATAAGTGCTTCAAGTAAGTAATTCAAACATAACATGCACAGTGTTGGCCAATAACTATGGACTCTATCCACATATAATCAAAGAATGCGAAATGGTGAACATTTGAAAAAATATAGATATAGCAAACAAATTAATTTGGGAAATGGCTGATGATGATACAAAGCAGATAGATCAGGACATTAAAAAAACAATTGATAGGACATATAAACACCAGCTGCAGTTACTCTTTCATAAAGGTGCCAATGTCAATGCTAGGGACAGTAATGGCTGGACTGAATTGATGCATGCTTGTAATTCTGGCTCTCTGGAATATGCACAGTGGCTAACAGAGCATGGTGCAGATGTCAATGCTACGGACAGTGATGGTTGTACTGCATTGATGTTGGCTTGTAAGTCTGGCTCTCTAGAATGTACACAGTGGTTAACAGAGCATGGTGCAGATGTCAATGCTAGGAACAATGCTGATTGGACTGCATTGATGTATGCTTGTAGATCTGGCCCTCTGGAATGTACACAGTGGTTAGCAGAGCATGGTGCAGATGTCAATGCTAGGAACAATGATGGTATGACTGCATTGATGTTGGCTTGTAAGATTGGCTCTCTTGAATGTACACAGTGGTTAACAGATTATGGTGCTGATGTCAATGCCAAGGACTATGAGGGTTTGACTGTATTGATGAATGCTTGTAAGTCTGGCTCTCTGGAATGTACACAGTGGCTAACAGAGCATGGTGCAGATGCCAATGCTAGGAGCAATGGTGGTGTGACTGCATTGATGTTGGCTTGTAAGTCTGGCTCTCTGGAATGTACACAGTGGTTAACAGAGCATGGTGCAGATGTCAAGGCTAGGAGCAATGGTGAAAAGACTGCATTGATGCTGGCTTGTGAGTTTGGCTCTCTAGTATGTACACAGTGGTTAACAAAGCATGGTGCAGATGTCAATGCTAGGGACAGTGATGGTTGGACTGGATTGATGTATGCTTGTAAGTTTGGCTCTCTAGAATGTATAAAGGGGTTAAAAAAGCATGGTGCAGATATCAATGCTAGGAACAATACTGGTTGGACTGCATTGATGTTTGCTTGTAAGTCTGGCTCCCTAGAATGTACACAGTGGTTAACAGAGCATGGCGCAGATGTCAATGCTGGGAACAAGTATGGTAGGACTGCATTGATGCTTGCTTGTAGTTCTGGCTCTCAGGGATGTGCACAGTGGTTAACAGAGCATGGTGCAGATGTCAATGCTAGGAACAATGCTGATTGGACTGCATTGATGTTGGCTTGTAAGTCTGGCTCTCTGGAATGTACACAGTGGTTAACAGATAATTGTGCAGATGCCAATGCTAAGAACAATGATGGTTGGACTGCATTGATGCATGCTTGTAGTTCTGGCTCTCTGGAATGTACACAGTGGTTGACAGAGCAGGGTGCTGATGTCAATGCTAGGAACAAGGCTGGTTGGACAGCATTGATGCTGGCTTGTGAGTTTGGCTCTCTGGAATGTACACAGTGGTTAATAAAGCAAGGTGCAGATGTCAATGCTGAGAACAATGATGGTTGGACTGCATTGATCCATGCTTGTAGTTCTGGCTCTCTGGAATGTACACAGTGGTTAACAGAGCTGGGTGCAAATGTCAATGCTAGTGGCAGGGTTGGTTGGACCGCATTGATGTTGGCTTGTAAGTCTGGCTCCATGGAATGTACACAGTGGTTAACAGAGCATGGTGCAGATGTCAATGCTGTGAACAAGCATGGTAGGACTGCATTGATGCTGGCTTGTAGTTCTGGCTCTCAGGGATGTGCACAGTGGTTAACAGAGCATGGTGCAGATGTCAATGCTGGGAACAAGTACGGTAGGACTGCATTGATGTGGGCTTGTAGTTCTGGCTCTCGGGGATGTGCACAGTGGTTAACAGAGCATGGTGCAGATGTCAATGCTAGGGACAATTCTGGTTGGACTGGATTGATGTTGGCATGTAAGTCTGGCTCTCTAGAATGTACACAGTGGTTAACAGAGCATGGTGTAGATGTCAATGCTAGGGACAGTGATGGTTGTACTGCATTGATGTATGCTTGTAGTTCTGGTTCTCTCGGATGTGCACAGTGGTTAACGGAGCATGGTGCAGATGTCAATGCTGGGGACAGTGATGGTTGGACTGCATTGATGTCGGCTTGTAAGTTTGGCTCTCTGGAATGTACACAGTGGCTAACAGAGCATGGTGCGGATGTCAATGCTAGGAACAATGATGGTTTGACTGCATTGATGCAGGCTTGTGAGTCTGGCTCTCTTGAATGTACACAGTGGTTGACAGAGCAGGGTGCTGATGTCAATGCGAGGAACAAGGCTGGTTGGACTGCATTGATGTCGGCTTGTAGATCTAGCACACTGGAATGTACACAGTGGTTAACAGAGCATGGTGCTGATGTCAATGCTAGGGACAGTACTGGTGAGACTGTATTAATGCATGCTTGTAAGTCTGGCTCTCTAGAATGTACACAGTGGCTAACAGAGCATGGTGCAGATGTCAATGTTAAGAACAATGATGGTTGGACTGCATTGATGCATGCTTGTAACTCTGGCTCTCTAGAACATGCACAGTGGCTAACAGAGCATGGCGCTGATGTCAATGCTAGGGACAATGATGGTGAGACTGTATTGATGCATGCTTGTAACTCTGGCTCTCTTGAATGTACACAGTGGTTATCAGAGCATGGTGCAGATGTCAATGCCAAACACAAAGATGGCAAAACTGAACTAATGATTGCTATTGAGAAAAGGTCTCTTGAATGGATAAAGATGTTCACAGACCATGGTGCAGATGTCAATACCATAAGCACTGATTGTAAAACTGCATTGATGCATGCTTGTGAGACTGGCTGTCTTGAATATACACAGTGGTTAACAGAGCATGGTGCTGATGTCAACGCCGTAGACAATAATGGTCGGACTGCATTGATGTCTGCTTGTAATTCTCACTCTCTAGAATGTGCACAGTGGTTAGTAGACAATGGTGCTGACGTTAATTCCAGGGATAAAAAGAACCAAACTGAACTGATGATGAGCATTCAGGACAGATCCATTGAATGGGTCAGAATATTTACAGATGCCTGTGCAGATGTCAATGCAACTGATGATTTTGGCAACACGGCAGTCTCTTACATAACTAAGTCCAATCCACAACATAAAGAACTATATTCTATCCTTACCATACTGGGTGCTAAAGATGAGGATTACAAACATTTCAAGTCATTAAATAGCAATGCAACTGATGATAAACAGCATGAAGCTACTATAAAACTTGATGCCATAAAAGCTAAATGGAAGCTTAATTTATCATACCAGGCGAGGCAGTCTCTTTATCAGATTTGTTTGTCAAACAACCAGCAATACACATACACAATGAAAAGATTAATTAAAGATGAGATCTTGCCTTCTAAGCTTTCAAACTTTATCATGTTCAAGGAACAAGATGATATCAGTGAGATTACAGCTATCTTTGAAACTCTCGACAAAAGTCAAAAAATAAAAAATACCCAAATATATGAGGAAAAAACATTAACAGTAAAAATGACAAATAATGCTGATAATGAAACATTACAAGAATGCACTAGATTGATTGAAGACTCTTGTGCAGATTTCAATACCAGGAGCTATGCTGCTTGGACTTTACTGATGCATGCAAGTAGCTCTGGTTCAATGGCATATACTCGGCTGTTAACAAACTATTGTGCAGAGGATTTTGCTGATAATGAAAATGGTCATGCTGCATTGATTCTTGCTTGCAAGTCTGGCTCACCTGAAAGTGTTGAATGGTTAACTAACCATGGTGCAGATATCAATGCCAGGACCAATGATGGTTTGACTGTTCTGATGCTTGCTACTGTGTATCGTTTTCAGAAATGTACTCAACTGTTAACAGCACATGGTGCAGATGTAAATACCAGGGACAGTGATGGTTGTACTGCATTAATGCATGCTTGTAGGTATGGCTCTCTGGAATGTACACAGTGGTTAACAGAGCATGGTGCAAATGTCAATGCTAGGGACAATAATGGTTGTACTGCATTGATGTATGCTTGTAGTTCTGGCTCTCTGGAATTTACACAGTGGCTAACAGAGCATGGTGCTGATGTAAATACCAGGGACAGTGATGGTTGGACTGCATTGATGTATGCTTGTAAGTCTGGCTTACTTGAAAGTGTTCAGTGTTTAACTGTCCATGGTGCAAATGTCAATGACAGAAACAAAGAAGGTTCTACTGCATTGATGTATTCTTATGAATCTGGCTCTCCTGAATGTGCTCAGTGGTTAGCAGGGCATGGTGCAATTATCGATATCAGTAGCAGGAATCAATGTACTGCTGTGATGCTGGCTTGTACATCTGGCTCTCTGAAATGTGATCATACTGCCCAATGGTTAAAAGACCATGGTGCAGACATCAATGCTGGTGATAATATTGGCTGGACTGCATTGATGCATGCTTGTAAGTCTGGCTCCCTTGAATGTACAAAGTGGTTAGCAGAGCATGGTGCAGATGTCAATGTTGGTGATAATATTGGTTGGACTGCATTGATGCATGCTTGTAGGTATGGCTCTCTGGAATGTACACAGTGGTTAACAGAGCATGGTGCAAATGTCAATGCTAGGGACAATAATGGTTGTACTGCATTGATGTATGCTTGTAGTTCTGGCTCTCTGGAATTTACACAGTGGCTAACAGAGCATGGTGCTGATGTAAATACCAGGGACAGTGATGGTTGGACTGCATTGATGTATGCTTGTAAGTCTGGCTTACTTGAAAGTGTTCAGTGTTTAACTGTCCATGGTGCAAATGTCAATGACAGAAACAAAGAAGGTTCTACTGCATTGATGTATTCTTATGAATCTGGCTCTCCTGAATGTGCTCAGTGGTTAGCAGGGCATGGTGCAATTATCGATATCAGTAGCAGGAATCAATGTACTGCTGTGATGCTGGCTTGTACATCTGGCTCTCTGAAATGTGATCATACTGCCCAATGGTTAAAAGACCATGGTGCAGACATCAATGCTGGTGATAATATTGGCTGGACTGCATTGATGCATGCTTGTAAGTCTGGCTCCCTTGAATGTACAAAGTGGTTAGCAGAGCATGGTGCAGATGTCAATGTTGGTGATAATATTGGTTGGACTGCATTGATGCATGCTTGTAAGTCTGGCTCTCTGGAATGTACACAGTGGTTAACAGAGCATGGTGCAGATGTCAATGCCAGGGACAGTGATGGTTGGACTGCATTGATGCATGCTTGTAAGTCTGGCTCTCTGGAATATACACAGTGGTTAACAGAGCATGGTGCAGATGTCAATGCCAGGGACAGTGATGGTTGGACTGGATTGATGCATGCTTTTCAGTCTAGCTCTCTAGAATGTAAACAGTGGTTAACAGAGCATGGTGGAGATGTCAATGCTAGGGACAATGATGGTTGGACTGCATTGATGCATGCTTTTCAGTCTAGCTCTCTAGAATGTACACAGTGGTTAACAGAGCATGGTGCAGATGTCAATGCCAGGGACAGTGATGGTTGGACTGGATTGATGCATGCTTTTCAGTCTAGCTCTCTAGAATGTAAACAGTGGTTAACAGAGCATGGTGCAGATGTCAATGCTAGGGACAATGATGGTTGGACTGCATTGATGCATGCTTTTCAGTCTAGCTCTCTGGAATGTACAAAGTGGTTAACAGAGCATGGTGCAGATGTCAATGCTAGGGACTATTATGGTAGGACTGCATTGATGTTAGCTTGTAGGTCTGCCTCTCTGGAATGTACACAGTGGTTAACAGAGCATGGTGCCGATGTCAATGCTAGGACCAATGATGGTTTAACTGTTCTGATGCTTGCTACTGCGTATCATTCTCAGAAATGTACTCAATTGTTAACAGCACATGGTGCTGATGTAAATGCCAGAGACAGTGATGGTAGGACTGCATTGATGCAAGCTTTTCAGTCTAGCTCTCTGGAATGTACAATGTGGTTAACAGAGCATGGTGCAGATGTCAATGCTAGGGACTATTATGGTAGGACTGCATTGATGTTGGCTTGTAAGTCTGGCTCTCTAGAATGTACAAAGTGGTTAACAGAGCATGGTGCAGATATCAATGCTAGGGACCATTATGGTAGGACTGCATTGATGTTGGCTTGTAAGTCTGGCTCTCTGGAATGTACACAGTGGTTAACAGAGCATGGTGCAGATGTCAATGCTAGGAACAGTGATGGTTGGACTGCATTGATGCATGCTTTTCAGTCTGACTCTCTGGAATGTGCAAAGTGGTTAACAGACCATGGTGCTGATGTCAATGCCAAGGACAATAATGGTTGGACTGCATTGATGCATGATTGTAAGTCTGGCTCTCTAGAATCTGCAAAGTGGTTAACAGAGCATGGTGCTGATGTCAATGCTAGGGACAATGCTGCTTGGACTGCATTGATGCTTGCTTGTGAGATTGGCTCTCTGGAATGTACACAGAGGTTAGGAGAGCATGGTGCAGATGCCAATGCTAGGGACAGTGATGGTTGGACTGCATTAATGTGGGCTTGTAAGTCTGGATCTCTAGAATGTACACAGTGGTTAGCAGAGCATGGTGCAGATGTCAATGCTAGGGACAATGGTGATGTGACTGCATTGATGTGGGCTTGTAAGTTTGGCTCTGTGGAATGTACACAGCGGTTAACAGAGCATGAAGCAGATGTCAATGCTAGGGACAGTGATGGTTGGACTGCATTGATGCATGCTTGTAAATTTGGCTCTCTTGGATGTACACAGTGGTTAACAGACCATGGTGCAGATATGAATGCTAAGGACATTTATGGTTGGACTGCATTGATGCATGCTTGTAAGTCTGGCTCTCTTGAATGTATTTGGTGGTTAACAGACCATGGTGCTGAAGTCAATGCTAGGAACAGTGATGGTTGGACTGCATTGATGCAGGCTTGTATATCTGGCTCCTTTGGATGCACACAGTTGTTAATAGAGCAGGGTGCAAATGTTGATTCCAGAATCAATGGTTGTTCTGCACTGATGCATGCTTGTAAATCTGGCTCTCTTGAATGTACTCAGTGGTTAACAGACCATGTTGCAGATATGAATGCTAGGGACAGTGATGGTTGGACTGCATTAATGCATGCTTGTAGTTCTGGCTCTCCTGAATGTACACAGTGGTTAACAGATCATGGTGCTGATGTCAATACTGGGGACAATGCTGCTTGTTCTTCATTGATGCATGCTTGTAAATCTGGCTCTCTTGAATGTACTCAATGGTTAACAGACCATGGTGCAGATATAAATGCTAAGGACAGTGATGGTTGGACTGCATTAATGCATGCTTGTAGTTCTGGCTCTCTTGAATGTACTCAGTGGTTAACAGATCATGGTGCAGATATGAATGCTAGGGACAGTGATGGTTGTACAGCATCAATGTTGGCTTGTAAGTCTGGCTCTCTGGAATGTACGCAGTGGTTAACAGAGCATGGTGCTGATATAAATGCTAGGGACAATGCTGCTTGGACTGCATTGATGCTTGCTTGTGAGGCTGGCTCTCTGGAATGTACACAGTGGTTAGGAGAGCATGGTGCAGATGTCAATGCTAGGGACAGTGAAGGTTGGACTACATTGATGTGGGCTTGTAAGTCTGGCTCTCTGGAATGTACACAGTGGTTAACAGAGCATGGTGCAGATGTCAATGCTGGGGACAGTACTGGTTTGACTGCATTGATGTATGCTTGTAGTTCTGGGTCTCTTGAATGTACACAGTGGTTAACAGACCATGGTGCAAATGTCAATGCTAGGAACATTGATGGTTGGACTGCATTGATGTTGGCTTGTAGATATGGCTTTCTGGAATGTACACAGTGGTTAACAGACCATGGTGCTGATGTCAATATCAAAGACAAAAGTGGTTGGACTGCATTGATGTATGCTTGTAGTTCTGTATCTCTTGAATGCACACAGTGGTTAATAGAACATGGTGTTGATGTCAATGCTAAAGACTACAATGGTTTGACTGCATTGATGTATGCTTGCAAACTCAGGTCTGTGGAATGTACAAAGTGGTTAACAGAGCATGGTGCAGATGTCAATGCAAAGAGCAATGATGGGTTTTCTGCATTGATGTATGCTTGCAAATTCAGGTCTGTGGAATGTACAAAGTGGTTAACAGAGCATGGTGCAGATGTCAATGCCAAGAGCAATGATGGGTTTTCTGCATTGATGTATGCTTGCAAATTCAGGTCTGTGGAATGTACAAAGTGGTTAACAGAGCATGGTGCAGATGTCAATGCCAAGAGCAATGATGGGTTATCTGCATTGATGTATGCTTGCAAATTCAGGTCTGTGGAATGTACAAAGTGGTTAACAGAGCATGATGCAGATGTCAATGCCAAGAGCAATGATGGGTTTTCTGCATTGATGTATGCTTGCAAATTCAGGTCTGTGGAATGTACAAAGTGGTTAACAGAGCATGGTGCAGATGTCAATGCCAAGAGCAATGATGGTTTTTCTGCATTGATGCATGCTCGTTATTCTGGGTGTCTGGAATGTACTCAGTGGTTGACAGAGCATGATGCAAGTATCAATGCTGGTAAAAAAAAATATCTGCAGACTTCATTGGTGGAAAAGGTTAGGAAAAGACCATTTAAGAAACTGGAACTACGACATGAGGATCTGCTTCAAAGGTAAGACATCTAATGACACTTCTTACATTCCATGTTCTGTCTTGAAATAATTGCATATTATCCTGAACACGTATTGCAAAATGCTTTAGAACGCTTTAAAAGACATGTAAATAATCTAACAATGGGTGATTGGTGTTTGATTATGACATCCTTGCTTTTCCACATGATAAATTTGATGCCATCACTGATGATTGTCAAAGCGCTCAATGTTGTATTTCTTTTTACATAATTTCTGAAATGGCAAAGTACAGGATCCTTAAAGTAGATACAATATTCAACATATCTTATTTTCTTATTGTTCTGTATATATCACTATTACATATATCCGTTCACAGTTAGATGTAACAATGAAATTATATGTGTCTTTAAGCATCTTTGACTCTGCTAACTTATGTTTCAAAATACAGAATTAATCAGATGTGGTGATGTGCATTTAAATCCAGGCCCTCATACCATGGCTGGTAATCTCACTATTTTATTCTCCAATAAAAATAGTATTATACTGAATGAGCCTGGTGTAAAAGTGGTTTTGAAAAATAGCAAATTTCTCTTTATGTAGGTAATTTGTGGTTTATTATTCTACACTGATTCTGAAAATATTGGTGTCTAGTTTTCCATCATTTTGGAAATATTCAGATTTATACCCCCCTAGTTTGAATTTGAGGGGGGTACTAGGAAAGAGGTAATCATCTACTTATCATGTCCTACAATAGTCATAAGTTTCATCAAAGTTAGTCAACTGGTTGATTTTTGAAGAAAATAAATATTAACCATTTGTCCTGATACTCACAGATATTATTCACATCATTATGTTTGACTATTATGGAACGTTTCATCAGTGTTGGTTCACTGGTTACTATGGTATGCAGATTTATACCCCCTTAGTATGATTTTAAGGGAGTACAAATAAAGCCATCTATAATTCTTAGAATATACAGCCATCTTGATATTTACAGGTAGTCATCTACTTATCATGTCTTACAACCATGACAATTTGCATATGTGTAACAATAGTTTGCTATGGTAACATAAATCATTTTTAAAAAGTACACATTAGAGAGGTACTATGAAAGCCATATATAATTCCTAGAATATCTAACCAATCATCTTGTTATTGACAGATAATTGTCTACTCACCATGTTCTTACAATATGACAAATTTCAAAAATGCGGGGCAACTGGTTGATATGAAATCTTTGTTAAAAAGTACACATTAGGGCGTACTATGAAAGTCATATATAATTCCTTAAATATCATAACAATCATTACGATATTTACAGACAATCTACTACTTATCATGCCCTACCATGATGACAAGTTTCATCAATGTGGGTCAAATGTGGGTAGAAATCTATTTGTTTAAAAAGTACACATTTCCTAAAATTTTAAGACACAACCTAAGACATTGAAAATTTTCATCAAAGTGGGAGGAATTAGCATGAAAACATTTTAAGAACCCTATTTTGAGTATATCTGATAATATTTAGTCAATAGATGCTTCATCTGGGCCATTTGATGCATTGGTGCATTTTATTTGCTTATGATACTAAAAACTATACAGAATGCGGCTGTCACATTATGCGTAGGGACATAACATTAATTTACTTTTTCCCTAGCCATCATGTTATAAAATTTGAACTAAATCTATTCACTGGTATTTGAGCTATCAAAAATTACATTTTTTTTTTACTAAAAATGGCCGCCATTTTGAAAATCTTTTCTCCAGCTTTGCTGTTTTGTCTCTAGGCATGAGCATATAAAATTTGAATCAAATCCATCTACTAGTGTTTGAGTTATCAAAGATTAAGTTTTTTGATGGCAGCCATATTGAAATTCAGCCCCATCTTGAAAATACAAATCTACTTTGTCCCTAGCCATAATCATATAAAAATTGAACCAAATCGGTTACTGGTATTTGAGTTTTCAAAGATTACGTTTTTTACGAAAAATGGCCACCATATTGATATTTGGCAGCCATTTTGAAAATCTCTTCTTCAGCATAACTCCTTTGTCCCAAGGCATCAGCATATAATATTTGAGCCAAATCTATTAACTAGTATTTGAGTTATCAAAGATTATATTTTTTACAAATAATGGTGGCCATTTTGAATTAAGCAGCCATATTGAAAATTCCTTCTCAAGCAGATGTTCTATCACCATGAGGCATAAGCCTATAAAATTTGAATCAAATCCACAAACCGGTATTTGAGTTATTGCCTTGACAAACGGACGGATGGACGGACTTAGGGATGGCTTTCCTATATCCCCCTCGAACTTTGTTCGGTGGGATAATAAAAAAATGGATATAATTAATTTTTTGCCGATTTTTGTAACAAAATTATTTTACATGCAGAACACCTGAAATTATTTGTAAAGCTAGCAAATGGTCCAAAAGTGAATTTCGAGAGACAAAAATGACGACCATCTTGAAAATAGACGAGCTTTTGATCCAGGAGTATTAATGTTGAACAAAAATAACTTAGAATGGGAATCCTATTGACAGAGGTTTTAAGGCAAATGGTCCAAAAGTGGATTTCATGAACCAGATGGACAAATCAATGTTAACTAAAATGGCTGAAAATAAACAAGAACACAAATGTGTACAAAATGTCCCCACCAATGGGTGATCCCGTCAAATGGTTATCCTGAAAATGAGTAGACAAGAGTTTACCAACACAATTTGAGGCCACCTTAAAATTTACCCAGAATGCCAAAAATTTAGTCAGTTCTAGATTTTTATACTAAGAACCACCCCTGAAAATTTGAAATTGACCCGTCACACAGTTAATCAGAAAACATGTAAACAAGACTTTACAGACAAGATTTCAGGATGGAAAATCCAAAATGGCTGCCTTGACATTTCGCCAGAATGTCAAAAAACTGATCTGTTTCTAGATTTTCATACTAAAAATAATCCCTGAAAATATGAAATTGATCTACCAAACGGTTCACCTGAAAACGGGTAGACAAGACTTTACAGACAAGATTTTAGGACAGAAAATCCAAAATGGCTGCCTTAACATTTACGCAGAATGCAAAAAAAACTAATCAGATGTAGATTTTCATACTAAGAATCATCCCTGAAAATTTGAAATTGATCTACCAAACGGTTCACCTAAAAACATGTAGACAAGACTTTACAGGCAAGATTTTAAGACAGAAAATCCAAAATGGCTGCCTTGACATTTATCCAGAATGCCAAAAAACTAATCAGATCTAGATTTTCATACTAAGAATCATCCCTGAAAATTTAAAATTGACCTACAGAACGGTTCACCTGGAAATGCATAGACAAGATTTTACAGACAAGATTTTAGGACCGAAAATCCAAAATGGCTGCCTTGACATTTTCCAAGAATGCCCAAAAACTAATCAGTTCTACATTTTCATACTAAGAATCATCCCTGAAAATTTGAAATTGATCTACCAAATGGTTCACCTGAAAACACGTAGACAAGACTTTACAGACAAGATTTTAGGACGGAAAATCCAAAATGGCTGCCTTGAAATTTATCCAGAAAGCCAAAAAAACTAATGAGATCTAGATTTTTATACTAAGAGTCATCCCTGAAAATTTGAAATTGATACACCAAACGGTTCTCCTGAAAAAGCGCAGACAAGATTTTAGGACCGAAAAATCCCAAATGGCCGACAATAAAAAAGTCCTTATGAGTTTTTGCTGATTCTTTTTACAAAATTACCACATATAACAATCTTTAACAATAACATAGGCTTTTACAACAAAGTACATCTAAAATTATTTATAAAGCTACTAAATAGTTTAAGTATGAAAACTCAAAAACACTTTCAATATGATACAACGTATTATCGCGCGCTAACTTTTCTTAAGACATTCAAAATGGCTGAAATGACTGAGCTAACAGGTCCAAAACCTAATCAGATGTAGAAAAAAGTGAGCTGAACAAGATGTTAAAGTTTTAAAAGCAAATGTGAAGCTGTTTTTCTTAAAGTTTGCAGACAAGGATTTTAGCATTTGACATCAAAATGGCCGACAGGAAGTAGGTTTCGAGTTATTTTTTTTTCATCCACATCTATATGCACTCATAAGTAATCCCTGAAAATTTGAAGGTGATATCTGTAGCGGTTTTGGAGAAAACTCCTGGACGTACGGACAGACGGACGGATGGACGGACGTGCCTAGGCCGACAATATGGCCCCACACTATGTGGTGGGGACATAAAAAACGGATGCAATTTTTTGATGATTTTTTGTAACAAAATTATTTCATGCAATTACTCTTAACAGTGACATGACTTTTTGCAATGCAGGACATCTGAAATTATTTGTAAAGATAGGAAAAGGGCCAAAAGTGAATTTTTCAAGACAAAAATCATTTTGAAAATAGGCGAGCTTTTGAACCAGGAGTCATACGGGAGTTTTTTGTATTGATGTTAAACAAAAATAACTTTAAACCGGAATCTTATTAACAGAGGTTTTAAAGCAAATGGTCCAAAAATAAAATTTGCGAGACAAAAATGACGGCCAATCTAAAAATAGGTGAGCTTTTGAACCAGGAGTCATAGGGGTTTTTCTATATTGATCTTGAACAAGAATAACTTAAAAGGGGAATCCTATTGACAGAGGTTTTAAAACAGGCCAATTGTTGACAGACAGACGGATGGGCGGACAGACAGACGGACAAGTGAGTGATTGCAATAGCTCACCATGTGAGCTAAAAAACAGACGGATGGACAGATGGCTTTTCTACATCCCCCGCAAACTTCATTCGGTGGGATAATCAAAGCTCCTATATTTAAAGTAATATAGCCTATTGAGCATAGTTCCTGTAAAATTGAAAATATTCTGTTCAGAGATCTTTCCAATAGTAAAACTTTATACTATTTTTCTGTCACATTTTAGGCTATTTCATCATGCTTTGGGTCATTCTGACCATGAACATTGTGATATCCTGGTCATGTAAATGATATGTAGAACTAGCAAATCTGAGTGAAGGTCAAAAAAGAATTCAGTTATCTTAGTAAAAAAAATCCAAAAACCCAGCATGTTTTTTCTGACTTCCTGTTTTGTCACTTCCTGTTAACTAACTTGACTTGATACCATAACCAATGACAATCAATTATAGTCATAATCATTATAATAATAGTTAGTTTTTATGGTTCATTTATTGAAATCATATATATATAATACATTAACAGGGCCTAGGCGAAAGCATTATTGGCCCTGTGAGAATACAACATACAAATTATTACAGATGGCTTTTTGTTGAAACAACTGATTAAATGTTATAAATTGATAATTCAAATAATTTCCATTATTTTACAGAGAAAGTTAGTAAAAATCTTAAATACACAACCTTTGATTTTGTTATTCACTAAATTATCTCCAAACAAAAGTGTATTGGTCTTTTGTTCTAAAGTGCATCCAATTAAAAAGAAATGGTTCAGTTCTGGCATCACCCTAAGCTCCCCCCAAAGTTCTTCTCTTTCTTTAACTAACAGCGGGCAATTGAAGATAAGGTGTTTTGAAGTTTGTTCTCTGTAGCCACATAAGCATTTTGGACTTTCTACATCTCTAAAATTATGTAAGAAAAAATGGCCAGAGAAAATAAAATCACATCTAATACGATTTAAGAATATTTCACTCTTTCGTGATAGTTCTAACTGAGATGTAGGTAATGGTAAATTTTTATCTTTAAGATGAGTTTTGACACTTCTCTTAAAACTAGCAAAACTTTTACTTCCTTTTTGATCAGTTGGGAGCTTTTCCCATAAACGTATTGCTCTAGTAACTGGGGATTTGGAAAAGGAGCCAATTGGCTTTGGGGCAGTAAAATGTCTAATCCTTCTAAGGTTCACATTTTGTACCGGATTTCTATGCTGGTCAAAAATTCTTTGAAGGTATGAGGGGACAGTCTTGTTTTTAACCTGGTACATTAACTTTAAATATTTTTCATCTGTTCTAGTAGACAGTTCATTCCAATTTAATGATTTAAATAATTTAGTTTATGAAGTTCCTTGGATACACCCACTTATTAGTAAGGCAGCTCTATAATGCACCTGATCAAGTTTAGCAAGGTCATATTTAGTCGCTTTTTCAAATAAAATACTTCCATATTCCATTTTGGGGAGTATAAATGACAGATACATTTTTTCTAAATGTTTTGATCTTATTTTGTTTTTTAGAGCTTTCAAAGGATTTAACATTGTGTTACATTTATCAATAGTTTCTAGTATATGAGGCCTAAAAGATAAGTGTTCATCTAATATTATTCCTAAGTGTTTGTGGTCACTTGATCTGTTAATTTTTTCATTGCTTAAAAAGACAGGCGGGTGTTGAAGGTATTTCCTTCTTGATCCCTTAAAAATAATTTCTACACTTTTTGAGGGTTTAAAAATTGACTTCCATTTAAGGGACCATTCTGAAAGTTTATCTATGTCAGATTGAAAATTTCTGTGGAGATCAAAAATATTTTTGTTTCATTGTTTCATTATAATAATCTAAACATTTGCATTGTGTGCTAGCTAAAAACTCACTTGAATCCCCTTTAGTTTACTCATAAACAGTCATTATTCACTCACAATATACTGAATCTCTGTGATTTTAAGAGCAAATGTTTTGAATCTATGAATTTTGAAATTTCTAGATAAGGAATGGTATGAGATAATAAATTTGATTAACTTTTTACATAAGTTGTTCCCTATATTTGATTCCTAAATCATTGGAGATATGTTCGATATTGTTTTCATGTTTATTAGATCATACTTTGAAATGTTGTGATTTGTTCTTAGATGTTTATTAATTTATTTATTAAAAATGCATTGCAGAATTCCTGTTGTGAAGTTCTATGGTATGGAAAAGGATGGCTGCTATGCTATACACATAGTTGATGGATGTGTCAAGAAGACATCAGCTTTCATACAGCAACAAATACCAGGGTACCAATTTCGCTTCGTTCCCTGGAGGAAGGATGAAAGTATCGAGTTACTCAGGGGATGTACAGGAGGACCTTTACACAGCAGGGAACGTCAACTTAGTGACGAAGGTATCGTTGACAATTTTGTGACATATCCACATGGTACTATTGGGGGGATGGCCTCACTCACTAACAAAACTGATAGCACTAAAGATGAAATGTATGTTCTCACTGCCAACCATGTGGTAGGAAAAGACCATCCTAATAAAGAATATATTTCTTGGTCAAATGAAAATCAAAGTGATAAACAAATAATAGGCACAACAGTTCCATATCGAATACCTTTGAAAATGATCAAAAACGAGGAGTTGAAGAAGGGACAACCTTCAAATGAATTAAGTGATAGCTGTGATGCTGAAAAGAAAGATAACAATTATGCCAGAGAAAAATTAATCATTGAAAATAAAAACAGTTACAGAGATAATCATACAAATCAGGATGAAAACAACATTGACATATTCTCTGATAATAATTGTCAAGCTATCAATCTTAGTAAGGAGAGTGGGAAAGAAGAACATTACCAACAGTTTGACATCGCTTGTATCAGGGTAGACAATCAAAATATTTATGCACAATATGAAGGTTGTTCTAAGTGCTGTACTGTAATGACTAATTCTGTCATTGGGAATGAGAACAAGATCCATTGTGAAGAAAAGAAATATACTGACCTGACTGCTGAAGAAGATGGGATGAAAATGATGGTAGACTCTATAGTGATAAAGTTAGGATCAGACAAAAGGGCCATGAAAGGGAGAGTTGTAAATGTTGGTGCAGCAGGTGAAATTAAACTTAACAAAAAGTCTGCATGGGTCAGAAACATGATTACCATATGCGCAGAAAGTTTAGATTCCGATACTGATTCTGACATTACATTTACACAAAAGGGAGACAGTGGCACTATAGTTTGTTTAAAACCTGGGGATAACTCCAGTGGAAACCATCAACCAGACTGTTGGATGATATTTGCTGGTTGGGATAGGAGAAATGAGTTCAATATGTGTAAACATTCTGTGTCTCTAGCATTCTCTGTGAGTGGTGCCCTAAACAATTTGAATAAACAAGCCAATGACAGCAATGACTCTTTTGATAGAACATTCAAATTGTCCTGCTGCAAGAGTGTCATTCAATCTTCAGCCTGTGTCTCACAAAGGGACAGCCACACATGGACTGAAAGCCAAGAATCAATTAGTATTTCGCAAAATGCCAGTGAAAGCCCAGAAACATCAATTAGAGTTTCACAAAGTGCCAGTGAATCAGAAAATAAAGGCACTGCCTTAGCAATCAGTGTGAAAGAATCAAACAATGAAGATTCAGAAAGTAGAGATAGTATATTCAGAAGAATGTGGAGAATGTTATGCTGCAAAAAAATGATTCAAATGCCAACCAATGCTCCACAAATAGATTTTGTTGAGACTTTTACCAAGTCTGGCCCTAGTAAGTTAGAAGAGAACAATAAGGACAATGGAGGACTTCAAAACTCATTGAGTGCCTCACAAAGACACAAAAGTGAGTCAGAAAACAAAAGAACTTCCTGTGTGACAGGAATAACAGACAGTAGTAGTAAGGCAGAAGATGAAGGTTCTCCACTTTCTCAGAATGACAAAAGTGAGTCAGAAAAAGAAAGTACGGAAGGAATAACAGACAGAAAAAACTTATCAAGTAGACCAGGTCTATATAATAGCTATTGGGCCAATTATTACTTCAAGCGATCTGATGTGTCTGACAGTTGTAGTGAATCAGAAGATGAAGTCACACCACTATTAAGCAGCAATGCACATTGATGACAATAAGTGATGGCAACACTAACAGAATTTATATCTGTATTTTATGTGCTTTGCTTCTTCATTATCTTTTGATGGATAGTGAGATTTAGATTATCTAAGAGTGAAAGGTGGAGTGAAAAATATGGCTTAATATCTTGGATAGTTTACTAAATCTGCTAAAATATGTCTTAAAATCCCCTTAGTCTACCTAAAGTAGTTAAAATCTTAATTATATAGCATAATATATACTGTATATAGACAATATACAGGGTGGGTCAATTTTTACTGTACCTTTTAACTCTCTTGATGCCATAATAATTTTCAAAACAGACGTCTCAGTGCCGCATTATTTTTAAATCGGACAGCTTTTTGATATATTTTGCACTTCCATTATGAAAACCTGGATATAAGACTTAATCCTGAACCAAATGCAATGAAACTTATCATGGGTCATGAAAATAACAAAGGCTTAAAGATACATGTATAACATTAAGTGATGGCTTTGTTGGTTGCCATAGTAACCATATTCACCTTGGAATATTTAATAACAAGAAAATATTCAAATATCTGAATTCAAAGACAATGGTTATGTATTAGCAATATCAGCACATCACATACATTACATGTCCTTTTTTCAGTTGTTGCATGTCAGAATTATTTCTTATTCAGAATAAAACATTCTAAATTAAATAAAGCATAGGGTTGTATCCAGATGTTTATATATAATGTCTTAATGTCATGATAAGATTTCAAATATAGACGTCTATTTGACACATTATCTTTTAAATATAACATTTTGCAAACATTTTGTGACTGTATTGTTGAAATACAAATATTTCATTCAGTTGATAATGAGTTGTTGTGAAACTTGCCATGGGTCATCATGATGACATTATCTTCAAAGTTCATAAAAACTGTTGTCCACTAACATATCTGTTACTATGGTAACCATATTAAATCTCAGGTACAAAACATCAGGTAAAAAAACCAAAAATACCGAATTTCAAAAAATCGCAATTACCCATTCTGCATTATTTAGCCTAGTCTATGCTAAATCAAGAATGATTAATGAATCAGCAATTAATCGTACTTACTCTTTTATGAGTTTGTATTTGTATTTTATTTTCAGAAAATATAAAACAATAATAAGGATGTGTACAGTAGTAAAATTATATAATTATGGACCACCCTGTAAATGAAACATGTTCACCTTTCTGTATTTTGATTACTGGAGTTCACCTCTGAATGATATCTTGGGAAGCATCTTCCAATACAAAGAACAATGCACCAGTTTAATTGTTGATTTGTAAAGATGCTATGTTGAGCATCAATATTATATGTTGCCATTCATGTTTGTGCAAATAGATAAGCACGAATGATGTTGTAATATTAACTACAGATCCAGAATGCCTTCCTTGTGCCAGATAATAGTGTTTTACATTGAACAATACAATGTAAAACATTTTACTGGCATAGCACAATTCTTTTCTCCAGACTGATTATAAGTAGGCCTACACTAAACTGCAACAATAATCATTTATTTTCACATTCACTTTAAACTTCAGGCTCATTAGGTTATGTACAGTACCAGGTATCTTGTCAATTAAATGATGTTCCTTCAATCTCCTTTCAAAGGCATTATGCCTTGGTTTCCAAATAAATTTCTTTGTTCTCGTGTCATCTGTAAATCAAGTTTCTTTCCATAATGGTAACTGAATCCAGGAATCTGTACCAGTCATCTTTGCTGTTGAGCTGAAAAACAACAAACGAATTGGAATGTAAATTATATGCACTTCATGCAATTACATGTATGACTATTTGTACTTGTTTTGCGATGATTTCATCAAACAACAGAACAACAGGGTGAGCCAAAAATACCACTTTTACAAAAAATGCTATAACTTTTTTATTACCTAACCTGCATACACACAGTTTTGCAATTATATAGAGCCAGTGGTCCTGATTAATAAAATAGGCTAATGTAATGAGTACATTTTTTATGATAGTTTTAGTTTTGGTCCCCATGCTGATATAGCATTTTCAATGAAACGTTGGCGAAGTTTCTTCCAACTTTTTATTGCCCATCTTCTATGATCATAGGGCTTAACATCACGACTAATGGCGGGATGGTCATCAGGCAGCATCAGTTAAAGGTACATTATGCAAATTATGTTAATTTCTCATGACATGTCACATGTAAAAGTGAGACGCGGGTGACATCTTTTATTTTAGTAAACATGTACTAGATTGCATTCTCAAGTTTCTTTGGGTATAAATATGATTTTGGATCAAATATTAAAAAAGATAACATTTTTTAAAAAGTGGCATTTTTGGCCACACTGTATGTATTAAACCCATGTATTATACCATACTGGAATTTAATGTGACTTTGATGACTGGTATGTTTATGTCTATACATGTTATGGTTGAAATTAGGTTGACATTCAAGGCACTGTGTGAAGTTTGAACCACATTGGCTTATATTTCGTTGTATGAGAATAATGTCCCAAGTGCCATTTTTGAAAAAATAAGATTTTTTTTGAAAAAATAACGATTAGAGAAATTTGTGTCCATTGAAAATACATAGCAAAATGGACATCGCTCAGCTTTAATCTTTCGATGTTAGTGTTACGAAAAACACAGAATTGAATTGTCCTATCTCCATTTTTAATATGCTCAAAATTGGCTTAGAAAATCTTAAAATTCATGAATATACACACATTTTTGATACAAAAAAATATAAAAATTTAACAAATGACATATAGATAGTATTGAAGTAACAGATGACTAAACTTTCAAAAATTGATTTCTCCGTTTCACAAAAATGTGAGTTGGGACATTTTTATTCTCATAGGGCGATTTGTGAAAGTATTATTTCCCATTGTTATTATCAAAATGTGATGCAATTGACACTTTTTATCTTAATCTAATGTTTTAATAAAAAGTCAACTTTTTCAAAATATGACAAATAGAATTTGGATGATTAAAGATGGGGCCATTTAAAATAAAATATTACTAGGGCTTTTACATAAATAGCATACCTGCAGTCATAAATTGTGGTCATATAATCTGCTAGAATGGACTCCTACTTTGTCCTTTTGATATTTGTGTGTACCATTTCAGGTTGATTTTTGTACTGCACTGCTCCCATGACAGTTGTAACTAAGCTATGTATCTCTGGAAAACAAAATTGAAACATTAATAAATATACCTTGCAAGTATAGTTAGCTATGAGTATGAGGCAGGAGAGGCAACTATTTTTTCAAGGTTTTTGCATAAAATTGTAAAAATTATGTCACAAATAAATACAAAGTTTGCTCTTTGGCTTAAATTTTAACTTGCTGTGGTTTCTTTTGGATCCTATTTTCACTAACTTAAATAGTAAAATGAACTGCTCTCATTCATGTCATTATTGGTGTCACTGTGAACAATAAACGTATTGAAATGGATGTCCAGTGAATTTCTGTTTTCTGAATGAGCTCACTTTATCCTTTAATCTGAACTCCATTTCTTGAACACTTAATAAAAATAGCTCAAGTTATTTGTTAGAAATTGACAAAACAAAACCTCACCCTTTTCAACAAGAACAGATTTCTGCTTCTTTGAGGGAACTAAAAATGAATACAGTGAAACCCGTATATCCAAACACCTGGCTAATCCGAACACTTTTTCAAGTCCAAATCTATCCTCTCATTGATTCCTGTTAAGAAAACTTTGAAATCTGAACACCTCTAATCCGAACAATGAACACTCATATTTGAAAAATAACCTGTCTAAACGAACACTTTTCACAAAATATCACATATTTCTTACAAAACTGCTCACGTGTTTTCAATTTAACACTGATATCTTATGCTATCAAAACTTTTGAAAAAATAACAAATGATCTCAATCCTAATTGGTTTCTCTGGCATGACTTTGGAACAAAGCTATGTTGTCAATAAAAGTATTAATATTAATTCAGAATGATTTTATGCATTTATATTTCTTCAAAAGCAAGAATCTTGCAGATGCAACCACCTCAAAATCTCAAAGCTTTTAGCCAGCCCTACTGGCATTCGGATTAGACAGGTTTTACTGTATATACTTTACTATCTGAAATGATTTAGGAAATTGATATTCCGACCAAACTTTATCTCGTGCATTGGACATTTATTTTTTTGTCAAATAAAATGATGGCTATGTTTATAATAATTGTTATTATACTGTTTTCGCTGCTTCATACTTTGCACAGTATCTGCATGGAAAAAATACATGTACTATAGACCAATGTAATCTAGCATGATATACTGTATTCTCTGTAAATTTTCTGTTCTTTTATATTTTTCACTTTTCATGATTTTTTGAAGATTCACAAAATGTAATACTATATTCTATTAAAGGAACACATAGTACCAATAAAGTACCTGCAACTTTTATGATCTCAAGAAACACAAAGTTTAATGCATTATGGTTTTGATTATTATTGAATGATATATGATTAATCTAATTCAGAGAAAGATATATGGGAGCTGTACAGTATGTAAACCTCAGCTCAGTGATAACATCTTGTAAAAAGATTATTGGTGATATTTTTTCTACCTACCCCTTCGACTGATTCAATTTCAATTGATTCATCTTGGGAAGTACAGTATGCTCTCATTGGAGAGAATACAGTAGCCGCGAAATCCTAATAGTTCAAATTCGCACAATATAAATCGTGCATGGTGAAAAAAGGTAGAATGGTACTGTTTTCTTAATTTTTAGTTGGGTACTAAAAGATTTTAATCAAAGAAATTAAAAAAACTGGAAAAATTTGTTCCCAAATCTACAAAAAGTAAAAGCCATGAAATCCAGAAAACTGAAAGTTAGTGAAAATAGACACAAAATTTCAAAACTGCGAAAAAATATATTCTTCTTAATTTCATTATTTGGGAAGTTAAAACAAGTCATACATATGTACCTCCTTTATCTATTTCTGGTCATTACTTTCCAATGTTCATGGTATCTATGGACTAGCATCCAGTATGTCTCTGATGACACCAGATATACAGCAGGAGTCCAACCTAAGCTTTCTCGGGTGTGTTAGCATCGGTCCACTCATCCTTCCCCTACTTTCGTTGTTGACAAACCAACATTTTGCTACTTTGCCGCAGCATACGTATTTTCCTAGAATGCCTAGAAAAGAATCAAATGCATTCAATAATAAATGAATGAGTACAGAATATCTCACCGTGGTGATCAAAAGAATTTCTATCTGATATTCCGCCACCATTGGTATTACAGTGCTCTGTCATTGTATGTCATTAAAATCATGCAGTACTTCTGGTACACTAAGATTATGTACATGTAGTCTGCTGAGAGTAAAAGTACATAAACAATGAACGGTAACCGGACAACTCATCCCCTAGACAACTCATCCCTGGACAACTCATACCCTAGACAACTCATCCCCTGGACAACTCATCCCCTAGACAACTCATCCCCTAGACAACTCATCTCCTGGACAACTCATCCCCTAGACAACTCATCTCCTGGACAACTCATCCCCTGGACGACTCATCCTTTGGCATGTTTGAGTAATTTAATGTAATATTATTAATTCATATATTATTCAAATGATTAACACGATCCTCGATTTAATACCTCACTTTTGTTACGTAAACAGAAATTCAAAAAATGGTTAAGATCTGCACTTCTAACTCTTTCTATTTACATAACAATAGTAAGGTATTAAAGCGACGATTCTGTTGTCTTCTGACTGACAAGTGTACAAAGATTTTCTTGAGGGGAAATCTGGAAAATTGTTTAAAAACTATGATATACCATGGTACTACTATGGTATTGTCAAGGAGATTATCAACCAATTAATCTGTAATTTGTTTTGTAAATATTTACCTTTAATTTTACTTTTGATATACAATTTCAATATTATGTTAACATTCATTGAAGAAGCTCCTTTGATGTCATAAGCTCCTTTGATGTCATTATATGTGTGTTCATAGTTCAAATATTCTTAAATCAAAAGATATTTTTTCACAGCAGTAACAGATGAAGTTACTGAAGTTCATGTTTCAAAATAATGCAGAGAGAAAACTTTATTTTTTGTCATGAAATAATAAGTCATGTATTATAAGGACAAAATACGAAGGTTTTATTGGCACCGTTTGACCATTTTATTTGTGTCAATAAAGCGAAAAATAATATTTAGAATGATTCAAAGTGTATTTAATAAATATTTATTTTCCCAAAAAAAACTTAACAATTTGGCTTCATGTGATTAAGGATGAGTTGTCTAGGGGATGAGTTGTCTTGGGGATGAGTTATCCAGGGGATGAGTTGTCTAGGGGATGAGATGTCCAGGGGATGAGTTGTCTAGGGGATGAGATGTCCAGGGGATGAGATGTCCAGGGGATGAGTTGTCTAGGGGATGAGTTGTCCAGGGATGAGTTGTCTAGGGGATGAGTTGTCCGTAAGCCCAATGAACTACTTGGATAGTCGTTACGATTTCAGTTTTTACAAGGAATATAGATATCATGCTTACCTATCAAAGATGCCATTGGATACACCACAAGGCCCAATTTCACATGTACATGTACTGAATCAATGTAAACAACTGGGGAAAATTCAGTAAAAAAATTCATTGTACATGAAACCTCCTTTTCCGGTGAACTGACAACATTGGATGTGATCATATCTGAATAAATCGAGTCCATGACATCCTCTTCAACATTTTCATCAGGGTATTTGCTTGATAAGTCTGAATTTCAGTCTTTTTTACTCCAAAATCAAAATCTCACATGTCAAAACAAAAAACGACTGATTTATGGCAGTGTATGCTGTTAAATGAAAGTGAAACAAAAACTTCCAATCTGCTTCAGCAATGACACACGCGAGGTCCTTGATGAACATAGCTCCAAATCAGATTACTTTGTATTATTGATAGCATACATAATGCATTCATAAGTCATAAAATCTGCTAAACATACATGAAGATCGGGGGATGATCTTCATTTGAAAAGTAGGTTAAATCTATGAACTGATCATTTTCAAGATATATATATTTTAGTTACACTTCTTTATTATATATCATTTTGTAATAATATGCATTTACACAGCCAATATAATTCGACGCCGTTTCGGCATCGAACAAATTCGACACCGTTCCGGCACCAAAACTTTTTGACACCAAAATTTGCTACCGGACTAGTCAGTCCATTTGGTGCCGAAACGGCACCGAAATTTGGCACCGAAACGGCGTCGAAAATCAGATTGCATTTTGGGGGTGTAGAATTGAGTAATACTTCAAATAAGATTATAAATTATCGTTAACTTTTTCGTTTCCAAACATTATTGAAGTTTTTTATCAATTATTAATCAATTATCATACGTTTCAAAATGACATGTCAAATGGATTTCCCCAGGGATTTCCCCAATGGCGCCATATTGAAAATATTTCCAAGACGTGGAGGAATATGTCGAGTTTCACTCTAATTTCTCCTCTTATCACTATTCCAGTGGCTCAATATGAAGCATTTACATAAGGTATAGTACTGAAGTATGTAATCAGATAGTTTTATTGTGTTTTTAATCACTTTTGAATTGGAAATACGAACATATTTGAGTTTTACACAATTTTCTTTCAAAAACGACCTAAAAGTCGCACCGGCACTGAGACGTCAAACGAACAAAAAGTCGCACCGGCACTAAGAGAGTTAAATACTGCAATAAGCACAATAATAGGGATGGAAATGCAGCAACCAGTTATACATTTGATTCTAATATGGCTGTCATATATAATGAGAGGCTGTGTTAATTATCGTCAGCAGTAAGATTTGAATAAGAAATATTAACAAACAATATAAGTATATATGAATGTGACCTCCAAGTTTCAAGCTTATAAATTAACAGATACAATTTTATGGTGACATTTGTTCAGGATGATCAGTGGAGAAGTAACTCAACTCCTAAACATTGTAAAACCAGATTTATATGTTGTGGATAATACCTATCACAGTTACCCATCTACCTTACCTACCCTACCACAAATAAGACAGCAGAGAAATTTCCTTATGCAGACAAATTTTCCATCTTCCCTGTTGCTGAATCAGGTTTCCTTCCTCTTACTTATTTTCTCATGATATTTCTCGTTTTTTTATCAGGATATATTATTAGGGATATATTAGTATATCCAGAATATACTTAAAACCTTACCCTATGTAGAGCTTGTGCAAAATATCAATCTAGAACTTATATTAGAGGCATGACTAATATCTACGTAACATTGTCACTCTAAATATGATCCTAACAAATGTAAATTGCATTCACACCCCTACTCTTTGTAACCCCTACCTATCTAGAAACCCATGAAAACTCGTAAAAAATCATCAAATTTTATGAAAGATTGCAGAAGTGACTCCTGTAGCTCTAGCAAAAATATCTTCTAAGATGCATGTTATAGCCAAAGTTATAGACCAGTTATAGCCATCTAAAATATGGACATATTTAGCCCACCTTGTTCATCATACTTTATCATTCCATAGAGCTTGAGTGACACAAAAGATTTTGTACATAGAGTGTTTAATACAGAAAATCATGATGTACTTGGCTAGTATTACATCTTGCAATTACTTTGAGATTTAGACAATTTTACAACAGAGCATTCCTAGACAGAACACATTGTTTCTCGGAATCGCTACATCTTTGATGCCATAAATGTATACTACATTTTCTCACTTGATATTCACAAATCAAGAATTATTAAGCAATGAACTAATTACAAAATTAGAGGATTGCATTTCTGTGTCATCCTGTATAGAACATGTACATATTACTAATATAACAGTTTTAACAATTGTTTGATCAATGCACATATATACAGGGCGGGCCAAAAAACAAATACCCAAGTTTAAAGATGAATGATTCATATGGTGTATCTTAAACCATAACGTGTTTTATATATCATTTTAAAGATATATCATTTCTTAACAAAATGACACCATCAAATGACACTAAAATTCGTGATAAGAGTTCAGATGGTAATTTACATCAATATGTCCCATGAATCATCGCTTTGGAAGGGACAAATTTTCATTTCGATTCATCAGCTGGCGCCCGGCCGATTGAGTATTCTGATTCATTGGCTGGCGCCGGCCGATGAATCGGAGCAAATGTAACCCAGGCATTATGCATCATTCCTTTAATTTAGTATATGTATTAGACCAGTGAATACAACTATTGATTGGTTCTTTTGTCATACATGTACATGTGTAAAATCCATGCCACAATTATGTAATATGTATGCAAAAACATGTAAAATCTGTGTAAAAACCATATAAAATCAATATAAACATTATTTTAAATCAGCACATAGACAATGCAAAATCTTTGCAAACAGCATGTTTATAAGAATATGGTAGTGTAAAGAGTGGTTGTTCTTTTTATAAGATATAGAATCATAAATAAGTGGTCACTCTATTCATACGATATAAACAAACCACTTGACAAACATTTATATTTTGGCTTAAAGCCTTTGGCAAAAACATGTAAAAACCATGTTAACTTTTTTCAAAAATCATAGGTTAAGAGTTATAAAAAGAGTGTTCATAAGAAATGGCAGTGCTGTCAAGTGGTTGGTCTTTTTATAAGATATAAATCAAACAAGCCACTAGACTGCCATCTTTATATTGGCCTTATAAAGCAAAAACATGTAAAATCAGTGCGAAA
Organism: Owenia fusiformis; assembly: GCA_903813345.2. Taxonomy (NCBI): domain Eukaryota; kingdom Metazoa; phylum Annelida; class Polychaeta; order Sabellida; family Oweniidae; genus Owenia; species Owenia fusiformis. Next base: position 1,049,117 of record CAIIXF020000012.1, on the reverse strand, counting down.
ATTGTTAATCTGCACAAAACTATCCATGTATATTGTATAAAAATCACATATCATCTGTGTAAAAAAACATGTAAACTGTGTAAAAATCATAGTTCATATATGTAAAAACCATATAAACTGTGCAAAAATTCTGTAAAATCTTTGCAAAAACATTTGTGGAAAAGTCATATAAAGTCCAATACTCGTATAGCTTTTTAGATGTATCAAAAGGTTGCAGGTTTTTTTGAAAGGTCTCTTCCACAGAATTTCTAATGGAATTTGACAGTTCAGTACAAATGACTTTTACTTTTATTTATCAAATTTTTATCATTTTTCATCTAAAACTGCAGAATGTACAATGTAGAATTCATGGTAAACTGGCAATTTCCTTCACAGAAAGTTCTTGCAGAATTCATCATTTTAATTTGCAGAAAACTGAGAGGTGTGGGAAACATTTTTAAATGTGATAAAACTCTCTAACATACTAATCATGAAATAAATAGTTATCCATTGGTACGTTTAGACTATAATATATATCCTAAACCTCATATGAGATAACCTTAACATTTATAAAACTGTAAGCTGTAATCACATTTTGAGATGTTACCACATATAAAATATCAAAGACAAATTTAAAGACAAGTAGGTACATAAAATATATTTGAGGGTTTGTTAAAATGGATTGCAGAAAAGTTTTGCAAAAGTCAAGAAAAGCTATATATTATGATGCACATGTATAGGTACATATGGAGTGTTATTTCAAAAAGTTATTATAGCAAATAACTCAATTTGCTTGAGCATACAAACATGTTAACTTAACATTGATTACCAAAACATTTTGTAAATATTTACAATAAAACCAAATGACTGACAATCAAAATATTGCTTGTGAATCATTCTTTGGAATTGAAAAAGGAAGGAAACCTAGACATAAAAACAAAGCACATATTGTCATGTCAAGATACTGGAGCCTATATGGGTCTACATATGAATAATATCTAAATAGAAACACAAAAATGAATCATACATCATCATCATGAAAATTTAATAAAAATTTTCATCAAGCTGATCGTCTTTAGGGGGGGGGGTGTTAGACATCATTTCTTTTCACGTTAGATCATGGTTTTGGGATATATAGTGTCTATTTTTCTTATGACAGGTTTAGAATTAGAGTTGGCGTTTCTTGCTGGGTTTCTTAAAGGTTTTTGGTCCTTTCCCTTTGGTGCTTGTGATATTTAATCATACAAAGGGAACAAAATGCTATCTTCAAGTATACTCAAATAGTCTATCATTATTTTATAAGTAAGGGGTGACATCTTTTATTTGTCTACCATCTTATTTACTTCAATCCTAAACCTTTTACATATGGAAGTCGTAAATATGGAATCCTTGTCCATCATCTCTTAACCCCCTTCAAGTTATAAGACAGATTAACAAAAACAAAATTATATACGAGGGTTGTCCCAGAAGTAATGCACTATATGCTCTAACTTTATCAATAATTGATATTTTTCCATGAAATTTTCAGTAAATGTTCCTTAGAGACATTTTGATGATTCAACAAATTTTCATGTTGATTAATAAAACTATATCGATGTTATAATAAAATCAAGTTGGTGAGTCTGGGTAGGGCGGGGCAGGTTATACAGTCACGTCAAAAGGAACCAGAACAACGGCAACGCCAAAGCGTAGCGAATCCTATCTAACAGCCATGGATGGCATTTTACAAACAAAGTACATTTTTCAAAATGGCTGCCTTCTACCAAAAGTGTCATTAGACCATTTGCCATACTTATAGTATTCACATACCAAATATGAACAAAATCGCTCCACTACTTTTCGAGTTATAGTAAAATACGTTAAAATGGCGGCCATTTTGAAAAATAGCCGCCTTCTACCAAAAGTGTCATTAGACAGTGTGCCATGCTTATAGTATTCACATACCAAATATGAACAAAATCGCATCACTACTTTTCAAGTTATAGTAAAATAGGTTAAAATGGCGGCCATTTTTCAAAATGGCGGCCATTTTTTAAAATGGCCACCTTCTACCAAAAGTGTCTTTAGACATTGTGCAATGTTTATAGTATTCACATACCAAATATGAACAAAATCGCTCCACTACTTTTCGAGTTACAGCAAAAATCGTAAAATAACGAGTAAAGGCCGCCATTTTTCAAGATGGCTGCCATGTGCTTCTTTAATATCTACATTTCTAGCTTTATTAATGTCCTATATAATTTTTTTACATCTAAAACATATTGCCATTACAGTTTTACATATTGCACCTAAATTACTGTAAATTCGGCACTAAAATGGCCGCCATTTTGTAATGAGTGGCCATTTTGAAAATCGGCTTTCGAGCAGAACTTCTACCCCCATAGGGTATATGTGTACAAAATATGAACAAAATCGGGTGAACGGTATTTGAGTTATTGCCCGGACGGACGGACGGACGGACGTACATACGGACGGACGGACGGATGGATGGACAGACGGACGGACGGACGGATGGACGGAGGCGTTCCCTATATCCCTCCGAACTTCGTTCGATGGGATAATAAAAAATTGAAAATATGAAATAATTAATCAACAAATACCATTTTGTGTAGCTATAAGAAGTATGCTCAAAAATACATATTAAGATGTTCAATTACCATGAGCACATTCTAGATTTAATGGATGTATAATGCACAGTGTCCCATTTCACATTTTCTCTAAATATTGCCCTTTGCATGTTATGTACTTTTGATGCCTGTCAGGTCAAACAATCTTGGCAATTTCTTCCATTGTGACTTGTGGAGTTTTTGCCTTCCATGCTTGGAGTTGTCATCCAGGGTCAAATCATCTCTTTTAAATCTCTTCTGCGACCTCATAAGTGTAGTTCTTTCTGGTATATACTCCTTATATACTTTCTTCATGGTAGCATACGTTTTGTGTGGCTGTGAGTCCAAGTGAAGTATGAAATTAGGCCACCAAATGCAAGGCCTTCTGTTATCAGGTAAGAATTGCAGCCATTTTTGCAATTTCTTGACTGCGACTGTATTTGAATTTGTGACTATTGAAATGTGGTATTATGACATCACAGTGCGTAATGTCATTATTTGTACTTGGTTAACATCATGCTGAATAAATTTAACAATTTCCCAAACATTTTGACCATTTAAAAGAAAGAAATATTCATAAAATAACACTTTAGATCTTTTCATAATGAGAAAAATCGGTACCTGCCCCGCCCACCCCTACCCCAATGTTGCTATAGCAACCATATTAAGACTTAATACTAATATTTGATGCTGAAACTTCAGGATATAACAGATAAAACTTCAATTGTTATATACACAAAATTTCAGCTTATTTGAAGAATATTAAAGAAAGTTAGAGTATATAGTGCATTACTTCTGGGACAACCCTCGTATATTTCTCTTGATTTGGACCAATTAGAGAGAGACATTATTAACTGCTATATTCAATGCATTAATTGCTTTACACTGACATAGAATAACACAAATTCCCTGGGAAGTCTAATACACAGATGAATAAATGCCTCCCCACAACATACACACCCAAGAGGCTGAAAATAGTCCATCTCACAATAATAATCTACAATCTTCAACGCAATGATTCGAATCAAAGGCTGTCATTTTCTTGAACTGAAGCTCTGAATTTATCTATAGAAAGTCTACTTTAGATATCATTTCATAAACAATTGTACTTACTGAATCAATATGTTTTTGTATGTCAAATACATTACCAATCCACACTTTAAAACCACGGTACTGTACGGTACATTAAGAGTATGGTACCATACGGTACTGTCGGTGTCGGAGTATAGTGCCGTACAGTGTTCACGGTACTGTATGGTACTGTTTTAGTCAACGGTACCACTTGTTACCATATTTCACGGTACCATACAGTACCATTTCCAAAACGGTACTGTACAGTACTGTTGCAGATTGGCTGTGTAGGTTTAAAGGAACTTGTTCAATAAAAACGTATGTTTATGTGTATCAAACATATTGTTCAGAACTTTTGTATACTTCTCTTACAGTATTAATACAACATTTTGTATTTTGTGCATATCAAACAAGTTTTAAGGAACTTGTTTGGTATCAATACAAATTTTTGTATTTTGTGCATATCAAACAAGTTTAAAGGAACTTGTTTGGTATAAATACATTATTTTATATTGTGTGCATATCAAACAAGTTTAAAGGAACTTGTTTGGTATCAATACATTGTTTTATATTGTGTGCATATCAAACATGCTTAAAGGAACTTGTTTGGTATTGGATACATTATTTTGAATTTTGTGCATATCAAACAAGTTTAAAGGAACTTGTTTGGTATCAATTCATTATTTTGTATTTTGTGCATATCAAACAATTGTTTAAAGGAACTTGTTTGGTATAAATACAATATTTTATATTTTGTACATATTAAACATGTTTGAAGGAACTTGTTCAATATAGATGAAATAACTATACTGCAGATAGTTTTTAAGTATTGATTAAAGTATGTATGTAATTAACAGTTTCAATGGCATTCATAAAGGTTAAAGTGAATAGTTCCTGATACCTTGTATTTCATCCTCACTCTTAGTATGAAAGTTCAATGATTTGTCTAACTATGTCGACAAGATATGTATTCCTGTATTGAGGATGGTATTGATACTCACTTTTTCAATGTCTATGTCGAAGCATCACAAAGATATTCTCTGAAAAAAAGAAAACAGCATTTAGAAAAGAAATATTTGAAAACAAAATTGAAAATAAGACTAGTTAACTGAAGAGTAGAGACAAGTCAGTGTTCTGAATTTAGCTATAAATATGTATTTTTATAATGTAGCCTATCTTATTCTATTCATCATGTAAATACATGTAGATGTTCAGGTAGGTGCAAGTCAAGTTTTAAAACCTCATAAGTGGGTGCAGCAGCAGCACCCACTTGCTTTAAGATCTATGGGAGTTTTATAAAATCAAAGTTAAAGGTAGTGAAGGCCAAAAGGCATTTCTGGAGCTCCATAATCACAGAAACTTTGATTCTTTCAATAAGGCTATTTCAGAATACAGGGCCAAGAAAGGAATATGAACACATTTGCAACTTGTAAGTAAATCTCAGCAAATACATTTATGTTACCCTGGATGCCAAATATGGTAAATTACGATTCTTGAAATTCAATTTTCTTTCCTAATCTGGCAATTATGCTTGTTAAATCACGAAAGTCAATAACATTACATTTTAGGAATTACCCTAAATTATCATCTCTGCACTACATCTGGAAAAGTTCCTGGGCTATAAAGCCATACTTTCTAAAAAACATTTTCTCTAAAGCTTGAATGAACTGATCACCCTTCTGGCTTTACATTTTTGTATTGTTTACTGAATTTAGCTAATTCAATTTGGTTCAGTTTTTCACTTTATTTTGTATTCTAAAGATGTTGAATATTAATGAATGGTTTCCCAACATACAAAATCCAAGTAAAGCCATTTCAATATATTTCACTATAATTGAAACATATTACTTTATTCTTCTTTTCTTTAACGTACCAATAACAATTACAAGGTAGACCTTCTGGTTCACATCTTTCCCCTGAATGAGGAAACTTCTATTAACTTCATTAATATACTACCGGTGAAGTTAAAAATATCTCCCGAACGTAAGTTTGTGATTCTTTCTGGCTAAATATATTCAACACTGACAACAATCTGGCTTATAACCTAGAAACAAAATTTCATTGCGACCAAGTTTATTTATATATAAAAGATGGGAAAACAGAGAAAAAGCAAGGAAATTATGGAATCAGAGTGAAGTTGATATACTTAATGATATAGAAAACCCAAAAGAGCAAGTACTTTTTTACAATTTATAGAGAAATGAAATGAATGTACTCTGTTTTATATTATATTAATGGGTAAATACACACGTTGAGAAACCTCTGGATTCTTGGCTGCCGTTTCTTGATCGGATATTATGCTATTTTTCTAGTTACGCAAAACAGGTTCATCAGCAGCTGACTGCAATAGGTTAGACCTTACAGTTAGTTAACATGATAGATTTCAATAAAGTAACAGTATGGCTCATCAGTGGTCAATCCTGGTTTGAAATAGGTCACACTCTAATAATAAGATTGCTTCAATGATTGTGTCATTTAACAAGTCATTACATTAAGACAAGACTGACCAATGTACTTGCATTTCGCTATGTATAGGATTGCATCAAGGTGCTATAGCTCTTCAGTGGTCAATTGTTTTCAATCAAAATAAAAAGGTCAATTATCATTAGAAAATGTAGATAAAGCATGGGCATAGCACCTATAACACACAGTAAGCCTGTGCATACCAAATGAATTTGAAAAAAATTAAAAATGTGTTAAAATGCATTTTGTTTGCACATTCATTGATGATTCTGTATGTGTATATTTAACCATGAATTCTATCAGAATAAAAATGCTAAGATTGTATCAAATAAAGTCTTTGAAAAAAAATTCCTGGCCCCCCAAGATGCGCAGCCTTTGGCCATGCAATCAGACATCCCCAAATGGGCATACCAACTCAAAATATAGCCCTACGCCCATGTCAAGTCTTGAAAATAAAGTCTGGCACAAAATCGTATACATAAACCTGTTATGGGATGATAAGTTAATGTCACATGTGAAAGGAACATTCAACAGAATTGATTGAAAGATCTTAGACAACAACATTGATTGAATTAACACTTAAAAGCAATCAGCATGATTTATTTGACAAACTCACAAAGTTCAATTAGAAAAGATCAATAATTCATAAAAATAGATAACAGAGACACATATACAGTATATAGAAAACTCTAATATATATGTTCGACTTGACATTTATTATTTTGTTCTCTCTCAAATACACAGGATTTATTTACAATGTTTACCATATCCAGGAGTGACTACTGACTGCCATTCAGAAGAACCAAATTAAAATGTAAGTTAATATGTATCATTCTTTAGAAAATGAAATAATTTGGTACTGAAATCAGTTGAAAAGGTTGACACGCACTCAAATGAATATCTATACATGCATAAAGTTGAATTTGATACTTGCCAGGCAAACAGTATGAAAATCCATATATACCAAGACGGAAATCCAAATGCACCCGGGTGAAAATCATGCACCCAAATGAGATTTAAGAATGAATACAGATATGAGCTTTAGGCATTTAGTAATTTTGGAAAAATTTAGGAAAAATCCTATGTGGAACAAGTGGTTGTGACAGTAAACAGTAACATCAATCAGATCTATCTATGTTCTTCCAAATAACATTATAGCAATATAGCATTACATTAGCATTATTTGCAAAGATGTGTGGGTGTTAGCTACAACTGGGATTCCTTGGCATGAACAGAGCTATGTGTCGATCTCTATGAACCATAGTGACATCTATGAATGAGATCCATTGAATTTCTGACTTATGAGGTGTTTTACATCTACATCTTGATCGGCTTATCCACCATTTAGATGTTTGCAGGAGTCCCACTCAACCATGTGGGTAGGGAGGGTCAGGAAGTTGAAGAGGGTTATCTATATTTGACTTGCTATTATTGCTTCCAGAGTAGGGAGATTGACTCACTTTTGTCAAAATCTGAACCACTTCATGCATGGGGGTCTCAGGCACACCATTTGAATGGTACATTAGAAACCAATGACCTATAGAAATGATACAAATGACTCAACTATTAATGCTTTGATTTATAGATATAAATTAACAGCTGGATTTCTTAGGATTAAAAAGAGATTATGTTAAGAAACTGAAAATTTATCGGGTTTGTAGAAAAAACCGGGTACCGGGTACCGGGTACCGGGTACTAAATCCTCCATGCGGGATTCCAACTTGGTACCCGGTACCCGGTCGAGAAAGTACCCGGTCGAAAAAACCGGGTACCCAAAAACTGGGTATACGTTTCTTCACAGTAGACTAGAACAGGAATAAAGCTTGTAATCCCTTTATTTACGTCATATTCGCTATTCCCTCTGACCAAGAATGAAACTAAGCATTTAAAGGTAATAAAAAGTAAACGTTAAAACACAATTCACGACAGGGGCGAAGGTAGGCCATTTTCCAGAGTACGTTAGATCTACCGTTTTCTACCAACGATAACAAATTTTTCTGAAAATACGTGTATGTCAAGGTAACATCTCCATATAATCATGAAATGGGACGCAATCATTAATGTCATATGATATGATTATAAACATATTCGATTAAAGTAAAACACTATTGTGTTCTGCATCAAGAGCATAATGTTCAAATCTTAGCAATTGATGTTAATACTTTCAAGATCAAATATTAATTTTCTACGCTTTGGCGTTGCTGTTATTTAGTTTAACTTAAACTGTATAAACGGTGAACATTGTTTCAAGCTCTTTGCTGCAATGTATTCATCATTGTACGAATATAAAACACGTTATCTATTTATTATTTTATAATACATGTAATAGTAATCAGGCCCGTAGCCAGGATTTGCCAAGGGGGGGTTCAGTTTTCAAAAATTTCCAGGGGGGGTTCACATTTGACAATTTTGGCCCAAATATGGCTAAAATCACTCGAAAAGTGCTCAAAATGGTGAAAAACTGCATGATTTTGAAAGAATTTTTGGTCAGGGGGGGGGGGTTCGTCCGAACCCTGCGAACCCCCCTGGCTACGGGCCTGAGTAATAGTGATTTAGTTTATTTGTTTATAATACATTGTTTTAGTGAACTGGATTTGGATTCAGTGGTCGTCTTCGAATGAACATTCATTTGTCATGATAACCTCCAAGATACAATGGTCAACTTTTGCTTTTACGTTTAATCATAATCAAAGCTTTCCCTAAATTTCCTGTCAGATCATGAATGCCAGACTTCACCAAGTATTTTAATTATTTTTTTGCGTTTTATCATCCTTCCCAAAAGCTACAATTCATGCACATGGTACAACTACTACTTACCGACTTTGGTTTATCATTGTTTTGTTGCAAATATGGGGATGTTTCCACGACTTGAACCTAGGGAGTTATATAGACGGGACTTCCCATTTTCATAATGTCATTACATGTATATATTTTTCTGTTTTGTAGGTTCCCGTGGGTAAGATACAGAAGGGGCATAGACACAACAGTGGCGTTTGTCAAGTTATAGCCGTGGAATTATATAGCCTAGTTTATGCATCTTGCCTCAAGCGACGTGTTAAGTCTGACGTGTTAACCCTAAAAATGTTTATCGCATATTGGGTTTGAGAAACACAGTTGCTGAATACAAGTGCAAACTATGAAATAACCATATATACAATAATACAATAGATAATGTTTGGCATGCATTGTGTTTCTGTTTCATTGTTAAATTAGTTGAAAGTATATACAAAGAAGTTATTCACCAGGAGGGATTTGCTATGGGGAATATCACATGATATTAATATTTCCCGAGGGAACGCAGTGACAGAGTGAAATATTGATACCATCCGAGGAATATTCTCAATATCATCCCGACAGGCGAATAACGACCTTATACCATGGTCAAGACCAACATATATCTAAAATCCTTTTTGAATAAGAGAAAATGTTTGAAAAAATGAAAAATTTTGAAACAAATAACTTTTTTGAAAATTGAAAATTTTTGAATAAATACCCGGGTTGATATCCATATCATCCCTCTAATCCCAATATCATCCATATCCCAAATATGTGATTTATCACTTACTATTATATACTGAGATATTGCTCTGACCATGGTATAAAAAGAATAACTTATCATAAGCAGATTTCTTTTCAGGGTATTCAACGGCGATGTAGGACTTGAAATCTGCGTCACACATCCCGGACACACATTTCCTCGGATATTCTCAAATAAGCAGTTATACCTGTTTGCATGTTTTACTTTTGATTTGATTTGATTTGATTGTTTAAATTAGATAAAGTCTTTCAAATGCGGTCAAATGTCACCAGTGTCTGGAGGGTTGAGACTTTATTTAGGAATTAAATTAGAATAAGTATAACGTTGATCTTATTGATTTATTTTCTAAACCATTTTCCGTTTTGTCGCATGAGTTAGAAATAACTTGATTCCAGCTAAAATAGATAATGCGTTGCAATCATTTAAAGATTATCCTTCTGTTGTTTGTAACCATATTAATTAATGAGCATATGTTTAAAGGTGCATGCGGGGGTGCTTGCCGTTTTATTTTGCCATCTACATTTTATATTATCAGCTCTTATCTTGATATGTTGAGAATTCTTCAGAGACAACTCCCAGACGGTATAAGTAGCGGCCTGCTTTTGGCATGGGGATTTTTATTGCATAACTATGAAATTAGACTGTTAAAGGCAGACAAATTGCAAGCAAAATCAGATCAGATTATTTTGCCATCTACAATTTATATTGTTATCTGTCTTGATAAGTTGAGAATTCTTCAAGGATATCTCCGAGAAACTAACATGGACTGGCTACATTATTCATAACCTGCTTTTGCCGGGGGGAGGGGGTCAGGCCCGTCAGAAACCTGTCTTCAAGGGGGTGTGGTTTTACCCCCCCGTGGGCCTAATCCGTTTCTATTTCCCAACCCAACATGGACTGAGTACGTGTTTGCGTGGGTGAAGGGTTTGGTATAATGGGGTTTCTTGAGAAGGGCAGTCAGAAATGCCAGTCTTGGCAGTCAGAAATTATTTACGCCACCCATTCCCCTTTATTAAAATGCTCATGACTTGAAATGCTGAACTATGCTTTATGTGCATTGCAACAATATCAAAATCAGAATTACGCATTGTTTTCTAGTAACATTCAACAAAAACAAACGTTCAACAAATTGAGACGTCTGATTGCTTATTCCAGCGACCGTTTCCCGTCATTACATTGCAATGGCATTGTTGGCAGAGGAAATCGAGTCTGTATTGATCCAATTAATATGTGATTATATAGATAAAAGGAAGTGAGAGGAAAAGCAACTTTTGAGAAATCGAAATTATTTGATACCATTCGCACAGACATTCAATAGGCAAGTTTTTTTTATTTATTTCATTCCTATCCAACAGCAATCATCCATGACTTTTGACAAAGTGAAATCAACTATTCAGGCTTCATGATCTTGTGGAACTTCAATAAGGGAACGAAGGTTTTATCCTCATTATAAACAAATGCAAGAACCTTGAAGTATATTAATCCTTAATAATCTAGGAACTGTTTGGGAGGGGGTCTTATATCTATGTCACTCCACCACAAGTAGACACATTTGTCTCCAACTTTTTTTGTGGACGATCGATGTTTGGCGGTTGGTGTTTGACGTTTGGCATCTGTAACAAAATGTAATCACACAGGCAGATTAATAGTACTTTGAGTAATGATTATTATAGATTATACCTAGGATGATTCTAGGTTATACATGTAGTGTCATCTTGTTCATGGGAATCAACTTGAATCGCATAAGCCGACATTTGACAGCAGTTTGATTTTTCATCGAACATAATTGCAATCAATTTCCATGATATTTGGAAAGAGCAAACATTTTGAAAGCAAATGTAATCAAGTTTCGGGATTTCTGATATAGTTCAATCAAGCTTTGAAGAAATTAACTTCATTTCCCCATTGTATCCTCAGAAAATTAAACTAAGTGGAGACATTACATATGTATACTGTTTTGTAATTTCAAATTGATATCATATTACGCCTTTAGTGTAGGCTACGTGGCGCAATTGTAATTATTCTCAATTATCCATTTAAAATGCAACTGTATTCTAAGAGCCAAGGCCTGCACTTTATTGTGTTCAGTACTATGCAAAGGCGTAGTGAGGGGAATGGGTGCGACCCCGATAACCAATAAAATAGAACCACTGGAGAGAAGAAGAAACGAGCTTTAAATTGAAAGCGTCTAGCTCACTTTTGAAGGCAGTTGCATCAATTTTTGTAAAATTCAAAACAAATCTTGAAAAAATTGGTTTTTGCCTTGCTCATGCCACGATCGCCCCCGGCAACCTGACTGAAAGCTGGTTACGCCCCCCATGTGTATTAAAATAACTCGCGACTTTTTGCTGGGAAGAGCGTCTGGGGACCAATATGACGCTAGCTTTTCCTACTTTTAATTTGAAAATTGAGAAATTGAATCATTATCAGGTCAGAGAGTGTTATGCATCGTACATGTACATGTACAATGTCCAGTTGGAACTGATAATTTTAAATTTCCGCTAATCACTTTGAAGCAAGTTAAAAGATCTCATCCTGAGAACTTGTAGATTTTATGGTCAATATTTGAAGCAACTTGCAAAAACGTTGGAAGCGGTTGCCCTCGCCTTCCCGCCCCGGCCTCAAAACCTTTCAAACCATGCAATTTTTCACCATTCTGATCACTTTTCGCATGATTTTTTGCCAAAACTGTAAAAAGTTACTCTCCTTGGCAATAGCCCCCGCCCCCTTCATTGTTATAAACATGGACGTCTATCCCGGTCAGATTATTCCCGGTCAATCATCATGCTACATGCAGGTAGCCATGCACAAAGATATGAAAAAAAACTGTCACAAGAAATGAAAACAAGAATTTTGTAAAGCAACTATAAGTCAAAAATTCAAAAAAAATCAACAACAAAGCAACACAATTAACCGTTGAAAACGTCATTGATTAAAGAAGCACAAAAAGTAATTAGCTTAATTAAAATAATCAGTTTTATCTATAATCATGCTGCAATAATCTACATGTATTTTTGCAAGTTTGTCCCCGTCTGCTAAGATGATAATAGGGTTAAAACACACGTTTCTTAAAAAACAACTTGTACGTGAACGTGGTTCTCTAGATAATTATTTCTCCCTACTGTTTACTTGGCCGATTGAGTATAAAGACATACGGAAAACAGTCCCAAGTGAATATGAGAGTGGAACAGTATTCCCCGGTCGGGAACGAAATAGTACACGCTCGGGTACAAGTTCTTTTAAAAACGTGTAACTCAACCTTCTTATAAAACAAAGCAAAGGAAATGTAAAGCTAGCGTTAAATCGTGGAATTAACAGCCTTTACTACTTTTTGAATATGAAGACTCTCTCTTTCAAGCATTCTAGTGCTTGGCTCTGATAAAAAATCAGAATGCTAGCTCTAATAAATAAAAAAATGTATAAACTTAAATATACATGGTGTCCCGAAAGTATGGGGCCCCCCCTAGGCAGACATATTCCAGTGTCCTCATAGTATGTGTCATATATCATTTTAAAGCTTATCCAAAGTTACATTGATTCGCCAAGTATCATGGTTCAACTCTCAAATGTGAAAAAATTACAGGCATTTCAAAATTTAGTGTTTGGTCAAAATTAAGTTCAATTTTACACCAAATCACTGGTCAATGTGTCCTCCCGGGCCATCTTAACAGCAGCAATTCTTTTTGGGTCGGATGGATATTGAGTTGGAAAAGGAGAACAGTGAGGGTAGAAACTCCAAGGAAACTCTTCTAAAGTGACTTAACAGGTTTTAAGAGGGTTATAAAATTCCATACCCCTATTTGAAGGGCTTTTAAGGTCATATCTGAAAATAATTGTTGCTGTTAACATGACCAAGGGGGGACTCATTGACTTGTAATGTGGTGTAAAATTGAACTTTATTTTGATAAAACACTAACTTTTAAAATGACTGTAACTTTTTCCCATTTTGGAGTTAAACCATGATACTTGGTGAATCAATGTAACTTTGGATAAGCTTTAAAATGATATATGACAGATACTATGAGGACACTGGAATATGTCTGCCTAGGGGGGGCCCCATACTTTCGGGACACCCTGTAGTACGCAAAATTCCTAAAGATTAATTATTCGAAATGAATGTAGAGCTCGCCATCAAAATTGTCATCATCACTGTCAACAGACCTAAGCCAACTATTTATGAATACCTGGAAGATAAATTTAACCCTAGTAATTATTAACTTTTAAGTGTTAACAATAAAAGAAACTACATGCATAACATGAAGTATAAACACCCGGGTATAAACGCATTGTTGGGCGCCGAGGTAGCATTCGCCAATTCAACTGACGGCTGACAGATTACCAACTAGGCTAATTCATGTCCAAGTCATTTAAATATGAATAGTGACTGTCACGTTAAAAACTAGGTTAAACCACCAGCCGTCATCTGGCAGGTGAATTCAACTCATTTAACTCATGAGTAGTACCTGCCACTATAAGTAATTGAATTTACCACTGATAAAAAGTAGGTTAAACCACCAGCCGGCAGCTGAATTCATGAATGCAACCTTAGTTCTGAATTATTTCGGAGCTGTTTCTGCTGAATCCCAGGATGCGTTTTACACCTTTCCTGAGTGAAGACCCCCCGCTTTTCTTTACGTTGTGTCCTCCTCGCATGTGTCCATGCATAACCCCAAACTTCACATGTCCGTCATGTCTGCAGCATTCCATTCATTGAAAGAACCTGTAAAAAAGAATATAATATTTAGCAGATGAGATATCAAATGGTGACTGAGACATCAAATGTTTGAACCACGGGTCTGGGTTAAATATTGTACTTGCTTAAATTACTGTATATACAGATATAAGATGGGGCATGCAAGCTCAATTAAGATTGTTTCTTCTGTGTTTGTTTTTACCCTAGCTTGCAAGATGAGTTTGAATTATTACCTGACGGGAGATGAAGAATTTACCATTGGCCTTGATTTTACAATTATATTAGGCACAGTACACAATTTTTTTCAAAAATAAAATAACAGTTACTATCTAGTTTTGGATTTGACGATCTGTGGAACTATAGAGTAAATTCTGCTTCTTTCTGCTTTTAGCATTGGCAAACGTATTTTAAATATTAAAAGGAAACTAATTAATGTATGAACGATTGCCTTTCCCGGGGCTAATGACTATGACCGAATCACACTGAACGAAATGCTGTTAATGAACTGAGCGTCTTCTTTTTGAACGATTAAAATCATTGTGAACAAATGAAGCTCCTCATTTTCAATTTGACTACTTCAGGCATCGGTTTTCCCAATCAAAAGTTTGTTCAAAAAGAATGTTCTTACTACTATTATGAAAATGCAACGTTCCACTTCCAAAAACTTACTAAATTGCCAGAAAGATTAATTTGTTTTCCATGTTGCACTGTACAATTCGTATTATTAAGTTAGGGTTATACGTCCTTTGTTCTGTGTCACCCTTCAAAACCGGGGAAATCTCTTGTACAAGAAACAGAGTTCAAGTACATCAATTTTATTTTGGCATAAATCTAACGTAGATATTTTTATTTCAGGTTAAGCAGCATTACAATTACAATATTATAACTACAAAGCTCAATTTACCTGATTTAACAGGGTTGTACATATTAATTTTCTGCCAAGAGTATCAGACGAATCAAATCATGATTTAATATCACTTAATCACGTGGTACTAACTCACCAGGGCGTATCGAAACTAAAACGCCCCCCAAACCCGTTAATTTGAATTTCAAATCTACCCTGTCTTTGGAAAATCAATGATTGTGGGTCTCAAACAACACCATTTTTCTTCAAACTTGTTCCATTGAATTTCCTTCACAGAAATACCTTTCAGTCGAGACATTGCTTTTGTTTACAAAGTCCCTCGTTTTAGCGGCGTTTTGATCCCCAGATGTGAGAAGTTTCGATACGCCCCGGTGAGTAAGTACCGCGTGATTGAGTGAAATTAAATCATGATTTGATTCGTCTGATACTCTTGGCAGAAAATTAATATTAATAATTAATATGCCGAGTGAACGAAGATGAAATTGTAATGTATTCACATGGAAATAATGTGATATACAGTACAATACAATACAATATAATACAAACCAATACAATACAATACAATACAATTAATACCATGTTTGTAGGGCGTACATTCCAGTTTCTAAATATGATTACACATTTAAGACATGCATGCAGTGATATTGTTTGGATAGTTACCGACCAGTCATTCGCGTACGTAGATGAAGAAACCAAGACAGTTTCAAAGAGAAACGGAAGACAGTACATCATACATGTCTAGTTAAAAAACATGATTATATTTATAATCTGAAAATCTGTATTTTTGAAGAAATTTTGGGGGTGAAAATCTGTTTTTCGTCTTCGGGATTCAGCTAAAAAGTAATTGGACAAAAATAACGGTTACAAAACTGAATCAACAATTCTAAAAAATTCGGATTTCTAAAAATATATCGGGATAAATCAAAACGGTTGAGATTACTTCATTTACAAGTTTATATCAAATTAGTTTTACAGTTAACATCAACGGTAATGTCTCAGAAACTAATATTGCCTTTGGGGATATTTCATTTGTGTGATCGTGGCATAAGCAACGACTAAGATTTGTTTTGACTGTTCTCTTCCTCTATCATCATCATGGTCATATTTTCAATGGTTATGGGGGAGGGTGCGATCGCACCATGGCACCACCTCCTGGCTACGCCTATGACATTGTAAGACGTAACAATTTACACTTCAGTGGACGCTTCGTCGAAAATTGGGATAACTTAAATTATGCAATCAAAACCTTACACGTTGCATCATGTAAAATAACACACGTCACCTCTCTACTAAAGTAACGATAGTTATTTACAGATTTAAATCACAATCGAAATAATTCACGTACCAATATACGAACTATTGAAAATACAGTTTTCATTGATTTGCCATGTTTTTCAAATATAAAAAACTTTCTAATTAGGCCTATATTTAACTTAATATGTTATTATGTTATTAATATGTTAAATTTTCGTATTTTTTTTGTTTTTCTGGGTACCCGGTTTTTTCGACTGGGTACCCGGTTTTCTCGACCGGGTACCGGGTACCAAGTTGTAACCCAGTATGGAGGATTTAGTACCCGGTACCCGGTACCCGGTACCCGGTTTTTTCTACAAACCCAAATTTATCAAAGAAACTTATTACAACTGTCAACTTCAAGCGGTAACCCGAGGAGGGAAAACCCCAAAGCTTAAAGATGACCGACATATTTACATCTCTTGCTTACCACCTTCGTCTTCATCTGTAGATATATAGGCTATAGCAGGGTATAAAGTCAATATTCACTGCTTATGAGTCCATGTCTCAAACCTGTATTCACCCTGTGCACTTATCATGTTGAATACGGTAGTAGAAAATACTGTATGCTGATTTTGTTTTTCTTATACACATCTCTAACAAAAGATTGTCTTACATATAATCAATACAAATGTTTAAAATAAAACATGCATTATAAAACGTAATCCACACCAATCTGTGCTGTTTGAACATTTTATAAAGATCATTATCTAAACAAACGTTAACTACGGTATGGGGAGGCATCAAAAGATCAATGTCTGATAGAAAACTAAATAAATCTAGTTTGGGGGGGAGGGGGTCAAAGCTATTTCAGTTTGCTATCCGACAAATTTCAACATTTAAGTTTTTGCAATTTTGACTCAGAATGCCTTGGAATGGTTTAAAAATAAAGACTTTACCAGATGCCTTCCTCATCAAGATGCATGCAACATGGAATATAATGCCTATTGTTGTTGGCACATGTTTTAAGAATTACACATAAGTTATAGTACTGCCCCCATGAAAGTCCAAATTGAGTCGCTAAAACATGTGAAAAGTCCGTGATCAACTTTCATTGTATTTAGTTTTGAGGGGGAGGGGGGGGGGGTCCAACTCAAAACTAGATTTATTTAGTTTCCTATCAGACATTGAACTTTTGATGCCTCCCCTATGTGTACATTATTATGAGCTTTAGTCATTTAATGTCTAAATGTACACTACTGTCTTTTGAGTCTTGACAGTTTATGTGCATGAAAAGTATTATTTCAAGTTACATAGTCTTTCAGCCATTTTGGCTGATTTACAATCCTCTTTGATTTCCTTAATGGAGAACTAGAACTTGGTTCAGTGATAATAGAGCTATGAGAGACTGGTGTAGTATTACTAGTAAGTGGAACATTATTAGTATTTTGACCACCACCATCTATCCCTCCCTCCTTGGGATGTTTACTCGAGAAAAACACCATTGGTTTAAGCATTTTAGAACCCCGTTCAGGAGTTGGAGTAGGATCATGGCCTGTTGGCATCAAATGTCTACGATTTCTCCTGAACAAAGTTCCACTGTCACTTTTGATAATGTATGACCTAGGAGTGTGAGCTTGATTGAGAACCTTATATGGTTTACTCCATGCCTTTTCCTGATCAAGCTTCACTCTTACAGACTGTCCAGGGGACAGTTTCTCAAGTTTTCTTGCACCATGAGATCTGTTAAAATGTTTGGCATACAGTGATTTTGCTTTAGCATCGTTATTTTGAACTTCCTGTTTATCAGGCCAATTTGGGTTTAAATTCTCAGGCGAAACTGGCAGTTTAGTTCTGATTTGTCTACCATAGAGTAATTGACTTGGCGTTTTACCTGTAGAACTGACTGGAGTGGCCCGATAATTCATAAGGGAGCTTAAGGGGTCTTCTGATTTGAGAATACGTTTGGCAGTTTGGACGGCTCTTTCTGCGAGACCGTTACTTTGACTGTATCTGGGACTTGATGTTACATGTTTAAAATCAAACTCTTTTGCGAAATCTGCAAATTGTTTTGAGCTAAACTGTGGTCCATTATCTGATACTAACACTTCAGGGATACCATTCCTGGCAAATATCTTTTTGAGTTTGTTTATGATTTGAGTTGTTGTGACACTACCCCTAACATGAGCAATTTCTAGATACCGGGAATAGTAATCAACTGTGACTAAATATTGCTTCTTGAAGCATTCACATAAATCAGTTGCTAATTGTTGCCAGGGGCGATCTGGTAATTTTGTTGGAATTAATGGTTCACTTCTCTGTTTAGGTTTCAAAATTTGGCAGTGCTTACATTTGGCCACCAATTCTTTGATTTGTGATGTAAGCCCTGGCCACCATACTGTCGCATTAGCGCGTTCACGGCATTTGTGAATTCCGAAGTGACCCTCGTGAATTTGATCAAGAATATTATTGCGACATGCAGCCGGTATAGTGATACGGTTACCATACATAAGTATGTCATTGACAACACTCAAGGATTCTCTACAATCATAGTATCGCTTGGCAACTTCTTTCACGTCTTTGTAATATTCCGGCCAACCATGAAGAACATAATTCATGACTGTTGAGATTTCGGGATCAATCTGTGACAAGTCACGAATATTCTCAAGACGCGACTTCGCGACTGGTAGGTTATCATATATGAAACTCTCATATTCCGTCACACTTTCTACAGTGTTTGATTCCATGCTACTAAGCGGTTTTCTAGACAAAGTGTCTGCTATGACTAATGTCTTTCCGGGTCTGTATTCAGCGATACAATTAAACCTCATGAGACGAATTAGCATTCTCTGGCATCGCACCGGTGTTTGATCAAGATCCTTTTGATTTATAATTGGCACCAGAGGTTTGTGATCAGTCACATATACAAATGATTCTAGTCCGACCAAATACTGACTGAATTTTTCCATTGACCACACCCCTGCCAAAAGTTCCTTTTCAATTTGAGCATAGCGGCGTTCGGCATCAGTTAATGAACGAGAACAGTAATGAACAGGAAACCAATCTGTTCCATGCTGTTGCTCTAAGACACCGCCTAACCCGTAACAGCTACTGTCAGCACTAACACGCGATGGCTTATTGATGTCGTAGTATTTTAGAACAGGCTTACTACTTACCTTCTGTTTCACTGTTTCAAAGGCATCCATTTGTGCTTTTCCCCATGTCCAAATTGTGTCTTTTCTCAAAAGTTCATTCAATGGGTGAAGCATTGTAGATAAGTTTGGTATAAACCTACCTATCCAATTTATCATGCCTAAGAATCGTCGTAATTCTTCAACATTTTCAGGAATTTCCATTTCCACTATCGCGGCGACTTTAGCTGGGTCTGGCGAGACTCCATTAGCGCTAATTTTATGCCCTAAAAATACGAGCTCGGGCTTCCGGTAATGACACTTCGCCTTGTTGAGAACTAGACCGGACTGTTTGATTCTCTGTAAGACTTGTTTGAGATTTTTATCATGATCTTCTACATTCTTACCATGAACGATAATATCATCCATGAATACTGCTACTCCAGAACAATTTTGCAAAATGCGCGACATTTCTCTTTGAAATATTTCTGGAGCAAGCGATATGCCTTGTGGCATCTTCTTGTATACATAACGACCGAAGGGTGTAATAAACGTTGTTAAACGCTGACTTACCTCGCTAAGTGGCACTTGATGAAAACCTCCTGTGGCGTCGAGGGTGGAAAAAACAGAACTTCCCGAAAGTTTCTGTAATATACAGTCAATGGTTGGTAGGACAAATCTCTCGCGCTTAACTGATTTATTAAGTTTTCTAAAGTCAACCGTCACGCGAATTTTTCCTGACTTTGAGACTACCGGGACCATGGGTGAACACCACTCAGTAGGCTCAGTTATCTTGGCAATAATACCATTTGATTCCATTGATTCGAGTTTTTCTTGTAATGGTTTCATTATAGGAAATGGAACGCGCCTCGGTACCACAACAGCATATGGTTCAGCATCTTGCTTCAACTCAATTTTGACAGGCTCACATTTCATTGTACCCACTTCCCCATACAATTCATTATCATTTATGGGGTCTTTTACATGACCTGGCATTTCAGAAGTATTGTTACTAGGGGGCATTGGAATTTTATTTCTATGGTTACCAGGATCAGAACCATTTTTACCTGCCTCGCTCTGAGAGGTCTGAGTTACAATATGTACATTTTTAGTAACTAGATTCAACATTTTAGCAGATCTGCGACATAATAAGTTATCACACTTTGGCCCATTTAATACAAATATTCTCATTGAGAATTTGGTACCATCAAGATTGCTATTTGTTATAAAGTAACCTCTTGTATCTATTACCCCACCTACTGACTTCAGTGGAGGACCATCATGCCTTTGTAACCTAGGTTTTGGTGTAAGGCATTCATATGCTTTGTTACTCATAACATTTACATCAGCGCCTGTGTCGATCTTGAAACTCATCAATTTACCACAAATGGGTAAGGTCACACGCCATGGTGGCTCTGTGTGCCTATCTACAATCAGTGACTTGGCAGAATCAACCAAATGCACAAGCTCACCTACATGAAACTCAGTAGTGTCAAGATCGGCATCAGCACATTCATCATAACATTCATGTACAACTCTTTTATCAACAGATTTCTTATTTGATTTACACACACTTGAGAAATGATTTAATTTCTTGCAATTATGACAGGTTTTCCCTTTAGCAGGGCATTTATCATTTCTGTGAATGTAGCCACATCTGTCACACTTGTGTTTGTCTGCTTTGTGTTGTGCCTGGTCTTGTTTTCTGTAGTTTTGTCGTGTAGCTCTCTGTTGCGGGGGTCGCTTACGAACAAAATCAACGTTACTTGTATCAGTAGGTCTCCCTTCAGCTTGAGACTGTGATATTATAAGTTCATGACTACGAACTAGTTCAATAGTTTTCTCTAGAGTGAGATCACACGTCATGGCAAGTGTCTGGACTCGCTCTGACAAGTCTCTGTCTTTGATGGAAACGATGATCTTATCGCGAATCATTTCGTTTCTGTCAACGAATGAACAATGTTGACTCAGTTTATACAAATCTCGGATATATTCCTCCATTGTTTCTGACTCTCCCAGTTGTCTAAGGTTGAAGACCCTTCGTTCATGAATAATGTTTATCTTTGGCACAAAATAGTTATCAAATTTGCCCAAAACGGCATCAAAATTGTACCTGTTGTCTGGCGGATCAAGTATTTGGCCATCTTCAGCAACTGGTAAGGGCTCAAACGTAAACTGTTTGTATATGTCTTCTGCGGATTGGCCCATAATATAGATAAGTTGACTGACTTGTGTAATGTCATCCTCTTTGTTTAGTTTTGTAGCTAGCCTAAACCTCAGGAACCTTTCTCTCCAAGCAATCCACTCATTGGGTTTATCAAAGTTAAAAGGGCTTGGAGGCTGTATCTTGGCCATTATAATAATCCAAAGATGACAATATAATCACGATAGTTAATACACAAGAGCAGAAGTACAGTTCATAAGTTTACAAATATCAGTTGGACTCAAATTCTTACTGTAGTACAGCAGCAATGACGCAATCCATGTCATTTGCATATCTCCGCGAAGCAATAGCGTAATCCGTGTCGTGTGCACATATCAGCAAAGCAATGATGTAATCCGTGTCGTGCGCAAAATGTCATGCTCGAAATTTGCACAAAATTTCACCGGCAATCAAAGTTAAACACCAAAAATACCTCTAATCTGGTCACTTTCAGACAAGTTTTACATGTCCTACTTTTTCTCTGTGGTTTTATATCCCCGTAGGCTCGCATCCAACGTTTGACACCATGTTCTGTTACGTTATATTTCTAATAACACTAAGAGATATATTGGCTGACTTTGTCCAGTTTATTTCAATATGGCGTAAGCCCCGATCATGACGTAATACAAAATAAGTATGGCTTGCCAGCCCAACAATACAATCAGACAATTACATGACAATTTTGTCATTAAGTAAAGTAAATTGATTCATATCTGACAGTTTCTGTGATACAAATACATTTGTAATTTAATTATCATGAATGAGTTGTCAGCTGTATTTGTTTACTGACACATTATAACCTGTTGCTGATGCTCTAAAATTGAGACTGAGATTTCCATAATTTACGAGGAAAAAATTATTTTTGACGTTCAATTTATTTTCTCTTGGCTGATGTGTTTTTATTCTATGTTTCTTTTACAATCCACTATGGGGTGATTACATGACTATGTCTGATTTCAAAATTAAGTGTGACAACCCTGGTTGTTACATGATATATTTAATAGCCACCTTCAATTATTGCACATATTTTGCCAGTCGAAAAAATCTATAACAACCATCACACTACCTAGTCTAGGGCTTCCTTTACCATAAGTTTTCAAACAATTAACACCTCATAACTTATTACGGCACAGCTAGCTTAATGCGTCAGGTTTGTGTGCACTAAGGGGAGGCATCAAAAGTTTTATGTTGGATTGAAAACTAAATAAATCTAGTTCTGAGTTTGACCCCCCTCCCCACAAAACTTAATACCATCAAAGTTGATCGCGGACTTCCGGTTTGAGAATTTGAAAAATTATTTCTAAAAATGATATAATTTCTGTTAAGGTACATCTGGAAAGTAACATTTTGGTAAAAAATTGCTATACCAGCACATGTTATTTTCTGGTACAAAATAAAGTATGAAGACAAATGTCAATTGCCTTGCTTTTTTCAGGAAAGTATCATTACACTGTCTTCTTTAAGAATATCTAGTAGGAGTTCAATGGGAACTCCAGGAAATTCTGATATTTCACAATTTCTTTTTTTCCAAATTTTCTTTCAAAGTTTCCAGACAACACAGGAGCTACCATTGACCTGTTTCCAGGTTTACTAAAAGTAGACAGTGTAATGATACTTTCCTGAAAAAAGCAAGGAAATACACACATGCCTTCATACTTAATTTTGTACCAGAAAATAACATGTGCAGGTATAGCAATTTTTTACCAAAATGTTACTTTCCAGCTGAACCTTAAGTCCTAGTGTTTGCAGCTTTGAACAACTAGTAATAGATCCATTGGAATGAGCTTGACGAAAACATCAAAAAATCTTTATTTTTAAACCATTCTAAGGCATTAAGAGTCAAAATCGCAAAAAATTGAAATGTTGAAATTTGTCGGATTACAAACTGAAATGTACACAGAGTTGCATACCCTTCTAATTGAAAGGCCATGCTACTATACCTGTATACCTGTATACCTGTATACCATTTCTTCTGGAAGAAGGAAGAATCCTATATTATCCAGATCTTGTTATATGTAAGGTCTTACTAAGTGGGAAAAAGGTGGGGGTGGGGGTTGTTTTCTTGAAAGCTCACTGGACATGGGTTAAAGGGGCTGTCATCTAGTTGTAGTGGTACTTTAGGTTGTGGAAGTGTTTGTCAATTTGCGCCTTGAACTGGTTGACATTGTCAGCATCTATTGCAGTCTGTGGGAGATTGTTCCAGTCTTTCACAATTCTGTTTCCGAAAACATTCTTCCTGACATTCAGTCTACTGTATCTTGTATTGAGCTTCTCAGTGTTTCCTCTGGTTCTATGAGCTTCAGATTTTTCAGCAATGTCAGTGATATTAATCCTGTCAAGACCTTTTATGATTTTGTAGGTTTGGATGAGATCCCCTCGTCTCCTTCTGTACAGGAGTGATGGTAGCTTCAGGTATCTTAGCCTATCCCCATAATTCATGTCCTTAATTTCTGGTACAAGTTTTGTCGCTCGTCTATGGACCTTTTCTAGCTTGTCAATATCCATATTGTGGTGAGGATTCCATACGCTGTTTGCGTATTCCAAGTGGGGTCTTTCAAGTGATTTGTAGAGAAGAGGGAGGATTGTTTTGTCCAGATGGGAGAAAGTTCTTTTTATTATTCCAAGGATGCTATTGGCTTTAGAGACTGATAGGTCAACGTGTTGGTGGAACTTGAGATTATTGTCGATATTGACTCCAAGGTCCTTTTCAGTTTTGGTGATATCCAAGATCTGGTCATTCATGGTATATTTATGTTGATCATTTCCATGTCCAAGGTGCATTACTTTGCATTTAGCGGTATTAAAAGGCAACTGCCATTTATTTGACCACTTAGACATATTATCCAGATCCTTTTGTAGTGTTCTTTTGTCTTCTTCGGTTTTAACTTTGCCGTAAAGTTTTGCATCGTCAGCGTACATGAGTATCTCGTTCTTTGTTGCTTCAGGTAAATCGTTGATGAAGGCAGCAAACAGGGTCGGCCCGAGGCAAGTTCCCTGAGGTATACCAGAGGTTACAGGGGCCCACTCTGATACTTTACCATTTACCGAAACTCTCTGTGCCCTGTTTGTAAGAAAAGACCTCGTCCAGGCTAGTAATTTTCCTGTTATTCCGTAGGATTGTAGTTTTACCAGTAGTCGCTCGTGAATGAACTATGAACTAGATTTATTTAGTTTTTGGTCCGACATCAATTTTTTGATGCCTCCCCTTGTAACAAAAGATTAAGATGGAACAATCAAAAATTATGTCTAATCAACAACAATTCTAGCCACTCTTGAACGTATGAAGGACAATTTTGATCCAAAGACGGGACTGGTCTGATGAGATGGATTATATAGGCCTATCTTGATTTACATCAGAACCTGTAACCTAGGGTAAGATAACAAACAAACAAACATATGTATAATTCAGGATTATAACTTACAGGCACCATGGCTAGGCCTGGGCTAAGCCTATCCAATCCATTCTCAATTCTCTGTAGGGTCTGATTCAATGGATGGAGCTGAGAAAGACCTGTTATATCAACTTTGATGAAAGAAACAACAATAATGCAATCTGTATCACATACCTTATCAATATTGAAGTAGATGCCACATATATTTGCTGTTTCAGATCAGCCAACGAAGGTATATAACGCTAATTGGTAATAGAAAATAAAATTATAATTTTTACAGAAAATGTCCCTCGGTAGATGGCACTGCAGCGTAATTTCGCAGGACTACTTCCGGTTGTCAAATTTAAAAAGTGAAAAGCATTACTTTATTGAAAATGCCTTCATTACGGCCTGATGCATGCCCAGGATTGACAGCTACAGTGGTTGAAAGACTTAAGGAGGCAAATGTTTCTACTGTGATTGAATTTTTGAATCGAGGTTTGGAAGAGTTATCAAAAGATTGTGGCCTTCCTTATCAGGTTAGGAAAGTTGAATAAATTCAATTTCAAATCAGTGACTTCAACAGTTGTAATTCTCTTACTTTGGAATTTCCTCGGGAAATGATTCTGTTACATATTGTTTGCACCTCTAATTAATTTACCGTGAAGATTTGTCATCTGGCATTCTTAAAAAAAAGTTTACGTTTTTCAAAGGCTGACTGAAGATCTGGTAGAACAGCTTTTGCTTGTCACCTATCACCCGCTTCAGAATCATGAAGTTGAAACTGAAATACTGAAATCATCTTACTTTATCAGCTGCTTCTGTGCAAATCAGAACTTCTCTTTATCCTCAAGTGGATATCTTCTACTGAGAAACCAAAATGGCAGAAATTCACGAAGTAGCGTTCCAAATCTCTGGAGAAATACCAAAGGAGAGATATTGGAGCTCAGCAATTTGTTAACATCATTCAGAAATTTCCAGAAATTTTGAATGTGCATGTTCCTGTCATGTAATAAGATACAATTACCAAGGGGCATCATTGCTAATTACTCAATTCAAGAAATTTTGAACAGGCAGTTTGAGCCTCAATATTTTGATAAAGTTTTTTGATTTATAAGTCTTATGAAAGTTGCACTCATTGATTCCTAATTTCTCATTACATGTTGACTATTGAATTCTGCTCCTACCCCTGTATTGGAAAAGTTTCATCATTCTATTTAGGAGTTGACAGCAATACGCCGGGTCCTGTTGGCTCAGTACAGTTCATTTCCAATGTCTGGTGTTGACATGTATGACGAGGCGGTCTCAGCTAGTGCCATCCTATCTACGGGTTCACATGGGTAAGTAATGTTATTCAACAATTATAGATTGAGAAATGTGTATTCGAACAGAGATCAAAAGCATCTACTTGAGTTCTTGATCTAAGTTGCACTGTATACATGTATTTCCGAATAAACATTGTTGTGTTTTTCATTCCTTTCTACTGTTTTCCTTGATTAAACACTTTTTCATTGTTTTTGTCATTCTGATACTCATAGCATCTTTCTGTTTCACCTGAAACATCTCAGGGCTGGGAAGAAATAAGATGTCATGGTTTATCATGATTGTTTTTGCAGACTTGATACTTTATTGGATGGAGGGTTGTACACAGGGGAGATAACAGAGATGATTGGTCCTCCTGCTGCTGGGAAGACACAGGTGTGCATTGCAACAGCAGTGGCAGTTGTCATGGAGACAGATCACAATGTTGTGTATATTGACACAGGAGGCTCACTTTGTCCCAGCAGACTTCACCAGGTTATGCAGTCACATGACATTACAGAAGAGGTACCAGGTCACATGTAAAGTTTATAATTATTACTTGTAGGTTTTATTTTACTGAAATGAAAAAACATTAAAAATATATGTAAAAAAAATGTAGCGAAAATAAGATATGCAAATTGAGTGCTGTATACAGTGTACAATGTTATGTATTAGTAAATGTTAAAGCACAGAATAAGAACAAGCTGTTTTAACGCATAGAAATATTAAATATCTGTAAAAAGTTATTTTTGAATCAACCCCTCCCCCCTAGTAGTGTATTGTTGCCAATTATATTTGGCGCGGATTCGATACTTTGTGATGTAGAATATGATATTATATGTAAATCTGTATATAAAATGTATCTAAATAGGCCTAAAAACAGGTATTTTACATAGTAACTATAAGGCTTAAGCGGTAATCACCAATTGGTGATATTATAATTGAATGTTTTTCCCCTACTTAACCTGTATAGCTTAGTTTTATTTTCTATGATTTTATTATAAATTATATGTATACACATCATTATTGGTGGATAAAATAAACATAAATAAATAAATAAATAAATGTGGAGGTCTGTTGATGTTTTTAACAAGTTTAGGACATGACTGCTCCACTAGGTCTGAAACCTTTGTGACCTACCTTGTCTAATTTATTTTGTTGTTTTTCAATACCTTCAGTAAGTTTTTAACAAGTTTAGGACAATACATGTATGTGGACAATGTGTGGCATGACATGACTGCTCCACTAGGTCTGAAACCTGTGTGAGTCACCTTGTCTGGAAAGTTTATATATTTTGTTGTTTTTTCAATACCTTCAGAAGTATGAAGAAATGTGTCAAAGAATACAGTGCTTCAAGATCTTTGATATATTCCAACTCCAGGAATGCCTCCAGGAACTTCATCAGAAGATACTAAACCAGGTGCATTTACAATTACATATAACCATATTATAAAACACATGTACAGTACTCACACCTTTCAATTACATATGACCATATTAGAAAACACATGTACAGTACTCACACCTTTCAATGGTGTAAATGTAGAAACAAAAGTGCTCACTTCCCTAAACCAGGATATATCCAAACATCTCCAGGATTCGTTATTAAGGTTAAAAAACATGAATGCCACAAGTTAACATATTGGCATTCACACCATTGCCCAATAAGTTCATGGTAAACACTGAAAAAAGATTGGCATTGGAATTCCGAAAGCTGTGAGTTTCGAAAACTTTGTTCAACTGGCAATGATTCAACAGAAATTGATCAGAATTTAAAAACATAGATGGCATTACAGTCATTCCTCCCATTAAAAACCATTTACACATATAAATAATCATTAATTGTCGTCATCCTTTTTGGACAAATACTATACACATTAACAAACACTATTGGTTGGGCTTAAACATGAGCGGAATTTTTTATTTTTATTCACATAACATTATTATAAATTGCGATAAAACCGCCCAAAAAACGGCCCAACCAATAACTTAAAATATGTAGGTAACATCAAAGAAAGTTAAAATATTAATTAATGCAATAACTGTTAAATAATAACAACTTGTTTGTTTTGTTTTGTTTGATTTAGGTTTAAAATCTCAAAGCACAAATATAGAAGTCAATGGCAATATAATTGTAATAATTATATAGCATCATATCATCATATAACATCATCGTCAATACATAGGAAACACACTGACTGCTTCAAACTTTTCCAATGAAATGTTCTTTGTTAGATTGTAAAATTCAGACATTTTATTTCTACTGAGGGCATCTGATATAGAATTCCTAGAGCCCTCTATATGAACAGCTCGACAGTCTATCTGATTTCTGGCACAAACAAAGGAAAGTGCTCTCACTAGTGCCATGACGTGTTTATTTTTACTTGTACCATTGTTCACAATATGAACCACTGCTAAATTGTCACAATGCATCAGCACTTTCTTTGTGGTTAAAAATTGTCCCCAGGTAGCTATAGCAACTACCAGTGCATAAAGTTCCTTCCATGTGATATGCTGATCAGATTCGGATATGCTAAATGATCCATTTAGCCATCGTCCGTTGAAGTACGCTCCGTAATGATGTTTTGAAGCATCTGTGTACAGCTTCATATCTATGTTAGAAGACCAGTCATCCTCATAGAACAATGTTATGCTATTCCAAGTGGGTAAATATGATATCCACCATTCAATGTCTGATCTAAACATTGCTGTGATCTTGATTTTATGATGGAGAAATTTTGCTTTTGTTGAGGTGTCAATCATCCTACGCAGGAATGTTTTTCCACTTAGAACCACACGACATACAAAGGTTAACTTTCCTATCAATGAGAGCATATCACGCTTTGTCCTTTTTGATGCATAACGCCATTCCTTCAACAATGATAGAATATCAGCTAGTCTTTCATCAGAAATTCTGATTTCCATTTTCACTGAATCAATTATCATTCCTAAAAATTCTAGAGTGGTGCTAGGTATTGTCACTTTGCTCGGATTCACAGTGAAATGTATCTTATTACATGTGTCCATCATTATATCCAAGTTATTCTGACACTCATTTGTGTCTGCGGGACCACAAGTAAAGTAATCATCCATGTAGTGCTCGCTAACTGTAACACCATTTTGTAACATAATGTGCTCCAAGGCATCAGCATATTGACAGAATATTTTTGGAGAACTCCTTAAGCCAAATGGCAGTACTTGGTCTACCATATACACTGTGACATAATTCCCATCATCATTTCTTATTTCATAAGTGCTACCCAACAGTTCCCAATCATCTTTATGTACAATTATATGCTTAAACGCATCTTCTAGGTCAGCTTTTGCCATCAAGCATCTGCTGCCACAAGATTTTACATGTGAAATCGCATCCCATATATCCATGTATTGACACGTATATTCCTCCTTTGAGATAAAGTCATTGATCGACCCTGCTGGGGGCCATGATAGATCATGAATAACACGACATTTCGACGAGCGCCTTTTTAAGAATGCGCCCATGGGTGACCCCACAAAGTTTTCAAATGGCTTTGATAAAAATGGTCCAGCTTTTCTTCCTTTGAGAAGATCTTTTATGATACTTTTTTCTACTGCAGTTTGGTGTATTTTTGTTGATCTCCAATTCTGATGTATTCTAGAAGAACGTGGTCCATTATATCCTATTCGTACTCCATGTTCTGCGTCATAGACTAATTTTTTAACAAGATCTTGATTGGGATGCGATTTAAGTCCCTCTTTGAGGGCGTCAACGTTAAGTGGCCTTAGCTGGTGAATCAGTGGCGGATTTTTTGGATCGACGGGGATTGCATTCGCAAGTGATAAAGGGGGATGTTGATCCACATTGCTTGCAAATGTGTTTTCTCCTGCATTTGTCGCCAAATTTACATTCTGAGAATTGATATTTCCAGCATGTTTCTGCATCAATGTTTCGAGCCTGCGTTGCTTTAGTCGTTTTTTCATTCTCAGTCTTTTCCATCGTGTTGGTCGCTTGAAAAGTACAGGCTGCTACCTGGTGGTCATTTCGGCCACAGCGGAAACAACGTCCTGATGTTTTTGTGGCAGCTGCATCTAGTGTTGTTGTATATAGAAATGTATCAATGCTGCTAAATGCATATGATTTCATGTCCCCTAGTTTCATTCTGAATTTGTTGTCATAGAGAGAAACCGCAGTCCATGTATATTTCCTATCACACTCCTGTATATGTGCCCTATACGCACTTAACTCAATGTACTTTGAAGGGTATTTTCCCATGACTACCATTTCGTATATATTCCATGCTTGCATCCATTGCATTATGTTTTCAATAGTATTTTGTTTCTTGTCTTTCTTCACTTTGATTTCTCCACTTTCATTCACTATAATCTGGTCAGTGTTTTTGTTTATATTCTGATTATACAGATTGCTGGGTAACAGGTCAACAAGCAGTCAATATGGTACAACGAAAATGGGACTTCTGCGCATGTTGAAATTTTTCGTCAAAACTCAACTTTTGTTCAAGTTGATACGATTGTCTTTCGAACTAAAGACTTACCTCATTCGAAAGATCATAAAAGACTTCATCTATACTGAAGATCTTAGATCCAAACATAGTAGAATACGCCGTCAGTCCGCATTTGATTTTTTGAAGTGAGTTTCGTAGATCGTCAGATTTCTCCGACTGATATCGGGTTATCTCAAACTGGTTCGTTTATAAATACGAATTTCTTTACCGTTGTAAGGCGCATGCGCAAAATTGATTTATAAACCTTATTGGTTGATGGTTTTTCTCCTGCGCATGCGTGAAGTCTGATGAACACTTATGACGAAGACCGGAGCAAACATTACTAGCTCTCGAACGAAATTCCAAGATTCAGGTCATTTCGCCGTGTTTGCTAAGCGTGTATACGTGAATGACAAGCTGTTTTGTGTAGATCGGGTACCTGTTTTAGACACAACATTGATTTAGCTTGACATTGATGTGCACATTGGCACTTTTGAGCATGTTAATACAAGTTTTTACACTCTTAGCACGAGACGGGTTTTCGAAAAATCTGTTATCTGATTCACTCGATCATCGTATGGATATGTATTTCTGCTGACATTTCAACACCACATCACATAGAATTACGATTCAGAATGATAATAAAACACAAAACAACTACTAAATTCCACTTGTTATTTCACAGGAGGTAAAAATGCAAACCGCCTAGATTCTTTGTAAGGGTCGTCAGACATCGGATTGGCCGCCATATTTGAAATGAAAATATCACTAAATAGAGGTCTGCGCATGCCTCAACATTTCGACTGCAAGGTTCACATATTCACCTGTTTCTATGGCTTTTCTGATCTTGTTTGAAACTCCAACTGGGCTGCTATTGAACTGAGCTCCAGTATTCAATAGCATTGTATCTGAGGATTGTTGCGCTTGAGTGGAAAGCTGCTGTTGACTTGTACTGTGAGTAGGTTGCCCAGTGTTAGACTGCCCAGGTAGATGATGCTCCATTGGTTTTATATGTGACCTTTGTCCTATATTAGCCTGCTGTGTTTTCAGTTATTGTACAGTTATATATAAATCCTTGTATGTAGATGTAAGTGTATCATTATCCTGTTTTACTTGTGTAATGATTTGGTTTACACATGATACCTGGCGTCCCAGTTCTTGTATTGCCAATATTATTCCTTTATTTTCTATGGTTGTCTGACCAGTTGAACAACTACCTAGTTTCTGAGAATCTTCATCTGTATTATTATCCATAGAATTGGTACATTTTTTACCACATGGTCCAATATGTCCTTTTACTGGATTTTTGCAATTTGTGCAAAATCTCATGACTGTACCACCTTCATCCTGAGATTGTTCATCAGAATCACTCATTGTTTATGGTTGTAACTATAATATGTCCTAAATCTTTAAAATACTAGATCAGTTCTTAGCTCAATTCACTTATATGTGTTCACCTTTCAAAAACTTTGTTCAACTGGCAATGATTCAACAGAAATTGATCAGAATTTAAAAACATAGATGGGATTACAGTCATTCCTCCCATTAAAAACCATTTACACATATAAATAATCATTTGAAAAACACAAAAACTGAAAATGTTTATTTGACCATTATTGGAATTTGTATTACAAATTTCTGTAGAGTTCACAGAGAATCCATGATTGAATGCTAATTTCTGCTTCCAGTCAGCACCATTTCACAGCAACCTAAAGCTGATCATTGTTGATTCCGTAGCTGCAGTGATTTTGCCCATATTAGGAGGTGCCCAGACAGACAGCCATGGTCACATGATTCATTTGAGTCGCATTTTGAAGTCATTGGCTACAGACTGCTCTACAGCTGTTCTGGTATGTGAGTCCTTTTTATTAAAGGCCCACTGGGAATTTACTTGAAAATTTAAACCTGCACATCGCTCCAAAACGCAATCTTGGGTTGTTTCGGGGGTGAACTTTATCATTTTGAGCTTAATGAAAGATTATAGAATGATGAACAAATGGGGCAAATCTTGTGTACAAATACTCATGATAAATGTGTCATTACAACGATTATTCATTGAATTGCTTCGATTGTCGACGACAATATGATTTTTGGAAGGTTTCTAAATTAAGAACGTGACGTCACTTCCGAATTATAGCATTTAAAATAAGTAGCGTTTAATTACACTCATCATTCATAATGAATTGGTAGCCCAGCGTTAGAATTCTCGCTTAGCACGCAGGCGGCCCGGGTTCGAATCCTGCATGCACGTTTCTTTTCTTTTTTAACTAAATGATTGTTCTTTGATACGACACAGAAAAAAACAATTTTTATTTACAGAAACTTTATTTTAGAGCTTGAAAATGTAAAAACAATATATGTCAAAATATCGCGTTTTGGAGCGATGTGCAGGTTTAATTTAAAAATCTCAAAGAATGAATATTTAGCCTCAATGTATTTGCTATAGCCACTTTATGTACAATGTATTTGCTATAGCCACTTTATGTACAATGGATTTGCTATAGCCACTTTATGTACAATGGATTTGCTATAGCCACTTTATGTACAATGGATTTGCTATAGCCACTTTATGTACAATGTATTTGCTATAGCCACTTTATGTACAATGGATTTGCTATAGCCACTTTATGTACAATGGATTTGCTATAGCCACTTTATGTACAATGGATTTGCTATACCCACTTTATGTACAATGCATTTGCTATAGCCACTTTATGTACAATGTATTTGTTATAGCCACTTTATGTACAATGGATTTGCTATAGCCACTTTATGTACAATGGATTTGCTATAGCCACTTTATGTACAATGCATTTGCTATAGCGACTTTATGTACAATGGATTTGCTATAGCCACTTTATGTACAATGTATTTGCTATAGCCACTTTATGTACAATGGATTTGCTATAGCCACTTTATGTACAATGCATTTGCTATAGCCACTTTATGTACAATGTATTTGCTATAGCCACTTTATGTACAATGTATTTGCTATAGCCACTTTATGTACAATGTATTATTAACAAGCAGTATTTATCTCATTCAGGTAGCCTATCTTACTAAAAACACACTTGCCAATTGAGAAATCAATAATGTTCTACAAAATAAAATTGGCATTAAGAATAAGTTCAATAACACATTTGTCATATTACAAATAATATGCTAATTCATAGTTTCTTCTAATAAAGGTGTGCTAATAAATCTTTTTTAATTCTTCTTCCAAATTCTAAATTCCAACGTAATAATAATGTGCAGATATATATAAAGATGGCATGTGTGTAGAATGAATCCCCTTGTTCAATTAAAATCAAATCATTACAAAAATAACCATTCTAATATAAAAACATTTTGTCATGGGGATATGTATTTAATCAGATCATATGAAACATTTCAAATTTGATACTAGTTCTTATTTAATTTTATACAAACTAAAACCTAAACTCTTATTCACAGATTACAAATAATACAACTGGGGCCAACAACGATACAGGACAGGTGCTGCCATCTTTAGGGAGATCCTGGCATCACATTCCAAATACAAGGATCGCAATTTCCCGAATGAATGAATCTTCATCAAAGTCATTCTCATCAGAGAGCAAGAGTGAAACCAGAAGAGTCTCATTGGTTAAAAGTTGTAAACAGGTAAAAATGGATTATATTGATGCAAAAACGATTCAGAAAATATGTAACATAGAAAATGATGTTAAAATAATGACAACCAAAACAAATATTACAGTACTTTTACCAATAACAATCCAAACTTTAATTCATGATCATAAATTATGCACAACTGCCAAATTGGGAAAATCAAAATGTATAACTAAAATAAGGACTTCGTTTAGTATTGTTATTTCTGATTTCAGGTGATAGGTGGCAGCACCATGATTGCAATAAAAGACACAGGGGTGACTTGACAGAACTTATAAACGAAAGGAAATACTGGTATATGCAAGATGATGTATGAGCATATGTTAGACATAGGATGATACATAAGGACATATGAGGACATAGGATGATGACATATGATGGTGAGGACACATGACAATGTGTGGGGACATTTGAGGAATACTGACTAGTCCTGTCTAATCCATGAATGAATAATGTAGACTAACATTTAATTTTCTAAATACACTTTGATAATCAGATAATCACATTGTACATATGCGAGTACATGTAACCATGTATCTTCTCCATTTCAATTAAAAAACTGAGAATGAATATAAATGTGCAATATGTACTACCATTTCGAAGGTGTGCTTTATAATGAAAAATAAATAAAAGAAATTAAAAGATCAACGTGACTTGTGTGATGTTATACAGTAAAAACACACCTATAAAGTGAGATAGAGTGGAGACATGTTTATAGTCTTGATTCAGCCCTTGTGACTCCCTCATCTATTCATACCCCAGCTAAATATGATAAAGTAAAAAAGGGAGGGTTTAAAGACTTGTTGCAAGACAACGATTTCTGAGAACAAATGACAATACACGAGAATAAAGTTGCATGAAGTGTCTAGAAATCCCCATCGAAAGTTACGGTAACCATGCAATGCTCCCAAGTATTTTATTGGAATTGTGTTAGAAATTGAGCCTCAACATAGGAAAACCAGTCTTATCATAAAAATTAAAATTGTACATGTGCTGTACATGAGATTAAGTGCTAAATTCAAATCTGTCTCCAAAAATAAAAATTATTGAAAAAAATCTGTGATAACCCCCTTTCCTGTGCCCTGGAGGCCATTTCTCGAAAGTTTCGTTATTAACGAATCGTTAATTCAATTTAATAACGATTTTTCTGTTTCTTGAAAATTTACGATTCGCAATGACGTCTTGATTTTTACCATGATTGATTTTACGAGTGCGAATTGGGGTCTCTTTATTCCATAAACGATGCGGTGTCCATAGAAACGAATCTATGATTCGCAATTAACGATTCCTTAATATAACGATAAGTTTCGAGAAACAGCCCCCAAGCTCATTTAATGAAACATTCACTTAGGATGGTTTACCAAATGGCTGGGTCATTTTTTATCTGTGTCATTTTACTCATTATCATTTGCGATTTGCCTGTGGTCGCTAAGATTCTCTTTTTAGGGGTTGAATTACCCCATCTTATTTCATGTTTAAAATTGAAATTGCATGTATGATTGAAAGACTATCAATCTGGTTGCACATGAAAATTGAAATAAATGTACCTGAAGTAGCAGAACTTCTACTGAACTGGAGCAACCATGTGACTAAACAATTGAAAATGTTACTTGTACAGAACAATTCGAGTCATGGTGGCCACAGAGAACTGAAATGCACATTGATCATGAACATATTTCAGGTATCCAGAAAATATACGCCCATGCATTGATTAACACATTAACTCAGGCTGGGGCTGAAAACATGAACTAATTAAAAACAAATCTTGATGAGTCAGAAATGGAGTTGTTTGTTTGATATTTTCTTTATTGACTGTTACGGCTGAAACACATTGACCGCACAAGCTGATTCAGAACATTTGTATTATCCCGGTGAAAGTTGATGTTTTTTTGCTTTTCGTTCAGTGTCGACAGGTGCGCCATGTTGTGACGTCATCATGCAGAAACAAGATGTCTAGCAATAGACCTCCAAATGACAGGTAATTACAGCTAATCTAGAGAATACTCAATCTTATCATTTTGCGGAGGTACTTATGGATATATGAAGACATTATTAAATCGAGACTCAGAACGATTCACTCCAACGAAATGACGCAATTACCTTTTATATTCTCCCCAATTTTTATTTTTTCATCTTTTTTTATTTTTCCACTCCATGAAGATTTAGCTTTTCATATTTCCCCATCTTTGGCCTCGCCCAGGATTTGTCTGACGATTTCTCCAAATTTCCATTGCAGTCATATCGATTCTATCATATAGCAGTGTTCTATTTCTTTCCTTACTGGGAATGGGATCAATGACCTAAACGTTTTGGGACAGAACCTCAACCAACAATAGATGTCTAGGGCAAAGGGGTGAAATGTCGACGTGTGGGGTAATGTCGACATAATAGACGGGGTAACTTCGACAGTTATGTATTAGAAGTAGAATTTCCGTTTTCCGCCATGTTTGATTTCTGGAAAAATTAAAATCTCGCGAGATCTCTCGATCCATGCGAGAAAAAAAACATGGCTTCCCCCTAGATCGGAAATTAGAGCAAATAAACAATAAGGTGTCGAAGTTACCCCACATGTCGAAGTTACCCCAAAATGGTGTCGATGTTACACCCCTTCGCCCTACATGTAATATTCTTTGACGAGTTTGAGATTGCCAGTGGCCACTGTATTATTGTGTCTCACTCTTTCAACCTTCTAGGTCTATTTAAATATGGCAGGTCTTATTATTAATCTGTGTTGTCTTGTTTGCTGGCTATGTTGAACGCAGGGCCAGGAAGATTGAAATCACCCTCTCGGGCACCACCTCCCCTCATTCACTGTATAGCTAATGTAAAAAAATACAGGCTCACCTCGTAAACATTCAAATCTCTTCTCTTAAAGCTCAATATCTTCTCTAAAATTCTCAGATTATGTATATAAATATTGAGGAAACAATCTGGTTGTAATACTGTAACCGTAAATCTCTAAGGTTTGTTTCGAGCGACCCACGGTCGCGACAATGACATCCAATCGCCATCTTGTTTGAAAGATGTCTCTGCAGTTGACCAATCAAATCACAGCAGATATAATTAATATTATTTGATTAAATTACACATTTAATTTAACATTTTCACACTTATTTATTGTTTTTTTCAATTTTTTGAATTACAAACCTACAAAGTTTTGATTTTTAAAGGCCGGATTACTCAATGATCATTTCTTGGACGTGAATTTTGGTAGGAAAATCATGACGATTTTTTTAGAAATCAAAAAAAGCTAATAGTATACGATATACTATGAGAAATATACCGAGACTACTATAATAAGTTCATATCATCACCACAGATATATCTAAATACTAGAATTGAGATTTGTAATTTGTGATTATAAAAATACAATTCTTAAAATAATGAGACACTCGTTGTGGATATTATATAGGTCGCTGTAAAAGGACATCGAAATGTCGTGAATGCAAAAGTGATTGTTTTTTCGTCCCCATTTCCAATGTTATTCACACAATTATGCTGATTTAAGAATTGGTGAGTTACCATAAATACAATTTAATGTCTTAACCTTGCATCGGGACAAAAGATAATGTATGACACAACTCAGTGACGGAGATATGAGCAATTAGAGTAGAGGCTGAGATGTCCCGAGATAGGAGCCTGTCTTTTTTCTAGGTAATACATAGTGAGTGGGAGGAGGATGAACTCTTGTTCCCGTGTCTGTGTTTTTAAGTTATACAGAGTGAGTAGGAGGGGAATAAACTCTTATTCCTGTGTCTGTGTTTTTTAAGTATTACTTTGCGAGTGGGAGGGGGATGAACTCTTGTTCCCATGTCAGTGATGTTGAAGATCCATGATGTCCTTGCTTAGTCTTGATGCTTTCAACACAATAAAGTAATTTAAGAAGAAACGTGATTTTCAATACCTTTATCCATATTTGGCAGTGAGTCAAATAATAACAGTATGCCTTATTTTTGCAAATAGATCAATGACAATGTGCAGAAGGCACAAAGAAATGAATAGGAATTTTACTCTATACGTGATATACTAGTAATCAGCCTGTAGTAGAACCTCCAGCTATCCATGTGTCAATATAAACCAAGTGTTTAGATGCTCCCATCAATGTTTAACAAATTTGTAACAAGAAACATACTTTTGAGGTGTACTTTAAAATAATAGTTGTATTTAATAAGTTATTTTCAAATCTTTTTCTTTATCCTTTGTAAATGTAAATGCTACCTTTGAGCAGAAACGCTTCAATCTTTGACTTTTCAGTTTGTATATAAATTAACTTTTTCAAAATAGAATTAATGTCTACTCTAGTCAGGGACGTAGCCAGCAAATGTCAAGGGGGGTACAAATTTTTGGGGTTTGCATCACTGCGATGCGAGTGAAGCAAGCCCCAAAAAGGGGGTAAGTCTCACCCTCTGAAAATTTTTAAAATTGACACTGAATATGGTGCATTCTAAGCATTTCAACATATACATGTAATTTGTTAATGTTTTTTTCAACAAATTTTACAAATGTTTTTTTTCCTGTTTTTTTTTTGTTGTTGTGGTACTCCCTGATGATGTTTATGAATATGTCTGAGTGAAATATTAACCAAATAATAATTTTAATGATTTATTAACAGGGGTCCAACAGGGCCAGGTCATGAAGTGTCCTCACCATACAAGCGTCCTCGGACCCAAAGTCCTGGGTCAACTATGTCACGTCCTGGGGGATACCCTTACCCCACAGAGAGATATCAGGTCCCCATAGCAGCACCAGGGGGACCATACCAACCGAGGGTCTACACAGCTCCTGGCCCGGAACATGTTTATCAGGTATGCTAAAGGAATCGTCTGTGATACTGATCAGATTCTGAGTTTTGTATAGAAAGAATCTGTCTTTTTCAATAGAAAGGAATCGTCTGTGATACTGATCAGATTCTGAGTTTTGTATAGAAAGAAGCTGTCTTATTCAATAGATTTTCATCAAGTTTCCAATATTCCAAACAGTTTTGATATACAGGTTTCATTGTTTAAGATATATGATATAATATTTTGTCCTATTTAGGGAGAGAGATCAACTGCTGCAGACTACAGAGAGACATTCCAGCAGCAGAGAGAGCAAGAACCTCCTAGACGTAGACCTACATTGCTAGGTGAACAGTACCATGCCACACGTGTAGCTGAGCGTGAGAGGTAAGTCAATGTATAGTATTTATAAAAAGAGCAGGAACCTCCTAATCGTACCTACATTGCTAGGAGAACAGTACCATGCCACACGTGTAGCTGAGCGTGAGAGGTAAGTCAACTCATAATATTCATAAAAAGAGCAAGAACCTCCTAGATGTAGACCTACATTGCTAGGTGAACAGTACCATGCAATACATGTAGCTGAGCGTGAGAGGTAAGTCAGCTCATAATATTCATAAAAGAGCAAGAACCTCCTAGACGTGGACCTACATTGCTAGGTGAACAGTACCATGCCACACGTGTAGCCGAGCGTGAGAGGTAAGTCAACTCATAATATTCATAAAAGAGCAAGAACCTCCTAGACGTGGACCTACATTGCTAGGAGAACAGTACCATGCCACACGTGTAGCTGAGTGTGAGAGGTAAGTCAGCTCATAATATTCATAAAAGAGCAAGAACCTCCTGGACGTAGACCTACATTGCTAGGAGAACAGTACCATGCCACACGTGTAGCCGAGCGTGAGAGGTAAGTCAACTCATAATATTCATAAAAGAGCAAGAACCTCCTAGACGTGGACCTACATTGCTAGGTGAACAGTACCATGCCACACGTGTAGCTGAGCGTGAGAGGTAAGATGGCTTATAATATTCATAAAAAGAGCAAGAACCTCCTAGACGTAGACCTACATTGCTAGGAGAACAGTACCATGCCACACGACTAGCCGAGCGTGAGAGGTAAGTCAATTCATAATATTTATAAAAGAGCAAGAACCTCCTAGATGTAGACCTACATTGTTAGGAGAAACTACCATGCCACACGTGTAGTCGAGCGTGAGAGGTAAGTCAGCTCATAATATTCATAAAAGAGCAAGAACCTCCTAGACGTGGACCTACATTGCTAGGTGAACAGTACCATGCCACACGTGTAGCTGAGCGTGAGAGGTAAGTCAATTCATAATATTTATAAAAGAGCAAGAACCTCCTAGACGTGGACCTACATTGCTAGGTGAACAGTACCATGCCACACGTGTAGCTGAGCGTGAGAGGTAAGACAGCTCATAATATTCATAAAAAGAGCAAGAACCTCCTAGACGTAGACCTACATTGCTAGGAGAACAGTACCATGCCACACGACTAGCCGAGCGTGAGAGGTAAGTCAATTCATGATATTTATAAAAGAGCAAGAACCTCCTAGATGTAGACCTACATTGTTAGGAGAAAACTACCATGCCACACGTGTAGTCGAGCCTGAGAGGTAAGTCAGCTCATAATATTTATAAAAAGAGCAAGAACCTCCTAGACGTAGACCTACATTGCTAGGTGAACAGTACCATGCCACACGTGTAGCCGAGCGTGAGAGGTAAATCAATTCATAATATTTATAAAAGAGCAAGAACCTCCTAGATGTAGACCTACATTGCTTGGTGAACAGTACCATGCCACACGTGTAGCTGAGCGTGAGAGGTAAGTCAATTCATATTATTCATAAAAAGAGCAAGAACCTCCTAGGATGTAGACCTACATTACTAGGTGAACAGTACCATGCCACACGTGTAGCCGAGCGTGAGAGGTAAGTCAATTCATATTATTCATAAAAAGAGCAAGAACCTCCTAGGATGTAGACCTACATTACTAGGTGAACAGTACCATGCCACACGTGTAGCCGAGCGTGAGAGGTAAGTCAATTCATAATATTTATAAAAGAGCAAGAACCTCCTAGACATAGACCTACATTGCTAGGAGAACAGTACCATGCCACACGTGTAGCAGAGCGTGAGAGGTAAGTCAACTCATAATATTTATAAAAGAGCAAGAACCTCCTAGACGTAGACCTACATTGCTAGGTGAACAGTACCATGCCACACGTGTAGCTAAGCGTGAGAGGTAAGTCAATTCATAATATTCATAAAAGAGCAAGAACCTCCTAGATGTAGACCTACATTGCTAGAACAGTACCATGCCACACGTGTAGTCGAGCGTGAGAGGTAAATCAATTCATAATATTTATAAAAAGAGCAGGAACCTCCTAGACGTAGACCTACATTGCTAGGTGAACAGTACCATGCCACACGTGTAGCTGAACGTGAGAGGTAAGTCAACTCATAATATTTATACAAAGAGCAGGAACCTCTTAGACGTAGACCTACATTGCTACGAGAACAGTACCATGCCACATGTGTAGCAGAGCGTGAGAGGCAAGTCAATTCATAATATTTATAAAAGAGCAAGAACCTCCTAGACGTAGACCTACATTGCTAGGAGAACAGTACCATGCCACACGTGTAGCAGAGCGTGAGAGGTAAGTCAACTCATAATATTTATAAAAGAGCAGGAACCTCCTAGATGTAGACCTACATTGCTAGGTGAACAGTACCATGCCACACATGTAGCAGAGCGTGAGAGGTAAGTCAACTCATAATATTCATAAAAGAGCAGGAACCTCCTAGACGAAGACCTACATTGCTAGGAGAACAGTACCATGCCACACATGTAGCAGAGCGTGAGAGATAAATCAATTCATAATATTTATAAAAAGAGCAGGAACCTCCTAGACGTAGACCTACATTGCTAGGAGAACAGTACCATGCCACACGTGTAGCAGAGCGTGAGAGGTAAGTCAACTCATAATATTTATAAAAGAGCTGGAACCTCCTAGACGAAGACCTACATTGCTAGGAGAACAGTACCATGCCACGATTAAATTAAAAATCATGATATGAGAGGTCCTGTAAGTTAACTCAACTCATAATAGTAATAGAAAGAACAGGAACCTCTTGACATACACCTACAGTCCTACACTGCTAGGTGAAGAGTTCAATACATACAGGGTGTCCAAAAAAGCAGGACCGTAAGAAAGTTGAATAACTTGGTCAATTCTGCATATTTTGCCTTGAAATTTCAGAATTATTTAGTTCATTCAAAGTGAATTTTGTTGTGAAAGTTTGACAATTATCTACCAATTGAGTCAAAAACTACAGCTCCTTACAAAACATGCCCCAAATGTGCAGCTCTCATCTCTATGCACAATTTAATCCTGCGAACAAAGTTGTTGATGATCCTCCTGCACACATGTCTTTCTGAATGGACAAGTTTGTTTCAAGAACAATTGCTACTGGGGCTTACATCTTCCTGATGAAGAGTTACAGCATCCATTGCATTCTGAACAATGCACTGCCTGGGTGGCAATGAGGAAACATGGAATCATCAGTACTTTTTTGTTCGAGGGTGACTGGGGACATGCTATCACCATAAACAAGGACCAGTAAGTTCTCACCCTAATTTTTTGGAGGTCATTAAGCACCAGAAGGGACATCTAAGGAGATAAGCAGTGGTTTCAACAAGCCAATACCACGCCAAATGGTTTAGGCAATGCTTTGGTGGTCAGCTCATCAGTTGCAGAACGCAATTGATATGGGCAGCTCATTCACCAGATCTAAATCCCCCCAAATTTTTATCTTTGGGGATTTCTCAAGCCCAATGTGTATACAGACAGGCCCCTAACCATCTTAAGAGGGCAATAACTACCCCAATATGTACAATCCACATAGATGTGTATAGGTCAGGGTCATTAACAACTTTCTTCGCAGGATTCGTTTGTGCATAGAGATGAGAAGTGCCCACTTTGAGCATGTTTTGTAAAGTACTGTAGTTTTTGACACAATGGACCGATTATCATGAAACTTTCAGAACAAAATTCACATTGAATGAACTAAATAATTCTTAAATTTCAAGGCAAAATATGTAAAATTGACCGAATTATTCAACTTTCTTACAGTCCTGTTTTTTTGGACACCCTGTATATAGCAGAGATACCTATATATAGCAGGGCATATGAGGTGAGTATTAATTAAACTAAAATAAAACTCAAAATATGAGATTTAAATAGAGAGGGAAGGTACCTCCTATATGTACACATGTAATGGTAGGT
Source organism: Owenia fusiformis (assembly GCA_903813345.2). Classification (NCBI taxonomy): domain Eukaryota; kingdom Metazoa; phylum Annelida; class Polychaeta; order Sabellida; family Oweniidae; genus Owenia; species Owenia fusiformis. The sequence goes on along the minus strand of CAIIXF020000012.1, from coordinate 1,005,446 downwards.
TAACAGCCTTGTGAGTTAGGTAAGGTCTTGTATAATAACAATTAAGAATATTGACGTCATATTTTATTTTTCCTGAGATTGGATTTCATGATGTCGTTATTGGCTTGGTGTGTGGGTGTAAGTATCTCATTTTTCTTGTTTTTGCTCATTTATGATAGGGGTGAATTTTCAGGGATGTGTCTTGGTATAAAAATCTTAAATTCAAATTGATCAGCTATCTTTAAACCCTCAGTCTAGGGATGAATTTAGAAAAAGTGACATATTGATTTTTCCCATTTTGTATGTTTCATTGAGATGTAAATAGTTTTATTTGTAGCATGCAAAATGAGAAAAAAGCGTCTTGTTATATTTAGTTCAAGTCAAATATTCTTATTGCTCCCTATTATACTTACAATGATGACATTGGCAAGACATGCAATAAAGCAAATAATGATAAATGATGAATATGCAGTCACACAGAATATTAGGCATAAAATATACAATACAATACAATACAATACATTACAGGAGTGCAGCAGAGCAGTATTCCTATAACCGCTATGAGAGGGAGGGGGGTCAGGCGACCATCCCACCCAAGCAGGATGTAATTCTGTTATAAATAAGTTCATTACCCTGTGTATATATTATTACAGGAGTGCAGCAGAGCAGTACTCCTATAACCGCTATGAGAGGGAGGGGGGTCAGGCGACCATCCCACCCAAGCAGGATGCCCAGCATCATTTCCCATACAAACGACGTATGGTTGAGACAGGGGCACGTGAGGCTATACCAGCCATGAGGCTTGCTGCAGATGAGGCTAAAAGAGGCACAGTGAGTATATATTTTGATCAAAGGATGTTCTGTGAAATATTAGGGATATTGCCAGGTTAATGGCAGGCTAAGGAAAAACAGCTCTGCCAAAAAGGTATTTTTAAAATGGCCACTGAAAATTCAAAATGTCTGTCATTTTTCATAATAAAACATAGATTCTCCTTAGGAAGAAATTTTCAAGATGACAGCTGAATCTTAAAATGGCCCCCATTTTCCATAAAAAACTTAATCTTTGATAACTCAAATATCAGTGGATGGTTTTGGTTCAAATGTTATATGCTGATACTTAGAGCTATTTTCAAGAAGAAACTATCAAGATGGCCACTTTTTATCAACATTTTTTTCAGTGTGATTTGCTACTCTGTAAAGTTGCTGTTTTCTAGTTGAACCATGGTTACAAAGCAATATTATAAGTTGGTTATTAAATAATGCACCTATCCAAATGACATCATTACTTTCAATTAATCATACTAGAACTACATACTAATTGAGTGATAATTACCATGAGAAAATCCATCAAATTCTTGCCCTAAGATGTTATGTAATACACATGCGCGCAATTAGGGTGCGCGTGTTAGGGTCAACAGGTTGAACTAATTATTGCGATAACGAAAGAATGAATGAGGGGATGTGTCGTGATAAGATCATTTTGAACCTTTACTTGTAGATGTTGGGAAATTTAAAGCCCAAAATATTTGTCCAAAATATCCTTAAGTTGTTTTTACTTTGTGTTTTCTACATGCTACCCCAGCAGGAGGTAAATTAGGCTCAAACTCCATGAAAAAGTGCATAAACAATATACATAAGACAGTAATAAAAAAAATTCACATACATTTAAGAATTTGAAATCATCAAGGCTGCTTCTCTGTATGAAAAATCTAGAACTGATTGTTACTTGTTGTTGGATGAAAATCATCACAAATTGAGGAAACATTAGTTGTACATGTTTTTGGTGTCATTGTATAATTTTGTTGTCAATAGAATTAAAATACAATGAATAGTTCATTATATTTAGTTGAAGACCATTTAGATAAACTGTCTATTATTGATAACAGAGTGAAATATGTGTTAGTATTACAGTGAAGGCATCAATAATGAGGCATACTAAGTTCGTGATTTTTTGGGATGGTATAACATCATGTTGGAGCTGTGCCATCTGAGCTTGGGCTTTAAAGAGTTGACCAACCAACCATATTGGTCTAAATGGTTGACTTGAGTCTCTTAAATGCCATTGCCAGTCTCGTAATTTTGATTTCTCATAATGTTCGGAAATGGGCCTGTAGCTTAAAGAACCAGGGGCTTTAAATTTGGCAATATTTCTCAAAGTCACTTGTAAAGTGATCAAAATGGTAAAAAACTGCATGATTTTGAAAGAATTTCTCATCAGAGAGTGCTCAAAACCTGGGAATCTTCATCCCATTATATTTTCCTCAATATTGCATCAATGTACTACACATGTAGAAAGTTTTGTTCTTTAGTGTGTGAAAGTTTTTTTCAGACTCTCACTCGATGTAAAAAAAACATCGACCATAATGGAAGACAAAACAATTTGAAGACGGCATGACATGTTTGTTGATTCAATTTAATTTAAATTTTGTTTTTGTTTGTATTCTGAAAGGCGTTCCAGTTCAATAGACTACGTTAACTTTCAATTCCAATTTTGGCACTGTTATATATGACCGGAAGTAGCTATTTGTAGATTGGTCTGTTAATATTTTGTAGTTGTTTTTAATGACATATATCTTAATATAGGCGTGGAGTTGAATCACAGGTCATAACTACCCTAAGGACAAGTTAGTTTAATTCAAATGCAGGACAAAGTTGCCTTAAGGTAGTTCAGTCACAAGTTGTAGTTATTTTTATTTTATTTTTTTTATAAGACAAAAGAAAATTGTAGTTATTTTAAGGTTTGGTTATCACTAACCATATACTTAAGTATTTGAGGACAGCTGTCTTGTTTTTTTGTTTTATTAGAAATAATCCCTTGGAGGACGCCCACATAGTCCATCGCATTTTTATTTATTATTTTATTCTTTCTACAACATTTTCTATGTTTTAACAGCAATTATTCTTTCATTTGAAAGGAATAAGAAGGGAAAAAACTTCTAATTAAATTGTTACCATTCAAAAAATGATCATTAAATTGACGGTGTGTGAAATTTCAGAATTTTTTGAAGACTCGTTTAAGAGAAACATGTGTTCAATTTAGTTCTCCATATTGATAACAATCTTATGTTAGAATTGAAAAAAAACTCATGGCATATTCCAGTCAGTTTTCATTGCAACTATCTCAAGAGAAATTGTGAACATTGGAAAATTTCTGATTTCCTTTTTAGAACATTTTTTAAAAACTTTAAATTATAAAGAAGTGAAAAGTGTTAATTTGGTAATATGTGAAGATCTTTTTGTTTTAATGCTATTTTTATTGTTTTTTGGTTAATTTTGTAACTTATCCTATATTCTGGTATTTGTTTGTTTTGGGTTTAGGTAATTGAAAAAAATTAATAAAAAAAATATTAAGTGAACATTTTTACCTGTTGTTGTATTGTTGGTTTGATGAATTTTAAAACTGTTTTCGTGTTCAATTATATTATCCAATAATTGTGCCTGTTGTTTCCATTCACATTACCTATTGTCAAAAATTCTAAAGATGCCTGGCAATAGATAATTGATAATTCTGGATAATGTTAAATCCTGAGGCATAACTTATTCTGATGAACTTTGGGGGTCATCTTGACATTTAAAGCCCTACTAGAAACACAATGTACTTTTTCTCAGTTCAAAAAAACATACATAACACATATTTGGTTTCATGAATATATGGTTTCATCATGGGCTTTCAACTAATTGAAAGCCCATGGTTTCATGAATACATATATTCATCAATTTTTACCATTCATTTTGTTAATACATTTTCTTAACTTTTTGTGATTCTCTGAGGAATACACCCAATTTTTACTAGGTCATCACTGTTGAGTTGTAAATTTTTAAACTAGATGTCATTAAACAATTTCTCCAATCAAAATTTTATCAGAAAACATGTAAAAAATGTAAAATCTGTTTGATAGAGATGTTTAACTGTAATGTAACAACCCTTAGGAGTAAGGTTAAAACATTTTAAGGGAGCAGCATATCATTATGATAGAAGATCATTACATTTTTCCAAATGTTGTTTTCTTGACCAACACTTGACTATTCAACATAACAACAAACTTACTCAAGAAATAATATTCACATTGCTGTTTCCAACAACCTCCCCACCATCCTCAGGAAAGAGAACAGATGGGGATCAGGGGCGGATCTGGGAACCAATAAGAGGGGAGCCCAAATTTCAGATCAGAGAAAAAAGAGCGTGAAAAAAGATTTTGGGCCTTTAAAACCCAAATTTTTGAGGCCCATTTTCTTCAAAATTTGGCGTGAAATAAAAAATAAGGCCTTAAAAGGCCCAGTAATGAACAAAAATGCCCACTTTTTGGGGCCTTTAGGCCCAATTTTTTTTTCTGGGCCCACCCAAAGGGGGGGGCGGCCCCCAGGCTGGTACAGACTAGAGGCTTAATGCAAGACTGTCTACATAATAATTGTGATCTTGGAATTGAAACTTGATTTTACACAGAGGTATACTAATGGAAAATGTTGATTGGTGGAAAATGCACTTTTACATTTATGTTGATCAAAACGCAATAACAATTTAATTGTTTGCAAGCTATATATCTACCTGTTTGGGAAAATGGTCATACATTTAGCTGAGAAAAGTAACTTCCAGACATACCTAATCTTCATTAGAGATATCCCTATTGAAATACATACTTGTTTCTATCGAGCAGGCACTTATGTATGGCATAATGGTGAAACAGAATCAGCTGTTAGTAAATTTTTCATCATTATACCCGAATAATGGCTTTCTCCAGCAAAATCCTATGTGAATTCCAACACAGAAAATGTAGGCTCCATTGAAAGTAAAATGGTTAAGAAGAATTTGTATCACAAAACTACAGGGAACTCATTTTAATTTTGCTTCCGCAGCCAAATTCAGCTTAACTTGCAAGAAACAGACAAACATTAGATTAGAAGGTCTTATTTGGATTACGCATTTCATAATAACTTAATTGTAAAGGTATGTAATGCATGCACATTGAATAGTGAAAAAGTTGGTGAGACAATACATGACCTCGTTAACATTGTCTTTCCATGACCTCATACGCATGCAATGTGCTTGTGATTAGTATTTGTGATGCATCATTTAACATTCATTTCTGATGACTTAAAGAGAAGGGGCCACAGTCAGTCAGTTACATCTGATTTAGGCTCTAGAGGAGGAAAAGGCTGATCTCTTGATTCAACTGTCTCATTGACCTAAAGAGAAGGGGTCATGGTCAATCAGGGGTCAATCACATCTGAGGACTAATCTATACTTGGTTTTCTTTTGGAGACAAATCTTTGCAAAAGTAGTTTAACTTATGTGACTTATTCGCAAAATAATGTAGATTTTTAGAAAACACAAATTTTCCATTTATCTCAGTTCAAAGAGGGATTCTTTTGTCTGTCTCCCATGATTTCCAGCTATGGCTCATTGGCAGAGCCAAGGTTACCACGATAACTTGGCCATGGGTTCAATTCCCTGTTCAGACATATTTATGTGCATTATATAATTCTGGGTGTTTGACCGAGTGGTGCACAACTCGTATAAAAAGCTGTGGCCCTCTGTGTATTGGTACACCCCATAGAACATAGGGCTCTGTTTTGAGTGTAAACTATGAAAATACACCAATGAGGTATTGCTCACCAAAATATGGTGGGAACCAAAATACAATACAAATACATGCAAAAATTACTGAGTATGAAGTCTTAAAAAGTATTTCTTTTTATTCTTCCAGCACCCGTTTTCACAAGAACCCAGCTATACCCCTCAAGTTGAGGCAATCTCCCCCACACCGGATGATCAGAAGATTGAGATTGCTGCAATGAAGGCCTCCAAGGAAGAACTTATTAACTCCATCAGCAGAATTGACAGAGAAATTGGCAAATCCGAGACAAGTATAGCAAACTTTAAGAAAAAACAAGTAAGAGTCAAAAATTATTAAAGTCCCCGTCTAAAGTTTGAAAATATTTTTTTATCATTCATTTACGATTTGTCAGGACTTAAAAAGTGATTTTAGAGATTTTTGAACAAAAAAAAATTTTGAAAAAAAAGTTGTGAGCATTTTATTTCTCAAATATTCAAATTTCCCGCCATTTTTCAAAAAAAGTTGAAATTTCTTAATCATCAAATATTTCTTAATGCATTTCAAAAAAGATTATCTTTTTAACACCAATGCAAAGATTGAACAAAAGACACACTATTTCAATAATAAAATGTCATATTTAATGGGCCACTTCAATGTTTTAGCTTATCAATAATATTTGAAACATTAGTGATGTCACTAAGGTAACAAAAAACTTTTTGAAAAAAATTGAATTTTCTTTTTCGATGTCAATCTTTTCTAAATATGCTAGATTTTCATAAAAAAACAATGTTGATTGTCTAACCAGGTTAAAAGGAAGAATAAATTATGTTTTAGTTATCATTGTACCATTGGTTTCTATGAGAACTAAAATTTTGAAATGCATTTTTCTCAGAACCATTTTCATGCACTGATAAGTTCAATTCTCGCTCGTTTATCAACTGATTTTCTTAATTTTTTCAGCAAAAAACATGGGAGGATGAATGCTATGCATTGGTATGAATTGTGGCTAATTAGAAGATATGAGTGACCGCTAAAAGTTGGTTTTAAATAAATTCACAAATTTTGGAACAAAAAGTCTATCAAAAACCACTTTTTGAAATTAAAAAAAAAAGTTTCACATATCACACTTTGATAACATTGGGTAAGACTACAATATAAGCCAAAGTGGTTTAAACTTTACATGGGGCCTTTAAACAGTTAATTTTGAAATTCTGAACCAAAATGTTTGAGATTTTTATGAAGATGAAAATGCATTAATTTAAAAATGATAAAAATGAGTGCATATATGCAATTATCTTTATCCATCTTCTTGAGGGGCGAAAAAACAGGTCCCTTATAAGCACAAAAACAAAATAAGCCACTACTCGAAATCTACTTCCTTATGAAGGTGTCTGCGGATGAACTTTCTATTAAATTAAGAATGCTTATACGTGTCATAAATAATACAAAAAGCAGGGAAAATTACATACCATATTTAAAGATATCTACCAAGTCTAATTTGAATCATTTGAAAATTGTTCCTTGAATGGTACATAAGTCAACACAAGAATTGTCTGGCAGGAATTTTCTGTTCGATTTCAGCAACAATTAGAAGAGCAGGCGAACAAGCCAGATGAAGAGAACCAATCAGAAGAGCCCGTTGTAGAGAATAAAAATCAAAGTGTCGCACAAATCATTTATGCGGAGAATCGTAAAAAAGCTGAGAAGGCGCATGCAGTATTTTCTAAACTTGCTGCCCCAAATGATACGTTAGGAGCTACAGGAGTAAGTTGGATTGCGGCAAAAATGTATAAATACAGGGTGACCTAAAACAATACATCTCACAAAATAAGATTTAGAATAATCTTTTCAATTAGGGATCTTCTTGAATTCATTTGTCAGAAACATTTGTATTTTAATGTTGCATCAATGATTGAGATTCAGATTAACCATGTTTTCTATCTAGGCATGATTTCCTGCAATTTGTTCAAAAAAGTTGATGAAATCGTCACCCTGTACTTTGGGGTCAGGTCAAATCTAGTTTTTAAATCTGCTAAATAAATATTCAGTTATGAAAAAAAGGTGACCCCTGTTCTAAAAGGTAACTCCTTGTCCGGCTACTATTTTTTATACACTTATACATGTTTATGTATTTATTTTATTTATTTATTATGAAAATCATATTTGTTATCTACTTTCAGTTAACTTTCCAGCCTCTTTATAACCAGCCCTCTGACACTGCAGTGTATCACGAGAATAAGCGCAAGTAAGAACGTCCAATAATTCACATTTTATAAAATATTCAGTTAATTTCATAAGGTAAATTTGTCAAGAAGATAGGTGTCAACTGGCTTAATGGCACTATAGGGTATTGGATGAAGACTAAGATGCATCCTTCTGAATTTTAACATACAGGGTGTCCGCAAAGTCTCTACAATTTCAATACAAATTTAAATTGTATTTGTAAAGAGACTTTTTTAACACCCTGTATATACAGATATCAAACATTTTCTCTATCACTTAGTCTTATCGTAGACATAAAACCATACACCAGTGTGTCAATACATGGACAACACACTGGGTACTTCTTGCATGGAAATAATAATAAAGTTATTATAAATGTTCATTTTTTGTTTTTATTTCTTCAGGCACATGATCTTCAAAAAGAGGCTGATGCTCCACTTCAAAAAACGACATCAGGCCAGAAAGATTCGGGTAAATATCTTCAATTAGAATTCCATTCCAATTTTTGCTAAAATGTGTCGTATTTTTGAGACCAATTGTTGGTATCTAAAATGCTGTAATTTAATTGGTCAACATAATTAACTTCAACCAATAGAAACCTTACCTGTTGTCACATGACCCAAAATTATAATTATTACCCGCCAATTTTACTTAATGTCACTTACAACAAAGAACTTCTTATATCAACAGCTTCTTTTTAAAATTCCAGGTAAGGTTTTTATTCATTCATTTATTTCAAATCAAGTTATTTTCAATATTGTAATTAATTAAAGTAATTTCATTCTTTTATTTACAACAAAGAACTTCTTTTTAAAATTCGAGTTTACGTAGAAATTCATTTCATTTCAGCCATTTCGCTCGTCAAAGTGCGATTTTTATTACAGTATCACTTGTTTTTCAGGAACGCTATCTCACCGAGCGATATGACCAACTCATGCAAGTATGGCTGAAGAAAATAGAACGAATTGAGAACAATGCCAAAAAGCGTGCAAAAGATCAAAAGACTCGGGAATTTTATGAACGTATTTTCCCTGAGATTAAAAAATCAAGAGAGGATAAAGATAGGTTCACAAGGTTAGTAGAATTAATTATTCACTTTTGGTCGAATGAGTTGATTGTTGAAAACAAGATGATGATTGGACAAACAGTTCTCAAGATATTGGAAATTGAAACTAATTTATCACTAGGTTTATTCATTGAATTAAATATTTTATTCTAGAATGTTGTTTATTGGTAATCCAGCAGAATTTGATTTCAGTGGAGTAAAATGCCTCCTTCAACATGGTTACAAAGTAATAAAATAACATGCATGTACATTGTAGCAAGCTATTTTTCTTGGTCTAACCACTTTCAAGCCATTCATGAGAGATAATACCTCTATAAAATCATCTACATTTCAATTCATACCTGTTCACAATATTATTATTTGACCATTCTGTTGGTTCTTCTATGTACATGTATATAACGAAAGAATTTGTTTATGTGGTCAATTTTTGTCTAGGAATACGGCAACACGTGGAAATAGCAACTTAGGTCCTATTGCTCGTAGTGACGTTGAGATGGAGCAGATTATTGAAGGTCTTCACGAACAAGAGGTATGTCAACCAATCAGAATTGAGGAACATAGAGGTTATCCAATCGGAATAGAGGGCTTGAAATGGTAACCAATCAAATTTAAAGAACTAATGGGCCCTCCACGTAGCTGGTTTGAAATTCCAGCCAATCAAAATAGTCAGAATTAAGGAACTGGTGTCCAATTAGAATATTGAATTAAAATAACAACCTATCAAAATAGAGAATTTGAGTTGCATACGGAATAGATATACGGAAAATAATGGGAAAGATAAATGATCCCATTTAAAAAATGAAATTATGCAATATTGAAGTGTCCTTATATGAGTTCAGGCAAATAATTCATTACAAATAATTTTTGTATTTGCTGTTTTTTCATTTATGTCATTGGCATCAGAAATTTTAATAAATCTTAAAAAATCATGATGCATAAAAATGGAATGGTATTATTATCACAATTATCACATAGGCTCAGATCACACTCTGGCTGGCTCTGAACCTGAAGGTGCAGTTAAGGACACTGCCAACCTCAGAATGGGCTGTACAGCGCTGTTTATAAAACAGTTCTGGGCAGCACTGTAAAAACAGTGCTGGGCACGATTTCAGAAATGTTTGTGATAACAATGAACATCAATTTTCCCTCAGAACATTTGTAATTTAAATAAGAACAAATAAAAAATAGGGACCCTTCATTTGCACATATTGATAGATTTCTAAAATGGTAAATCGTGTGACTTAAAAAGTGCCCCGCCTACCCAAAAGTCAAATTACCATAGTAACCCTTATTTTTAACCAATCAAATTAGAGATGCTGATATTTTAAGAATCAATCAGAATTTTTTGGACATTGTGTGAAAATGTTATGGGAAAATATCAAGAATCTTTGAAATGAGAGCATTTTTCCGTGAATTTATTGAACGACCTTCACATGTAGTACAAACCACAAACCAATGGGACTGATGTGAAGAACAGCCCACGAGAGAAAATCTGTCTTCCATATGAGTCTCGGGAAATATTTCATTTCAAATAATTTTTATCGAACTTTTTTGAAATGGGTTGATGAAAACACAAAATATATTGTAGTCATATCATGCTGACGGGTGTCTTTGTGGGCGTAGAGGCTCCACAGGAATTTTGTTTTGCCAGTTGTTTTCATTTTTTCTAGTCTCAGAAATAATCAGATATTCTTGATGATAAAGAAAAAACAAAATATTGAAATAACATCATCCACACGTTTTTGCTTTGTTTACTTTTTTGCTTGTTATTACCATATTAGGTAATGTGGCGGATGGAATGAAAAAACAAAATATTGAAATAACATCATCCACACGTTTTTGCTTTGATTACTTTTTGCTTGTTATTACCATATCAGGTAATGTGGCGCATGGAATGAAAAAACAAAATATTGAAATAACATCATCCACACGTTTTTGCTTTGATTACTTTTTGCTTGTTATTACCATATCAGGTAATGTGGCGCATGGAATGAAAAAACAAAATATTGAAATAACATCATCCACACGTTTTTGCTTTGTTTACTTTTTTGCTCGTTATTACCATATTAGGTAATGTGGCGCATGGAATGATCTTTTGCGGCAATAAATGTTAACAAGAGGAATATGAAATATATACAAAATATAATAAAATAGAAATGATTTGTACTTTTAACATAACTTATGAATTGCGATGTTAATATCATTGTGCTAAATGTTGATCTAAATGAGAATGTAATATCTGAAGATTGTTCGATGTAAAATACTGTTCAATAAAAGTGACTGTCATATACAGTTGCTAATCGATGTAAAAAATACAAAAAATTTATTCCCTCAAAATCCTACTCCTATTTATATATTTGATGTATAAAATATATCCATAACTCCCACATGTGATTATGCATGACTCCCCACATGTGATTATCCATGACTCCCCACATGTGATTATCCATGACTCACCACATGTGATTATCCATGACTCACTGCCACATGTGATTCATTTCAGGAAGAAGACAAGAAAATCAGAAGCTATGCTGTTATTCCGCCTGTGTTGCTGGATTCCAGACAGAGGCGGTATCGCTTCATGAACAATAATGGTCTTATTGAAGACTCAATGGCAGAATACAAAGAACGCCAAAATCTAAATGTTTGGACTCTCCCAGAAAAAGAAACGTTCAAAGAGAAATACCTTCAGCATCCAAAAAATTTTGGTTACATAGCCTCATTTCTAGAAAGAAAGGTAGGTGGCGCTCTTTTTGTTGAAATTTTCGAATGTTTTGAATTCAGCCCTCCAAAAATGTATGTTAAACATCTGAAAATTCAGCCTCAACGTTTTAGAATGATATATTTGTTATTACGGTTATGGTACTTGGTTGAATGGGTTTATTTTGTAAAAAGTGCAAAAACAGGAGTTTACTTTAATGAAAATGTTCTCAAAACTCCTACCCAATTATTCATACATAAACATGAAACACTGTTATTTTTTATGTATATAATGTCTGTGATTTAAATCAACAATATGTCATCTCCAAAAAGATCCCTAGCTGATGACTTACCATGTTTTGAAATAATTATCCCATCGAACGAAGTTCGGAGGGATATAGGGAACGCCTCCGTCCGTCCGTCCGTACGTCCGTACGTACGTACGTCCGTACGTCCGGGCAATAACTCAAATACCGTTCGCCCGATTTTATTCATATTTTGTACACATATACCCTATGGGGGTAGAAGTTCTGCTCGAAAGCCGATTTTCAAAATGGCTGCTCATTTAAAAATGGCGGCCATTTTAGTGCCGATTTTACAGTAATTTAGGTGCAATATGTAAAACTGTAATAGCAATATGTTTTAAAGCTGGAAATGTAGATATTAAAAAGCACATGGCAGCCATCTTGAAAAATGGTGGCCTTTACTCGTTGTTTTACGATTTTTGCTGTAACTCGAAAAGTATTGGAGCGATTTTGTTCATATTTGGTATGTGAATACTATAAGCATGGCACACTGTCTAATGACACTTTTGGTAGAAGGTGGCCATTTTGAAAAATGGCGGACATTTTGAAAAATGGCTGCCATTTTAACTTATTTTACTAAAACTCGAAAAGTAGTGGAGCGATTTTGTTCATATTTGGTATGTGAATACGTATAAGCATGGCACACTGTCTAATGACACTTTTGGTAGAGGGCGGTCATTTTGAAAAATGGCGGACATTTTGAAAAATGGCGGACATTTTGAAAAATGGCGGACATTTTGAAAAATGGCTGCCATTTTAACTTATTTTACTATAACTCGAAAAGTAGTGGAGTGATTTTGTTCATATTTGGTACGTGAATACGTATAAGCATGGCACACTGTCTAATGACACTTTTAACGTATTTTACTATAACTGGAAAAGTAGTGGAGCAATTTTGTTCATATTTGGTATGTGAATACTATAAGCATGGCACACTGTCTAATGAGACTTTTGGTAGAAGGCGGCTATTTTGAAAAATGGCCGCCATTTTAACGTATTTTACTATAACTCGAAAAGTAGTAGAGCGATTTTGTTCATATTTGGTATGTGAATATTATAAGCATGGCACACTGTCTTATGACACTTTTGGTAGAAGGTGCCCGTTTTGAAAAATGTTCGATGGGATTCGCTACGCTTTGGCGTTGCCGTTGTTCTGGTTTCAATAGCTTATTCTCCCAAATGATAAATATGCATTTCAGTTATTAAGACTTGTTTACAATGATCACTTAGCACTTAGCAACTAATGTGATAATATAGTACTATTATGTTGCTGGTAGGTGCGTCATTGCAGGTCCAGGTTAAATGGCCCAGTGGGTGGAGTACACAGAAAATGGTGCTTTGATTACATCACTGGGCCTAGATACTATATCTAGTAGCCATCGGGCAAACATTAGAATTTAAATATTTTATATAATGGGATCACTCCTTTCAATATATGGTTTCAATTTAGCATCACCATCATCATTTTCCATAGCTCTATCATATTTGATAGTTTCTGACTTTCCATTGTTGGGGTTGTTCTACAACTTATTTGCCTAACTTTTGTTTCTGGATTGTCGAAATCTTGTTTTGCATTTCAGACGGTGGAGGAGTGTGTACAGTATTATTACCATAGTAAAAAGAGTGAAAATTACAAACAGTTACTACGGAAGCAGAACATGAAGAAAAGAAAACAACTACAATCTAAACCACAGGTGAGTTTATTCTCTGGATCTCTGATCCCCATCTTTTCTCATCTGGGGCCGTGAATTCGTACAGTCACCAATCCAATCCGGATAAATTTTATCTTTTGGGATAAATCTTGGATCCGATAAATATTTGGTGAATTCTTAGGATCCGAGGATTATGAGGGGGAATCCCCAAGATTTATCAAATTTACATTGGAATTCGGAAAAAATTATCCAAAAAGTAATATCCTGAGATTAATCCCAGAATCGTACAAATTCACCGATTTTTGGATTAATTCTTGGATTAATCCCACAATGCATCATTACCATGACGAAATTTATCCGGATCGGATCGCGGATCGTACGAATTCACCACCCCTGGTCTATATCAAATCCTTAATTTTTCCCAATCCAGATCTTTCCCAATCAAAATCTTTCCCAAATCCCTTTCCCAATCCCCACCTTTCCCAAATCCTAATCTTTCCTAATCTCAATCTTTCCCAATCAAGATTTTTCCCAATTCAGATTTTTCCCAACCTTTCCCAATTCAGATTTTTCCCAACCTTTCCCAATCCCATCTTTCCCAATTCCCAACCTTTCCCAATCCCATCTTTCCCAATCAAGATTTTTACCAATCCCCACCTTGTCCATTCCCCACTTTTCCTAATACCCATACTTTTACAATTTAGATACTGAAAAGATCTTTACAGTCTAAGATGTAGCTTTTTAATGGAGTTTGAACCTGAATGATTGCACATAATTTGTACACTACTCTAAGATTAAGTAATGCACAACTAGAAAAAAAATGTTCTAAAGTTTAATCATAGTCTAATTTCAAGCTGGTTTTTATGAAGAATGAAAAAACTATGGCTAATGAGACCCTTTTAATGACGAATACAGTAGTCAATTTACGTCATCTTAATAATTGAAGCTCTTATCACATACACTCCCCTCCATAAAGGACGATTCTCGGTTTGGAGAACGAAGTTCTTCAATCTAAATGAGCATTATCCCTGTTTCGGACAAATTTGAATTTTTTTACATAATATAGATTTGAATATCTTCTTTTGAATAGTCATAATTTAATTTGGGTAATATTTTTAGATATTTCGCAAAAGAATATTAGCGCAGTACACTGATGAACTTCTTTCCCCAAAATCAAGACTTTTATTTTATTGAATCAGTCTAATTGAGCATTATCCCTGCTTCAGACCAATTTGTTATTTTTACATATTGTAGATTTAAATGTCCTCTTTTGAATATTCATAGTTTAATTTGGGTAATATTTCTATATTTTTCATGAAAAAAAATGTTAGCCCAGGAGACTGTTCTCCAAACCGAGAATCGTCATTTGGCATCCAGAATTGAATTGACCTGAATTGAAAATTTAATAACTTCACAACTGCGCATGAAGTCGCTGCACAGTCGCACATGATCTGAACTGTTAATATTCTACCATCAACTTTGATATGCTGTCTAATGAAAATTTCCAGTTGCGAAACTTATGAAGGGGAGTGTATTTGCTACCACCTTACCCCACCAGATATTTAAATTCCAAATAATGGAAAGAAAAAAATTGAATACAGTTCATAAGAAATGCTACCTCAACCATATCCTTTCAATAAATGACACTTTATCCTGAATAGCAACCAAAATATTACTCATCAAATCTTTCACAAAACTTAGATAAACTGTTATAGAGTGAAATGTTTTGCAAGGGTCTTGCATTCTCGCTCTGTATATAAGCATGTTTTCGAATTATTGAGTTTATTATCGACAATACAGTTTGA
Organism: Owenia fusiformis; assembly: GCA_903813345.2. Taxonomy (NCBI): domain Eukaryota; kingdom Metazoa; phylum Annelida; class Polychaeta; order Sabellida; family Oweniidae; genus Owenia; species Owenia fusiformis. Next base: position 990,161 of record CAIIXF020000012.1, on the reverse strand, counting down.
GATGATGTTGGCAAGCATTTCAAGTTCATACTTTTCTACATGGCTTTTATTCAAAGAGGTTACATTCAGAAATGGAAATACTTTTGAGATTAAAAAGGTAATGCTTGATATCTCAGATTCTCAGAAAGAGATGAACATTTTCAAGAAGACTATTATAGTATATTGAAGTTGCAATTAAATTGAGATTTTATTCATATTAGGTCAGAATTACGTTTAGGTTATATAAGTTGAAAGTATGATTGAGTTTCATCATATTTGTTTGATATCCAGCCTAGGGAATCAAGATATGATCCAGGTGTGGCAACGGTACAGCAGCCTGCAAAGAAAGAAAAGGATGAAGTGGTGACACCTATTGTTGAATCTGTAAAGGAGGAACCCAAGTCGCCTTCTGAGAGGTATTTTAATCACTTAAATGTATTTTTAAAGAAATTAATTTAAGATATTTTAATTTTTAAACTTCACAAAGCATTAAATCTGGTGCTTAAATTATTTTCACACATGGCAAAATTGTTTTATAAAATGAAATAGTAGTCAACTTAGGCAGGCAGGTCATTTTTTCAGGAAGTGCAAATTCTTCCTCTTATTGTAATTTTAATGTGCCTAGATATTATTCTTAAAAAGAAAAAAGAAAAATAAGGTAAAATATAAAAATAAAATTAATATAAAAAGAGAATAAAAACAATGGATTGATAAACAATTTTTATTTAAAAGCAATTAATAAGTATTCTTGTGAATAAAAATGACAAATAACAACAATTAGGATATACTTTTGATAATAATTTGGACAAATATACTTGCAAGAGGGACAGAAGGGCCTAGTTGAAATTAAGAAAATTTAGAGTTAATTCACTGAATCTAAAATAAATATTCCATCTAATATAGAATGCATATATACAAGTCCATGTATGTCTCTGGCAGTGTCCTCTTACTTATTCTTGATAGTAAATAAAATATAATAATACTCCTAATGTATCTGTTAATGTCACACTCTGCAACAGCCGCACTAACCTCATCTGATCTGTCATTTTGATATTTAGTGTGTCTCATGACATGTAATTCCAATTTGCCCATCCTGTCATACATTGCTATTGTGAGTTGTTGTGATGTTATAGCTGTATAGTGATCACAAATAAACATTTGTTTAGCAGCAAACAACGAGAAACAATACCAAACTTTTTTTAGAAAAAATGTATGATTTCCGCATGCTTTAAAATAATTAGAATAACAAGTTATTATGATATTTTATACTTCATAATTTGAGTTCACTCTCAATATTGCTCCTCCTGGCAGTTGCCGCAGAGTTTTGTAAGATGCCACAAAACCAATGGGCTAATCAACGATGCAATATTTATTCAGACATTTTTCATATTTTGTCACGTGACGAAGCAGAGCATTCTGATTGGATACGTGAACTTAACACCGGGCCATGACCTTTTATGCCACTAGGCCTCTCCAAAGGGATGAAATTTTCAGATCAGGAGACCGATATGCTAGTATTAATAAAAACTTTGTAAGTTAGGAATTCTTAAAGTTCATTGTTCTTTAACTGTGACATCATTATATCCATGGTTACAACAATTGATTTACGATTTCGTAACTTTGCAAAGTTTCTGTCAATGGCCCCCAGGTTATTAACATATGTTTTATTTAACAAATATTTTAGTGTTTCAAAGGATGAAGCAACTGATGAAGTTAAGATGGAGGTTAATGTTACGGAGGCAGGAAGCACTGACAATTCAGTTGTGCCTGCAGAGAAAACAGGGGATGCAGAAGAAACAAAAACAAAAGGTAATTTTTTTATTTTATAATTTAATGATTCATTGTTTCTCATAATAGCCAATTTTTTGTGTGTTGCGAAAGATGAAATGTATCTAGACATGTTTACTACATAATGGCCAGTCTGTTCGCAATATTGATTTAAAAAAAAGATTTAAGCATTTAAACATAATAGTCCAGCAACAATTGCAGACAAATGAATATAGGCTTTTGACTGAACTATTGCTAATATCTATATATGTGGGTCCATACTGCTAATTCACACCAACCATTCCAGTTCATTGGTTATGCATCAATTTTAAAATCAAAATCTAAATTATTTTTGTTTATTTAGAAGGGGGACTTCACAACTGTGCAGTTTGTAAGGTCCAATTGGCAAACTACAGTCTGAGTCGACCAATCACAAAGTCGCATTGCAGTCAGTACTATGGCCTTGACCTGCAAAACATCCAGGGGGAGCCACGTGTCTGCAGCAGTTGCCGTTGTCGTTCTGTGCGTCGTAGATACACTCAGTGAGTCTACAGATAATGGGGCTATAAATAATTGATGCAAGCTCATAAAGTCATTTTTTGATAAATTTTAATAATACTACCTGATTTATTCAGCTTAGCAAAATAGCATAACTGCTAATAAAAATGCTTCTCAATAACATGATATATAAGTATGCAGTTACATTTTGATAAATGTTTTTTTTTGATACAATTTCACACAGCTATCTAGAGATAATATCCAAATATTACTATTAATTGTTTCACCCTTATTGTTCTATACTATGACAAATTACATGTATCACATGAATAACACAATAATCATTAGATAAATACAGTTATTATATGTTACATAGGTGAATCCATTAATTGCATATAGGTTCAAGAGTAGCTGGGATGATTTGAAACTTCTTGTTAAAAAATGGACCCCTTGTATACACTTGAATTAAGTTCATGAATGAGTCTTTTTCACACTTCTTGTCTAAAAATGGTCGCCTCGTATACACCTGAATGAATGAATGAAGTTTATCAATGCGTCCTTTTTTCAGATGCCCTGTTCCTACTTGTAAAACGCCAAAACGGAAAGTAAAGAGACTCCGCCCACTCCCAGCTAAATGGGCGGAGCTGTCACAAGAAATTAAAGATCCTATTATTAAGGAAATGGGTACGTCTGAAAAAATAGTAGTATTAATATGGATGATAATTATTCTAATGCATCTTGTAGAAGAGCGATAAGTTATATTTCATTATCACCATGTAAACATTACTAAATTTGAACTTTAAGGCTATGCGTGTATTTGAAAAGTGATAATTACTATTTTATTTCAATACATTTACAGTAGTAGTATTATGTGTACTTTAGTGCACTTAAAGCCAAGATTGCCAGGGTCGAGATATTTCAGATTTTCCACAAAAATGGCTAAAATGGTAGGATTGGGATATTAATTTAGTCAAAATCAAAATGTTGGGATAATATTGTACTTGACCCATAGCGATTCATGTCATTTTTTCAAATGGCACAGTATTACTGCATTCATGCATCCAAATAATTGTACAATAACATATAATCTCATTTCTTGTAGAGTTGACTGACGAGATCACAAAGTGTTGTGTGGCGTGTATCAATCGTATCGCAAGGAAGGTTGGGGCTGATCCAAGCGAGTCTCCTGTTCCAGCACAGGAAACTGGGGAAGGTATGTTTAATGACCAATCAGAATGCAGTATAGCTGTGCATAGTCTGATTCTAATGAATGGAACCAGCATATGGCTGATTATCTATCATGACACCACTAAAAAGTTGTGATATAGTGTTATCTCTTCATTATAAGTTACTAGCAGTTGGTGTTAAAATGGCATTTGTAACAATTGTTACGTTTTTGTAACCATTCATAATGACATATTAGTTTTAGACATTTTGTCATTTTACTGCCATGAACTTTAAATACCACCACATTAATACCATGAATACCACCACATTAATACCATGAATACCACCACATTGTGCTTGAATATTCATCTAGAATAAATTGGGCAACATAATTGAAAAAATGCCAAAAAGAATGAGCTTCTATTATGCTTGCTAATTTGTCTCAGGAAATATTAATTATCATTTTTAGTGGTATTACCTGTACTGTTTTAGTGCAAAGTTGCTGGCATTGTATTGTACCTCAGCTGCCTCTTTTATGCTATTATAGCTGAGAGTCCCATTGCATGTTTGTTTTATAAGTTCTATACATCTATTCATGATGGAATTTCCGATATGATACAATTAATAAAAAAAATGGCTACCATTTTGCCTAAAAATGTAGTTTTTAGCTAAATTAAGAGGTATTCAAAATGGCATTCAAAATAGCCACTATTTTATGTAAATGATGGATCTAGATGGATCTGTAACAAGTGGTCACTTTTGTAATTGCAATCAGGTTGTTAAATTATGTCATGTTATAATTTTGTTGTAGATAACAGTGACACATCTAGATGGATCTGTAACAAGTTGTCACTTTTGTAATTGCAACCATGTGGTTGAATTATGTCATTTTATAATTTTGTTGTAGATAACAGTGACACATCGAGATGGACAGATGAAGAGATGGACAAAGCAAAGAAAGGTAAGGACATCTTGCATAATATGTATCTTGAAATCAGAAATAGAAAAATAATCCAACTGAAATCTACACCTGGCTGTGCCACCATATTGTTGTACAGGGGGTCAATATCTTCCCCCCCCCCCTCAACTTTGACATCTATGTTGCATAACTTTTTTGTCTGTATGATATCTGAATTGTTCTTCAGCACCTCAAAATTAAAGTCCCCGTCTAAAGTTTGAAAATATTTTTTTATCATTCATTTACTATTTGTCAGGACTTAAAAAGTGATTTTAGAGATTATTGAACAAAAAACATTTTTTGAAAAAAAAGTTGTGAGCATTTCATTTCTCAAACATTCAAATTTCCCGCCATTTTTCAAAAAAAGTTGAAATTTCTTAATCATCAAATATTTCTTAATGCATTTCAAAAAAGGTTATCTTTTTAACACCAATGCAAAGACTGAACAAAGGACACACTATTTCAATAATAAAATGCCATATTTAATGGGCCACTTCAGTGTTTTAGCATATCAAATATATTTTGAAACATTAGTGATGTCACTAAGGGGAGGCATCAAAAGTTCAATGTCTGATAGGAAACTAAATAAATCTAGTTTTGAGTTGGACCCCCCCCCCTCCCCCTCAAAACTAAATACAATGAAAGTTGATCGCGGACTTTTCACATGTTTTAGCGACTCAATTTGGACTTTCATGGGGGCAGTACTATAACTTATTTATAATTCTTAAAACATGTGCCAACAACAATAGGCATAATATTCCATGTTGCATGCATCTTGGTGAAGAAGGCATCTGGTAAAGTCTTTATTTTTAAACCATTCCAAGGCATTTCGAGTCGAAATTGCAAAAAAATTAAATGTTGAAATTTGTCGGATAGCAAACTGAAATAGCTTTGACCCCCTCCCCCAAACTAGATTTATTTAGTTTTCTATCAGACTTTGATCTTTTGATGCCTCCCCTAAGGTAACCAACTCTTTGAAAAAAATTGAAATTTTTTTTTCGATGTCAATCTTTTCTAAATATGCTAGACTTTCATAAAAAACAATGTTGATTGTCTAACCAGGTTAAAAGGAAGAATAAATTATGTTTTAGATATCATTGTTCCATTGGTTTCTATGAGAACTAAAATTTTGAAATGCATTTTTCTCAGAACCATATTCATGCACTGATAAATTCATTTTTCGCTTGTTTATTAACTGATTTTCTTAATTATTTCGGCAAAAAACATGGGAGGATGAATGCTATGCATTGGTATGAATTGTGGCTAGTTAGAAGATATGAGTGACCTCTAAAAGTTGGTTTTAAATAAATTCACAAATTTTGGAACAAAAAGTCTTTCAAAAACCACTTTTTGAAATTAAAAAAAAAAGTTTCACATATCACACTTTGATAACATTGGGTAAGACTTCAATATAAGCCAAAGTGGTTTAAACTTTACATGGGGCCTTTAAGTTTCATGGAGCAACTCTACAAGAAGTTTCAGATGACTATCTCCACTTTGTGCACTTTTTTGCACAAAAGTTTACTCTCTTGAAATCAAGGGGAGAACATTTTTATTTGACACCCTGTATAAACACAGTGATATGTATTATTTTAGTCTACAGGGTGCTAAGTGGGCTTTTAGACTGTAAGTCACAGTCCATGTCTGTATTTCAAAATTTATTGAATACCATGGGATTTCTGCAAAAATAGCTCCTTTTTAACATTTATTGTGTTTGGAACATTGAACATTGAAAACCTTAAGACATAATTACCTGTTGTCCTTATAGGTCTCGGTATAAGAAGTGATTCAGATTCATTGTGTTGTAATATGTTCTACTATGTATATGGTTGATGTTATAAAGTTAGAGATTGTGAGTCAAGAATTCTACAGTCAGTGTTATAACAACTTCAACTGAAGATTTCATTTTTGCAAAAATGGCTCCTTTTGAACATTTATTGTTCTACCATGTATATTGTTGATGTTATAAAGTCAAAGGAACATGTCAAGAATTCTACAGTCAGGTTCTAACAACTTCAACTAAGGATTTCATTTATTTTATTTAAATAGACGTATGTGTTTGTATGTTGTAGGATTAAAGGAGCATGGAAGAGATTGGGAGACTATTGCCAACCTGGTTGGTACAAAGTCTAAAGCCCAATGTAAGAACTTCTACTTCAACTACAAGCGTAAACTTTCCCTTGAAGAACTAGTCCAGGAATACAAGAGGAAACGAGTAAGTTTACTTGTCAAATCAATTCCCTCTATGTAACTTTCCCCATCTGCCTCTTTCTAATCTTATTCTACATAATTTTGATAGTATAACTATAATTGTGGCTTTTTATAACAGCGCTGAATGGTTATAGCCACCATGTGATGTATTGTTATAGTCTCCAACATTTTGTGATTGGCAGTTAACATCGGGGATCAGCATCTGTAACAAATTCTTACAACTACCAATAACTGTTGGTGACATTTTGTAATGTCAAAACCTTGTTTCAAATATGAAAACTATGCAATCTCACCTCTAATTTAATGCAGTTTTTAAGAATGATTCTTCTTAGAAATAGTTGATGATTTATATGTTTCTAACAAAGAGTTTTTTGACAGCTGTCAAATTTTTTAATTTATTTTCTCGTATTTTTTTAGGCTGAAGAGAAAAGAACAACCTCCATATCAGAGAGTGTTGTGTCAACTAATGATTCTGATGAGGACATTTCATCAAGTGATGAGGACAATGGAGAAGATAATGGGGACAGTAGTGACTGTAATAGTGGACCACCCTCACCCCCTTCTTTCCCACAGCATGGTAGGTCCATTTCAATGATTTTATCAAAATTGACATAAAAGTGAAATGAAAATTCAGTTGGAGTGATGTTTCTGTCAGGAGAACCCTATCAGGCTGTTAATATCTGTTACATAATTTCATTTTCTATGTAATCTATGAACTGAAATCTATATACAATATCTTTCAAGTTTATATACATGTATTTTTATTACATCCTTTGGAGCAGTATTGTGATCAGTTTATCTGGCGAGTTGGCAGTTTGTCTGGCAAGTTGGCAGTTCATCTGGCAAGTTGGCAGTTCATCTGGGGAGTTGGCAGTTTGTCTGGCGAGTTGGCAGTTTGTCTGGCGAGTTGGCAGTTTATCTGACAAGTTGGCAGTTCATCTGGCGAGTTGGCAGTTTGTCTGGCGAGTTGGCAGTTCATCTGGCGAGTTGGCAAGCAAGCCTCCTGATGAATCCTGTTTTATTGTTCAAGGCCATACAAAGTCTGTGTAAAGAGACTTTATGGACACCCTGTAGATCTCACAAATATCATTGCCTATTTCAGACAAAGATCCACCAAAGCAGGGTGAGCCTGATCCACCAGCTGACACTGATCAGACCCCCAAAGATCCTCCCACTAGTGAGACAAAGCCAGCAGATCCCACCTCAACACAGGAGGATCATGGGAAGCCAATAGGACCTGCTTCACTCCAGAAACCTGTTGATTATGATAGCTCAGCCACTATGAGTGCAGATGAAGGTCCACATTCCCATGATATAGGTAAATTGGTCATTTGTTTGTTTGATTGTTTGTTTATTTGTTTGTTTGTCTGTTTACTTGTTTGTTTGTTGATGGTAGTGACATAATCTAAAAGCAACATGAACTTAACACATTTATATTTGTACCAGTTTAAAATCAACCAAGGCTACAATATTTCAATTTATAATTTAATCTTTTGTTTTATATTTTACAGGGGGTCCACAGGGAGACAGAGACAGAGGGAGCCACCATGAGTCTGACATTAAAATGGCCGAGGATCATCGTTATAGAGATGTTGAAGTGACTTCTACGGATGGGGCTGGTGATAGACGTCCCCATTACCCCCCGGGGCAGGGGGGCCTGGGTCATCCTACTTCATATGATTCTAAACCAGACTCCATGCCCAGGCCCCTTTCTCCTAAGTCCCACCCCTCAGAGCCTTCAAAGTCCAACAAGGATCTTACGCCATCGTCAGCTTGCGTTCGAGACTTGATCCATTCTGCGATTGAACGGAATCTGACGCTATCTGTTCCAGGAAATAACGAAGCACACAGTGGTAATTTTCAACTTCAATATTCATGAACGATTTATGAAGTGTATACATTTCAGTAATATTTTCAGTTACACAAAAGGGGTCCTTAATCCTATCTCACCCTTTTATCAGGGTGCAACAGATTATCTACAGGGTGCAACACCCACTTATTCTTCTGCTAAAATCACAGTAAGGTTATATTCAGTTCTCATCATACTAACTTGGAGAGTTTGAACAACATGGTTATTTACATTTTTTACTTTCAGCTCAAAGGGATCGAGACAGTGGTTCATTCATGATGTCTGTAACTCAGCAGCAACGTCGTGGATCTGACCCCCACATCACAGAAGTTCGCTCTATACCAGGGTACCCAACAGGTTACCCCCCTAGGACATCACCCCAACCCCCTCCAAGGGACTCTAGGGGTGGTCCCAATACGGAATTCAGCCCCCAAGATTTAACACGTCGTACTATTGATAAGCATGCCACATATAAAGGAGACCCTCGGGAATATGACCCCCGGGATCCCAGGGCGGGGGAAGTTACAAACTGGAGAGGAATGGATGATCGGCAGCCACGTCGTGACATGACTGCCCCTCCCCCTGCTCATCAACATGGTAACGTGAAACCTCAACAGCGCCCTCTATCTGCTGGTTTCCATGATCAGAGAGATAAATCTCCCTCAGCATATCTTGATCGCTCGCAAGGTACACCGCCTATACGTCATCAGGTGCCCCCCTCCAGCTCCCCCTATATGTCAATGCCATCACCAGTAGATCGGCAACAACCAGGAGGACCACGTGGAGGTCTTGCCCCAAGAGTTACTCTCCCAACACCTCCACCCTTGATCAACACGAAAACACCTGTGAATGTCATGGATAAAATATCACCCTCAATGAATCCCCCACCAACTGGCTCGATTACCCATGGTACACCTGTAAACCACCCATCACAGCTCCCTCAGTCTCGCTATGAAAAAGGATCAATATCACAAGGCATACCTAGACATGATATAATACGGCAAACTACACCTCCACAATCGAGACCTGAGACTGGGTCCATTACACAAGGAACGCCAGTTGGGATTGATCGGTCTCGTCCACCTATATCGTCCAGTGAGGGCCCTAGACCTGGGCTTCCAATGCAGATGTATGACAGCCGTACACGTATGATGTATGATTCACGCATGATGGAGTTATACAGGATGAATCCTAATGCAGCCCAGAGTGCAGCTGCAGGTTTCTTTCCTCCTGGAGTACCCTTCCCCCAGGCAGAGTACAGACCAGAGGCAGCAGCTGCATATACCAATAGCTCACATGCAGTCCTGCTTGGAGATTTTTTAACTGCTCAGCAAATGCAGAGGGCACCTAGAGATCGGGTGGAGAAGGAAGCACGATTGTCGCCACGTAATCAGGATGTTCGAGGCCAAGTCCCTGGCCCCAAGCTTTATGTTGGAGTGGATGGTGTCCATCAGATGCAGTACCAGGCCACACACCAGGGGATGATGTATATGCCTATACAGGGCCAGGTGCCCGGGGAGCAGGGTAGACGTCAACCATCTCCTGCCATATCACCACGTAATGATATCCCAACCTCAGTCACTTCAAACTGGCCAGGTCGGCACGCTTCGGCTGTCAGTCCCGGGATACCAGTTTCTCGTCCAGGTGATCGGCCTGCCACCTATCAACAACCCAGAGAGAATGTGATTCGTTCAATCAATCAAGGAACGTCTGGAAAACTCCCAGAATCCTCTCAGAGGCAGGAGTATGAACGAAGGGAACAAGGTAGTCGTGAGTCAGATCAGAGAGGGCCAGACAGTCGATACAATGACATGAATATAAAGAAGTTGGCCGAGATTGCAGCAGAGATGCAGCCCCTCCCTCAGCAACCTAGTGGTTCCCTAGGAAGAGGCCAAGGGCCCCTCACAGCCAGGGACCCACGTGGGCCCGATATGGAAGCTGAGTCAGCTAAGCGTGCAAGAATGGACCCACCTCTCTCTGTATCTCACTATCAGTCGAGATATGAGGCCGAGATGCGTCAGTATCGTCCACGCTTTGACTCTGAACGCACACGGACTGACTCTGAACGAACACGCACTGACTCCAACGCCTCAAATTATGAAGAGCACCGCGAAGATGTGCAGAAGATGATCGAACACGAGCGAGAGATCAGACGACAGCAAGGATATGCTGAACAGGAAAGACAACGTGCCGTCACTCATTCACGGGCTGAAGCTCCAGAGCAAGATAATGATGTCCTGATCACTGACCACAAACCAGCGCTAAATCATCGCACTGACCCTAAACACGTCAGCAATAAACTTGAAGAATCAAACACAATGCAGACTCCAGATGCTTCAAAACTTCTTTTACAACAGTTTGAAGCCGATAACGCAAACATTCCAAAGAAGCGGCAATCCCCAGTCCCTCGACAACCTCCTGGAAAAAACTCTAAAACTATGAGTGCTGCGAATTTAATCGATGCGATAATTGAGCACCAGATTTGCCATAATAAAGAAGACATTAGTAATAGCCGGAGTTCACCCTCTGGGGGTATTTTATTTCCCCAGAATTTACAGAGGGTCGTCCAATCAGAAGCAAGTATCCCCACTCCGCCAAGACCTGGGTAAGAATATTTTTAACATCACTTCAGATATTCTAAACTCTCTTTTCCTTATAATTCCTCCAATCATCTAAAATATCAATTTTAGCAGTACAATGGCACACTGATTTTTGTAGCTTCATCTTAATCATGTAATGCATTTTTAACATATACAAGTATATATACAAGTTGATGTTCGGCATTCTACTTTCAGAGTGTGTAGCAAATGGTAGGAGGTGATATTTTGCATGTAAATGCCTTGTTTATTAATTTTTATGCATGTGATTAATAGGTCGCCACAGTACACAAGACCACAGATGCGATACGAGCCTGAGCCGAATCAGAGGCCATCACAATCTGTACCTGTACCCCCAGGGGCACAAACTGCACCCCCAGGGGCGCAACCTGTAAATGCTGGCGTATCTGGACCAACACCTCCAGGGAGCAGTGAGACCGACAAGCAAACAGCCAAGGTAAAAATGAATTCGCTTAATTTCTGGACTTAATGCTTATTAATTTGAACAACTTCAATATCTGATTTTTAGATCGATGAAGCAAGAAAAAAAGAACTTTCTATGTAAAAAGTATGTCGATCGTATTGCAGAATGTTTTGGCTGAACTCCCTGATGATGTAGGTAGTAGTACACGTGATGTCATACAGGGAAGTCCCACTGCATCAGACACAAGCAGCAAATCATCAGACTCACGTGCTATCACCCTTGGTAAGTGAATACAATCCATTGTGATTTCACCCTTTGTGAGTGAAAATAATCAATTAAAATTGTATGCTTTTTCACTCTTGGTAAGTGAACACAATGCTTTTTACACCCTTGGTGAGTGAAGACAGTCAAATCTATATATTTTCAATAAGGAGGTTGATTAGAGAACTGAGACTGCTAGAAAGTGTTCACATTGAGACTTTAAGAGGTGTTCTGACAAACAGAGGTGTTCAGATATACATATTTTATTGTACTGTCTGTTTTATTGTACTGTCTGTTTTGAGGTTTAATAAATATATATTTCAGGGGAACACATAGATGCCATCATCCAACAGGATTACAGCAAGAAGAAGGCCGCCCTTCAGGCACAGGCACAGGCTCAGGCCCAGGCCCAGCTACAGGCCAAAGGTGGGGGACTTATCCATATTTTACAATGGTCAAGTGTCAACTGAGTGATTTAAGAAAATGGTTTTTATGTCACACCCAGAAGTAATGACATAATGTTATTATCCCCCTGTCCCTCAAATATGGCCAAATGTTGTTTATTTTCAAGCCATATATGAGTACATTCAGCGTTGAGGTAGAGCACTACGAGAGCCATATTTCTTAAGACTCCATTTTTCCACAGTTGACTGGAAGATGAATGTTAGGGAGCTCTATGCCATTGTATAGTATCTATTTAATTTTATTCATTATAGGACTGCTCCCATCCACCAGCTCGTCTGCCCCCACCCAGGCTCCTCCTCAACCTGTGACATCATCAGAAGTTCCAGTGTCGGGAAATAATGGAAATGCATCAGCAGCCATGGGGAGGTTCTTACAAGGGAACAACAGTAGCTCAAATAGTGAGACAGATTCACCGCGATCTCGAGTAGTCACATCCCCACCCCCCAGGCCAGGGGGTGCGCAACAGGATGATGCACGACCACGGAGCTACTCAACTGGGGCATATCAGGGTCCTTGGAAACTCAAACGAGTTCTCGAGCAGGTTCTCATATTAATTTTTAATGAGTGGAATATAGTTTCTTTAGGATGTATTTACAAGTCATGGACTGTTTAAAACGCTAGAAATTTCCCCATTATTGAATGAAGGAACATATTCCACATCCAATAATATTAAAATGTAATTTTAATCTTTCTTACAGGGGATATCCTCAATGATGGAGTCCATGGTACCTAATTCCATGTCATCTTTACATCCGAACCAGTCTCAATCCAACAGTGACTCACGTTCATCTCTAGGACCACCTATGGTCCCATCAAGGTCAAGGTCACCTAGTCAGAGGTCAAGGTCACCAATTCTACCCCAGCAATCCAGGTCACCTGCACCAATGTCAAGGTCACCAATCCCGGGACAAATGTCTAGGTAATTTTACTCAATCAGTATTATGAATTTTTACAAGCTTTACAAAATCAATAAAATTTTCTTTCTGATATTCTGATTTTGAAATGATTAATTTGACATGTAAAATTGTGCAAAATGTTTCAAATGCTCAAAATGATGCATATTGAAGTTGAATGGGATATGTCATATTCAAATATACTTCAAATATATATATTAACATATTTCTGCAGGTCACCTGCCCCAGCAAAGTCCCCAGCTTTGGGCCAGTCTCCTTCACAATCCAGGTCCCCTGCCACATCAGTCAGATCATCACCAGTCACTATCAAGCCACAGGGAACAGCAAGGTTAGAAATACAGTGTAATTATTCTTCATCATAGACAGGGTTTACTTATATGACTTGAGTATTAGAACCCTCATTTTTTCTTTAAATTTTGTGAATAATTATCATTCATTTGCCATAGTAAAATTGTAAAGTGCATTCCAAATGTTTTGAAAAAGATAATCAGTTGTCATTGTGAATTTGAAATTGAGGAATTGTAATCTGTTTTGTGAAAACCAGATCCTTGATTGGACAATCAGAGGTATACAATTACCTCTTTCCACTTCTGTTTTTTTAGATCCCCCGTTATGCTAGGCCAGGATGAGAGGGAGATCATTAAAGTTGCACGTACTGGTGAGCGTGACGTCACACAATCTGGACAACCCCAGCAGGCATCCCCACAGACTGTAAGGGCATCCCCCCAGGGTGGCCCATTAGATCCAGTATCCCCTGCAGGTAAAAAGTTGTTCTCATTCTAAAACATGATCTTCCGCAGCTGCCGTTTTGTCCAGTGTAGTTTTATACCCCTGCTGGCATTTATAATATCCATTCAGATAACACAGTAAAGGCAACGAAACCATAAGTGAAGATCTTGAGAGTGAGGATCATTAACAGTGAATAATAAAACAAATATTTCATTCTATCTTCAGAGAATACCTTCAGGTTAAATAAAAGGAAATACACCGACATTTTATGTTGAACTCTCCTTTATCTCCCTTTCATTCTAAAGCATTGTCACCATTTTGTGTTCCAAGCCATACAGGAGTTTGTTTCAATTTAAGGATCATCAGATAGCCGAAGTAATGAAGCAACGGCAAAACCAAACTCACCTCGCTCTCCCCGTACAGGAAGTCAGTCAATGCTAGCGGCTTCACATCAGCAAATAACAAACCTCCTTGCAAGACCTGGCTCTGATAATCCGTCAAGTAAGTTAACATATTACCATAATATGATAGATTCCTTATGAATAGAGGCTGAAATTGTTCAGTGAATATGAGAAATTCCTTACGAATAGAGTTGAAATTGTTCAGTGAATATGAGAAATTCCTTACGAATAGAGGCTGAAGTTGTTCAGTGAATATGATAAATTCCTTACGAATAGAGGCTGAAGTTGTTCAGTGAATATGATAAATTCCTTATGAATAGAGTTGAAATTGTTCAGTGAATATGATAAATTCCTTATGAATAGAGTTGAAATTGTTCAGTGAATTTGATGAATTCCTAATGAATAGAGGCTGAAATTGTTCAGTGAATATGATAAATTCCTTACGAATAGAGTTGAAATTGTTCAGTGAATATGATAAATTCCTTATGAATAGAGTTGAAATTGTTCAGTGAATATGATAAATTCCTTATGAATAGAGTTGAAATTGTTCAGTGAATATGATAAATTCCTTATGAATAGAGTTGAAATTGTTCAGTGAATATGATAAATTCCTTACGAATAGAGTTGAAATTGTTCAGTGAATATGAGAAATTCCTTACGAATAGAGGCTGAAGTTGTTCAGTGAATATGATAAATTCCTTACGAATAGAGGCTGAAGTTGTTCAGTGAATATGATAAATTCCTTATGAATAGAGTTGAAATTGTTCAGTGAATATGATAAATTCCTTATGAATAGAGTTGAAATTGTTCAGTGAATTTGATGAATTCCTAATGAATAGAGGCTGAAATTGTTCAGTGAATATGATAAATTCCTTACGAATAGAGTTGAAATTGTTCAGTGAATATGATAAATTCCTTATGAATAGAGTTGAAATTGTTCAGTGAATATGATAAATTCCTTATGAATAGAGTTGAAATTGTTCAGTGAATATGATAAATTCCTTATGAATAGAGTTGAAATTGTTCAGTGAATATGATAAATTCCTTACGAATAGAGTTGAAATTGTTCAGTGAATATGATAAATTGAATAGAAGTCAGTCAATGCTAGCGGCTTCACATCAGCAAATAACAAACCTCCTTGCAAGACCTGGCTCTGATAATTCATCAAGTAAGTTAACATATTAACATAATATGATAAATTCCTAATGAATAGAGCCTGAAATTGTTCAGTGAATGGGATAAATTCCTAATGAATAGAGGCTGCAGTTGTTCAGTGAATATGATAAATTCCTGATGAATAGAGTTGAAATTGTTCAGTGAATATGATAGATTCCTTATGAATAGAGCCTGAAATCATTCAGTGAATAGAATAGATTCCTTATGAATAGAGTCTGAAATCGTTCAATGAATAGAATAGATTCCTTATGAATAGAGTCTGAAATTGTTCAGTGAATAGAATAGATTCCTTATGAATAGAGCCTGAAATTGTTCAGTGAATATGATAGATTCCTTATGAATAGAGCCTGAAATCATTCAGTGAATAGAATAGATTCCTTATGAATAGAGTCTGAAATCGTTCAATGAATAGAATAGATTCCTTATGAATAGAGTTGAAATTGTTCAGTGAATAGGATAGATTCCTTACGAAAAGAGTTGAAATTGTTCAGTGAATTTGATATATTCCTGATGAATAGAGTGTGAAATTGTTCAGTGAATATGATAAATTCCTTACGAATAGAGTTGAAATTGTTCAGTGAATATGATAAATTCCTTATGAATAGAGTTGAAATTGTTCAGTGAATATGATAAATTCCTTATGAATAGAGTCTGAAATCGTTCAGTGAATAGAATAGATTCCTTATGAATAGAGCCTGAAATCGTTCAGTGAATAGAATAGATTCCTTACGAATAGAGTTGAAATTGTTCAGTGAATATGATAAATTCCTTATGAATAGAGTCTGAAATCGTTCAGTGAATAGAATAGATTCCTTATGAATAGAGTCTGAAATCATTCAGTGAATAGAATAGATTCCTTATGAATAGAGTCTGAAATTGTTCAGTGAATAGAATAGATTCCTTATGAATAGAGTCTGAAATTGTTCAGTGAATAGAATAGATTCCTTATGAATAGAGTCTGAAATTGTTCAGTGAATAGAATAGATTCCTTATGAATAGAGTCTGAAATCTTTCAGTGAATAGAATAGATTCCTTATGAATAGAGTCTGAAATCATTCAGTGAATAGAATAGATTCCTTACGAATAGAGTTGAAATTGTTCAGTGAATATGATAAATTCCTTATGAATAGAGTCTGAAATCGTTCAGTGAATAGAATAGATTCCTTATGAATAGAGTCTGAAATCATTCAGTGAATAGAATAGATTCCTTATGAATAGAGTCTGAAATTGTTCAGTGAATAGAATAGATTCCTTATGAATAGAGTCTGAAATTGTTCAGTGAATAGAATAGATTCCTTATGAATAGAGTCTGAAATTGTTCAGTGAATAGAATAGATTCCTTATGAATAGAGTCTGAAATCTTTCAGTGAATAGAATAGATTCCTTATGAATAGAGTCTGAAATCGTTCAGTGAATAGAATAGATTCCTTATGAATAGAGTCTGAAATTGTTCAGTGAATAGAATAGATTCCTTATGAATAGATTCTGAAATCGTTCAGTGAATACAATAGATTCCTTATGAATAGAGTCTGAAATCGTTCAGTGAATAGAATAGATTCCTTATGAATAGAGTCTGAAATCGTTCAGTGAATAGAATAGATTCCTTATGAATAGAGTCTGAAATCGTTCAGTGAATAGAATAGATTCCTTATGAATAGAGTCTGGAATCGTTCAGTGAATAGAATAGATTCCTTATGAATAGAGTCTGAAATTGTTCAGTGAATAGAATAGATTCCTTATGAATAGAGCCTGAAATTTCTCATTGATAATTAGAAAATAAAGCCTAGAATTATTTTTCATGAAATATTAAAGTTTAGATTACTGTTTAATTACATTTAAAAAACAATTTAATTACATTACTGTATATTGTTATTGTACAGGAAATTTTGAAAGTGAATGCGAAAAATAACTAACAGAGTGGTTTAGAGGAAAGAACAATTTCATAGAGAAGGGGCCTTACTTTGTGTGTTCATTGATTGCAGGTAGCTCAGGTAGCCAACCGGACAGTAGCAGTGTTGGAAGTCCTGCCCCACCTGGCACACAAGAGGCATCAGTCCTCCCTATACAGATGGGACTTTCTCCTCTGGATTATGTGAAGAATAAGATTGCTGAAGTAATGAGAGGAGCTTCTGATGGTGCACGTCCCGGGGTTACAGAAACTGGACGTTCTGGGGGTGGCGATATCTCACGCCCAGGGATTATGGATCCGTTAAGATCCCAGGAGTCTGCTGCTTATCCAAGACCAAGTTCTGGTGATTCAAGATTGGGAGAGATGAGACCTGGTGAATCACAAATGAGACATGGGGATACCCAAATGAGGCCAGGAGATTCCCAAATCCGACCAAGAGATTCCCAAATGAGACCAGGAGATTCCCAAATGAGGCCAGTAGATTCCCAAATGAGACCAGGAGAACCCTATCATAGACCAGGAGATTCCCAATCTAGGCCTGGGGATTCCCAAATGAGACCTTCAGAATCACAAATGAGACAAGGAAATTCCCACATGAGACCAAGTGACTCTCAAATGAGACCAGGAGATTCCAAAACAGGCCCAGGGGATTCCCAAATGAGAACAAATGAAACTTACATGAGAGCTGGAGAAAATCAAATGAGGGCATCAAGAGATTACCCTATGAGACCTACTGACTCCCGAACAAGACCTGGTGATGCCCAGTCTCAGTCTAAACCAACAGATCCGTATTCCAGACAAGAGGCCTACATACGAGGTGGAGGTGGAGATGTTAGGATGAGGGCTGCTGACAGTGTCATACGCCCTGGGGAGGCAAGTTCTACTTCACAGAGGGCACCAAACGAGGGTAACTTCCCAGGATCAGGGGTAGCCAGGTGGGTGGCTGATACACAGCAGGCTGCTAAGGAAAACAGAATGAGTCCCTCCAGCTCCAGGCCTTCTGACCCATACAATCGTGGGGCATCCTCAGAGGCAAGAGCTAATTACCCACCTAGAACAATGGAGCCCTCCTACCAAAGGACTGCTGAATCACACATGGGATACTCCAGACCTCCAGACTCGCAGTCTAGACCTTCTGAATCCCAAACTCAGCCCCAGAGACCTTCTGAACCCCAGAGATCCAGTGAGGCTTATCCCAGGCAAAGCAACATGCACCCCAGAATGAATGATGTGTACCCCCACCCCAGTGGTCATTCATACCATGGAGTACAGTCTAGACCAGCAGAGCAGTCCAGTAGGGTCAGTTCTGACACCTATCCCTCCAGAGTAACAGACCCCCAACGTAGAGCAGAAGTCAGTAGAGCTGCTGATTCACAGGCACGTATGGGGAGTGATCCATATCCAAGACAAGTTGATTCCTACTCAAGACAGAGCGATTCATATTCAAGGGCTGGTAATCAACTTTCAAGACCAAGTGAATCTCAAATGAGACCTGGCGATTCACAAATGAGACTGGGGGATTCACAATCGCGACCTGGTGATTCACAAATGAGACCTGGTGATTCACAAATGAGACCAGTTGATTCACAAATGAGACCTGGTGATTCACAAATGAGACCTGGTGATTCACAAATGAGACCAGTTGATTCACAAATGAGACCTGGTGATTCACAAATGCGACCAGGTGATCCACAAATGAGACCTGGGGATTCACAAATTAGACCTGGCGATTCACAAATGCGACCAGGAGATTCAAAAATGAGACCAAGTGATACACAAATGCGACCTGGTGATTCACAATTGAGACCTGGTGATTCACAAATGAGACCTGGTGATTCACAGTTCAGATCTAAAGTCTCTCTATCTCGAGCTAGTAATTCTCGAGCAAGCCCAGTCAGACCAAACGAATCACAGCCTAGCCCTCGTTCAAGTGATCCTTATCCTAGAACCAGTGACCCATATCCCAGATCGAGTGATTCACGCACAAGCCCACGACCTAATGATCCATATGGTAGACAGAGTGACTTACATCCTCGTCCAAGTGATTCACATCCCCGCCCAAGCGATCCACATTCACGGTCAACTGATATGCACCAGCAACGTCAGGGTGACCCACATAGTGACTATAGAGGATACACAGGCTACCCCAGTAAAAACTCAGATCCCCAGGGCTATATTAGACCTCAATACCAGCGACAGGCAGATATGTACAGTAGGGCTAATGAGGCGAAACCTAGCAATCCCCAGCAGAATAAGATGCCAACTAGTTATCCTGGGGGTGCACAGAGGTCAGCTGAGGGGAGCTACTCAGGGGGTGCGCAGCGCCCAGTGGAGGGTGGTTACTATAGGACTGGGGTTCAGGAAAGCACTCAGCACAGAACAAGCCCTAGTCAGAAACACCAAGTGTCAACGACAGCATCTATGGCGACGTCACAAGGGAGCTATGGGGCGTACTTTGAGCAGCAAGCGAGACGAGGCCAATCAGGAGCTAGCTCTCAGAGTTCATCTTCGTCCCAGAGGTCAACCCCGACATCAGGCATCATATCACAGTCTGGTCAGCCTCAGGGTGGTGCGGGAAAATCATTTGGGAATGAGCCCCGATCTAGTACAGTTGTGTCATCTAGCCCAACTTCTGGGCAGGCTTCACGCTTAAGTCCCGGTTATTCCCCAGGTTCAAGCTCATTAGAGATAATGTATAAGTCCAAATTTGATAAGTTCAGGAACCTGGCTGAGAGAAAACCAGGGTCTAGTAGCGGTCAGCTGTCTCCCAGGTCTTCGGGACACCCTGGGTCGCCAGGTAGTGCCCCCAGCTCCTCTGCCCACAGTCCTGGCCAGTCTAAACCCATGTCATCCCCTGGGAGATTCTCCTCTACTTCTCCAACCAGCTCTGCCACACGTCAAGACTTTGGTATTAGCTCTGCCCATACTAAAAGTCCTGGCCAATCAGCTGAGTTGAATACATCAGAGGCGATGGCAGCGCCATCTGAAGTTAAAGGTAAACCGGACCCCTATGACTTTGCTGATGACGAGGGTCCCAGAGAACCAAGAGATAGCATGAGATTTGGACACAAACCCAAAAAAGGAGAAACACCTAAATCAGTTGCTGACTCTGAACCAACAATGGATGCTAATCCGATGCCTGATCGTAGTCTGAGTATAGACAGTGCAGGATCTGACCGCATGGTTATTGATGAAACAGCGGGAGTTGACAGCTCAGACCAACCTGATATATCCACTTCTAAAGATGGAGCCACTGGTGAGAATCCATCCCATAATAAATCACCTGACTCAGAAGTCAGCTCCTCATTGGCTCGTTATGGAGAGTCATCGGGAAGCATGTCATCGTCAAGCATGCAACAAGGAACTATGGGAGATATCGATAGCCAATCAAATGTGTCTCGAGAAGCTGAATCAAAACAGGAGAAAGGACATTGAATAAAAATATTGTGGCTTGATTTGCATGATTATGCCAAATTGAAAAGTTATCTTGGGCTATCTAAATACTTCATTAAAACAGAGTTACTCTTTTGAACATAAATCGATGATATTTGACTGTACATATACAGGTATGGGTTGTAGGGTTATTAGGCAGGATTAAGTATCCATTTGAGATCACTCCCTACAAATACACACGATGTACCTGAAAGTATACAGAATCATGTATGTATGATTGTACATATTGTAGATGTACTGAAACTGAAGATTGTACAAGTGTTTCTTTTGTATTTGTTAGACTCCAGATGTCAATCTGGAGTCTATTGTTTTTGCCAGTATTCTTCTTCTTTATTATTATTCTTCTACCCACGTTTTCTCCTTAACTAGAAGACATTGAGTCAAGTCCTGTATATGGTCAATTTAGGTCCAGTATCTAGTTTCTCGGAAATTGGGTCAATTTTTTATCTAGGTCAAAAGTCAAGAACTAGGTCAAATCTTACATTTTCAACATTCTATCAATTTTCTTCGTCGTTATTTATCGAAACGTCTTCGTCTTTTTTTCATCATGTAGCTTAGAGAAAGCCCTTTCATAAGTGTCCCTGTTTTTTCTTAATTACTCTGACCGATTTTGAAATATGGCATCCAGAAAGTAGGTCAAAACAAAAGTTCTCCAAATTCAGGGTATGAGTTATGAATTAGGGGTAGAATTTTGTCAGGAATCTGAATCTGCAAACCAAATTTCGATCCGACTACCGGTTCGGAAGTAATGGCGTTTTGAAAGCTCAAAAATTGCTAAATTTGGTGCCTATGTTAAGTCAATGGGAAAAAAGATTTTTTTAAAGTGAAGAATACCAAATGTAGACTGAGTTCAGCTTCATATAATCAAAGCCTTTAAAAGAAGGGGACCTCAAAAGCCACATAGCTTCAAAATTTGGACACCAAAATGCCTAGGTCAAAATCTAGGTCAAATTCAAAGTTTTTTCTGGTTTTTGCGATTCTGACACTACACTTTAATTATATTCTTCAAATTGTGTATACATGTAGCCAAGAGTGTGCTAATAGCGTTAGCCTTTTGCCGTCAGAAAGTATTTTGACCCACTTTTGAGATATGGTGTCCGAAAAGTAGGTCAAAATAAAAAGTTCTCCAAATTTAACGTTTGAGTTATTAATTAAGAATAGAATTTTCTCAGAAATCCGAATCTGCAAACCAAATTTCGATCCGACTTCCGGTTCCAAAGTTATGGCGTGTCCAAAAAGTAGGTCAAAATAAAAATTCGCCAAATTTAACGTATGAGTTATGAATTAGGGGTAGAATTTTGTCAGGAATCCGAATCTTTAAATCAAATTTCTATCCGACTTCCGGTTCGGAAGTTATGGCGTTTTGAAATTTCGGAAAATTGATCTGATGGTATCCTTATAGAAAATCAAGAGTAGAGAAGAAAATATTGAAAAATTCATCCATCCATCCTTCCTATCTGATCCTATCCTTCCTATCTGATCCTATCCTTCCTATCTATCCTTCCTTCGTATCCTTCCCTTCCTATCTTTCCTATCCTCTCCTATCATATCCTTTCTTCCTATTCTGTTCTATCCTATCCTTCTTTCTTATTCTATCCTATCGTTCCTTCCCATTCTATCCTATCCTACCTTCCTATTTTATCCACCCATCTTATTCTGGATGACTCAGCTTATTCTGGATGAGTTGGCTTATTTTAGATGACTGGGCTTAAAAAAGTCTAGATCTGGAGTCTGAAATTGAACTTCGTTCAATTTCCAAAGTCTAGTTATTATAGTGAACTACAGGAAAACCTGTCTAAAAATCTCTAGTTAGGTTTTTACATAGACATATATAGATTTAGAAGGTATTGAGTGAATATGATAAACTTGTATTAATTAGCATTTCTATTGTTGGTGTATTATCTATTTCATAATTATCAAAATTATATGAAATATCTATTTTTTATTCAAAATTAAAATCGAATCATGATTGAATTAAGGACTGGACTATTATTCATATAACAAACGAGATATAGCCTATTTGTAAATTAATTGTTAAGCATATGACTTGTTCAAAGAATTTGCATGTGATCTTTGTCAAGTGTATGAATTTGGAAAGGTGGCATAGTTACAAATATCTTGTTTCTCCTTAGGGAGAAAGCTCTCAGGCTCCTTTGTTGTAAGTATAGTGGTCTCCTTTGTGAGTCTCTCTGCATTAACGTTATACGTATAGCTTCACCATTTATTGAACGAGTGAATTAACTGCCAAATATTTTTCAGTTGGTGACTCAAAATGAAGTTGATTGGAATTGTGTACAATACGTGTTGGGTCTCTCCTGTATTGAGGAGTTCCCATTGTTGTTTTGGAGTATATTTGTATGTACGACTTTGTCATTAAATCGTGGCTTATTAACTGAAATACAAACATATTAGCTTATTGTAAATATTGTAATGTAGAACACTGTCATTGTAGACTGCAGAGTAATACTATTGTCAAATAAAGTGTAGATATGTAATGTACAACAAATACGACTTTTGTATTTTCATATCATTTATTTATTATTATATCATTACAAGGAGGATTGGCTCCCAGACTGCAACATCGATATTCTGTCCCACATACGGGGGTGTCGTTCCACGAAATTCGAATTCCAACAGCCACCATTTTGGAAGGCATAACTTTAACTTGAGAGAACAAAACAACGTCGCTTTAACTAGTGAAGTGAAGTACATTCTCGTGTCTTATACAAAAATCAATGAAAAATTATGATGTGAAAAAGAAACTTGCCATTTTTTCATGGATATTTGGGTGGTAATTCCAAAGAGAAAATGTTAACATAACCACTAAGTTGAAACATCAAAATGATATCTTAATGTACTGCGCAGACTACAACCTTTGTTGTTATGGACTTATATATTGAAAATAGAAAGCGATTGTTAAAACATTTTTTGATTGAAAAAAACATGATTGGTTTGTTAATTTTACCCCTTGGTGATGAAAGGGTTAATATCTAATTTTGCATTCAGTTAAAATTCAAATGGAGGTTAGATTCATAAAGCTGACACTATCAGCTTCCACACGGTGTATTGGAACCTTAGTACAGAAGAGGTATATTGTTTTCCTATGTTTTCCTACCCTATTTTATGAGTGAAGTTGGTTCTACTTTTTGTAAAACAATGAAATTGCACCGAGCACGTTCCACAGCTCGTTACAAAGAGCATTAACTTGGGGGGTCATGTAACGGTCTATATATATCGATATTTTGAGGTAATTTGGTCATTTGTGACGTCATGCATGCATCCTTGTAGAATACCAATTACTACAGTTGGTAGCATTCTGATGTATAATGGGTAGAAGTGGAGTCGAAAGTAAATGCATGTATACTGTTCTAGTATATAGGGCTTTGAGTTGAACCAGAGATGATGATCAATCATTCTGTGTTCAACAAAACGTATCTTTGCACATTTTGACCATTATATATAAAACATGTCCATTTTTTATAAATTTTAGAGGTAGGTATAGGTATATTTTGGTATACTTGGATATTTAATTGGACATCCCGCTGTCACTTGAATGAATTATGAGATAAAAGTAAAACTAAGACGAAAGGCAAGGTGAGGTCAACTTTTCGAAAAAAGCCTCCATAGTGCAACGGTATGAATGACCTGCTCGGAGTATAATTGAAGTATGGGCAAAGGATCACGACAAATTATCTAACTGCTCGTTATCTAACTATCTCAATGCCGGTGTAAAAGAAACTGGAAAGGGATTATGGTCCCCTTTCCTTACGGCCATTACTGTCCCTGACTGTGTATAAATGATAAGGAAAATAATTGTAATTAGGTCACCATATAAATCAGTAGAGAGTAAGACCAAACTTTGATAGGACCACCTACCTTTTTATGTCCTCGAAAAATAAGTCCAGGGACTTTCATATCTAGGAAAATAAGTCCGTCGGACATATTTTCCTAAAGACTATGTCCTATGCTTAGGGTGAGTAGTCCCGAGGCGGACTTATATTTCTGGATGCCTGTCAAGTTTTCATATAATCAACTATAAAGCATCCAACACATAAACATTACATGTCATATTTTTATTCACGGGCAAACATATCGTTCGGTTGATTTCGAATACGTTGATCGAACGCCGTCTATACGCTTACGATTGTGGGGAAATCTTACAATAAAATAATTTAAATTAAGAAACAAAATATAATACCACATCCGACACGATGGCTTGGTTATATGTTGAGCCCCATTAATTGATCACGTAACGTTTACTATGCCTAATTAATTGAATTATTACGACACGCCTAACCATCGACAACGTACAGTGACAAAAATACCGTCGTGCGCTTTGATGTACGTTAGCAAGGTTATAACTGATTTGAAGCAAAAATGACGATGCATCATAAGGGTTTGATGGAGGTTTTAAAAAATTAATGGACGGTTACGCGAACCTCGTTCAAATATGACGGTTTGGGTTAAAAGTGCAGATCTTAACTGTTTTTCGAAATACCGTTTCTGTAACTTAAGTGAGGAATTGTATCGACGATTCTGTTGTCTTCTGAGCTATTCGTTCGCAAATCTGTACATGTTCTTAAACATATGTTACTGATACACGTTTGTGTTAAAAAATATCGTGAGAATTCTGCCTACAAGGTGTGAAATAAGGAAAAAAGAAAAATCGTAGCTTCGGTGTTCCGACATTTTGTTACCGAAACGAAATCGAGTGAATCACCAGTGAATATTATTTTTTCTTACGGTGGAAACGTGTCTACAGGGTGTCAAATAAATATGTTCTCCCCCTTATCTTTAACATAAAGACATAATGTCCCACATGTTATATTCAAAATTAATCCCCATTGAGGTGTTAGAGCACCTACAAAATTTGAATAATGAACTAAACCGAATCAAAAAGTATAACTTGAAAGAAAAATTGAAAGTTTGCAATATAAACTTATGGATATTGGTAAGCCACCTACATTTTGCTACTTTTGATGACAGTTATCTTCAAATAAAAAGTCAATCGATTCAATTAGATATATATTGGCAGTATCCAATGGGAAGCTATGGAATAGTATGCACGCTCGGACAAACTTTATCTTTTAAAATGGATCACAAATGAAATTGATGGCATTGTTTGTCCAAAATCGATGGAAATGGGGTTTTAGAGGACTGGATTGTAGTCAAATCCTGGAGCGCCATGTATTTTAACATCAAAATCACAGAGTATTAAATCAAACCAGAACAACGGCAACGCCAAAGCGTAGCGAATCCCATCGAACAGAAATGACTGGCATTTTTACAAACGAAATATATAGCAAATATCATAAAACAACACACCAGAAAGGCCACCATTTTCAAAATGGTTGCTCACTAGCCAAGTTGTCATCAGAAGAAATAATATGCTTTTAAGTAGCCACCTATAAAATTTTTGAAAAATCACACAAATGTACTTGTAAAATAACACACATAAAAATGGTGGCCATTTTTCAAAATGGCCGACTACTCCCCAAAGATTTATGAGCCAATGTGCCATGCTTAAAGTATTCACATATCAAATATGAACAAAATCGCTCCACTACTTTTCGAGTTATAGTAAAAAATGTAAAAATGACAGCCATTTTTTAAAATGGCCGCCTACTATCTGAAGTGTCATGAGACAGTATGCAAGGCTCATAAGTATTCACATATCAAATATGAACAAAATCACTTCTCTACTTTTCAAGTTATAGTAAAAAACGTAAAAATGGTGGCCATTTTTCAAAATGGCCGCCTACTACCCAAAGTGTCATTAGACAGTGTGCCATGCTTATAGTATTCACATATAAAATATGAAACATACCAAATATGAACAAAATCGCTCCACTACTTTTAAAGTTATAGTGAATTACGTTAAAATGGGGCCATTTTTCAAAATGGCCACCTTCTACCAAAAGTGTCATTAGACAGTGTACCATGCTTTTAGTATTCACATACCAAATATAAACAAAATCGCTCCACTCCTTTTCGAGTTATAGTAAAATACCTTAAAATGGCGGCCATTTTTCAAAATGGCCACCTTCTACCAAAAGTGTCATTGGACAGTGTGTCATGCTTATAGTATTCACATACCAAATATGAACAAAATCGCTTCACTACTTTTCGAGTTATAGTAAAATATGTTAAAATGGTGGCCATTTTTCAAATTTTTTTTCAAAATGGCCGCCTTCTACCAAAATTGTCATGGGACAGTGTGCCATGCTTATAGTATTCACATACCAAATATGAACAAAATCGCTCCACTACTTTTCGAGTTATAGTAAAATACGTTAAAATGGCGGCCATTTTTCAAAATGGCCGCCTTCTACCAAAAATGTCTTTAGACAGTGTCCAATGCTTATAGTATTCACATACCAAATATGAACAAAATCGCTCCACTACTTTTCGAGTTACAGTAAAAATCGTAAAATAACAAGTAAAGGCCGCCATTTTTCAAGATGGCTGCCATGTGCTTCTTTAATATCTACATTTGTAGCTTTATTAATGTCCTTTATAATTTTTTTACATTTAAAACATATTGCTATTACAGTTTTACATATTGCACCTAAATTACTGTAAAATCGACACTAAAATGGCCGCCATTTTGAAATGAGCGGCCATTTTGAAAATCGGCTTTCGAGCAGAACTTCTAGCCCCATAGGGTATATGTGTACAAAATATGATCAAAATCGGGCCAAAGGTATTTGAGTTATTGCCCGGATGGACAGACGGACGGACGGACGGACGGACGGACGGACGGACGGAGGCGTTCCCTATATCCCTTCGAACTTCGTTCGATGGGATAATAAGAATAGGTTGATTTCCTACTGGAAAGAGACTATGGTGGAACTCATTATTCCTATGAACCCCCCCCCCCCCCCCCCCGAGGTGTATTAAGAAGGCCCTTTGGTGCTTTACAAATGCAAAATAACTGTTTCTGGAAACATAATTTGCATAAAATGTCGTCATAAATGTGGCAGATGACGGGGCCATTGACTATTAAAGAATTGATAAAAACTGAAGTTTTAAGTTCTAAGAACTGAATATTCTAAAAGAAAAAAGTTGTACAAAAGTTCATACTTTTGAAATTGAGGTGGAGAACACATATATCTAACCCTATCTGGGGTCAATTGCACATTGGCATTGTGCTTTATATGAATAGCAAACAGGCACTAGTTATAGCTACCATTTCATTCACACGAGAAGCTGGCACAGGACCCACAAGTCTCGAAAATTGCATGCAAAATGTCTTCATATTACGACTGTTTGGATGACAAATATCGCGTGATCGTAGATGGTATAGCTTATCCTACAACGTATGATCACACTGATGCCATTCGGCAGATGCCCAAATATGACAAAATGAGACCCGATGACGTCATTGTTTGTTCTTATCCACGGTCAGGTAAGTGGGCATAAACTGTTGTCAGGTTGGATGTCAGTTACCTAAAAATGAACATTTTTCGCTTATATTTCTATATAAAAAGTGGTGAGATCAATTTTTTTGTTTAAAGAGGCAACAAGGACTGTAGAGAAAAAATTCGAATTTTTTCATTTTTCTAAGCTATCAGGTCAATATTTGGCTTAACATCTTCTTTGACATACCTATTTTCTTAATTTGTATGGATAAACTATCAATTTCAGCATTAATAAGTGTAAATTCAGTTCAGAGGTTATTTAAAGGGAGTCCCACTTATAGATTTTTATGATCCACCACGTTTATAGAAGAATATCAGCTGAAATAATATTCATCCAGGGGGTTTCTTTGAAGATAATAAAAATATATATTAGTCTTGATGATATATCATGTATATCCAAACTGTATTGCAACTGTACTGTATCGTTCCATTAAAACAGAAATGGGACATTATAGAGTTATAGATACTCTGGCGCAATTTTCAATAGGTTTTACTCCCTGTGTTATTTGACTTCAACCAGAAGTGAAAGTGATCCGCAAATGATATACTCATTGCATGGAGAAGTTAATTTTCTTTGGAATAATGAGTCAAAAAATAATTTGTGAACTTTTCTTAGTGTTTTTATGAAAATTAGCATGCTCCCTCAAGCTGGACAAATTTCGATGACAGCCGTGTCTATTGTCACACCTCTTTACTCATTCAGGATCTATTTCACTCCAGATAATGCAGAGTTTAATCTCAAGCATGCATAAAGTCTAATGGAGTGATTCCAATGAACAGTTTCTCAAACATAACAGTCCATATAGGCATTCTGAAACCATACATTTTCACATACAATTACCCACCCACCCTCAAATAAACTGAGGAGAGAAGCAAAAGCACTCAATTGATCATATAGAATGACACAATTTTCTTTATCCCATTAAAGAATCTTCACTTGTTTTAGATTAAAAATACCCTTTGCATTCGTTCGACTATATCTCTTTAGAAAGAGAGCTTCGTCTCCGTAGTTGATAACTAGACTGCGCCCAGGGTTACGAAAAATATTACAATCTAAAAAAGAAAACTGGTATTGTTTTCAATATATTTGGGTGGAAATTCCAAACAGAAAATGTTAACAAAACCACTGATCTCAAACATCATAATTATGAACCTGTTTGTCGGTAAAGCCACACAGTTGTTGTTATTGAAATTATAAAGCAATTGACAGAAAAATATTGAAAAAGCATGTTTTCTTTTACATTTCTATTCCACATATATCCCTAAATGTCACCCTTTTCAGATAGCATTCTTTACATTTGAATTGGTTTATCGACAGGCAATACTCATTCACAAAATGTTGAAAAGGCGTTCAATCAGCTACATGTAAAATCGAATGTTTTATGTTTGACCGATGAACAAATTCAGATTTCATATTTTACCTTACTTGAATGGTTAGTTTTTGTTTGTATTCACCGTTTGATCGAACAACAGAAATATGATTTATCAAAAAATGTAACAAAATACCATACAAGGGCGTAGCCATGATCTATATAGTAGGCGTCGCAAAAGAGCACGTACATTCGCAAACAATTTCAGACTGTTCTAACTTGAATTGCTCTCTGATTATGAATACGGGTGGTTATTTTATACCCATTCATTATCTTCAAGAAAAGTTTATATAGTGTAAAATGATAATTAAGTTAATAAGACTAAGTGATATTAAAGCTACGTTCACACCAACGTCGAATGCCACGCTTTAAATCGGCGAGCAAAGCGGCACCAAAGCATGGCGCTTTAAAGCGACTTGTAAAGCGGCACCAAAGCGTAACAAAGCTAAACTGTTTAATAATTTTGGGTGCTCCGTTACGAATTGATTAAAGCGCCGAGAGCGTATCAAAGCTAAAACAAACCGTAACAAAGCTCAGCAAAAGCTTGACCCAAAGTGTAGGAAAGCTTAAAGGGGCAACAAGGCCTGTAGGGAGAAAATAGGAAAATCAAAAAAAATTCTGAGCTATCAAGGCAACATTTGGCTTAACATCTTCTTTGACATACCTATTTTCTTAAAATGTATGGATAAACTATCAATTTCAGCCTTAAGAAGTGTAAATTCAGTTCAAAGCTTGAAAAAGGGGAAATCCACTTTTATATTTTTAAGATCCACCATGTTTCAAGAGGAATATCAGCTGAAATAATGTTTATCTAGGGGGTTTCTTTGTAGATAATAAAAATAGATGTTAGTCTTGATGAAATATCCAAACTTAAATATATTTTGGCACTGGTCCATGATCGTTGAATGGCCCCTCTGCACTAATTGTTGCACCTTTAACAGAGCTTGGTTCAAAGCGGGGACCCCAGTCTCTTCACGGTCTGTTACCACTTGACACGCTTCGTTTACCCTACTATCACACCAAACTAGTTCTCACTACGTTCTCAAAAACGGGCTTCAACTGTGTACGAACGGACTGGATAAGAACCGTTTGGGATCTATTTACAAACTTCATCGAACGTACTCGAACGAGTAGGTCCTCTAGAACTTAGACAATGCTCAAATGTTCTCGTTGTCGTAACGTTCTACAATTAGAACGAGTGACAACGTACTAACGACGATCTTGACGTACTACAAACGGAACCGTCGTACTTCAATCCTACTAGAGACGTTTTTAACAACGAGTTGAACTGTCTGAGGACGTGTTGAGACCGAGGTAGAACTAATTGCAAACGGGTTTAAACTGATTAAGAACGTATTTAACACTGCTTATGAACGAGTTAGCAAAAATATAGCTATCACACCAAACAAGTTGCCACTGCGTTCTTCAAAACTGGTTTTAAACTGTGTGCGAACGGAATAGAATGAACCTAGCTGCAACTTTCTAAGGTCTATTTACGAACTTCATGAACGTTCTCAGACGGGAAGGTGATTCTAGAATTTTGAATCGATTCAAAATTCGATGGCGACCATACCGTTTTCGTAGGACTGGCAAGAACGGGTAAGAACTAGTTTGGTGTGAACGGAATGAACGTAGCTGCAACTTTCTAAGGTATATTTACGAACTTTATGAACGACCATACCATTCTGTAATCAGGTCATGTTGACCTTCTAGACTAAGGGACGCATTCTACGACGTTGCACACCGACGTGGTGCGACCTGAACCCGGGGACCTGAACGAACTGCGAACGAGATGGACGTATTGAAGACTGTTTAAGAACGAAAAAGCTAATTATTTCAGATATATTTCCCGACCACAGCCAGATTGAGTCCGTTTTACGACGTTTTCGTAGGACTGGCAAGAACGGGTAAGAACTAGTTTGGTGTGATAGGGGGGCTAGAGCGTCATAATCGCATCAAAGCGTAATAATGCTTACCAAAGCTTATCAAAGAGTAATTTTAAGCGTAACAAAGCCTGGTCGAAGCGGGGTCATAGCGTGAGGAACCGTAACAAGTCGGGAAATCTGAGCGTATCAGAGCTTATCAGAGCATAACATTACTTAGGAGATCGTGATATTTTGGAAAAGTAAACAAAAATGACGGCACTTTGCTCGCCGATTTAAAGCGTGGCATTCGCCGTTGGTGTGAACGTAGCTTTAAAAATGTTTGGCGCTCTTGCCGAATATCCCGCTTTAGTCAGAGCCTTTCTACGACCTATTACGACCCCGACGCTTTAATCAAACTTTGTTACGCTTTGATGCCGCTTTACAAGCCGCTTTAAAGCGCCATCAAAGCGCCGTTGATGTGAACGTAGCTTTTAAGCTACGTTCACACCAACGGCGAATGCCACGCTTTAAATCGGCGAGCAAAGCGGCACCAAAGCATGGCGCTTTAAAGCAACTTGTAAAGCGGCACCAAAGCGTAACAAAGCTTGATTAAAGCGTCGGGGTCGTAATAGGTCGTAGAAAAGCTCGGAGTAAAGCGGGATGTTCGGCAAGAGCGCCAAAAATTTTTA
Organism: Owenia fusiformis; assembly: GCA_903813345.2. Classification (NCBI taxonomy): domain Eukaryota; kingdom Metazoa; phylum Annelida; class Polychaeta; order Sabellida; family Oweniidae; genus Owenia; species Owenia fusiformis. The sequence goes on along the minus strand of CAIIXF020000012.1, from coordinate 958,057 downwards.
AACTGTTTAATAATTTTGGGCGCTCCGTTAAGAATTGATTAAAGCGCCGAGAGCGTATCAAAGCTTAACAAACCGTAACAAAGCTCAGCAAAGCTTGACCCAAAGCGTAGGAAAGCTTAACAGAGCTTGGTTCAAAGCGGGGACCCCAGTCTCTTCAGGGTCTGTTACCACTTGACACGCTTCGTTTAGATGTCTCAAGCTTTGCTACGATCTGGCATGAAGATCTGACATGAGGTCGGACGCTTTCATCAATATCTGACACTCTTTGTTACGCTTTCGTGAAGGACTCCCAAGCTTTTTAACGAATTGAGACGCTTTAATCAAGGATTGAAACGCTTTGTTTTAACTTTGTTACGCTTGACAAGCTTCCTCACGCTCTTTCACGCCGTGCGACAAACATCATGTCTTCTTGAGATAGGTCATGATCTGGTCCATCTGGAATTTCTGGATCTTGTTGTTCTGTCATCGTCTTCTCGAGTCAAAGATGCAATGGTTTTATGGATCCACTGCATCTTTATACAGCCACTTGATCAAAAGCGTCATGATAAAGGCGATCTCGAAAATGCACAACAGAGCTTGGCGTTCGTATCAGAGCCTGATTAAAGCGTCATAATCGCATCAAAGCGTAATAATGCTTACCAAAGCTTATCAAAGCGTGATTATAAGCGTAACAAAGTAACAAGTCCGGAAACTAGAGCGTATCAGAGCTTATCAGAGCGTAACATTACTTAGGAGATCGTGATATTTTTGGAAAAGTAAACAAAAATGACGGCGCTTTGCTCGCCGATTTAAAGCGTGGCATTCGCCGTTGGTGTGACGTAGCTTTAAAAATGTTTGGCGCTCTTGCCGAATATCCCGCTTTACTCCGAGCTTTTCTACGACCTATTACGACCCCGACGCTTTAATCAAGCTTTGTTACACTTTGGTGCCGCTTTACAAGCCGCTTTAAAGCGCCATCAAAGCGCCGTTGGTGTGAACGTAGCTTAAAGAAGCAATGAACCAATTATTATTACCTTTGAACATTATTTTCAAAGTTTAAATTGGAAAATAATTCTGAAAATAATATAGGTACTCACTTGACCATAGCCTTGGTAGACTTGATCTCTCTCATTGCTTTTTACTGAAGAATGGTCTCATAATATAGGTACTCACTTGACCATAGCCTTGGTAGACTTGATCTTTCTCATTGCTTTTTACTGAAGAATGATCTCATAATATAGGTACTCACTTGACCATAGCCTTGGTAGACTTGATCTCTCTCATTGCTTTTTACTAAAGAATGGTCTCATTAATATAGGTACTCACTTCACCATAGCCTTAGTAGACTTGATCTCTCTCATTTCTTTTTACTGAAGAATGGTCTCATAATATAGGTACTCACTTCACCATAGCCTTGGTAGACTTGATCTCTCTCATTGCTTTTTACTGAAGAATGGTCTCATATAATATAGGTACTCACTTGACCATAGCCTTAGTAGACTTGATCTTTCTCATTGCTTTTTACTGAAGAATGGTCTCATAATATAGGTACTCACTTGACCATAGCCTTGGTAGACTTGATCTCTCTCATTGCTTTTTACTGAAGAATGGTCTCATAATATAGGTACTCACTTGACCATAGCCTTGGTAGACTTGATCTTTCTCATTGCTTTTTACTGAAGAATGATCTCATAATATAGGTACTCACTTGACCATAGCCTTGGTAGACTTGATCTCTCTCATTGCTTTTTACTAAAGAATGGTCTCATTAATATAGGTACTCACTTCACCATAGCCTTAGTAGACTTGATCTCTCTCATTTCTTTTTACTGAAGAATGGTCTCATAATATAGGTACTCACTTCACCATAGCCTTGGTAGACTTGATCTCTCTCATTGCTTTTTACTGAAGAATGGTCTCATATAATATAGGTACTCACTTGACCATAGCCTTAGTAGACTTGATCTTTCTCATTGCTTTTTACTGAAGAATGGTCTCATAATATAGGTACTCACTTCACCATAGCCTTGGTAGACTTGATCTCTCTCATTGCTTTTTACTGAAGAATGGTCTCATAATATAGGTACTCACTTGACCATAGCGTTGGTAGACTTGATCTTTCTCATTGCTTTTTACTGAAGAATGATCTCATAATATAGGTACTCACTTGACCATAGCCTTGGTAGACTTGATCTTTCTCATTGCTTTTTACTGAAGAATGGTCTCATAATATAGGTACTTACTTCACCATAGCCTTGGTAGACTTGATCTCTCTCATTGCTTTTTACTGAAGAATGGTCTCATAATATAGGTACTCACTTCACCATAGCCTTAGTAGACTTGATCTGTCTCATTGCTTTTTACTGAAGAATGGTCTCATAATATAGGTACTCACTTCACCATAGCCTTAGTAGACTTGATCTGTCTCATTGCTTTTTACTGAAGAATGGTCTCATAATGTAGGTACTCACTTGACCATAGGCTTAGTAGACGTGATCTCTCTCATTGCTTTTTACTGAAGAATGATCTCATAATATAGGTACTCACTTGACCATAGCCTTAGTAGACTTGATCTCTCTTATTGTTTTTAACTGAAGAATGGTCTCATATAATATAGGTACTCACTTGTCCATAGCCTTGGTAGACTCGATCTTTCTCATTGCTTTTTACTGAAGAATGGTCTCATTAATACAGGTACTCACTTGTCCATAGCCTTGGTAGACTTGATCTCTCTCATTGCTTTTTACTGAAGAATGGTCTCATATAATATAGGTACTCACTTGACCATAGCCTTAGTAGACTTGATCTTTCTCATTGCTTTTTACTGAAGAATGGTCTCATAATATAGGTACTCACTTCACGATAGCCTTGGTAGACTTGATCTCTCTCATTGCTTTTTACTGAAGAATGGTCTCATAATATAGGTACTCACTTGACCATAGCCTTGGTAGACTTGATCTTTCTCATTGCTTTTTACTGAAGAATGATCTCATAATGTAGGTACTCACTTGACCATAGCCTTGGTACAGGTAGACTTGATCTTTCACATTGCTTTTTACTGAAGAATGGTCTCATAATATAGGTACTCACTTCACCATAGCCTTAGTAGACTTGATCTCTCTCATTGCTTTTTACTGAAGAATGGTCTCATTAATACAGGTACTCACTTGTCCATAGCCTTGCTAGACTTGATCTGTCTCATTGCTTTTTACTGAAGAATGGTCTCATTAATATAGGTACTCACTTGACCATAGCCATGGTAGACTTGATCTCTCTCATTGCTTTTTACTGAAGAATGGTCTCATTAATATAGGTACTCACTTGTCCATAGCCTTGGTAGACTTGATCTCTTTCATTGCTTTTTACTGAAGAATGGTCTCATTAATATAGGTACTCACTTGTCCATAGCCTTGCTAGACTTGATCTGTCTCATTGCTTTTTACTGAAGAATGGTCTCATTAATACAGGTACTCACTTGACCATAGCCTTGGTAGACTTGATCTCTTTCATTGCTTTTTACTGAAGAATGGTCTCATATAATATAGGTACTCACTTGTCCATAGCCATGGTAGACTTGATCTCTCTCATTGCTTTTTACTGAAGAATGGTCTCATTAATATAGGTACTCACTTGTCCATAGCCTTGGTAGACTTGATCTCTCTTATTGCTTTTTACTGAAGAATGGTCTCATTAATACAGGTACTCACTTGTCCATAGCCTTGGTAGACTTGATCTCTCTTATTGCTTTTTACTGAAGAATGGTCTCATAATATAGGTACTCACTTCACCATAGCCTTAGTAGACTTGATCTCTCTCATTGCTTTTTACTGAAGAATGGTCTCATTAATATAGGTACTCACTTCACCATAGCCATGGTAGACTTGATCTCTCTTATTGCTTTTTACTGAAGAATGGTCTCATTAATATAGGTACTCACTTGTCCATAGCCTTGGTAGACTTGATCTCTCACATTGCTTTTTACTTAAGAATGGTCTCATTAATATAGGTACTCACTTCACCATAGCCTTAGTAGACTTGATCTCTCTCATTGCTTTTTACTAAAAATGGTCTCATTAATATAGGTACTCACTTGTCCATAGCCTTAGTAGACTTGATCTCTCTCATTGCTTTTTACTAAAAATGGTCTCATTAATATAGGTACTCACTTGTCCATAGCCTTAGTAGACTTGATCTCTCTCATTGCTTTTTACTGAAGAATGGTCTCATTAATATAGGTACTCACTTCACCATAGCCTTGGTAGACTTGATCTCTCTCATTGCTTTTTACTGAAGAATGGTCTCATAATATATAGGTACCCACTTGTCCATAGCCTTAGTAGACTTGATCTCTCTCATTGCTTTTTACTGAAGAATGGTCTCATTAATATAGGTACTCACTTCACCATAGCCTTGGTAGACTTGATCTCTCACATTGCTTTTTACTTAAGAATGGTCTCATATAATATAGGTACTCACTTGACCATAGCCTTGGTAGACTTGATCTCTCTCATTGCTTTTTACTGGAGAATGGTCTCATTAATATAGGTACTCACTTGACCATAGCCTTGGTAGACTTGATCTCTCACATTGCTTTTTACTTAAGAATGGTCTCATATAATATAGGTACTCACTTGACCATAGCCTTGGTAGACTTGATCTCTCACATTGCTTTTTACTTAAGAATGGTCTCATATAATATAGGTACTCACTTGACCATAGCCTTGGTAGACTTGATCTCTCACATTGCTTTTTACTTAAGAATGGTCTCATTAATATAGGTACTCACTTGTCCATAGCCTTAGTAGACTTGATCTCTCTCATTGCTTTTTACTGAAGAATGGTCTCATTAATATAGGTACTCACTTCACCATAGCCTTGGTAGACTTGATCTCTCACATTGCTTTTTACTTAAGAATGGTCTCATATAATATAGGTACTCACTTGACCATAGCCTTGGTAGACTTGATCTCTCACATTGCTTTTTACTTAAGAATGGTCTCATATAATATAGGTACTCACTTGACCATAGCCTTGGTAGACTTGATCTCTCACATTGCTTTTTACTGAAGAATGGTCTCATATAATTTAGGTACTCACTTGACCATAGCCTTGGTAGACTTGATCTCTCACATTGCTTTTTACTGAAGAATGGTCTCATATAATATAGGTAATCACTTGACCATAGCCTTGGTAGACTTGATGTCTCTCATTGCTTTTTACTGAAGAATGGTCTCATTAATATAGGTACTCACTTGACCATAGCCTTGGTAGACTTGATCTCTCACATTGCTTTTTACTGAAGAATGGTCTCATATAATATAGGTAATCACTTGACCATAGCCTTGGTAGACTTGATCTCTCACATTGCTTTTTACTGAAGAATGGTCTCATAATATAGGTACTCACTTGACCATAGCCTTAATAGACTTGATCTCTCTCATTGCTTTTTACTGAAGAATGGTCTCATAATATATAGGTACCCACTTGTCCATAGCCTTAGTAGACTTGATCTCTCTCATTGCTTTTTACTGAAGAATGGTCTCATTAATATAGGTACTTACTTGACCATAGCCTTAGTAGACTTGATCTCTCTCATTGCTTTTTACTGAAGAATGGTCTCATTAATACAGGTACTCACTTGTCCATAGCCTTAGTAGACTTGATCTCTCTCATTGCTTTTTACTTAAGAATGGTCTCATTAATATAGGTACTCACTTGTCCATAGCCTTGGTAGACTTGATCTCTCTCATTGCTTTTTACTGAAGAATGGTCTCATATAATATAGGTACTCACTTGACCATAGCCTTAGTAGACTTGATCTCTCTCATTGCTTTTTACTGGAGAATGGTCTCATAATATAGGTACTCACTTGTCCATAGCCTTGGTAGGCTTGATCTCTCTTATTGCTTTTTACTGAAGAATGGTCTCATATAATATAGGTACTCACTTGTCCATAGCCTTGGTAGACTTGATCTCTCTCATTGCTTTTTACTGAAGAATGGTCTCATTAATATAGGTACTCACTTCACCATAGCCTTGGTAGACTTGATCTCTCACATTGCTTTTTACTTAAGAATGGTCTCACATAATATAGGTACTCACTTGACCATAGCCTTGGTAGACTTGATCTCTCTCATTGCTTTTTACTGGAGAATGGTCTCATTAATATAGGTACTCACTTGACCATAGCCTTGGTAGACTTGATCTCTCACATTGCTTTTTACTTAAGAATGGTCTCATATAATATAGGTACTCACTTGACCATAGCCTTGGTAGACTTGATCTCTCACATTGCTTTTTACTTAAGAATGGTCTCATATAATATAGGTACTCACTTGACCATAGCCTTGGTAGACTTGATCTCTCACATTGCTTTTTACTTAAGAATGGTCTCATTAATATAGGTACTCACTTGTCCATAGCCTTAGTAGACTTGATCTCTCTCATTGCTTTTTACTGAAGAATGGTCTCATTAATATAGGTACTCACTTCACCATAGCCTTGGTAGACTTGATCTCTCACATTGCTTTTTACTTAAGAATGGTCTCATATAATATAGGTACTCACTTGACCATAGCCTTGGTAGACTTGATCTCTCACATTGCTTTTTACTTAAGAATGGTCTCATATAATATAGGTACTCACTTGACCATAGCCTTGGTAGACTTGATCTCTCACATTGCTTTTTACTGAAGAATGGTCTCATATAATATAGGTACTCACTTGACCATAGCCTTGGTAGACTTGATCTCTCACATTGCTTTTTACTGAAGAATGGTCTCATATAATATAGGTAATCACTTGACCATAGCCTTGGTAGACTTGATGTCTCTCATTGCTTTTTACTGAAGAATGGTCTCATTAATATAGGTACTCACTTGACCATAGCCTTGGTAGACTTGATCTCTCACATTGCTTTTTACTGAAGAATGGTCTCATATAATATAGGTAATCACTTGACCATAGCCTTGGTAGACTTGATCTCTCACATTGCTTTTTACTGAAGAATGGTCTCATAATATAGGTACTCACTTGACCATAGCCTTAATAGACTTGATCTCTCTCATTGCTTTTTACTGAAGAATGGTCTCATAATATATAGGTACCCACTTGTCCATAGCCTTAGTAGACTTGATCTCTCTCATTGCTTTTTACTGAAGAATGGTCTCATTAATATAGGTACTTACTTGACCATAGCCTTAGTAGACTTGATCTCTCTCATTGCTTTTTACTGAAGAATGGTCTCATTAATACAGGTACTCACTTGTCCATAGCCTTAGTAGACTTGATCTCTCTCATTGCTTTTTACTTAAGAATGGTCTCATTAATATAGGTACTCACTTGTCCATAGCCTTGGTAGACTTGATCTCTCTCATTGCTTTTTACTGAAGAATGGTCTCATATAATATAGGTACTCACTTGACCATAGCCTTAGTAGACTTGATCTCTCTCATTGCTTTTTACTGAAGAATGGTCTCATAATATAGGTACTCACTTGACCATAGCCTTAATAGACTTGATCTCTCTCATTGCTTTTTACTGAAGAATGGTCTCATAATATATAGGTACCCACTTGTCCATAGCCTTAGTAGACTTGATCTCTCTCATTGCTTTTTACTGAAGAATGGTCTCATTAATATAGGTACTCACTTGTCCATAGCCTTGGTAGACTTGATCTCTCTCATTGCTTTCTACTGAAGAATGGTCTCATATAATATAAGTACCCACTTGCCCATAGCCATGGTAGACTTGATCTCTCTCATTGCTTTTTACTGAAGAATGGTCTCATTAATATAGGTACTCACTTGACCATAGCCTTAGTAGACTTGATCTCTTTCATTGCTTTTTACTGAAGAATGGTCTCATTTATATAGGTACTCACTTGACCATAGCCTTATTAAACTTGATCTGTCTCATTGCTTTTTACTTAAGAATGGTCTCATATAATATAGGTACTCACTTTTCCATAGCCATGGTAGACTTGATCTCTCCCATTGCTTTTTACTGAAGAATGGTCTCATATAATATAGGTACTCACTTGTCCATAGCGTTGGTAGACTTAGTGATGAGGAATGGAGATATAGAGGCTGCAGATAAGATACACATCAATCAGAGAAGTATATGGATGCATATGTCACAACAAAGTAAGTCATTTATATTAGATTTCAATGTTAAAACATATATCATATACCCCATATCATGATGCTCATTGGCTTATTCATGGTGACATGATATAAAATGGATGAACTAATTCCCTGGAAAGTCCTAAATTCGTGATGTTTTTGCTATAAAGCAAGCAACAATGGTCTGCACGATCTGTAATAGATACTTATATGGGACGTTATTTGGAGTTATAAAGTCAAGTAACTTATCTTATCATTCATTGTGATACTCATAGCATCTCTCTGTTTAACCTGAAACAAGCTCTGATATAAGAGGCATATTCTGTGATCTGAGCACATCAGATGGGAAATGTTATAACTGTCAAGAAGTGTGATTGTTTATTTTATTTTGAAGTATGGAATGGAGAAGTATCTATGGCAGCGGATGGCATTAATCCAATGACTGAAGCAGAAATGTGGCCTTCTCCACGACTACTCTGTAGCCATCTTTGTTTGGAGGCAATGCCTGAATCTGTCCGACGGGGTATATGTAAGGTAAAACAAGTGCTCTGTACATATATTAGCTACACTGAATGACAAGATAAATAGAAAGTTAAACATCGACTGCATGACCAGATATATCATGAGGTAAACAACTGGACCAGACATATTATAAGGTAAACAACTGGACTGCATGATGAGATATATCGCAAGGTAAACAACTGGACTGCATGACAAGATATATTGCAATGTTAACAATTGGACTGCATGACCAGATATATTGCAAAGTAAACAACTGGACTGCATGACAAGATATATTGCAACTTAGGTAAACAATTGGACTGCATGACCAGATATATTGCAAAGTAAACAACTGGACTGCATGACCAGATATATTGCTAGGTAAACAACTGGACTGCATGACGAGATATATTGCAATGTAAACAACTGGACTGCTCGACCAGATATATTGCAATGTAAACAACTGGACTGCATGACCAGATATGTTGCAAGGTAAACAACTGGACTGCATGACAAGATATATTGCAAGGTAAACAACTGGACTGCATGACCAGATATATTGCGAGGTAAACAACTGGACTGCATGACCAGATATATTGCGAGGTAAACAACTGGACTACATGACCAGATATATTGCAAAGTAAACAACTGGACTGCATGGCCAGATATATTGCAATGTAAACAACTGGACTGCGTGACCAGATATATTGCAAAGTAAACAACTGGACTGCATGACCAGATATATTGCAAGGTAAACAACTGGACTACATGACCAGATATATTGCAAAGTAAACAACTGGACTGCATGACCAGATATATTGCAAAGTAAACAACTGGACTGCATGACAAGATATATTGCAAAGTAAACAACTGGGCTGCATGACAAGATATATTGCAATGTTAACAATTGGACTGCATGACAAGATATATTGGAAAGTAAACAACTGGACTGCATGACCAGATATATTGCAGTGTGAACAACTGGACTGCATGACCAGATATATTGCAAGGCAAACAACTGGACTGCATGACCAGATATATTGCAATGTAAACAACTGGACTGCATGACCAGATATATTGCAAGGTAAACAACTGGACTACATGACCAGATATATTGCAATGTAAACAACTGGACTGCATGACCAGATATATTGCAAGGTAAACAACTGGACTACATGACCAGATATATTGCAATGTAAACAACTGGACTGCATGACCAGATATATTGCAAGGTAAACAACTGGACTGCATGACAAGATATGTTGCAAGGTAAACAATGGACTGCTTGACAGTATATATTTCAATGTAAACAACTGGACTGCATGACAAGATATATTGCAAAGTAAACAACTGGACTGCATGACAAGATATATTGCAATGTAAACAACTGGACTGCATGACAAGATATATTGCAATGTAAACAATGGACTGCATGACCAGATATATTGCAAGGTAAACAACTGGACTGCTTGACCACATATTTTGCCAGGTTAACAACTGGATTGCGTGACAAGATATGTTGCAAGGTAAACAAGACGGTGGACAAAACTTATTTTGATATCGATAAACCTTCAATTTCGAGTACAATTTCGATTCCAAATATTTTTACAAGCAAACAGTTTAAGTTCCGATTGTAAACAACTCCCAAATCGTAGAATTTAAAAAAAACGGCTGATCTTGACAGCAACAAAACTGGGGGCTATAATATTTCTATGTGCTCTATTTTAGGTAGTCGTAGTCCTAAGGAACCCCAAATCAGTACTAAACAGCAAGTACCAGTATGAGATTCTGATTCCAGAGAAGTACCAAAAACCTCTAACATTTGATGGGTATCTTAATAGTCATTTGACTGAGGCACAAGATCTAGGTAATACATCTACATAGTAATACACAGAGGTAATTCACAGAGAGTGGTTATTACCTGGAGATATCAACCAAAAACGCATACAAAATACCATATTTTCTTTTACCTTGTTGCGAAATATGTAAAATGGTGCCAATAAAATGGCACTTTTTGTTGGTTTCACATAGTGAACAGGAAGCATTTATAATTTGCAGTATATTCGTTTACCTTTCATTATGTTTGACTTAATTATGGCGACCGTTTTGTAAAAGAACATTTTTAAACAAATTAAACAGTTCTTACATGAATGCAAAGAGTAGGTGAACCAGCAAGAATGGGCAATTACATATACTAATTTCCTGGTTGAGCCAAACGATTATATGAAGAATATTAACTACCCACCTTTTTTAACTTTGCTCATGAACAACAGTTATGTTTACCCCTATAGTATCATATGGCACGTGGTTGAATCACGTCAGTGGTTGGTGGCAGAACAGAGACAGAATGAATGGAAACATCCACTTCATCTATTATGAAGACATGATCAAGGTACTGTCTAATAAAGAACATGCTTCAGAGGGGGAATAACACCAGAGTCCAAAGATGACATACGCTTATAATGTAAACCTGTATTGAGATGACATACGAAGTGTAGTATTTGAAAATTAGCCAATGAAAATTCGAACGAACGAAGGTGGTAAGCAAGAGACGTATTTATGTCTGTCATCTTTAAAACTCTTGGGCTTTCCACTCCTCTTAACATGCTTTATTCCTCATTCGGTTTAAACATGCGCGGTGGTCATCACAAGGATAATCTTGACAAGGATTGGGTTAAAAGCGTTTCGTCAAGATTAGCAATGAAAACAATTAATAAATAGGAGGGAGATAATGTGAATTTAACTTTCAATAAATAAAATATAATGGACATTCGAGAAAACAACTGATGTGTATACATTTCAGGACATCACATCAGTGGTGACGAAACTTGCTAAGTTCCTGAATAAAGATCTTTCGGAGGGTAAAATCAAAAAAATTGCAGAATATCTACAATTTAGAAACATGAAAAATAATCCAAAGACCGGAAAAGCATTTGAAAACATGTCTGTATATGCTAAGGTGACTGATACAAACAAACTGAAGACATATCACGCTGCCCACATGCGTAAAGGTAAGCATCCCATACTTCTAGTTGATTATTTGAGAACATGTCTGTGTATGCTAAGATGACCGACAGAAACAAACTGAACCACATATCACGCTGCCCACATGCGTAAAGGTAGGCATCCCATACTTCTAGTTGATTATTTGAGAATATGTCTGTGTATGCTAAGATGACCGACAGAAACAAACTGAAAACATATCACGCTTCCCATGGCTTTTATTCTTGTTGATTATCTGACATTTTCGCTCTATTTTCATAGGTGCCATTGGTGACTGGAAAGATAAAATAACTGTAGCTCAAAGTGAGAGAATTGATGATTATCTTCGTCCTAAACTTCAGGAAATTGGTCTGGAGTTTCAATATGAATAGACTATGGGACACTATAATACAAATATCATATTGATATTAACAAAACATATACCAAACAACAGCTACGTTGAACGGCATTTGGACATTATAATATCTAATAATATATTATTCACGTTATCACGCGGTATTTGAGAGGTTAAGCTTTGCATATATAATCGAAACTGAACCTGTACGTATCACTCGACCATATACAATTCATGTAGCCTTCTCATATAAATAGCCGTTCAAATCCAGTGTTTGTTTAGACTACACCATAGCGTGTAATGATTCTATAGTATGTCATTGATGCGGTTTTATAGCTGGTTTTCTAATACATATTTTAAACGAGCTCGTTTCGTAAGATTTTTGGCGCTAAATCATGCATGACATACATCATCGTGTTCAGCAAGAATTCAACTGTGCATCGAAATCAAAATTGACAGCATAGTGTTCAATAGACACGAGTAAAATGGTTCCCGTTGACCCAACGTCAAATTTCAAAATCTCCCGTTCTAAACCCGAAACTATGAAGCTGAAAGAGTATCTGAAGTAGACTAAGCGCGCATAAAACTGTGAGCGCTCGATACATTCCTTTGTTAATTTTTGTACTTTGCGTTCACGGTTACGTTGTGAAAAACATCGTTAGCTTAACCTCTCCACTAACTTCGACCGGTACCGTTAATTGGAATTTTTGACCTACCAGATGTTTGAAAATCAAGGATTACGAGTCTCATACTGCACCGTTTTTCTTCAAACTTGTTCTATTCCATTCAAAGCATAACAAAAATCCCTTTCTGTTGGAACATTATTCTCTTAAACAGAGTCCCTATTTCCAGCGGCATTTTGGTCCCCAGCTGTAAGAAGGCCTTCTAACAGCTAGGGACCAAAACGCTGCCAGAACGAGGGACTCTTTACAATAAAGTAATGCACCGACAGAAAGGCATCTTTGTTTTGCATTTAATGGTATAAGTTTGAAGAAAAACGGTGCTGTATGAGACTCGCAATCCTTGATTTTCAAGCATCTGGTAGGTCAAAAATTCAAATTAACGGTCGAAGTTAGTACCGCGTGGTTATACTCTCTGTAGCTAAATGTACGTTAACTGATGACATAATTCCTAACATTGTATATACTATTACATACAGTAATCCATTTATGTGTACACCTCTTTTAAGTGAACACCTCACAAAATATGAACACCTTAAATAAACAGCACAATTACAAAAATGGCGTCCATATAGACTTTGTTGTGATAGATAAAATGCTACACTGGGTTCAAAGATTTCATTGAGGAAAATTGTGGTGCATGTTGCGAAAACGCTGCAGGTAAATGCCATATTTTGCAAGTGCAGATTCACTAGCGGTAGGTGACAGGATTCACCTGTGGTATATGGTATACTCACTGACCAATGAGAACGTGTTACCAAGGAGAAATTAGATCCCAGGGTATATTAAACGTCATTGTAGCTTGATTTTTCATGGCAGCTTGATTATTTAAAGGATGGACACGCCTAACCAACGACAACGTACAGTGACAAAATATACTGGTGTATACTTTAGCTGTACGTTGTCATGTTTGAAGCAAAAATTGTGATGCCGATTATTTATTCAAGGAAGTAGTTCATGCTTAATGTCATGTGCATGCTCTTGGCAAAATTTTTAACTTTCTAATTACGTGAACAGATTCTCAAGCAGAGCATGAGTTTCTTCTAGGTAATTCCAACCACGTCCATGTGATTGTGAATATAACCACGGGCTTCCAAGAGAAAAATAGCATTTTCCAACTGGTCAATTATGTGGGTGGAATTACGTCAACGTCATTTGATCAGAAACCTTCGAGTCGAATTGTATGGACGCTATATCAATGTCAAATTATATTGGTGGAGTAGATTTTAAATATGATATCACCGTTGACTACATTTTGAGTATTGAACAGTAATAAAGATCAAGGTTATTTAATCTAGGGAAATTATGGCATAACATCCATTGAAGTTTGATTTCAGAAAAACTAGAACAAAATCACATTTTGTTTATTGAATTTATTGTACATCTTTATAGAGTAGATCACTATGTAAATATATATTAATGCTTATCATTAAAATATCTGTGTATATTTTAGAACTATTCATTGGTACAAATATATACATATAAGAAGTACTAATACATATAAGAAGTACTAATAACAATAACATTTTCAAATCTATCTCTTAACAATATGAATTTCATATCATTAAAACTGTAAAATATACATTTGATATAAAATGCTACAAACAATGTAGTTTAATATAATAAAGTTGATAATCACAATTAAGTTGGTGGGAGCTGAAAGCCTGTTGTTATTTTAGCTAAAATACACAAATCGACTTCAGTTCTTCAGTTCAGTTTTAGAAAATATCAGAATAGTTGACATTTTCATTACATGTGCTACTACATGTGCGTATGTGACATTTTATTCAAACACAATCTCTAATATTTCCTTTTAAAGTATATATTTTATATGTAGTTATTAAAATCAATTTCTGTTAACTGCAACATATGCCTCTTGGAGTGGTCTGATATGTGCATATTACAGAAAACCTGTCTTAGTGAACACCTCTTTCTAGTGAACACTTGTGTCTAGTGAACACCTCTTCTCAGCACATACTCTACTGAGTGCTATGTAAATTGTCTCTCTGCAGTGAACACTTCCATAAAGTGAACTAATTTTTGTTGCTCCACAGGTCTTCACTTTACGTAGGTTTTACTGTATATAAAATTATGAAATGAATTGAGTGTATGTGGAATACACAATATGACTGAAATTAAAAAATCTCAACTTGATTAAATCCAACATTGGCCAACAAGAAATGTGTTTAACATTATTACACAATGTGGAGCAAAGGCACAAAATATAAAAAGGCACATTTCTATAGATGGCGTTTCAGTAACCTCATTAAATGCAAGAGCATCTTTTGCAGGGATTTTACTATTTTTATCGTATTATTCAAGTTGTACATTCTGGTATTAAGTAGTGTAGACTAACAAAAACATATTCTCAAGCATACTCTTGTAAAATCTGCATAAATTGTAAAATCTAAAGCAACTTTAGTGAATTTCAAAATAATTTTGAATTGGCAAGGCAAAGGATGAAATATGATAACATAATTTTGACTTGTCCACAGTTTTGATTGACAATATCATCTGTATATATATGTTTTTATAAAATAATGGTGAGTCTAGTTTTGCCCCTGAAGTAGGCTCCATAATGAGACAAAATGGACCCATAGTTACAATATTGTAATATTGTTTTGCACCATAAAATATACTATGGGTACATCGACATGATACAAAATATCCTCAAACTAAATCCAAAGGACGATTCTCGGTTTGGAGAACGAAGTTCATCAATCTAAATGAGCATTATCCCTGCTTCGGACAAATTTGATTTTTTTACATAATATAGATTTGAATGTCTTCTTTTGAATAGTCATAATTTAATTTGGGTAATATTTCTAGATTTTTCGCAAAAAACTATTAGCGCAGTACACTGATGAACTTCTTTCCCCAAATCGAGACTTGTATTTTATTGAATCGGTCTATTTGAGCATTATCCCTGCTTCAGACCAATTTGTTATTTTTACATCTTGTAGATTTAATTGTCCTCTTTTGAATATTCATAGTTTAATTTGGGTAATATTTCTATATTTTTCATGAATTTTTTTTTAGCCCAGGAGGCTGTTCTCCAAACCGAGAATCGTCCTTTATATACCAGTGGCGTGAAGGAAAAAGTGATGAGGCGAAATTTTTTCCCCAACTTGTTCAAAAGTGACGGGGCAAACACCTCGACTGCCTGATTGGAAAATCGTCTTATGAGAATAATTTTCATCCTTCTGGGTTCCGAAATCAGTAAAACTTCAAAGAAAGAAGAATATTTCTCAAAGGATGTAAAAAAGCGCCTCGTCTGCCTCATTCTGGCTACGCTAGTGCTTACAGATACAGCTTCATGATAATATTTGACTAAGTAATGTTAACAGAGTCAGAACGAGGCTAGAAATGACTGGAATGCTAGTAGCGCCACCTGTTGGATCCTGCCCTGGGAATAAGGTGAAGTTTACGACAATAGGACCTGATTCAGGAACTGTCACAGTTTGCTCAGATGAGCGGAAGCCATCAGCTTGGGCCTGAAAGTAGAATGTATTACACTTGTTATTTTCACTAATTATAGATTTTTATAAAATTGCTTAAATAATGAGTTGATGCAATTTCCATATTGTATTTTTCTTCAGATTTTTAGGTATACAAAATTAAATATGGATCTTCATTTTTAAAAGTAATATCAATTCTTCTAATCTAATAACATCGTAATGTATGGTATGGTATTTTAGGCTCTGGGGTCTATTTCTCCAAACTCCGTAAAATTACGGATCCGTAAGTCCATTGTTCTTTCCCAAACTTACGGAAAGATTGCATTTCTCGAAACAATCGTAGATTTACGAAATTTAGTTGGATTTCCGTAAGTTTACGATATTCATGACGTCATAGCCTTCTTTTTCCGTAACTTTATAGGCACCTCAGACCCTGTCCATAACTATTTACGGATGAATTTCCATTCTATTGCATAATGATTACTATGGTTACCTGCATCAGTACCACGTACCTGCTATACCAAAATGGCAGCTCTTAGGAGGTATATAGAAATCAAAACCGATTAAGTAGGGTGAGAAGAGTTCGCGAATCGCTATAATATCCGTGGGTAATTGGGAGCCGTCTCCGAAAACGCATAAGGAAGTAGACAAACTTATTGGGTCAACCCTTCAACTTGAGGCAGAGAGGTCGGATGGTGGTAGTAAAATCCCTTCGAGCTGCACCAAATTAAAAGATAACTTTCAGTGCAGGTCGCAGGGATTTTACTACTAATTTTGATAACGTCAACTTGAAAATCTCAATTACAGTGTTTCTCCTTGAAACAAATCTTTCGGGGTCTCAGAACGCATTGAATTTAATTTTAATGACAGATGACAAAATATTTACCCAGATTGATGGCATTACGGTAACGTATATATTTGTGAATATTAAATAGCTGGGTGCATAATCAGCACTTCATTTTCTTTCTTTCATTATTCTTTAATCATACCACAATAAAATCCAAATTTCAACATGTTTTTAATTTAGTCAAAAATTGGACCGGTATGTATTTTTAACGTCAAAATTGGATGACAGAATATGTTCACAGACTAGCAATCAATATAACGCACAGTTGTGTTCTGACTTGAAAAAGGTTTAATCCCACACACCACTGGAAAACTAACGTATCTTCCATGTATTATCTTTAAATGATCTAGAAATACCATAATATACAACGCTTCTACTAACTGCTGGATGTTGCAATTCCATTTTGATTTTTATGAGAATATTTCTATTTTTTATAAAAAATTTCTTTACATTGCTACTGAGTAAAGTCTGAGTTTTTTCATCAAGTAAATCATTATAACTAGTGTTTCAAACGTCGAAGTAGACATCTTATTCACAGACCCGACCAAACTCCATACACAATTTGAGAAATTATTGGCATACAACTGAAACTTATTCAAAACAGCATTTGTATTATTCAATAGCGAATAGGATCAATTATTCCCAGGGGGAGGAAGATATCACCGACGCGAGAATTCTTCGTCTCTTTCATTTTTAGAGTTTTCATACTCACCAAGATTCAATGATTTCACTAATTAAGTTTAATTACTTTTACTTGTTTTTCTTTGTATTTTACCCTATATGAACGTCCACATACTGAGAAATTAAGTGTAACGCATAGAACGTCCAAAAATGGACGACAGAATATGCTCAGTGCTGGATTTTGCAACTCCATTTTGATTTTTTATGAAAATATTGTTTTTAAATAAAATGTCTTTACATTGCTATTGAGTACAATGCACAATGACGTCATACCTCCGTAACTTTGCGGACTAAGATACGATTACGATACGGAGTTTGGAGAAATGCAATTTGAAACTCCGCATCTTTCTCGTAACTTTTTAAATTTTATGGAAATCGTAACTCTACGGGTCCGTAACTTTACGGAGTTTGGAGAAATAGACCCCTGGCTCATACAGTTTGCCACATACATATATTAGTTATTTTGATATAAACTGCCAAACATTTACTTTAACTCAAATAAACCATATTTTAGTGTTGTTTTTACTATTTCAAAGTCAAAGGGAAATTCCAGGATGAGAGTGGTAATCAAAAATGAATGTCTATCCTAAGAATGGAATATTACAAGCATACATTCACCAATAGAAAATGCAACATTTTATATTCCCACATTGACTTTGCAACATTTTTTATCCCCATCTTGACTTCCGAATATTTATATCCTCACCTTGACTTTGCAACATTTTATGTTTCTACCTTGACTTTGCAACATTTTATATCCCCACCTTGACTTTGTAATATTTATATCCCCCTTGACTTTGGAGCATTTATATCTCCACCTTGACTTTGTAAAATTTTGTATTCCCACCTTGACTTTGAAACATTTATATCCCCACCTTGACTTTAGAACATTTTGTATTCCCAACTTGACTTTGCAACATTTTATATCCCCACCTTGACTTTGCAACATTTTATATCCCCACCTTGACTTTGCAACATTTTATATCCCCACCTTGACTTTGCAACATTTTATATCCCCACCTTGACTTTGCAACATTTTATATCCCCACCTTGACTTTGCAACATTTTATATCCCCACCTTGACTTTGTAATATTTATATCCCCACCTTGACTTTGTATGTTCCAGGCAGTACAAGTTTCCAGTATTCTCCATTACGAGTTGAGTTCACGTAACGATCTCTGTCATCAATGTAGATCTTAGCATTGCTTACGGGATCTGTGTTATTTTGAGAAACGTAGCCTTTCACACCTAAAAGTAGAAAACATAATCAATGCATTAAGAAGATCCCATTATGTGGATAAAGTATGAAAGCAGGTACTGGGTGAGCTGAAAATTCAGCTTTTTGGGATCACCCTATACATGTATTTCAAAATGAAACCAGAAGATATGATAACAAGAGTTACATGTGGAATTTAGTGTTAATCTTGAGAGCTGTTCACACTACAGATGTGTTCAGATATACAGGTTTTACTGTGCTAACATACTGACCCATATACGAGGTGACACAAACAATGACACCCACCTTACATTAAACATTTTTTGTGTCACCAGGTACAAGAATAACGTTTTTCTTTAGATTTTTCTTACCCATTTGAGCAGTCATGAGGTAGTTTACAAGAGCATCCTTGTTTTCCACCCAGTAGTCAGGTAGAGTTGACGCATTGGGGAACTTGCAACATCCTATCTCTGTAACAACAGTATACATTTGGTGATTATACCTTCTTTATGTAAACAGTTGTTGATACATGTATTGTACATGTATTCTGTCAATTAAATGCTCTCATTTTTGAGTTTTTGATTAGAAAAATTGACAACACTTTTATCCAGATACATAATTTTGATCATCCCTTTTATTGTATAAATGTTCAATTTCAATTTTTAAGTGTTCTTATATACATGGGGCGCCATCTTTCTGTGTACTAATGAGAACCTTTGGACTATAATTTCTCCATAAATGGAGCGCAAATGTGAGAAATTCTACTTAAATCACACAGAGGCAACATTGTTGTTCATGGTGATGATTTTTGGAGTGTTTGGGAATATAACCAGAACAACGGCAACACCAAAACGTAGCGAATCCCATCGAACAGCCATGGCTGGCATTTTTACAAACAAAGTATATAGCAAAAATGGCAGCCATTTTTCAAAATAGCCACCTTCTACCAAAAGTATCATTAGTCAGTGTGCCATGCTTATAGTATTCACATACCAAATATGAACAAAATCACTCCCTAACTTTTTGAGTTATAGTAAAATATGTTAAAATGGCCGCCATTTTTCAAAAATGTCCGCCATTTTTCAAAATGGCCGCCTTCTACCAAAAGTGTCATTATACAGTGTGCCATGCTTTTAGTATTCATATACCAAATATGAACAAAATCGCTCCACTACTTTTCGAGTTACAGCAAAAATCGTAAAATAACGAGTAAAGGCCGCCATTTTTCAAGATGGCTGCCATGTACTTTTTTAATATTTACATTTCTAGTTTTATTAATGTCCTACAAAACATATTGCTATTACAGTTTTACATATTGCACTTAATTACTGTAAAATCGGCACTAAAATGGGCACCATTTTTAAATGAGCAGCCATTTTGAAAATCAGCTTTCGAGCAGAACTTCTACCCCCATAGGGTATATGTGTACAAAATATGAACAAAATCGGGCCAACGGTATTTGAGTTATTGCCCGGACGGACGGACGGACGGACGGAGGCGTTCCCTATATCCCTCCGAACTTCATTCGATGGGATAAGTTTGATGGGATAATGATAATCATAGCAGCCCTATGTGTCAGAATAATTGCAGAAGCCTCTCCATCTACTCATACGGTCTAATCTAGGGTATAACGTATAGAACTTTTTGTGTTTTTATAGTTTTACTGATTCAAATACTGTTTGTGTTATGTGTTTATTTTGAATAAATAACTTTAATATTAAGAATACATGTATGGGTTTTGTGGACTTTCAGATAATCACAATTGTTTTTCTCTTACCTAGTGTAACCTCCATGCAGCCTTCAGTGATATAATTGTAGTCTTGCATGCCACCTATAGTTCAACAAGAGAGTTATTAATACATAATTTGACAGAACAGTTTATTTACAAATTTTGAACATTGGAATAAAATAAATAAATAAATAAATCATATTCAACTGTCTTTAAACAAATAAATAATTTACATAGAGATTTTATAATCTGATCATTATGATTCAAAATAAGTATTATTATTATTATTATATCTTTTATTGACATTTTTTAAATTCTAAAATCTTATTTTGTAATTTTATAAAACAATAATTCCTTTCAACATTTACAACATTGAATATGAATATGCACAGTATACTCAGTCTTGGTATCCTTTGCAGGGAACTTGAACTGACTGAAGTGTGTTCGAGTTACCTGCAAAAAAACTGGGGGGGGGGGGCAATTTTTTAATTGGGCCTTAAAAATGGGCCTTTTTGGGAAGACCTTATTTTCAGGAAAATTAAAATTTGAAATTGGCAATTTTATTAAACACCTTTGTGTTTATTTTTAATATGTTTATTTTCAAGAATACCTCTATAACAAGGAGTACAAACCAGATCAATTAAAGAATTGTTGCCACCCTGGCTTAAAGCAATGGAAAGAGGATGTAAAGAAAGCAAGTCAGAGAGTTAATTAAGTTAGAAGAAAGCAGAATGCCAAATAACCATGTAATATATGAAAATACCCAGGGTCGGTTTAAAAACAAACACATACACATTACATGTACAAAAAGGTAAATTAGAACTGAAACAGTAAAATCTGTCCAGGTGAATACACTCGATACCAGCTGAAAATAGTTCAGGGTTTTCACATTAACATGTTCAGATAACATGGGAGTCAAAAAGTGTTTCACATGTCGAGGTATCCACATACACAAGATTTACTGTAGCTAAATATTATTAAACTATGGTAAAAATGAACAATTACAATAAAAGTACAATAATTAGACAGTCCACACATCTGAAGAAAAATCTGATAGCCCATGGTGCCTATGTTAAATTCACTGACGTAATAAGCCATGCAAATAAATAAAAAAAATATTAGCTCAAATTACATGTTTAAATGTCCCTATATCTGCAATAATCAGAGTTTTAATTTAATTGTAAAGCCTCTTGCATGCATGTTTTTCATATATATGTACTAGGTTTATTAAAACCTCTTGCGGGCATGTTTTTCAATTATAGGGCTTGGGTTTATTTTCATGTCTTAAATCACAAATATAGGGAGTTATAGGGGGTTATCATTTACTTCAGTTTTGTTCTGTCTTAACTTACAATCTTGTTGTAAGTCAATGTTCGTGTGACAGTAGAATAATACAGGATATGTAAGTTATGACTGTGCCAAAAAAGGACGTCCAAGTCTCATTTGTATTAAATTGCAAATACAACATAAGGAATATTATTTATCCATATCCTAAGCAAGTGAATAATATACTCAATAATGTCTCCCACCTCGATTCTACTTTAAAATGGTAATATGTTTACATCTATACATACTCAACTCTACGCGAATAAGTTAATAAAAAGTTACTCACAACTACTCAAGTCTATTTGGAGGCATATACTACTCAAGTCTAGTTTGAGGCATAATTCTACTCAAGTCTACTTTAGCAAAAAAGGTTAGTTAAAAAGTAATGACCCTATCAAATGAGAGTTTTTACAATCTCAGGCCCGTAGCCAGGGGGGGGGTTCAAGGGGTTCGGGTGAACCCCCACCTGGCCAAAATTTCTTTCAAAATCATGCAGTTTTTCACCATTCTGACTATTTTTTGAGTGATCTTTGGACAAATTTGCCAAAGTGAACCCCCCTAGAATTTTTGGAAAAACGAACCCCCCTTGGAAAATTCTGGCTACAGGCCTGAATGTACATACACAAGTGGTTATCATGATGGTAGTATCAAGATCTTAACTTAAACACAGTTGTGTAAGTACACTATATGACATTGTATTTATTTTTGAAAAATGGAGTTAAAAACCATGGACTTCCTCTACAGAGTCAATGAAAAAAGTGAAATATGTTGTTTCCATGGTATGTTAGCAAGTATTGTTACCTAGCACTGGGTACCATTTGGCACCGTTAGAGATGCCATCGGTAAATGGAGGGCCATATGAACACGCCTTATTCTCTTCTGTATCCCACATTATCTTATGTGAATACGAATACACTTTAGATATATGCTTGAGAATGTCATCGTCATCAGATTTACTCGTCTGTGCAGCTAATCGGGGCTTCTCCTTTACTAGCTCACTGGCTTTAAATGGGTATATCAAATGAAAGGTCTGTAATTACTGTGTTTGTATTTTTTAATTCTTGTTATGTCACATTTTCATTTGTGGTTGATTAAAATTGTTAATTCAAACCTGAAGCATTAAAATCAAAATTGGCCACTTCATTTTTTCATTGATGGTTTGGTCCACCATGGGCTTTCATGGGTCCACCCTGTAGTTACTGCAGTCCATGTATTTAAATGGAATACAACTTTGCTTCACATTCAAATCACTCAGGTATTAAGGGGTGGTGTCCAATTAACAAAAGTCATTGAAAAAGAAAGTTAACTTTGTTATGGTTCGAGCCCCACCCCTAATCTAACCAAATTTTGATTTGATTTTGGTCATTTACTTGAATATAACAAAACAGTATTCTCTGACAAAATAATCATTTAACCATCTTCCCCCATTCTGATACTCATAGCATCTTTCTGTTTCACGTGAAACATCTCAGGGCTGAGAAGATTTGAGATGTCATGGTTTATCATGATGCTCTTCCCTCTAATGAAACTAACTTCATTATTCAACAACTGTTGATGATTGGACAGCATCCGTAACAGGGTTACATCATACAACACACAATTGAGGCCAGTGACCTGTTACTCAAAAAATCTTACATCGTGACTCTTGTTCTAAAGTCTATATTCACAATATAAAATATTTTTGCGCTCTCGAGAACAGCAACTCAAAGCATGCATTATACACATAACATGCATCAACTTTTACTCTTTTCATACCCCGTAACGGATACCAGGCTGCCCCGTTACTAATCCCATCTGTAAACCCGGAATCATCTGGACAAATATTACGTGGCTTGTCCCACATGTGATGGTGACTGAATGAATATGTTTTGGTGAGGAATCGAAATGTATCATCGTCAGCAGAAATAGTGTATCTCGGTTTATAAATTCTGCTCGCTAAAATTGACAGAAATTTATCTAAACTTATGTGAATATTTTACTGTGCGTGTATCTGTCCACCAAACTTCCCTATGTTTTAGTACCTAAAACAGAAAGTATATAAATTATAAGAAAATCCAAAATAGGTAATCTTCGGAGTTGTGTTTGTTTTTCAAGCTTTCTCGCGATCCAATACCCTTTTTTCACCCCCCTCCCCTTCCCCACATTCACATGGTGTAAGGAATGGGATTTTTGGAAACAGAGTCACGTGCAGGACCATACAACTAATAATTAATAAAGATGTAGCATACATCCAAAAAGCCCAAATATGGGAAGATTGTTAACCTAAGCATACTTAACTAAAAAGGTGCAATTTAGTAACAAATATACTGTCAGTGTAGGATTGCATGATGAGTGTAGATAATGAGTGTAATGAAAGGCCATTGCAGTAAAAGATATTTTCAATGCAATGAAAGACATTGCTCATGCAATAAAAACAATGTCTTTACAATGAATGAAAGATATGTTGCCAATGCAGTGAAAGATATAGTCCAGGCAATGTAGAAATAAAAAGGAGAATAAAAAGTCATATTCAAATGGATTTTCTATCAAACTATTGATTTCCGACAAAGAAGAAAGTAGAATCTATTTATCAATAATCATTCTTGCGTCATCAGTAGTCCGTGCTACTTAGCAGGCCAGTCAATGGTGTGTGTTATACCTCTTGCGGTGTACCAAGCTGCGCCATTTGTGATACCATCGGCGAAACCAGATGAGCGACCTGGACATGGCGCCCCCTGGTGCATGGTCTTGTGACCAAAACTATAGACTTTGGAGATATGTTGCAAGATGTCATCATCTGGGGAAATACTATCCTTGGGAGGGCCACCTAAAGCATGGTATATAAGCTGTACATTATTGAGTATGTATTTCTCTGAAACAGTTCATGGAGAGTCTCATCAAGATGTTCTCCAAACTGCATACCTTGTTCAAACACATTCTCATACTCACAGCAACTATTTCTGCTGAATCGAAGATGTGCCGAACTACAGATATGGAAAAGGTGTGCCTTACCACGATGGTCAATGCAGTGAAAGACTTTGTTCATGCATAATGCAAAAGAGATGTCCATCCAGGTCTGTCAGAGTCCGAACATTGAAGAATTCATTTTGAAAATGGGTTGCATAAAACAATACTCATATTCTAAAAGTTGAAACAGAGCTTAATAAGGAAGAAATTGATGACGCTCAGAGGGTGCCCCACTGCCCCCACATGATTGGGCTAATGTTAGGGTATGGGTCGATACTATAGGATATGGGTTGATACTGTAAGATATGGGTTGTTACTGTAGGATATGGGTCGATACCATAGGTTATGGTCGATACTGTAAGATATGGGTTGATAAAATAGGGTATGGGTCAATACTGTTGGATATGGCCTTATGGGTCTATACTATAAGATATGGGTTGATAAAATAGGATACTGGGCGATACTGTAAGGCATTAAATTGATACAATAGGGTAGGGGGCAATACTGTAGGGTATGGGTCGATACTGTACTTAACAAATCAATACTGTAAGACATGGGTCAATATAATAGGGTATGGGTCGATACTGTGAGGTATGGGTAGATTCTGTAAGTTACGGGTTTGTGTGATACCTGTTAAGGGGTACCACGCTGCACCATTTGTGATGCCATCGGGGAAACCAGATGGGTCTCCATCACATGCTGCCCCCTGGTGCATGGTCCTATGACTAAAACTATAGACTTTGCAGATATGTTTGAGGAAATCGTCATCTGGTGCGTAACTCTCCTTAGCCTCTTTTGGAGAGCTACCTAAATATGGGCATAATGTACAGTGTATGTATCATAATGGTATACGTTATACTGTCATTAATTGGATTGATTTCATTTGTAGTTCTGAGTGGGGGTCCTCCTAATCTATCCCGCCTTTAATATGTATTTACTACAAGAGATAAGAATATTATTTCAATAGCAAGCAGTCACCATTGAAGTTTTATTAAAAATATATCATAAAATAAATAAATAAGTTTACGAAAATTCAGTGAAAGTTTACATTTAATAAAGTTGCATTCACTTTTACAATTATTTTGTATTTTCTGCATGAGACCACTTACTTTTTATCATTATCCTTACATTATTTTCTCCACTTCAATAAACATTATTTCATTGTCACATTTTTTAAGAGATAGTTGTGTAGCTTTTTGGGATTTCTTAGTGCTATGAATCACATTTTAAACATCTGTTAATTCACAACTCCATTAGCAAACTTTCAAAGTTTTACAATTTTGAAATGTTTAGTTGAAAATTCCAAATTTACAATGAGTTTTATGAGAAATATGTTAAAATCTAAAATATCTTGAAAAAATGTGATAAGATTTTGAAACTATCAATGCATATGTTATCGGAAATTGGGCAAATCAGGTGAAATACTCTTACTCACGGGCGTAGCTAGTCACGAGGCAGAGTTTTACAGAAAAATATTAATTCAGATGTATTATTAAATAGAAAATCTAAAAATGAAAAATAAAAATATGATAGCATTATTTCACTTTTAATTTTAAATCAAATTTGGCAAATAAAATTGCCTCAAGCCAAATTTTAGATTCCGGCTACGCCCCTATGACTGCTAAGAGCTAAACACTACTCAATTGCCAATTGGGTACATACCTCCAGCATAGTTATCGTAGGGATAGTTTGCCACGAGGGCGCCACCATGCAGATTTGCGGAGAGAACAAACTGGAGTTCTCTTAACCAGTCCATGATGACCTGCGTCTCAGGCTGAAGTGGATTGGGATTGTTTTCAAAATAATCAGGGAAATTTCTGTTCAGGTCATATCCATTGGCATTGGCTCTGGAAATAGTATAATGTATGCTCCCTTAACATTGTGAGGGTCATTTATTTATAATGCACAGGTGGTATCCTATTTTTACATTTTACAGTACATCTGTATTGCCATTATATTCTGACATTCAAATAATTAAAAGGGATAACATGACAAAGTGATAATATATGGTAAGTTATTGCAAATGGTAACAAAAAGTGTAATGATTTGTTACCGATTACAAAAGTGAAACAATTTGTTACAGATCACAAAAGTGAAACAATTCGATATGGATAACAAAATCCCAACTGATGGTACAGAAGAAAATAGTACAAGCATATAAGTTCAAAAATGAAAAATTACAAAACTAGGCCTGCAACTGATCTGATAATGATAACACTATAGTAGGTCATTACATTAAATGAATGGCAGTGTACCAACCTCCCTACAAAGCCCCCACAATTCCCTTCCTGACTTTGGTTATGGTAGGCATATACATGTAATAGGTCATTACATTAAATGAATGGCAGTGTACCAACCTCCCTACAATGCCCCCACAATTCCCTTCCTGACTTTGGTAATGGTAGGCATATACATGAAATAGGTCATTACATTAAATGAATGGTACTGTACCAACCTCCCTACAATGCCCCCACAATTCCCTTCCTGACTTTGGTTATGGTAGGCATATACATGTAATAGGTCATTACATTAAATGAATGGCAGTGTACCAACCTCCCTACAATGCCCCCACAGTTCCCTTCCTGACTTTGGTTATGGTAGGCATATACATGTAATAGGTCATTACATTAAATGAATGGCAGTGTACCAACCTCCCTACAATGCCCCCACAATTCCCTTCCTGACTTTGGTTATGGTAGGCATATACATGTAATAGGTCATTACATGAAATGAATGGCAATGTACCAACCTCCCTACAATGCCCCCACAATTCCCTTCCTGGCTTTGGTTATGGTAGGCATATACATGTAATAGGTCATTACATTAAATGAATGGTACGGTACCAACCTCCCTACAATGCCCCCACAATTCCCTTCCTGACTTTGGTTATGGTAGGCATATACATGTAATAGGTCATTACATTAAATGAATGGTACTGTACCAACCTCCCTACAACGCCCCCACAATTCCCTTCCTGGCTTTGGTTATGGTAGGCATATACATGTAATAGGTCATTACATTAAATGAATGGCAGTGTACCAACCTCCCTACAATGCCCCCACAATTCCCTTCCTGACTTTGGTTATGGTAGGCATATACATGTAATAGGTCATTACATTAAATGAATGGTACTGTACCAACCTCCCTACAATGCCCCCACAATTCCCTTCCTGGCTTTGGTTATGGTAGGCATATACATGTAATAGGTCATTACATTAAATGAATGGTACTGTACCAACCACCCTACAATGCCCCCACAATTCCCTTCCTGGCTTTGGTTATGGTAGGCATATACATGTAATAGGTCATTACATTAAATGAATGGCAGTGTACCAACCTACCTACAATGCCCCCACAATTCCCTTCCTGACTTTGGTTATGGTAAGCATATACATGTAATAGGTCATTACATTAAATGAATGGCAGTGTACCAACCTCCCTACAATGCCCCCACAATTCACTTCCTGACTTTGGTTATGGTAGGCATATACATGTAATAGGTCATTACATTAAATGAATGGTACTGTAAAAACCTCCCTACAATGCCCCCACAATTCCCTTCCTAGCTTTGGTTATGGTAAGCATATACATGTAATAGGTCATTACATTAAATGAATGGCAGTGTACCAACCTCCCTACAATGCCCCCACAATTCACTTCCTGACTTTGGTTATGGTAGGCATGTACATGTAATAGGTCATTACATTAAATGAATGGTACTGTACAAACCTCCCTACAATGCCCCCACAATTCCCTTCCTGGCTTTGGGTATGGTAGGCATATACATGTAATAGGTCATTACTGTTACAGTATTATATTCTATTATATTCACATTAAGTTTAGTTTATCAATATGCATACTGTAACTGATCTTCATTAGAGATCTTAGGTCAAGTCAAGGTCACAATGACATTATATCTTGTAAACATAACTGAACTGAATGACTCATTAACTCTTGGCCTTCTAGAAAGTACTGGAACTGTAATCATTTAATCAAGATTGAATCATGTGACTTAAGATGTCCAATCAGTGTTATTTTCTAGAAATCGTAACTTCTTGAAACATCTGGACTATGCCTTTGCACTATATAATGAGAGAGCTGATTTGGGCTGTCAGCAGAATTTCAAAGTTTATCAAAAGGACATCTTCTTAGCAGATAATTACTGTGGGAACATTTATAACACTACAAACCTACAACCTGAGGACTTTACATGGATATATATTACAACACACACTATATACGGATTATCATATACAATCGTGGATTTTCATAAACATTTGTGGATTATCATCAAACATTTGTGGATTATCATCAAACATTATTGGATACAAACATTATAGGATTACAACAAACATTATTGGATTATTACAAACATTGGAGAACTATTAACGATTATTGAAACATTTCGTGATCTGGAACTTTCTCAAGGATCGTCAACGACATTTATCGACATCAAGAATAAGCCGTATCATTGATTGGACATCACTTAAGTATTAAACCTCCTTTATATTATTGTTATATTATTTAGTTTTTCAAAATATAAATATATTGTTATCATATTTTAATTGCTGTTTTTACTTTCTGTTATTTTCGAACGTAACATTACATTAAATGAATGGTACTGTACCAACCACCCTACAATGCCCCCACAATTCCCTTCCTGGCTTTGGTCATGGTAGGTATATAGGTCATTACATTAAATGAAAGGCAATGTACCAACCTCCCTACAATACCCCCACACTTCCCTTCCTGGCTTTGGTTATGGTAGGCATATACATGTAATAGGTCATTACATTAAATGAATGGTACTGTACCAACCTCCCTACAATGCCCCCACAATTCCCTTCCTGACTTTGGTTATGGTAGGCATATACATGTAATAGGTCATTACATTAAATGAATGGCAGTGTACCAACCTCCCTACAATTCCCCCACAATTCCCTTCCTGGCTTTGGTTATGGTAGGCATATACATGTAATAGGTCATTACATTAAATGAATGGCAGTGTACCAACCTCCCTACAATGCCCCCACAATTCCCTTCCTGACTTTGGTTATGGTAGGCATATACATGTAATAGGTCATTACATTAAATGAATGGTACTGTACCAACCTCCCTAGGCCCTACAATGCCCCCACAATTCCCTTCCTGACTTTGGTAATGGTAGGCATATACATGTAATAGGTCATTACATTAAATGAATGGCAGTGTACCAACCTCCCTACAACGCCCCCACAATTCCCTTCCTGGCTTTGGTTATGGTAGGCATATACATGTAATAGGTCATTACATTAAATGAATGGCAGTGTACCAACCTCCCTACAATGCCCCCACAATTCCCTTCCTGGCTTTGGGTATGGTAGGCATATACATGTAATAGGTTATTACATTAAATGAATGGCAATGTACCAACCTCCCTACAATGCCCCCACAATTCCCTTCCTGGCTTTGGTTATGGTAGGCATATACATGTAATAGGTCATTACATTAAATGAATGGTACTGTACCAACCACCCTACAATGCCCCCACAATTCCCTTCCTGGCTTTGGTTATGGTAGGCATATACATGTAATAGGTCATTACAATAATTAATGGTAGTGTACCAACCTCCCTACAATACCACCACATGTCCTTCCTGGCTTTGGTTATGGTAGGCATATACATGTAATAGGTCATTACATTAAATGAATGTCAGTGTACCAACCTCCCTACAATGCCCCCACAATTCCCTTCTTGGCTTTGGTTATGGTAGGCATATACATGTAATAGGTCATTACATTAAATGAATGTCAGTGTATCAAACCTCCCTACAATGCCCCCACAATTCCCTTCCTGGCTTTGGTTATGGTTGACATATACATGTAATAGGTCATTACATTAAATGAATGGTACTGTACCAACCACCCTACAATGCCCCCACAATTCCCTTCCTGGCTTTGGTTATGGTAGGCATATACATGTAATAGGTCATTACATTAAATGAATGTCAGTGTATCAAACCTCCCTACAATGCCCCCACAATTCCCTTCCTGGCTTTGGTCATGGTAGGCATATACATGTAATAGGTCATTACATTAAATGAATGACAGTGTACCAACCTCCCTACAACGCCCCCACAATTCCCTTACTGACTTTGGTTATGGTAGGCATATACATGTAATAGGTCATTACATTAAATGAATGGCAGTGTACCAACCTCCCTACAATTCCCCCACAATTCCCTTCCTGGCTTTGGTTATGGTAGGCATATACATGTAATAGGTCATTACATTAAATGAATGGTACTGTACCAACCTCCCTACAATGCCCCCACAATTCCCTTCCTGGCTTTGGTTATGGTTGACATATACATGTAATACGTCATTACATTAAATGAATGGCAATGTACCAACCTCCCTACAATGCCCCCACAATTCCCTTCCTGGCTTTGGTCATGGTAGGCATATACATGTAATAGGTCATTACATTAAATGAATGACAGTGTACCAACCTCCCTACAACGCCCCCACAATTCCCTTACTGACTTTGGTTATGGTAGGCATATACATGTAATAGGTCATTACATTAAATGAATGGCAGTGTACCAACCTCCCTACAATTCCCCCACAATTCCCTTCCTGGCTTTGGTTATGGTAGGCATATACATGTAATAGGTCATTACATTAAATGAATGGTACTGTACCAACCTCCCTACAATGCCACCACAATTCCTTTCCTGGCTTTGGTTATGGTAGGCATATACATGTAATAGGTCATTACATTAAATGAATGGCAGTGTACCAACCTCCCTACAATGCCCCCACAATTCCCTTCCTGGCTTTGGTTATGGTAAGCATGTACATGTAATAGGTCATTACATAAAATGAATGGTGCTGTACCAACCTCCCTACAATGCCCCCACAATTCCCTTCCTGACTTTGGTTATGGTAGGCATGTACATGTAATAGGTCATTACATTAAATGAATGTCAGTGTACCAACCTCCCTACAATGCCCCCACAATTCCCTTCCTGGCTTTGGTTATGGTAGGCATATACATGTAATAGGTCATTACATTAAATGAATGGTACTGTACCAACCTCCTACAATGCCCCCACAATTCCCTTCCTGACTTTGGTTATGGTAGGCATATACATGTAATAGGTCATTACATTAAATGAATGGTACTGTACAAACCTCCCTACAATGCCCCCACATGTCCCCTCCTGACTTTGGTTATGGTAGGCATATACATGTAATAGGTCATTACATTAAATGAATGGCAGTGTACCAACCTCCCTACAATTCCCCCACAATTCCCTTCCTGACTTTGGTTATGGTAGGTATATACATGTAATAGGTCATTACATAAAATGAATGGTACTGTACCAACCTCCCTACAATGCCCCCACAATTCCCTTCCTGGCTTTGGTTATGGTAGGCATATACATGTAATAGGTCATTACATAAAATGAATGGTACTGTACCAACCACCCTACAATGCCCCCACAATTCCCTTCCTGGCTTTGGTTATGGTAGGCATATACATGTAATAGGTCATTACATTAAATGAATGGCAGTGTACCAACCTCCCTACAATGCCCCCACAATTCCCTTCCTGACTTTGGTTATGGTAGGCATATACATGTAATAGGTCATTACATTAAATGAATGGTACTGTACCAACCTCCCTACAATGCCCCCACAATTCCCCTCCTGGCTTTGGTTATGGTAAGCATGTACATGTAATAGGTCATTACATAAAATGAATGGTGCTGTACCAACCTCCCTACAATGCCCCCACAATTCCCTCCTGGCTTTGGTTATGGTAGGCATGTACATGTAATAGGTCATTACATAAAATGAATGGTACTGTACCAACCTCCCTACAATGCCCCCACACTTCCATTCCTGGCTTTGGTTATGGTAGGCATGTACATGTAATAGGTCATTACATAAAATGAATGGCAGTGTACCAACCTCCCTACAATGCCCCCACAATTCCCTTCCTGGCTTTGGGTATGGTAGGCATGTACATGTAATAGGTCATTACATTAAATGAATGGTACTGTACCAACCTCCCTACAATGCCCCCACAATTCCCTTCCTGACTTTGGTTATGGTAGGCATATACATGTAATAGGTCATTACATTAAATGAATAGCAATGTACCAACCTCCCTACAATTCCCCCACAATTCCCTTCCTGACTTTGGTTATGGTAGGCATGTACATGTAATAGGTCATTACATTAAATGAATGGCAATGTACCAACCTCCCTACAATGCCCCCACAATTCCCTTCCTGGCTTTGGTTATGGTAGGCATATACATGTAATAGGTCATTACATTAAATGAATGGCAATGTACCAACCTCCCTACAATGCCCCCACAATTCCCTCCTGGCTTTGGTTATGGTAGGCATGTACATGTAATAGGTCATTACATAAAATGAATGGTACTGTACCAACCTCCCTACAATGCCCCCACACTTCCATTCCTGGCTTTGGTTATGGTAGGCATATACATGTAATAGGTCATTACATTAAATGAATGGTACTGTACCAACCTCCCTACAATACCACCACAATTCCCTTCCTGACTTTGGTTATGGTAGGCATATACATGTAATAGGTCATTACATTAAATGAATGGTACTGTACCAACCTCCCTAGGCCCTACAATGCCCCCACAATTCCCTTCCTGGCTTTGGTTATGGTAGGCATATACATGTAATAGGTCATTACATTAAATGAATGGCAGTGTACCAACCTCCCTACAATGCCCCCACAATTCCCTTCCTGGCTTTGGTTATGGTAGGCATATACATGTAATAGGTCATTACATTAAATGAATGGCAATGTACCAACCTCCCTACAATGCCCCCACAATTCCCTTCCTGACTTTGGTTATGGTAAGCATATACATGTAATAGGTCATTACATTAAATGAATGGTACTGTACCAACCTCCCTACAATGCCCCCACAATTCCCTTCCTGACTTTGGTTATGGTAGGCATATACATGTAATAGGTCATTACATTAAATGAATGGTACTGTACCAACCTCCCTACAATGCCCCCACAATTCCCTTCCTGACTTTGGTTATGGTAGGCATATACATGTAATAGGTCATTACATTAAATGAATGGTACTGTACCAACCTCCCTACAATGCCCCCACAATTCCCTTCCTGGCTTTGGTTATGGTAGGCATATACATGTAATAGGTCATTACATTAAATGAATGGCAATGTACCAACCTCCCTACAATACCACCACAATTCCCTTCCTGGCTTTGGTTATGGTAGGCATATACATGTAATAGGTCATTACATTAAATGAATGGTACTGTACCAACCTCCCTACAATGCCCCACAATTCCCTTCCTGGCTTTGGTTATGGTAGGCATGTACATGTAATAGGTCATTACATTAAATGAATGGTACTGTACAAACCTCCCTACAATGCCCCCACAATTCCCTTCCTGGCTTTGGGTATGGTAGGCATATACATGTAATAGGTCATTACATTAAATGAATGGTACTGTACAAACCTCCCTACAATGCCCCCACAATTCCCTTCCTGGCTTTGGGTATGGTAGGCATGTACATGTAATAGGTCATTACATAAAATGAATGGTACTGTACCAACCTCCCTACAATACCCCCACAATTCCCTTCCTGGCTTTGGTTATGGTAGGCATATACATGTAATAGGTTATTACATTAAATGAATGGTACTGTACCAACCTCCCTACAATGCCCCCACAATTCCCTTCCTGGCTTTGGTTATGGTAGGCATATACATGTAATAGGTCATTACATTAAATGAATGGCAATGTACCAACCTCCCTACAATGCCCCCACAATTCCCTTCCTGGCTTTGGTTATGGTAGGCATATACATGTAATAGGTCATTACATTAAATGAATGGCAATGTACCAACCTCCCTACAATGCCTCCACAATTCCCTTCCTGGCTTTGGTTATGGTAGGCATATACATGTAATAGGTCATTACATTAAATGAATGGTAGTGTACCAACCTCCCTACAATGCCCCCACAATTCCCTTCCTGGCTTTGGTTATGGTAGGCATATACATGTAATAGGTCATTACATTAAATGAATGGCAATGTACCAACCTCCCTACAATGCCCCCACTATTCCCTCCTGGCTTTGGTTATGGTAGGCATATACATGTAATAGGTCATTACATTAAATGAATGGCAGTGTACCAACCTCCCTACAATTCCCCCACAATTCCCTTCCTGGCTTTGGTTATGGTAGGCATATACATGTAATAGGTCATTACATTAAATGAATGGCAATGTACCAACCTCCCTACAATGCCCCCACAATTCCCTTCCTGGCTTTGGTTATGGTAGGCATATACATGTAATAGGTCATTACATTAAATGAATGGCAGTGTACCAACCTCCCTACAATGCCCCCACTATTCCCTTCCTGGCTTTGGTTATGGTAGGCATATACATGTAATAGGTCATTACATTAAATGAATGGTGCTGTACCAACCTCCCTACAATGCCCCCACAATTCCCTTCCTGACTTTGGTTATGGTAGGCATATACATGTAATATGTTATTACATTAAATGAATGGCAATGTACCAACCTCCCTACAATGCCCCCACAATTCCCTTCCTGGCTTTGGTTATGGTAGGCATATACATGTAATAGGTCATTACATAAAATGAATGGTACTGTACCAACCTCCCTACAATGCCCCCACTATTCCCTCCTGGCTTTGGGTATGGTAGGCATGTACATGTAATAGGTCATTACATAAAATGAATGGTACTGTACCAACCTCCCTACAATGCCCCCACAATTCCCTTCCTGACTTTGGTTATGGTAGGCATATACATGTAATAGGTCATTACATTAAATGAATGGTAGTGTACCAACCTCCCTACAATGCCCCCACAATTCCCTTCCTGGCTTTGGTTATGGTAGGCATATACATGTAATAGGTCATTACATTAAATGAATGGTAGTGTACCAACCTCCCTACAATACCACCACAATTCCCTTCCTGACTTTGGTTATAGTAAGCATGTACATGTAATAGGTCATTACATAAAATGAATGGTGCTGTACCAACCTCCCTACAATGCCCCCACAATTCCCTCCTGGCTTTGGGTATGGTAGGCATGTACATGTAATAGGTCATTACATAAAATGAATGGTACTGTACCAACCTCCCTACAATGCCCCCACAATTCCCTTCCTGACTTTGGTTATGGTAGGCATATACATGTAATAGGTCATTACATAAAATGAATGGTACTGTACCAACCTCCCTACAATGCCCCCACAATTCCCCTCCTGGCTTTGGTTATGGTAAGCATGTACATGTAATAGGTCATTACATAAAATGAATGGTGCTGTACCAACCTCCCTACAATGCCCCCACAATTCCCTCCTGGCTTTGGTTATGGTAGGCATGTACATGTAATAGGTCATTACATAAAATGAATGGTACTGTACCAACCTCCCTACAATGCCCCCACACTTCCATTCCTGGCTTTGGTTATGGTAGGCATGTACATGTAATAGGTCATTACATAAAATGAATGGCAGTGTACCAACCTCCCTACAATGCCCCCACAATTCCCTTCCTGGCTTTGGGTATGGTAGGCATGTACATGTAATAGGTCATTACATTAAATGAATGGTACTGTACCAACCTCCCTACAATGCCCCCACAATTCCCTTCCTGACTTTGGTTATGGTAGGCATATACATGTAATAGGTCATTACATTAAATGAATGGCAATGTACCAACCTCCCTACAATGCCCCCACAATTCCCTTCCTGGCTTTGGGTATGTTAGGCATGTACATGTAATAGGTCATTACATAAAATGAATGGTGCTGTACCAACCTCCCTACAATGCCCCCACAATTCCATCCTGGCTTTGGTTATGGTAGGCATGTACATGTAATAGGTCATTACATAAAATGAATGGTACTGTACCAACCTCCCTACAATGCCCCCACACTTCCATTCCTGGCTTTGGTTATGGTAGGCATGTACATGTAATAGGTCATTACATAAAATGAATGGCAATGTACCAACCTCCCTACAAAGCCCCCACAATTCCCTTCCTGGCTTTGGTTATGGTAGGCATATACATGTAATAGGTCATTACATTAAATGAATAGCAGTGTACCAACCTCCCTACAATTCCCCCACAATTCCCTTCCTGGCTTTGGTTATGGTAGGCATATACATGTAATAGGTCATTACATTAAATGAATGGTACTGTACCAACCTCCCTACAATGCCCCCACAATTCCCTTCCTGGCTTTGGTTATGGTAGGCATATACATGTAATAGGTCATTACATTAAAAGAATGGCAATGTACCAACCTCCCTACAATGCCTCCACAATTCCCTTCCTGGCTTTGGTTATGGTAGGCATATACATGTAATAGGTCATTACATTAAATGAATAGTACTGTACCAACCTCCCTACAATGCCCCCACAATTCCCTTCCTGACTTTGATTATGGTAGGCATATACATGTAATAGGTCATTACATTAAATGAATGGTACTGTACCAACCTCCCTACAATGCCCCCACAATTCCCTTCCTGGCTTTGGTTATGGTAGGCATATACATGTAATAGGTCATTACATTAAATGAATGGCAATGTACCAACCTCCCTACAATGCCCCCACAATTCCCTTCTTGGCTTTGGTCATGGTAGGCATATACATGTAATAGGTCATTACATTAAATGAATGGCAATGTACCAACCTCCCTACAATGCCCCCACAATTCCCTTCCTGACTTTGGTTATGGTAGGCATATACATGTAATAGGTCATTACATTAAATGAATGGTACTGTACCAACCTCCCTACAATGCCCCACAATTCCCTTCCTGACTTTGGTTATGGTAGGCATATACATGTAATAGGTCATTACATTAAATGAATGGTACTGTACCAACCTCCCTACAATGCCCCCACAATTCCCTTCCTGACTTTGGTTATGGTAGGCATGTACATGTAATAGGTCATTACATTAAATGAATGGCAATGTACCAACCTCCCTACAATGCCCCCACAATTCCCTTCCTGGCTTAGGTTATGGTAGGCATATACATGTAATAGGTCATTACATTAAATGAATAGCAATGTACCAACCTCCCTACAATGCCCCCACAATTCCCTTCCTGACTTTGGTTATGGTAGGCATATACACATAATAGGTCATTACATTAAATGAATGGTACTGTACCAACCTCCCTACAATGCCCCCACAATTCCCTTCCTGACTTTGGTTATGGTAGGCATATACATGTAATAGGTCATTACATTAAATGAATGGCAATGTACCAACCTCCCTACAATGCCCCCACAATTCCCTTCATGGCTTTGGTTATGGTAGGCATATACATGTAATAGGTCATTACATTAAATGAATAGCAATGTACCAACCTCCCTACAATGCCCCCACAATTCCCTTCATGGCTTTGGTCATGGTAGGCATATACATGTAATAGGTCATTACATTAAATGAATAGCAATGTACCAACCTCCCTACAATGCCCCCACTATTATCTTCCTGGCTTTGGTTATGGTAGGCATATACATGTAATAGGTCATTACATTAAATGAATGGTACTGTACCAACCTCCCTACAATGCCCCCACAATTCCCTTCCTGGCTTTGGTCATGGTAGGCATATACATGTAATAGGTCATTACATTAAATGAATGGCAATGTACCAACCTCCCTACAATGCCCCCACTATTCCCTCCTGGCTTTGGTTATGGTAGGCATATACATGTAATGGGTCATTACATTAAATGAATGGTACTGTACCAACCTCCCTACAATGCCCCCACAATTCCCTTCCTGGCTTTGGTTATGGTAGGCATATACATGTAATAGGTCATTACATTAAATGAATGGTACTGTACCAACCTCCCTACAATGCCCCCACAATTCCCTTCCTGGCTTTGGTTATGGTAGGCATATACATGTAATAGGTCATTACATTAAATGAATGGCAATGTACCAACCTCCCTACAATGCCCCCACAATTCCCTTCCTGGCTTTGGTTATGGTAGGCATATACATGTAATAGGTCATTACATTAAATGAATGGTACTGTACCAACCTCCCTACAATGCCCCCACAATTCCCTTCCTGGCTTTGGTTATGGTAGGCATATACATGTAATAGGTCATTACATTAAATGAATGGCAATGTACCAACCTCCCTACAATGCCCCCACAATTCCCTTCCTGGCTTTGGTTATGGTAGGCATATACATGTAATAGGTCATTACATTAAATGAATGGCAGTGTACCAACCTCCCTACAATGCCCCCACAATTCCCTTCCTGACTTTGGTTATGGTAGGCATATACATGTAATAGGTCATTACATTAAATGAATGGCAATGTACCAACCTCCCTACAATGCCCCCACAATTCCCTTCCTGATTTTGGTTATGGTAGGCATATACATGTAATAGGTCATTACATTAAATGAATGGCAATGTACCAACCTCCCTACAATGCCCCGACAATTCCCTTCCTGGCTTTGGTTATGGTAGGCATATACACATAATAGGTCATTACATTAAATGAATGGTACTGTACCAACCTCCCTACAATGCCCCCACAATTCCCTTCTTGGTTTTGGTCATGGTAGGCATATAGATGTAATAGGTCATTACATCAAATGAATGGCAATGTACCAACCTCCCTACAATGCCCCCACAATTCCCTTCCTGGCTTTGGTTATGGTAGGCATATACATGTAATAGGTCATTACATTAAATGAATGGTACTGTACCAGCCTCCCTACAATGCCCCCACACTTCCCTTCCTGGCTTTGGTTATGGTAGGCATATACATGTAATAGGTCATTACATTAAATGAATGGTACTGTACCAACCTCCCTACAATGCCCCCACATGTCACCTCCTGACTTTGGTTATCGTAGGCATATACATGTAATAGGCCAGTATATTAAATGAATGGCAATGTACCAACCTCCCTACAATGCCCCCACAATTCCCTTCCTGACTTTGGTTATGGTAGGCATATACATGTAATAGGTCATTACATTAAATGAATGGTACTGTACCAACCTCCCTACAATGCCCCCACAATTCCCTTCCTGACTTTGGTTATGGTAGGCATATACATGTAATAGGTCATTACATTAAATGAATGGCAGTGTACCAACCTCCCTACAATGCCCCCACAATTCCCTTCCTGGCTTTGGTTATGGTAGGCATATACATGTAATAGGTCATTACATTAAATGAATGGCAGTATACCAACCTCCCTACAATGCCCCCACAATTCCCTTCCTGACTTTGGTTATGGTAGGCATATACATGTAATAGGTCATTACATTAAATGAATGGTACTGTACCAACCTCCCTACAATGCCCCCACAATTACCTCCCTGACTTTGGTAATGGTAGGCATATACATGTAATAGGTCATTACATTAAATGAATGTCAGTGTACCAACCTCCCTACAACGCCCCCACAATTCCCTTCCTGGCTTTGGTTATGGTAGGAATATACATGTAATAGGTCATTACATTAAATGAATGTCAGTGTACCAACCTCCCTACAATGCCCCCACAATTCCCTTCCTGACTTTGGTTATGGTAGGCATGTACATGTAATAGGTCATTACATTAAATGAATGGTACTGTACCAACCTCCCTACAATGCCCCCACAATTCCCTTCTTGGCTTTGGTTATGGTAGGCATATACATGTAATAGGTCATTACATTAAATGAATGGTACTGTACCAACCTCCCTACAATGCCCCCACAATTCCCTTCTTGGCTTTGGTTATGGTAGGCATATACATGTAATAGGTCATTAAATTAAATGAATGGAACTGTACCAACATCCCTACAATGCCCCCACAATTCCCTTCCTGACTTTGGTTATGGTAGGCATATACATGTAATAGGTCATTACATTAAATGAATGGTACTGTACCAACCTCCCTACAATGCCCCCACAATTCCCTTCTTGGCTTTGGTTATGGTAGGCCTATACATGTTATAGGTCATTACATTAAATGAATGGTACTGTACCAACCTCCCTACAATGCCCCCACAATTCCCTTCCTGGCTTTGGTTATGGTAGGCATATACATGTAATAGGTCATTACATTAAATGAATGGTAGTGTACCAACCTCCCTACAATGCCCCCACAATTCCCTTCCTGGCTTTGGTTATGGTAGGCATATACATGTAATAGGTCATTACATTAAATGAATGGCAATGTACCAACCTCCCTACAATGCCCCCACAATTCCCTTCCTGGCTTTGGTTATGGTAGGCATATACATGTAATAGGTCATTACATTAAATGAATGGCAGTGTACCAACCTCCCTACAATGCCCCCACTATTCCCTTCCTGGCTTTGGTTATGGTAGGCATATACATGTAATAGGTCATTACATTAAATGAATGGCAATGTACCAACCTCCCTACAATGCCCCCACAATTCCCTTCCTGACTTTGGTTATGGTAGGCATATACATGTAATAGGTTATTACATTAAATGAATGGCAATGTACCAACCTCCCTACAATGCCCCCACAATTCCCTTCCTGGCTTTGGTTATGGTAGGCATATACATGTAATAGGTCATTACATTAAATGAATGGCAATGTACCAACCTCCCTACAATGCCCCCACATTTCCCTTCCTGACTTTGGTTATGGTAGGCATATACATGTAATAGGTCATTACATTAAATGAATGGTACTGTACCAACCTCCCTACAATGCCCCCACAATTCCCTTCCTGACTTTGGTTATGGTAGGCATATACATGTAATAGGTCATTACATTAAATGAATGGTACTGTACCAACCTCCCTACAATGCCCCCACTATTCCCTTCCTGGCTTTGGTTATGGTAGGCATATACATGTAATAGGTCATTCCATTAAATGAATGGCAATGTACCAACCTCCCTACAATGCCCCCACTATTCCCTTCCTGGCTTTGGTTATGGTAGGCATATACATGTAATAGGTCATTACATTAAATGAATGGCAGTGTACCAACCTCCCTACAATGCCCCCACAATTCCCTTCCTGGCTTTGGTTATGGTAGGCATATACATGTAATAGGTCATTACATTAAATGAATGGCAATGTACCAACCTCCCTACAATGCCCCCACTATTCCCTTCCTGGCTTTGGTTATGGTAGGCATATACATGTAATAGGTCATTACATTAAATGAATGTCAGTGTACCAACCTCCCTACAATGCCCCCACAATTCCCTTCCTGGCTTTGGTTATGGTAGGCATATACATGTAATAGGTCATTACATTAAATGAATGGCAATGTACCAACCTCCCTACAATGCCCCCACAATTCCCTTCCTGGCTTTGGTTATGGTAGGCATATACATGTAATAGGTCATTACATTAAATGAATGGTACTGTACCAACCTCCCTACAATGCCCCCACAATTCCCTTCCTGGCTTTGGTTATGGTAGGCATATACATGTAATAGGTCATTACATTAAATGAATGGCAGTGTACCAACCTCCCTACAATGCCCCCACAATTCCCTTCCTGGCTTTGGTTATGGTAGGCATATACATGTAATAGGTTATTACATTAAATGAATGGTACTGTACCAACCTCCCTACAATGCCCCCACAATTCCCTTCCTGGCTTTGGTTATGGTAGGCATATACATGTAATAGGTTATTACATTAAATGAATGGTACTGTACCAACCTCCCTACAATGCCCCCACAATTCCCTTCCTGGCTTTGGTTATGGTAGGCATATACATGTAATAGGTCATTACATTAAATGAATGGCAATGTACCAACCTCCCTACAATGCCCCCACAATTCCCTTCCTGGCTTTGGTTATGGTAGGCATATACATGTAATAGGTTATTACATTAAATGAATGGTACTGTACCAACCTCCCTACAATGCCCCCACAATTCCCTTCCTGACTTTGGTTATGGTAGGCATATACATGTAATAGGTCATTACATTAAATGAATGGCAGTGTACCAACCTCCCTACAATTCCCCCACAATTCCCTTCCTGACTTTGGTTATGGTAGGCATATACATGTAATAGGCCATTACATTAAATGAATGGTACTGTACCAACCTCCCTACAATGCCCCCACAATTCCCTTCCTGGCTTTGGTTATGGTAGGCATATACATGTAATAGGTCATTACATTAAATGAATGGCAATGTACCAACCTCCCTACAATGCCCCCACAATTCCCTTCCTGGCTTTGGTTATGGTAGGCATATACATGTAATAGGTCATTACATTAAATGAATGGCAGTGTACCAACCTCCCTACAATGCCCCCACTATTCCCTTCCTGGCTTTGGTTATGGTAGGCATATACATGTAATAGGTCATTACATTAAATGAATGGTACTGTACCAACCTCCCTACAATGCCCCCACAATTCCCTTCCTGGCTTTGGTTATGGTAGGCATATACATGTAATAGGTCATTACATTAAATGAATGGCAATGTACCAACCTCCCTACAATGCCCCCACAATTCCCTTCCTGGCTTTGGTTATGGTAGGCATATACATGTAATAGGTCATTACATTAAATGAATGGCAATGTACCAACCTCCCTACAATGCCCCCACAATTCCCTTCCTGGCTTTGGTTATGGTAGGCATATACATGTAATAGGTCATTACAATAATTAATGGTAGTGTACCAACCTCCCTACAATACCACCACATGTCCTTCCTGGCTTTGGTTATGGTAGGCATATACATGTAATAGGTCATTACATTAAATGAATGGCAATGTACCAACCTCCCTACAATGCCCCCACAATTCCCTTCCTGACTTTGGTTATGGTAGGCATACTCAAAGCCATCCGGGTTCATTGTAGGCATAATGTGAATGCGGGACTCTCTAAACATCGTTGTTATGGTATCGTTTGTGCCGTAACCAGTTGCTAGGTAATCGATCAGATGGAGCAACATTTCTCTGCCTACAACCTGGAACACAAGAGTATATTTTTGAAAGAAATGTACATTTTTCATGTTTTGTTTTAAGTTTTTTGAACCTTTTTTCAGTTCACACATAATTACATGTTCATACAAGGATACTCCAGGTGAATATAACACCAGAAAAATCATATTGGCCCTTCAGGCACGTAGCCAGAATTTTCCAAGGGGGTTCACTTTTCCAAAAAATTCTAGGGGGGGTTCACTTTAGCAAATTTGGCCAAAAATCACTCAAAAAATAAGTCAGAATGGTGAAAAACTGCATGATTTTGAAAGAAATTTTGGCCAAGGGGGGTTCGCCCGAACCCCCGAACCCCCCTGGCTACGGGCCTGCCCTTGGTGTAAAACCCATATTAAATTCATCCCAGTAAATATCCTCTATTTATCAAAGGCTTACATGAATTAAATACTGTTATGTTTTTTGGAACAATCTCAACATTTAGGAAGCATACCTCATTCCCATGCATATTGCCAACATATTTCACTTCTGGCCTGAGGGGGAGGTGCTGAAGTGGTTTCTCTCCCAAGGTCATCACCCAGAGGTCACGCCCTAAAAAATGCAACTCAGATTATACAATGTGCAAATAAAATAATTATATAGTAGATCTAGACTGTGAGACATCACTATTGTCAATGTGCAATACAGTAAAAGTGTGTCTCCCATCTTCTCTATTCCATGATTCACATTCTTTATTCCATGATACATCTTCTCTTTCATGATACATCTCCTACATTCCATGATACATCTTCTCTATTCCATGATACATCTTCTCTATTCCATGATATATTTTCTCTATTCC
This sequence comes from Owenia fusiformis, assembly GCA_903813345.2. Classification (NCBI taxonomy): domain Eukaryota; kingdom Metazoa; phylum Annelida; class Polychaeta; order Sabellida; family Oweniidae; genus Owenia; species Owenia fusiformis. The sequence continues at coordinate 913,403 of CAIIXF020000012.1, read as the reverse complement.
ATGATACACATTCTCTATTCCATGATACACATTCTCTATTCCATGATACATCTTCTCTATTCCATGATGCATCTTCTCTATTCCATGATATATTTTCTCTATTCAATGATACATTTTCTCTATTCCATGATGCATCTTCTCTATTCCATGATACATCTTCTCTATTCCATGATACATCTTCTCTATTCCATGATACACATTCTCTATTCCATGATGCATCTTCTCTATTCCATGATATATTTTCTCTATTCAATGATACATTTTCTCTATTCCATGATACATCTTCTCTATTCCATGATACATCTTCTCTATTCCATGATGCATCTTCTCTATTCCATGATACATATTCTCAATTCCATGATACATCTTCTACATTCCATGATACACATTCTCTATTCCATGATACATCTTCTCTATTCCATGATACATCTTCTCTATTCCATGATACATCTTCTCTATTCCATGATACATCTTCTCTATTCCATGATACATCTTCTTTATTCCATGATAAATCTTCTCTATTTCATGATACATCTTCTCTAATCCATGATACATCTTCTCTATTTATGATTCATCTTCTTTATTCCATGATACATCTTCTCTATTCCATGATACATCTTCTCTATTCCATGATACATCTTCTCTATTCCATGATACATCTTCTCTATTCCATGATGCATCTTCTCTATTCCATGATACATCTTCTCTATTCCATGATACATATTCTCCATTCCATGATACATCTTCTCTATTCCATGATACATCTTCTCTATTCCATGATACACATTCTCTATTCCATGATACATATTCTCAATTCCATGATACATCTTCTACATTCCATGATACATCTTTTCTATTCCATGATACATCTTCTCTATTCCATGATGCATCATCTCTATTCCATGATACATCTTCTCTATTCCATGATACATATTCTCTATTCCATGATGCATCTTCTCTATTCCATGATACATCTTCTCTATTCCATGATACATATTCTCCATTCCATGATACATCTTCTCTATTCCATGATACATCTTCTCTATTCCATGATACACATTCTCTATTCCATGATACATATTCTCAATTCCATGATACATCTTCTACATTCCATGATACATCTTTTCTATTCCATGATACATCTTCTCTATTCCATGATGCATCATCTCTATTCCATGATACATATTCTCTATTCCATGATACATCTTCTCTATTCCATGATACATCTTCTCTATTCCATGATACATCTTCTCTATTCCATGATACATATTCTCTATTCCATGATACATCTTCTCTATTCCGTTATACATCTTCTCTATTCCATGAAACATCTTCTCTATTCCATTATACATCTTCTCTATTCCGTTATACATCTTCTCTATTCCATGATACATCTTCTCTATTCCATGATATATCTTCTCTATTCAATGATACATATTCTCTATTCCATTATACATCTTCTTTATTCCATGATAAATCTTCTCTATTCCATTATACATCTTCTCTTTTCCATGATACATCTTCTCTATTTATGATTCATCTTCTCTATTCCATGATACATCTTCTCTATTCCATGATACATATTCTCTATTCCATTATACATCTTCTTTATTCCATGATAAATCTTCTCTATTTCATGATACATCTTCTCTAATCCATGATACATCTTCTCTATTTATGATTCATCTTCTTTATTTCATGATACATCTTCTCTATTCCATGATACATCTTCTCTAATCCATGATACATCTTCTCTATTTATGATTCATCTTCTTTATTTCATGATACATCTTCTCTATTCAATGATACATCTTCTCTATTCCATGATACATATTCTCTATTTCATGATACATCTTTTCTATTCCATGATACATCTTCTCTATTCAATGATACATCTTCTCTATTCCATGATACATCTTCTCTATTCCATGATGCATCATCTCTATTCCATGATACATCTTCTCTATTCCATGATACATCTTCTCTATTCCATGATACATATTCTCTATTCCATGATACATCTTCTCTATTCCATTATACATCTTCTCTATTCCATGATGCATCATCTCTATTCCATGATACATCTTCTCTATTCCATGATACATCTTCTTTATTCCATGATAAATCTTCTCTATTTCATGATACATCTTCTCTAATCCATGATACATCTTCTCTATTTATGATTCATCTTCTTTATTTCATGATACATCTTCTCTATTCCATGATAATTCTTTATTTCATGATACATCATCTCTATTCCATGATACATATTCTCTATTCCATGATACATCTTCTCTTTTCCATGATACATTTTTCTATTTCATGATATATCTTCTCTTTTCCATGATACATATTCTCTATTCCATGATAACCTTCTCTAATCCATGATACATCTTCTCTATTCCCTAATACTTCTTCTCTTCTATGATACATTTTCTCTATTTCATGATACATCTTCTCTATTCAGTGATATAAGATCTGTAGCCTCCTTGCACCTGAATTCCCACTTGCAACCTCCCTTGCACCAGAATACCAACTTGCACACTTCCTTGCACCCAAATTCCCACTTACAAAATCCCTTGCACTTGAATTCCTACTTGCTACCTCCCTTGCACCCAAATTCCTGCTTACAATCTCCTTTGTACCTGAATTCCCTCTTGCAAACTCCTTGCTCCTGACTTTGCACTTGCCACATACCTTGCACAGATTTCCCTGCTGAGTACATGTAGGCAATCCCAGAGTTGTTTTGTTCAATAGCTCTCATTGCTGCTGTCAATGCATCGTAGTCATGGTAACCAAAGTCAATGTCTGACATCACCATGGCAACCAAGCAACAGGACAGCAATACCCTCATCATGGTTACACTGAAAATAAACAAAAGCACAATCTAAGGTTCAAACATGAGCTCAAATGCTCAATATATTTAGAATTTGTCATTCTTGCTAATATCATGTTTGGAGATATGCATTACATTTTTCAAATTATTATTGGATTCGAACAAATGGTGAACAATGAAAAATGCACCATGGGAAATCACTGAAGGTTCATTGGCCATATATGGCAATGCCCATATAAAGTAATGATGTTGAAGGTAATAATAATCGTAATGATCTTGATGAATGTGATCAAGAAGCACACAGTTTTATAGTTTCTTTATAAGGACATCGACAATTGGTATTATTACAAGAATGCTTCAATTTATTCTAATGATAACTATAATCCTATTCTGTTCGAGATCCTGTTATAAAACATATTATCTGCTTTCTCTATTGAGTTATTGATGTTTTCCATTGTTTGACATTGTATGGCTTGCTCCAATGTTATCAATCGTAGTTATCCATATATGGCTAATGATAACTTGATAAGTGATGCTAAATTTACCCATCTTGATTTACAAGGTTTCGATTGTTCCTGTCTCTAGACCCAGTGGAAAGTGACGATGAAATTTATCACAAAATGAAATATAAAATCAGCCTTTTCAAGTCAGATTTCCTTCTTATGGCTGACTCTAATTGTATTGTATTGTATTTTGTTTACCACCAATGAAGGTGAGCAATACCTCTTGGGTATGTCCCATATATACGGTCGTAATTTACGTAATTAACATGGAAGATAGACCCAGAAACCCCTCCTTGAAGGAGCCCTTTTATGTGCACTTATACATAGACATATACATACTATGTAAGTACACACCACAGCCTTTTGTATGAGTTGCGGACAACTCAGTCAAACACCCTGAAGTACCTCACGCAAACAAGCAAATTTAGTCTTGCCTGAACAGGGGATCGAATCCGGGACCTATTGCGTAAGAGGTACCTGCGCTACCACTGAGCTATACGGGTGGACTAATCCTTATTAGACATTTGATAAAATAATGTTGAATTTACCATAAAATGAAATATAAATCAGCTTCCATATTGTATGTCATATAACTCAACCGTTTGATGAACAAAGATAAGAATTAAAATCACCACAAAAATGATGCCAATATTCTGATGGTATTGTTTTTATACGATTTTTTATGCATATACATGAACATATTTGTTAAAACACTTGAAATTACTCTTATTTATATCAATATAGTTCATGGCACTCTAAATTTTGACAACAATGATTATTTCTATGAAGATACCCTAAATATTCTCCAAATCACAGGCTTTCTCTTGAAAGCCCATGCCCAAATATATGTATAGACAACCTGACATTCCTGTTATTAATCTACCTAATATGAAATTATGCACTTCCATATCAAGTGCATACGATGTCATATGTCCATCATGGTGTCAAGAAAGAATACCTCAGCAAAAAATTCTATTTTTTATCAAAAACCCAAATCTTTACCTAAGTGTTATGGTACAAGTATTTTCTAATAAAATGTGAATTCAGATCAGGCATTCTGCACATGGTCTTAAAACAAACACTTTTAACACAAACACTACATAGGACATGTACTTTAGCAAAAACATATTTAGTTAACAAGTTATTTCAATCCAAATACAAAATGACATAGCATGCAAGCAAAATGATTCAATGTTATTAGGATCTTACATGTCTTATAAAATATATGCAAGAATCTACCATTATGAAAAAACCGAATTCTGTTAGATCTTTCATATCCAAGAGTGTCAAAGCAGAACATATCGAAATCAGGAAAATATTCCCCAAACCAAAACTTTAACCTGTTTTGCCTACTGTATATCTTGTTCGCACCTTCAAAATTAAAAGCAACTCATGGATCTACCATTATGAAACAAGGCATTAACATGCAAATGTCACCACCTCCCATTTGTTACAGATGCTGAATGCTAACCACCAACTGCCAAACACTGTCCAAAAACTTGGAGATAAAAAACAATTCTGGCAGGCCATATATACCTGTTTTTATTTATTTATTTATTGATTTCTCAATTCACCCTTTATAGGGTATAAGAGTACAAAAGATAAACTTAACTAATACAGTAACAAACATTAAGATAACATCATAAATGTACATTATTTTGCCTAGCCTCGATTAAAAATTTACAAAGTTTTATAAGTATATTTTGTTTGAATTCATTAATTTCTCAAAACTTCTGTGTGTTTGGATTTGTCTTAAATACAAAAATGACAAGAAATAACCAATGCAAAAACAAAAAAATCATGCAAATATCCCCAAAACCAAAATGTTTACCTGATAACTGTATATCTTGTTTGCACCTTCAAAATCAAATAGGTAGATCATTAATGAAATGCAACTGATACACTTAACTTTCTTTAAACAAATATCATACTTCGTAACAAGGTATGTTAGGGGTTCAGCGTAACCCTAAAAACAACAAATAAAAATCTATTTAACTTGATTCATAATAATGAGAATGATTAAAAAACATTTTTGGGGAGCAAATGCTAACTTTGATTTCCTTCATTGAAGGTGAAATAACTAACGCTATATAAAATTGGAAATGTGAGTGAGTCAGCTTTCTGAATCTGACCAGCTCCTTTACAATATTCTCCAATTAATAATTTCATGATTCATTTTATCTGATTTGTTAGAATTATATTCACACCTAAGAAAGTGGCATTTACCAAATGTGACTGGATGGAAAATTGTATGTAGCACTTTACATTGAAGGTTTTTTCCTCACCTCAAATTACAATGTATATTTTCCAATTTACATTTAACTAATACTGTTTTATGCTACATTCTTCATTCCTGAGCTAAGAAGAATGGCAAAATGTGACATAAAAATGACAAATAATGGTAGCAGTTTGCACATTTCATGTCTATTACTTACACTTTATATGACAAGGTCAAAACTACATGTACATGTTTATGGATTTTCTGTGAGGACTATTCAAAAAATGTCAAAATTACTTCATAGCTCCTGTTGAATCATTTTTTGTAACTAGCATCATATTAGGGATCCCACGATACATTTTTTTCGATTCGATACGTATCTCGATATTATGAAAACGATTCGATACAAACGATACGATACACATATTCATGTAAATGCCTGTGTATACATGGGGGGGGGGTTCGGTTCCCCCCGCTAAAAAAAAATTCAAAGTTACCCTTCTGAGCATAGAAAGTTGTGTTGTTATTGAATGTTGGGTTTTTAAAAGACCTCCACACCTCAGACTTACCTTTTGGACTGTGTTTATTGCACGCGATGGTGTTCTCCATATTACGAATATAAGCAAATTTACGGGATTTAAATCTCGCCGATGTTTCGCTATTCATTAAATATCCGAACGTCATGTTTGATTGTCGTTTGCTCAATATAACGCAAATTGGAAAGCTACTATAACATCTTAAAACATTAAAATAAAGATACGTCTGGTGCCCTATCGCATTTATTACGTATTTAGATAATTAATGGTATAATGTTTGGTGTGGAAATGCACATAGGGCATCTAAAATCACAAATGTTCGCAAAATTATTGAAAATCTGTTTATTGCTAAAAAGTTCACGTTCGGTTTGAATTACGAAAATTTGTGGCGCGTCATGTGAGCTCTTCAAAATATTTTTAATTTTTAATTTTTCCCGGAGTTTTGCTGCGTCAATTTTGGTTTAAATAGAGCTCTTTTACTTACTTAACGGGTAAGTTGATTTGAAAAACGATTATCGATAATATCGAAAATAGAGGATCCATATCGATTAATCGAATCGGAGGTGATTTCTAGCAACTATATCGGTGCATCGAGCAATCGTGGGATCCCTACATCATATATATCTGATATAATATCTGATTCTTTTCCCTTTCTAATGGTATATTCATTCTTTTGACAAAATCGTATGTGTACTTAGTTTTGTTAAACAGCAATGCTTTTGTGCTCCGATATGACTTGAAATGAATCAAATCAATTATCATGATGTTGTAATAATAAAGGCCAATAAAGTATATGTTTGACTTGGTAAATGTCAATAACATGGATATCAAATTTATTTTACAAATACAACAGCAAATACAACATCCTTCAATGTTGCTTTGAATGCCCTTTTGCTTTCTTATTGATTTTGTCTGGAGGAATACATTTTAAAATGTTTTTTCTAATTAAATGTACATTCAAGGCATAAAAATTACAAAATGCCACCGCTTGGTAAATTACTAAATGGTTACAAAAGAGTAACGATTTGTTACAGATTTTGACTACTGTCTCTCAACACTAATAACCAACACCGAATGCTGATCAAACTACCAAAAGTGGTGACTGTAGCAATGTGTCACCACTTCCTTATGAAACCATTTCCTAATGTCACCACTTCTTAATGTTTTAACACTTCTTGGTGATATTAACCCCATCTGGCCAAAAATTCTTTCAAAACCATGTAGTTTTTCATCATTCTGAGCATTTTAGAAGTGATTTTGGGCCAAAATTGTCAAATTGGAACCCGTCTGAAATTTTTAAAAATTGAACCCCCTTTGGCCTATGGCAAAAGCTGGCTAAGGGCCTGGCATATATGGCCAAATCTAGGTATAAGTACACATTAATTTATTCAATTGGTCCCTGCTTTATATTACACAAAGGAAGGACTCCAGTTAACAACACTTCAAAGTTCAATTATACATTGACTTCAACAGTCCTCAAATACGATGCATTGTCCAAGATAAGTAGGAACACTTGGACAATCAGAGGAGAAATCACAGCAAACAATGCTACTATTGACATAAATCCCTGATACAATGACACACCTCTCTCAACCAGGACTTTACCATTCTGATACTCATAGCATCTTTCCGTTCCACCTGAAAGGGCTGAGAAGAAATGAGACGTCATGGTTTACCATGATAGGACTTTACAGGCATTATACAGAAACAAAACAGTTAAAATTAGCACACTTTTTATCGAAAAATGAACCTAACATACTTAAAAACCAAATCAGATTTTAGCATACGCCTGTTCTTGCATCTGTGAAAATTTCAAGTTGAATCAATAGGTGAGAAAGTATGATACTCCCCCCTCCATCCCCCCTTCTTCCCATTCTAATTATTTTCGATTACAGGTATTTATTACAGGTCCTGTAGACCAATGTTGTTTGATTTAAAGCAAAATTATTGACTTTTGCATGTTGATAACGATACTCCTTTATTAATACATAGATCTCATATCTTAGAAGCATATTGGTTCAAAAAGATTTCTCGAAGACCAACATATTTTACCATTCCGTGCACCTATTCATTTAGCAATTCATAAGTTATCTTTATCTTGAAAAAACAAATCTTCCAGATGTGTTGATTTTTCTTGCAGAAACGACTGCAAGAAATCCCCCTCTCTGTTCCGTCCCATTTTCCGATTACTGGGGCTGATTATTGCCCCCCCCCCCATACCAGAGTCTACTTTAGGCTCAGGATGTGTTGATGAAACTCACTTTTAAGGAAGCAAAATCCAAACTATAGGAATGGAAGGAGTAAATGATGACTGCTGGGAAATTGCAAGGCTTTAGCTTATCTAGTAATACCTCTTCAGTTTTTGGAATAGCTCTCAAAACGAACATATAAATCCAAAGAAGTGAAGCAAAGAATACCACCCATTAACTGAATCAACACTTAACTGGAGGAACACATAACTGAATCAACACTTATGGGAACTCACAATTACAAAAGTCTATATGCAGTCCGGACTAGAAGGCGAAAGAGAGTTGGAAAAACATGCTAAACCCGGAAATTAAATTCAACTGATCTTAAATGTATACGTTGATAAATATTTGGTTTTTACATGGGCTACTTTTAAGAGGCCGTGGCTTTCAGAGTTTAAAGCAAAGTGAATATCAGTTGTCTATGATTGGTCAAGAATTTTAAATCTTTCATAAATCTTTCATTTTTTGTTAAATCGAGCATCAAAGGTTCAATAAAAGATATTCAAATGTATAAAAGTCATGAAAAAAGGGACAGTGTCCAAATGTCAACTACATGTATTGTTGAAAAATAAAGTTAACTGCAATACCCCTTTCACATGGAATTTCAAAAAATTAATGTTTTTTACTAATGAATTGGCCATTTACCCCCTCCCCTGATAAAATTCACTTCATCCTTCCAGTCTTTCTTTAACTGTTGACACCACTCCCAACCATACATCAACAGACACCTATTTTATTTTTATTTCTGTATATTTATCTGAGACACACTTTAAATTATAGAATGAAACTATACATCTGAGATGAATTATCAGTAACTTAAATATAATAGGTCTCTGTCAATAAGTATATAAAACTTTGTAATATACATCAACTCTTGGATATTTGGTAAATATACCTTTTAAACTAGCAAACTAACTCATAAGTACTTAAACTTATTTTGTCAAATATACAGATGTATAAACAAATATCAAGTTGTACTGACTCAATGAAAGAATCTTGGCTTCATTAACCTTTGATGTCAGACCTTCCATCAAATCTGAACATTTTACAATTAATATAACATGTCTATAGGCCTACTCCGCATGATTATCAACCCTTTAAAGTAACTTTAATTCAACCTTTCATAAACTTGAAGTTGAGATCATGATGAGTGCTAAAAAAGCCAAAAGGAAAATATAATTTGTTTGAATTCACAAGCTTAACTGCTTCTTTTTGATGATAATGACAAAATGATAAATATTATTTAGGAGGAGCTGATACTTCTAGTATCCCATTTCAGTTAAATCTTTGTATTCATAAAAACATGTTCAGTTCTAACTTATAAAAACCCTGTTAGGTATAATCACAATATCAAAAGATTTCTTTTTTTTTACAAATTTATATGGTTTTTAGGGCATTCTTGCATAATCCAGTCTTACAATTATAATGTCTCATTTTTCTACTTTCAATCCTTGATGTTACAATTCTATTCCTTGTTTTTCATATAAGACATGAAATCTAAGAACAACATTAAGGGAATCGGCTGTCAGTTTAGTGCATCAAAGTTTAAAAACTTGATAAATTAGGTTTGAAATTAACCTCTCTTAGGGATCAATGATTTTGATGGTGTCTATCTGTGATATCTTCAATAAAACATCAGACAAATATACTGTTTATGAAAATAATGATATCAAATAGAATGCGATTTCAAGTGATTTTGTAAACAGGGAATTCGTTTTAAGATTTGTCTGTGTAACATTTGGTGGTAAAAACACACTTTCATTTTTAAAAATGAGAAATATGTAAATAAATAAATCTGATTATCAAATGTACTTAATGCAGGACTAAGCCCTTTCTTGCTAATTCAAATCTTTTCTCAAACTATTTCTGACCAATGAAAACTATTCTTTGCTTAATTCAACATATTTCTTGCAAATTCAAATTTTGTCTTGCTAAATCAACCTACATGTATTTCTTGCTAATTCAAACCACTTCTTGCTTATCCAAACTACTACTTACTAATTCAACCCATTTCTTGCTAAATCAACATATTTCTTGCAAATTCAAATTTTGTCTTGCTAAATCAACCTACATGTATTTCTTGCTAATTCAAACCACTTCTTGCTTATCCAAACCACTACTTACTAATTCAACCCATTTCTTGCTAAATCAACATATTTCTTGCAAATTCAAATTTTGTCTTGCTAAATCATCAACCCATTTCTTGCTAGATCAACCTATTTCTTGCAAATTCAAACCACTTCTTGCTTATCCAAAACACTACTTACTAATTCAACCCATTTCTTGCTAGATCAACCTATTTCTTGCAAATTCAACCTTTGTCTTGCTAAATCAACCTATTTCTTGCTAATTCAAACCACTTCTTGCTTATCCAAACCACTACTTACTAATTCAACCCATTTCTTGCTAAATCAACCTATTTCTTGCTAATACAAACCACTTCTTGCTTATTCAAACCACTACTTTCAATTTCAACCCACGTTTTGCTAATTCAACTCATTTCTTTGTACTTAACCCATTTACCATTTCTTGTAGATTCTGCATAGACGAGACGATGCAATAATGATGAATCAAATATCATCAAAGAAATCATTGTGATTAAGCAACATGTCATAGCACAGCGGTCTTATCCAGCATTACTTATTCATTGAATATAAAAGCAATCAGTCTTTGTAACCTTCAGATTTTACTATTGTATAACTAATAAACATCATTGAAAAGAACAACATTGTCTATAATTACACAATAAACTATAATCTGTATGCAATTTATGCAAACAGAGATTTCAAGAACTGAACGAGAAATGTGACATGTGCACCTTCAGCAATCCAAAATATTATAGTTTGTCTGTAAGTTATTAAGAATATTATGTTTGCATTACATTTATTTATGAACAGTAAATGTGACATGGTTAACACTAGAAGTAATTAATGGGTTATTGAACAAAAGGGTTCTGTTGATGCTAAGTTCTCTCTAATTTGTCATATGCTATTTCATTATGGGATCCTACAAGTAAACACTGATAAAAAAACATGGCTATTAATTCCATATTGCTCTGAAAATGCAAGAACTAAATATGAACTGCAAAAAAACAAACTAAAAACCGTGATTAAAATACACATGCATGTTCTAAATATGGATGTAAAAAATCCCCGAAACAATCTACTATTGAATATACATCACCCAAGATCAATACAAAAATATTATGAAAAACTACAATACAATGAATGATTAATCAAAATGCTTTTAGAAATATAAAAGTCACTTACATGAATTGAGATCTATGCGATATTGACTTGTAGAATGCTGACTGTGTATGCGGCCAATGCTCTTTACAGTACTTTACAGGTATTGAACTAGCAACTACCTGCTGAACGCCCTTACATCAACGAGCAACTTATATTTTTATATGATTTTATAGAATAACAACCGGAAATTACAAACATTGGATTAAATATATAGAAATTGTAGATTTAATTAAATCAGAATTATTTCATTGATTTTCAAATTTTTTCATAAAATGAACATATGAAATGAAATATTGTGGTAAGATACTAATCTGTTCAAACCTGACAATTGTTGATTTATAACCATTACTTCTATTGAACACTGGGACTTGATGATACTCAACTTTCAAAAGGTCCTTTAACCTGCAAATATGGAACATTGGATGCTTGAAACAAAGGAGGTGTCAACTCAGAAGTCTCATGTTAATGCATGACCAATCATAAGAGCTAGATGTTGTAAAATGAACTTAGATGTAAAGAGGATTATGGCAGAGATATAGGATTCTTCAGTAGATGTGAATAACCTTATAACCTTTTTTTATTTTTTATTTTTTATTTTTTTTTTTATTTATTTTTTTTTTTATTTTTATTTTTTTTTTTGCTTCCGGTTTCAATGGCGTCGGACGTGAAATCAACAGCTCCGCTTAGCGGGGAGGATTTAGCCAATATTGAGCAAACGCTTCAGCTGCTGACTGAAGGCCCGAGAGCGGACGTGATAGAAGAGTTAGATCGAGAGCTTGAGGAAGATGAGTGCGATGTTCTCAGGGATTATCTGTTCCAAAAGGGGAAGGTAAAAGTATCTGAGTTATGTGATAATCTCTATGGCGTACTTGCTGATCGAGAGGAAGATCAGGTTCCTATAAACTTACAACCAAAGCTGCGAAAAGGAAAAAATAGAAAGGTCACGCTTTTGAATGATATTTCGGATCTATATCTGTTCATAACGGATAACAAAAGCTTCCCCAGATCTATACTCAGTACAAACAGTTTCCTTCCCGATGTCATCGGCAATAAGGAATTGCGTCAAAATGCGTATCGCAACGAGCGTAATGCAACAGTGGATATAAACATAACAATGCTAACCCAGCGAATTGTGGAACTTGAAGCAGATAGAGATAGCCATAAAAAGGAGATAAAGGACTTGAAAGATGAGGTAGGAACGCTATTTTCGAAACTTTCTAAACTTCAGGTCGATGTGACCAATTTCGTCAAAACATGTACTTGTACATGTAAACAATCCGAGGTGCCAGTAACTGGTACTCTGCCAAAACCCCTGATCCAAGCCAATTCCAAGCCACAAACAATCCCAATTAGTAAGGCGACTACTCTTGAGGAAATAGTGAGTGAACAACAACAAATGCTCGAGTTTGCCAAACAACGCGTTAATGAAGTCAATAATGCCAAAGTCTCCAAGTCCAGGACTGTTAATCCCGAAACAAGCGACTCGTTTTTGTCGCTTAATGAAACTGTTATCAATACATGTGTAACGGGTGCCAGCACGCCTAATAAACCCGCATCATCTGTTAAAGCAAAAGACCATGGTTATTCTAAGACTGATCATCCGACCCCAGCAATAGCGCCCGATCCACATAATACATATATTATTACCGATTCAACGCCCATCGAAGTCCCAGGGACCAACAAGATCTCTTCCCAGTCCAAGACAATCAAAGAAACCCCTTCAACGTTCAGTGAAGTGTTAACTTCGCCATCTAATGTATCGGACAATGCCAGTCATTTACCAGGGAAAGAATGGATGGTTTGGGCAAGCAATCAAACGTATAAAAAACAGAAAATTGCCGCAAAATCTGCTCACGTCTCACCACCTACTCAACCAGCCCCACAATCACAAAACGCAAGAGCTCTACGAGGTGCACCTGTAGACAACAATGTCTACTCCAAGAGAACTATAAAAGGAAAACAGTTTGAACGCTATAAATATCTCTATTTGGAAAATGTTTTTCAAGATGAACACGACACTGATGATGACATCTGTGATGATGTCATAAAATTTGGCTATGAACACGGTGTTAAAATAATGTACTGTCACGTGGTCCACAATAGAATGTCGTATACCCATGTGGGATGTAAAATTGCTGTAGTGGAGTCCAACTTTCAACAGACTATGATTATTGATTGGCCGGATCCTATTGTCTGTAGGGAATGGCAAAACTGGAATGAATATCGAAGGATTAGAGGTGGAACTCTTAATGCCTATGATCAATAAGTCAATAAACGCTAAATATCAAAAAATCACAATGAAACACCTGATCATTCTATACTGTATATTAATAATGGTAATTTTTACTCAATGGAATGCAAATGGTATACACTCATCAGAGATTTATTTGCGTGAATTGCTAAAAAGAAGTCATATTGTCGCAGTGTCAGAACATCGTTTATATGAATGTAATCTAAACAAGCTTAATGATATTGATCGTGATTTTGAGTGCTTAGCATATAGTAGCTCATTACTTAACCCTATGAATTGTGGAATTAGGGAATAGCCCTTTTTTGGCGTAAAACGTTTAAAAATGCCATATCGCCAGTGCGAGAATTCTGCACGGATAGAATTGCATGCATAAAAATTGAAGGTGATACGCCTCTGTATGTCTTTTCGGTATATCTGCCTCAGGCATCGTGCAAAAATGAGAGCTTTGAGGATGTTGTTATTTATTTAGAAAACTGTATATATAAATGTGTAGCTACGGGTTATGTAATTTTACTTGGTGATATAAATGCAAATTTTGGTAACTTATTTCAAACCAAAAGAGCGCACGGTACATGCACTGTAAATGGTAAAATGATGTATAATTGTATGTTGCGTAATGGGTTAACATCTCTTGATTTGCAAAGTCGAACAAGCGGCCCTTGCTATACATATGAATCAGGTACTGGGTACAAATCATATATAGATCATATACTGGTGTCCGAAGAACTACTACCTGCGTGTTTAAGCTGTAAAGTACTGGCAGATAGTTTTACAATTGGATGTGGTCATCTTGCTATAGAATCTGAAATTGATCTGCCATCTATTTTAATGCAAAAAAGTTCTCCTTGTGCGTCAATCAAGCCAAGTTTTGCATGGCATAAATTAACAGATCAATTAAAGGGTGATTACACAAATGATGTTGATACTCAGGTAAAGAGATTAATTAGCGATATTTCCAAGCTTAATGTTATCGATATGGCAGTAATTGATGCCTACTTTTCCAGGTTAGAAAATCTCTTATTAGAGAAGTCAAACTTATACGTGCCAATTAAGCAATTTTGCAAGCACCAGAAACCCTTCTGGAATGTGGAGCTTACTGAACTTGTGCGTAAAAGGAAGCTTGCTTGGCGCGAATGGGTTCGGGCTGGTAGGCCCAGAGATTGCTCAAATGTTTTTAGACGTGCTTTTAAAAATGCGAAACGTGCCTTTTCAAAATTGTATAATCTAATGAAAAATGAGTATGAACTGGCACAGCTCGACAACTTGTACTATGCTGATGATTTAGATCAGAATATGTTCTGGCACCTTGTAAACAAAAGTAGATTATATGTTAAAAAATCGGGTAAATCAATCAGAAATGATAATGGTCAAGTAATTACGGATCCAGTGGAAGTATGTCAAGAATGGAAACTGTATTTTAGTCGATTAGCTTCTTACGACAAAAGAGACATCTTTAATTCAGACTTTGAACAATATGTAAATGATGATATTTCAAGGATGGAATTGAATTGTATGAATAATTTTGATGGCATTTTTGACAATGGTTTATCCGAATGTGATGTTAAGAAGTCAATAGGAAAACTAAATATGAAAAAAGCAGCTGGCCACGACAGTATCAATTCTGAACATGTAAAATACGCTGGTGAAAATATTGTGTCTTTGCTCACCATTTTATTTAATGCAATGATCGCAAATGTATATATACCTGAGAACTTCTGCTTAGGGATCTTACTGCCATTGCTCAAATCTGGTAACAAAGATTCTCTTGATAAGGATCACCATCGTGGGATAACTCTTATGACATTTTTTCGTAAGATTTTTGATAATATTGTTCTTTGGAAAATTACTGGTGTACTGCAAGGTCGCATACCGCAATTACAAGGTGCGTCTATTAAAGGTTGCTCATCCTTGCAAACATCTCTAATAGTGCAAGAAGCCATATCTCATCAAGAAAATGGCACAATTATGGCTCTAATGGACATTAAAAAGGCCTTTGACAGTACATGGATACGAGGCCTGTTCCATAAGTTATATAATTGTGGTATAAATGGTTTATGTTGGAGGCTCTTGTATCAATCATATAACAAGTATAAATGTAAGGTTTTTGTAGATGGTATTTTATCGGATACTTTTCCTGTTAATAGAGGTGTTCACCAGGGCGGGATATGTTCTATGTTTCTCTACCAGTTCTTTATAGCAGACCTTTTGCAACAATTGGTAGATTCGGCAAAAGGAGTAAGAATTGGTGAAACGTCTGTAGCATGTCCAGCATACGCTGATGATATTGCCTTAATTGCAAACAATCCAGAAAATCTAAATGCTCTGTTGAGCATTGCTGACATGTATAGTAAAAGGTGGAGGTTTGAGTTTCATCCAGGAAAATGTGTAGTGCTTAGATTTGGTACAAACAAAAATGCTTTTTGTGAATGCAAATTAGGAGAGAATATTCTAAAAGTAGAAAAATCTGCTACACATGTTGGCATACCTTTAGGCAAAAGCTCAGAGCATGTATCAAATTTGATTTCACGCAGTAAAAGAAAATTCTTTTCTCTGCTTGGTTTAGGAGCAAATGTAGGAGGCTTAAATCCTCTGCTAGCTTCTAAGTTATACTGGAGTTTTTGCTTCCCAACAATGACGTATGGCAGCTCTGTAACGCAATATTCAATAACCGAAATTGAGTCTATGGAGGATGCACATAGATCCATTGGCAAGAGAATACAAAGCTTCCCAGTAAATACCCCTGACCCGATGGCGATAAAACCACTCGGATGGCTTTCAGTTCAAGCGCGAATCGATGTAGATCGCCTTATGTTCATCTGGTTCGTCTTATCGTTACCGGTACAATGTATTTATAAAATTGTATGCATTTATCGACTGTTGAGTATAATCCACATTGGAACCTATCGCTCAAGTAAATCTCCATTGGTCTCAATGTGGGAAACAACAATGAAATACGACCTACATGGGGACGTTTTGAATATGATAACTACTGCTAAGACACCACTCAAATGTGTCTGGAAGAGAAAAGTCATGAACGTTGTCAAGTCTTTTGAGATGAGACGCTTTTTCGTTCTTAGCTCCTTATATCCAACACTGAGACCAATTTTGAGATGTTTCACTGTTTTAAAACCATTTTTATGGTGGGAAGTTGCCAGGCGTTTTCCAAGACGCTTACCACAATGTAAAGTTATAATGAAAATGATATCAGGAACATACAGGATATTTAATTACGGACAACCAATGTCTGAACGAGTATGCTTACTATGCAATTTAAATGTCACTGAAGACGTACAGCATTTTTTACTATTGTGCCCAGCGTATATAGATATAAGATACAATCTATTTAGTGAATTATATAAACTAGGAGTCAACAACTTTTGTGAATTCATATGTTTCATTTTCGGTGGAGGGAGCGAATATGATCCTGAAATAATGCTTCCATTGCTGGACACGATATATGAAATGCACAAAAGAAGGGATTACCTTCTTAAATCCTTGTAAATAATAGCATGCTCTGACATATGAGCATATTAATTTTGCTCATCTAACATACATATAATTTGTAGTATTTTTCGTATATTTATTTTTGTAACATATTTATGTATATGTACTCATCTTGTAGATGGTAAATAAAATAACATAACATAACATAACATAAGGGTTTATTTAACTATAAATCCTAGATTTTCAAGGACACATGTAGTTCAATTATCATATTGTCGTCAAAATTAAATGTCAAACTTAACATTCCATTCTTTAGTGACCTTGAACTTTTGATGCAGCCTTGACTTCTTGCTATAACCCTTACCGTTTGATGTCACCTTGACCTCTGGTCATTTAAAGGTCTTAAACATGGAACCAGATGTAACTTTTTAGTCCTTCCCTGAATTATATTTATACTGTCAGAGCATACACCTACAATCTAATGTGGAACTTTTAATTGTTTCACAAATTTGAAACGCAAAATTTTAGCTTTGATAGGCTTCTGAGCAAGGAAGTACAATAACGCAAATGCGAGTAGGTAGTTACCAGTTTCACCACCAGGTGGCTCGCTCGGGTCAGATAGCATGGCGGGTATAGTAGAAAGTTCCCTTTAATTTAAATTACATCTGTTTTAGTGGTTCAATTTTCATATAGCCCTTATGTATCGAATAGTTATGCAAATTAAAGTATGTCCAGTAAAAGAAAATGTTATATGTCCAATACAAGGAAAGATATTTCACTTTTTGTGATTTTTTGATATGGAGTCTATGGGAAATCAACCCGAACTAGAAGTCACATTTTCAAAAAGATTACATTTTCAAAGTTGATAAACAATTTTCGAAACCATATTTTTAGAAGTATTTTTACATGTAGATTTCAAAAATGACATCACTTTGACTGAATTTTGAATATTTAATGACGTAAATCAAGATCATTTCTACTCGCATCTAGTCTATTAAAACCCTTTCAGGACGATATGCTCCTTTTGGCACCATTATTTTTATTTATATACATTACATCAATGAAATGACATTATCTCCAGTTCTATTCAGTATTTTAACACCAAATTTTGACAAGTTGTTCTAATGTAATATTCCTTACTGAAAATTGTATTTCAGTGATAAAATTCAAGGTATAAGTCCCAGGACGTAGGTAATTTGCAGTTTTCTTTTAAAAACCGCTCTTACTTATCCGTCACCAGGGCCAACTTTTTCCTCTTACATTTACATCGGGAATGGGTTAAACCCTTGCTTTCTGTATGATACATTATCTTATGTCACATTATGTTATGTCACATTATCTTATGTCACATTATGTTCTGTTACATGTTTTCAGCAAAATGGAGGACAATTAATTAAATCAATTCAAAAAATTAATATTTGCTTTATGCTCACACAGAAAAAAACTTTCAATAATTCTCGTGAGGCATCAACTATCACTTCGATAAATAACAATTAACTTGAAAATCAATTTGCATCTTAATGATATGATACTATTATTTTTATTTGTCTGGCTTCAGTTTGCAAGTTTATAGAACAATATTGGCTTACCTTATAATTATTGCACTGTTGTAGATTGTCTATCGCCCTGACGACCGTCTCATTGTTATCTGCAAGAAAATACATTTTCAATATTGAATTACCCTTACCATTTGTCTGACTTTACTTCCTAAAAGAGAGCTTCATGTTATTATTTTAGAACTAACCTCTGTGCTCCTCCAGGTTACACAATGTTGAGTTTGTTTCCTGAGTATCTTGAGTAAATTGTACTCTGATAATATAAGATGTAAAATAAGAGATTAACAGATATTT
This sequence comes from Owenia fusiformis, assembly GCA_903813345.2. NCBI lineage: Eukaryota > Metazoa > Annelida > Polychaeta > Sabellida > Oweniidae > Owenia > Owenia fusiformis. The sequence goes on along the minus strand of CAIIXF020000012.1, from coordinate 894,268 downwards.
ACTATTATATGCATTCATTAAACTGAATCAATTAGCATTGAAATCCATGATTGCTTTGGTAATTATTGATGTCTACAACTTGTATTAACAATGAAGCAAATACAACTAAGCCTTAAACGAGTTAGAAACTCAATGATGTACATATTAATTCCATGAATGTCTTAATGGAATACAGAAAATCTTGTGCATGTTAAAGTCTGTATTTTATGAGAAATTATGAACAAGGCCTTTCAAAAGTTTATTATAGCCTGGCTTGAATGGACATTTTTTGGCCCACCCTGTTTATAGTATCAGATCATTTGAGTGACCTATTTTTAGTCGAGTTAAAATCAAAAATGTACACTCATTTTTTCTCCTTCTTGTGTTGATATTTGACAGCTAAGAGGCAATAAGACCACAGGCGGATCCAGGGGGCTCTGTCCCCCCATGGGTTGGCCTAGAAACAAATTTTGGTGCTCAAAAATTTTATAGGGCCTCAATTAGTAGGCCTTTTTGGGCATTACATGGCCTTTTTTAAAAAAATGGGCCTTAAATTTTCCATATTTTTTTCAAAATGTTTGCTCATTTGATATGTGCCCCCCTCCCTCCCCTTGTTAGTTCTGGATCCGCCAGTGAGGATGATATCATGCAAAATGTTCTAATATTAGGTCCATAGGTATTGGAACGATATGAACATGGCAGCACCAGCAGATTCTATATTATCTTTAGAGAATTATGAATAAACATCATTGATTGCCATGCCATCTTTATTTTAAAATTATTTCTATCAACCTCAGCCTATGATTGGGTCTATGGGGACTATCCAGAGTCCAGACTGACATCGCAAGCATTGAGCTCATGTTGAAAACGGGGCCTTGAGAGAAATGATAAAAAGGAAACTTTAGTAAGTGAAACTCAGTACAAATTTTAGTTCATAGTACAATGGCTATTTCGATTGCAGGGCAACAACGTTCTTCAACTATAACATATATTTTATCAAATCTCTCAAGGGAAGTACAGTGAAACATGTATATCTGAACACCTCTCTTATATGAACACCTCTCTAATGTGAACACCTCTCTTATATGAACACCTCTCTAATGTGAACACCTATCTTATATGAACACCTCTCTTATCTGAACACCTCTCCTATATCAAAACCTCTTATATGAACACCTCTCTTAAATGAACACCTCTCAATGTGAACACTTCTTCTCAGTCCCAAATTATCTCCCATTGACTCGCATATACAATAATATAATATTTAAAAGCCTTGAAATGTGAACACCTCCTAATCTAAACAGTCTCAGCCAGTCTGAGTGGTGTTTGGATTGGCCAGGTTTTACTGTATTACAATCTAGCATGGGCTGTTGATCCCACAATGCCATTTAAGTGTTATGCAGAATCATAATGATCAGACATGAATATTACTTACCTCATATAATACACCATTGTCATAACACAGCAATGTAACAGTCAAGACTATTTGAGAAACAAAGCATTCTCAACTGCTATGTCCCCAGTAAACCGAGTAGAGAGTCCAGTTGTATCTACTCCCACCAGATCTGCAAAACACAACAAATAAAGTTCTTTCAACCCACAGATTATTTTATCGCTGAAATAATATTTCAACACATGCTCTCATTATAACAATTTCAAATACTAATTTCATTATAACTACATATACTTGTGTAAATAAGCCAATGATTTTCTACCTTTTAATTGCTTCAGGACAGACACTCTAATTAATATAATTATGTAGACAGTTTATAACAATCAACGTTTAAACAATTTTAATTATCAACAAATGCAATCAAACGAGCAATCAATCAATCTGGTACATTTGTTATAATTACAGTAGTTCCGGAATATTGAATCTCCAATGAACAAAAGCATTCATCTGTTATTTTAGTTCGATTTGGATGGACTATATAAATTAAATGTATTAAATTAACTTCACTTCCTTGGATGAAAACAATTATCCATTTTGGATTTCAATGAAACACTGCTTTTGTCCCAGGTGAGAGTGACATCTATTGCAAGAATTATTGACTGAAATATCTCCCTGTCTAGTAGTGACATCTTTGTTAAAACTTAACAAATAGAAACATGAACTTAGAATCTTTCATTTGATGAAATGTTATTGGTTTATTAGAAAAGGAAAATTAAAAATTCAGTTTTGATTTTTTCACACCAGCCCTTAGCACAGGATTCCTTAGATGTGTTTTTCATTTACAAATACAAAACGGTAGGTCTTTTTATGTCTCAGTATTTTTGATTAATAAAATATTGCATGAATTCACTTCCAAAACAGTTTATTAATGTTTTAATTAACACGACAAAATAAGAGGCAAATTTATGCTAGGAGGGGGAAGGGTATGTTTAAGGATTTAAGCTCCGGACTCCAAGCATTGTGGATGATTATTATTCCTCAAAGGTGTTATTTCCACCTTTGCACAAAATGTGTATCGAGTCCTAGGTTTAGGAAACAATGTCTGAGTAGAATGAATTTGCCACAATGCATTGAGTTTGGGCATATTCTTTTCACACATTGCAAAATGTTTTATACAATATCATTTAAAAAATATGAACTGACTTAAAGGAATATATTTTCAAGGAACCTTTTTACAAAGTTGTCACCTTGATAATAATTCAACACTTATCATTTGACCTGCATTAGCATCTATACTACTGTATTTATAAATTATTACTTAACTATGAAATTGATCAGCTTATTAGATTTATTAGTTTCATTAGAATGTAAAAATGACCTTGGGTGTATTAGAGTAGAATATTGCAATGCAGTTATATGAAATAACATGTTCTGATTGGCTGGAATTGGACACACCTTGCCTAGCTACGTGTGACAGTGTGAATTATATATCTTACTACATTTGGATTTGATTTCTACAGAATTGTCATTAAAAGAAAATCTGAAAAAATATTTCTGTAAAATTTTGGTAATACAGTTACCTCAACTGCCTGAAAACTCGCTTCACAAAATAAAACATGTCCTTAATATCCAAAAGAGCGTGTCTAATTATTTTATATAGCATACATTTACACAGATTTTGCACTGCGATCAGAATCAGTTCACAGAATCAAGAAACACATGAGTCCCGGGACATGAGTATTTGGAGTACCCACCCACCTTATGCATTCACAAACTTCCACTGTGAAAGAGAAAGGAGCAAGTCCACATTATGGCTGGACACTACTGAGAGGACACGAACATTCAACAGTAACCTAGGGATAAACCAGTTAAGTCAAGTGAGGCGCATCCTTGGTCCAAGAGTATTTCTCTACTTACCATATTGAGTAATAAATGAAGTCCTTTGAATGAAGGATGAGTGAGACGATACGTAACTTTACAGTGATCTCCCCAGGATTTTTTCTACAGTGGGTGCAAAATTCTCATTTTCTGAATTCAGAAAAAAATGGTTCAAATATGCCAACTTTTCATGATTTTTCTCATTTTCAAGTGGGTGCTAATGGATTTTCAGGTGGGTGCAAGGGTGTTTTCAAAATCTCAGGTGGGTGGTGCGCCGACTTGCTTTAATGCTGGGGAGACCAAGGGCGAACGTAATACCCGGAACGTTCCTCGTTTGCAATTTCAATATATTCGGCGTTCGGCCTTTAAGCGTATACTGTTCTATCAACCAATTAAAATGGGGTGCGATAACTTGAATTTGATTCTGACGATGTGCGTTACCCCCCTTTGGACATGAAGTCCAGAGCTGAATATGCCAGCTCATGTTGGTGATTGGTAAGTAAAATCGATCCATCCTTATAACTTAACTTATTTCATATGGTTTAGTGGATTTTGGTCACGAAACATTGAGAAACAACAGTTAAAACAAAGATTGTCCGAGTCTGTTTTGATTGTTCTGTTCTGACGAGAAACCAACAGGGTCTTCTCATTTGCATAATCAGGTCACCTTATACCTAGCTATAGAGCTGGGTAAGGGGGTAACACTGACTGACAGAAAACACAATCGCCACTTCAAGTACATTTCCCTGTTATTCTGTTCGTTTAACCCTTATTTACATATCATATATTAGAGTTAATCAATTATGAAGCGAATGATGTGAACGGATTGCATTGCCATAGAGTAAAATAACCGCAAAACGGTACAGAAAAAGGTACCTAAGTCTGAGAAAACTGACCCCTCTATACTCTATTGTGTAATGCAGATCATATAAAGCCCCGGATTTCGTGTCATTTCGTTTGGTACACAACTTAAGCCCGGGTATTAAATAAGCCCTTGGGGAGACCACTGCTTTACACTTAGAAAGATTTCTAGCGACAGGTATCATAAGAGTAGAATTATGTATAAAAACATGGCCATGACAAAAAAGTGTGTCATGACAACTCTAGGACGTAGAAAGACAAAACTCTGACGCAATCACATTTAATCTAGAGGGTAACAAAGAAGTTAGGATTAAAGTAATATATCATGATATCATATCAATATTAAGTCAGAGATATTTTCTAGAATAACATTAGGCATACGGGCAATTGGCCAACATGGGATATTGTGAAATGACATGAGAGAAGATGTGCATAATTCAGGTAACCATAAGAGAAGGCGTATATATGTGTGGATCAATAAATATGTGGTTTCACTTATACCTGACTAATGACTACAACAAAGCAACCTGTACTTGAGTCACCTGTCAAACTGATTCAATAATTGTTTACTTCCGGTTTCAGAGCACCTGTCAGAATTTTACTGAAAACATCCGCGGTATCTCCGTACTTGGTGGATTTCAACATAACAACAAGACATTATTTTATAGATTTTTATATTAGGGATAGTCTGGATACACACTGAAAAGGATACCTATACCAATAGAGGCACACTTACCATAAATACGACTGATTTTGCCTTACGAGGGAGCAGACATTTTACGCTGTTGCATTGTGGGTGTTTTTTAAATTGATCACGTGACTTCTTTGTGTGGCAGTCGCCGCATGTAATCAGGTCAGAAAACTTCTCGGATTTATTCTCTCAAACTCCATCTAAAACTTATTCAAGGATCTCAAAACTTCGCATGTCAAAGGAACAGAATATACACCACACATTGGCCGGGTTTGGAGTATGTGCGAATGCTAGTTGGCGAGAAATCAGAAGTTAAAGTGGCAGCACTTTTGTGTTCGAGGACGGAGGAATAATGGCGGTGGTGGGCCAAAGACACACCCGACAAATGATGGCTTTCCACGGTAATGGTGTCTCTCAGCATGCTATTCTGGCTGCAGCTACAACTGTTCCATATTATACTCCAGTTGTACCTACACAAGAAGTCCAGCCAGATCGACCCATCGGGTATGGAGCGTTTGGAGTTGTATGGTGAGCAAAAATTTGCAGATTCCTTTCATTTTCTCCATCACTTTATGTTGAGCATCCTGGTCAAAAGGTCAACCTAAATGATGATTTGAAGTGGGATTCCATTCTTGGGTATCATATATACATACCTAACCCCCTATGGCATTCATATTTGTTCCAGGGGAGGAGATAACAGGAATATAAAAATAGTTTGAACAAAAGGCTTTGTTTGGATCCCATTTTACAGCTGATTATGCCCAGTCCAAACAAGGTCAAAAGAAAAAGTAATTTTGCCCATAATTTCTCCACAATTCTCTCCATATTGTCTATTCATCTACCTCAATACATTTACACTCAATTGACATGTTCTTGATTTACATCATATTTTTTATTATTCACCGTTTATGAAATTGTAAAAACAGGATCTTTCATTGATATTTATGTCAGCATTAAGATCTTTGTTCCGTCTGCTATATCGACTCCTATAGAGCCAGTACGCTATACGGAGCCAATAAGTACACAATATGGGAAAGTCAAGCAGGGATTTAAAGTATTTATACGTAAAGTTGGCTAATATATTGTATGATTTGTCCCAAATAATGCTTACTTTATAAAATATGATTACTCAGCCAGACGTGGAGTTAAGACTCATGCTTTTGGAATCAGAGATAAATGACTGTAATTCAGGCTTGGTGAAGGTATTGACTCACATCTCCTGAACAAAGAAAATGTACTAAGTTCGAGATAACCATAATTATAGACTAGATAGACAACAGCAGTAATCCCGGTGTGTGGAGATTAGATTAGAGAAAGGAATAATACAGCATATGACAAATAAATTATTCATATACTTTACTAGATACGATAGCCCATGATTCACTTGGGAAAATCTTTGTATCAAACAAGTAATTTGAAATTGTTAATAAAAATGATCAAACTGTCAGACTAACAGCTGACTCAGATTAATATTGAATTAAAGGGTAAAGTTTATAACATATTTCAAATAGTTTTAAAGTATTTTTCACACCTTGATGAATGTTTGTGGTAAGTTCAAAAGAACTGTTGGAATACAGACAGATTGCAAAGATTGTAACTTGGACACATTTGAAATTATTTCAAATTTAAACTAAATTGATTTTAACTGTTTTAACTGAAATTGCAATGAAGCCTTTAAATATGATATGTCTCTATTGAGAAAATTCCGAATATAACATGATCTATTTAAAATACAAGCCATGTATTTTTGTGAGTTCTGACTAACGAACCATACATCTAGTGAATTAGGCCCTGAAACACTTTTAGTGCTTGCTGCAGTACATGCAACACAAATTTCCTTTTAGCTCAAGGTTCTATGTCAGCTTAGCTATTTCCACCACCAGTGGTATGAACATTGCAGTATCTGAAAGTGATCATCTTTTATTATGGTTTCAACAATGATCATGGGAAAAGGGTTGAGACTAGTTGATCTTTACAAATGTTACACATGTTCATATAAATATTATTAAGTCTCAAAAAATGATTTATTTACTTGACATTTTTTATCTGCCATTCCTTCCAGGATAAGCTGAAGTTAAATGTCAAAAATGAAATATTTCATCTTTTATTTCTGATGAAAAGAAAAAGATTCATATATTTAATCAAGAACAAAGATATTCAAAATTCTAGTTCATGTCCTGAATGGGGTTGCTTATTTCGGTGTTTAAACATGAAGGACTGACCTAGTATTTTTCAATCAGGTCTGTCTCGTTATCTTTTTTTGAACATAAAACAAGGTTATTTTTCTTTCTCTTTATTTCCCATTTAACTTAAAGTACAAATCTTCTAGATAATAATCTGTGAACGATTCTATGTAGTTATTTATTTTTCAAGGTTGTTCATTTGAAAAATGTATTTTTGTTACAAGGAAGGTACATTTAGTGATAGAAAAATCTGCTCCCTGCATGCAAATAAAACAGTAAAGGGGGTTGTCCTCATAAATATAATACAAGACCTTAAATATATGAGGCTTCCAGGGTCACTATACAGGTAAATATATAGACCTACATTAACACCTGACTTGTGAACACCTGTAATGAACACCTTTTTATGAGTAAACACCTTTGTATGAACACTTCATATAAACATGTGAGGAAAACACCTTACAAAATCTAATTTGAACCCTCATCTTTTCTGAAAAATTAATCTCAAAAACATTGTTTAATAAATGTATTAGAGCCATTAAGTTCTTACGCGTGCCACTGTAAATCAATATACTGATACCTGATAGAACAAGTAAAATCGGGTAATGTTCTTGACTTCAATTTTTGAGTATTAGTAAATAGATTTAACCTTGATTGACCTATGCCAATCATGAATAGAAAATACAATTCCATTGATGTTTATTTAAACTAATATTTTTGTAAGTGTGACTAATAAAAGAGATGAGTTGGTTATTGATATAGGAAGTGAAATTTGAACTGTCTTAATGTTGCCTTCCTTGTTTTAATAACTTCCGATTTGGTTTTCATATATTTTAACAGCGCATTTGCGATGTTCATATAGAGCAGGATTTCAATCTGTGTTGCCATTAACAGAGATTTGAAAGTTTGTGTCAATTCATCATAGTTTTCAATAATTTTAATTAAAAATCATTTTCAATAAATTGTAGAAAATATTTTAACCATACTTGTTAACCATGTTTCATTTCCTGTGAATTTGTAAACCATTATCTGAAAATGTATATTCATTTATGAGAGTTTATTTCTGTCCAGGCAGTAAGCATGTTTATTCTAATTTTTTTTAATTCCAAATGGTTCATCATTTCCTGACCCTTTTGTTATAGTCCGGTGTCATATAATATAAGTGTCAGATAAAAGAATCCATTAATGTCATGTAAAAGGTTGCCATTTTGTGACACATATCCTGCCTTCACAGCCTTACCTATTCTTGAAATATAATTTATTGCAAATTATTTTCTTTTTGGCTTTATGATGACATTGACTGATAGCTTCCCCCCTTAACTTATCCTTTAGGATAAAACCCATATTCAATCCTTCCAGCAAATGAAACCAGTTGCCATATTTTTTATTGCCATAAGTAAAGGGAAGATAATTCATTTCAACCTCAAAATATATCTCTATTTTAGGTTTCCTATCCTGGGTTATATATTGAGTAGTTACTAAAGTGAGAAGACCTTCAGTTGAAGGTTAAAGATAACAAGAAACTCAAAATTGCTTTTTTATTGACTGATACTTACAAGTATATTTTATGATTATGTTTGTACTGAATTACCTTAGATGGCAATGTTATTGTTCTAAATGACCTGTTAGAGAAAATGACGTTGGTATTAATTATAAGGAAAGTTGATAAGTATATTAGGTATTTACGTCATATTAAGCATGTGTAACACTGGCATGTCCTTGGGGTATTTATTGATGAATTTGTTCCTTGGGTTATTGAACATGTAAATGTCATATTATGATGTCGTCCAGTACTGCAAGGACTCTGAGTTCAGAAGATTAGAAGTCATACTATACTTTAAAGGTATTTGAATATCAACCTTTAACATGCTGACTTATTTTGGCCATTCTATCTAGTACTGTAAAGACCCCGAAAGAGTATGTTTCACTGTATAGTCAGTCTTTAATCAAGTCTCAAGAAAACCTGGCTGGCTTGTCAAGGATAATGAGACATTTCTTGAGAATCCTTTAGGATTTCTGACACAGGCAAATTAATGATAAAAACAAGGGCTTAATTGTTAGAAATTATAATTTTAACGTGGGAACAGTTTCAAAATTTCTTTAAAAATAGTTTTGGTTAAAACAGTTGAATGAAATATCATGCCACTAATAAAAAAATAGCGTTGTTTAAGATTGACTATTGTAATTTTGTAAATCTACGCAATGTTTATAATCATAGTGAAAATAATAGATGACGATTGAAAGTGAATGTCCTGTTTATGGCCTTATTGTAAGCAAACAAGCTAATGAAATGTTGTTGACTAGCTATTAAGAGTACGTAATTGCGTAATTTGTGATGTAAAACCTGACAAGTGAATCACCAGCTGTAAGTTGAACACCTTTGCAAAGTAGAACACCTATAATGTATGTGAAACACTTCACGGTCCCATTGACTTCATGTTAACTCAGCCTCTCAAACTAGAACATCTCTTTAGGGAAACACTAGTTAAACCAGTCATGTTTTACTTACACACATTTTGTTTTAGCTTATTATTGACTTCTCCAGAGGTCGACTGTTCATATTATATCTTGACTATGTGATTTGAATAAGAGGTTTATTATTTATGTGAAGTTCATATTCTGTGACATTTCCCCCCCCCCCACCTGGAATTTTTACACTTCTGACATCATATATATGAGAAAATGGCCTCAGCTCCATATCTAAACGAACTATATTTATAACATACTTTTTAAAGGTCATATCAGTATCTCACATGTTTTCCAGACAAACTTATATCATATTAAACTTTGTGTTTGTATTTAACACATTTATGATGCAATAACCATGGCAACATATCACCAAGGTCTCATCCTTTAGGTCATTTCAGCCCCAGACAGGTCATGGGGTCAGCACTCTCACAATTGCTGCTAATAGGTACAAGCCCCATTAAGATTTAATTAGGATGTTTATTGAGATTTTATAGGTTCTTTTATGAATGGTTAATGACTATTGGTTGATTAAGATGACCATATTCCCTTGCTACACAATGTCAGGATTTTTCTCAGTAGTGCTAAAAAAGGTGAGATTTTTGGGGAGTAAAAATTTGCTGATCTTATTTATGAAGAACAAAGAAGTTAATGACTTTTCATCTGCTGTTTTATGAATTCCATGTAAAGATGTGATGTATCATTGTAAAGGTCAAGATGCTGAGATATCAGGGAGATCTTAAAACAGTAGGAGGTGTCTGTCTGGGGTTAGAATCTGAACTGTTTAACAAGGAGCTGTCTATGCATGTTAATAGATGTTATACATGTTAATTGATGTTCTCGGAAAGCTCCACAGGATTGAAATAACTAATATTAATCCTTATAAAACAATGGTCATTTTTGGGGAAATCAACCTGAAGAAATCACTAGTTGTCTTTTGTTTGATAATGAAATCTTCCTTCCAATTGGAAATCTTTTTTTACCAAGTTGCATCTCAACTTCCCCTGTTTGGTATTTAAAGAAAGCTAGTGAAGGCTCAGAAAATGTCATTAATCTAAAAATTTGGCAATTGAGTAATGTCAAAATAACCAACGTTGCAATAGATTTTAGATTTTTTTACATTATAATGTAGAGGTTGTGTTCAAAGGATGAGTTAGAATGCCCCCCCCACCCCATTCAGTTAGAATTATTTAGTCATGTCTAGTATATGACTGCTGACATCTATTATGAAATTATGTCTATTTATTTATTGTTATATGGTGGCAGCGTGCGTGTGTATGTATTAAATGGATATGAGCATGAGCATGCACTCCTAATGCATCAATAAAATGCATTTATCTGTTCTATATTATAAGGGACTCAATTAGTATATATCATTTTATATAACCTATCATGTGTTAGAGAGGAATTTCATATTGGAAATATTAAATGGCTATTGTTCGGTTGATATTATCAGGAGACCTTTTCAGAGACGTGATCTGTGACGGTGAATGCTTCGCTGAATTAAGACATAATGTTTAGTGTCTGTTTTAATGAATATTATCAATTTTTGATGCAATTATTAAATGAGTACAATTGTTCCGCAATTGTATGAAATTCAGTTAGTCGTATGCATAAATAATGAGTTAGTAGACTGTTTGTTCAGCCTCTCTGCAATGTGTCGCTCAGAAATCAATTGAATATTTTTTAAGCGCACTTTGTTCAAATGTAATGGTGACATTAAGTAGACTTGTACAATATAAGGCTGCTGACAAGTTTCAAAGCAAGTCTTATAGAAAATATCAGACAGAGATAGATTGGGTGGGGGGGGGGGGCAGAGATTGATTGGGGGAGGGGGAGTATCATGCTTTAGGTCAGGGGGACCAGGTAAAAAACATTTGGGGGAGGGGGTTGTCTGATAGGCTTCTCATGTCTAATTAGTACCTAAATTAATAATAATTGAAGACTTAGTAAACAAATTAATACTTAATGAACCAAGCTCCCCAGCATTAAAGCGAGTGGGTACTATACCCACTTGATAAATTGAATAAGCTTGCACCGCCTGAAAATTTATTTCTCACACTTGAAAAAAATTAAAGATTTTGCAGATTTTGACCAACATTGAATAGAATTGTAGAATGGAAGTTTTGCATTTTTAGAGGGAAATTCTCAGAGAGCAAATTGCACTAAGAGCTTGCAGCTTTGTCTCAATATGATGGTGTGTTTGAAAATCTGAGACTTTTTTATCACATGTAAATATGTAAAGTTCATATTGTAATCAAAGAAATAAAAGTGATATATTTGCCTCCTATGCATGTTGGGTTGAATGTGAGTATACTATTTCTTTCCCGTCTGTGTTTTGACCTTTATTTCACTGCATCCATTATTACCAATGTACCCTGGTACAAGTTTAGATACCCTGTGAGATACTCTGCTGGAAACCTGACTGACCCAAGGTGAAAAATACCATTTACATTGGTACCCCGTGATTAAACCTATTTTAAGTGTTAAAATTTGTTCCATTGTGTAGATGTCAATACTGGGTAAATGTAGCAAGGAAGCCATCGCCATGGTGACCAGTTATCAGTATACAAGTGTGCTAGATATTTCTGTCATGGTGTATAGATTCTAAAGAAGCCAGACTTGAGGCACACTCCTTTAACAATGGGCCCAGCTGTCCCTTTAATTCCCTTTCAAACACCTGCACGCAGCTTGGAAAGACATAAGATCTACATTCAAATGCTCATTGATTTCCACATTTCAGTCAAATGATTTTTCTGTATTTTAGATTTTTAACAGTTTTTATACAGTGATAAAGTTCATTTATAAATTTCAAGGAGTGCTTTTAATTATGCCATTAATAAAAACGACCCTGGGATTTCAACGTCCCTTTCAATATTAAAATTTTGTGGCATCTGACTTCAAATCTTGTAACAATTGTAAGTATTCCTGATTTCCTATACTTTTAAGGAAATATATTATGTTAAATAGTACCATTGTTTGTAGTTTCTAGGTGGTCTTGATGTTTTTCTTTATTCTTTATGAATTTCTTTGATTTTGGGATCATTTTCAACATGGGACTCCATCCAACCCAACCCAACCCAACCCATTCACCTGCTTCTGATAGAAACACATTTACTTAACATATTTCTCGCATTTGCTTTTAAAATAAAGTTGACCTTTAATCAAACATACCCTGACCCCATAAATTGTATGTTTCCCTTTAGAATATATCCCACAATGATATTTGCTTAGATCATTGAATCTTTGTGTTCATTTAACCTTAAAATGTCATTGATATGATGAAATTAAGCCAAATTGATAACACATTGACATATTTGCTTAGGTTTATTTATAAAATAAATACATGACATCATAAGTCTTTTTCAAATCTGAGAATTTCATATCCAAATATATGGAATATATTACATGCAATTATTTCATAGCATTCGTGAATAATTACTTGTTAGTGAATTCTAATGTTTACTTGCTATCTACAATATAATTGAACTAGTTTAGCAGTTATCCTTGATTGCAATTATATCCCAACTATGCACATATGTTTAGCGTCAGGTAAATAAGGCCTACTTAAGGACATGGGGGGTCACACCCATTGTAATATAATAAGGCCATCATCTCAATATGATTCGTTTTTCAATTTTATATTTCAATTTTAGCATTGCTTTTAGTGATATTCTTAAAATTAAATTGATATTATGATTATTTTACAAATTAAAATAGAATGAAATTAAACCAATTTGTATTCTACGCCTGATGTCAAGTGTTGTATATGTATGACATAGCCCCCATACTTGAACTAACTTGTGAAAATTCTTGATAAGCTATGTAGGATGATAGCATGTGTGACTTTGCTACAAATATACCTGTAATTACAAACACACCTGTAATTACCTGTAATTTATATTTGGAGATCAAAGTTAAGTCGCATTCTGTCATGATTGCCAATTTCTGAAATTCAAGACTGTGTTGCTCTAATAAGTCCCTGTGATCCCCTACTCCAGACTTGATCCAACGCCTTGTCTGGCATCTGGATAAATTTGATAAATCATTTTGGTAAAGCAAATTTTTTTAGACCTTTCCAGCAAAATTGTAGCCATAAATGCATCCTTGGTCCTAGGGTATTTCACTTTTTCCATATATTGAATTGAAAGACCAATGAAGCCATTTGACGAAGGATGCCATAAATGTATCATATATACTCTCTCAATCAGAGTTTTGCAGACTCATACAAATACCTCCCTTGCTTAAAATCATCCTACCATTCCTTTTTTCGTAAAACCAATAAATGAGATAAACTCTTCAACTTGGAATGTAGGGAAAATCTAACATTTTACTCAGTCATTTTATTGCAGTTTTCAGAAAAAATTTAACCAATTTTGTTTTGGTAGAGTTAAATGTATAATTGTGTGTTAATCTTTTTAGGGGTTATGATTATGCTCCTGTGGATTATAAGGCTAAATATAGTCTATATACAAGTATAACCTTGCTTAGATACTGCATTTAGACTCAGTTGCAATACGTAGTACCATAAATGTTGAATCCAGCATCTAGTGCATGTCACTCGTTTGGATGTATTTTCAAATGTTGCTTATATCTGGCAATATTGTTTCTGTTATAGGTTTTGATGGATTTGTAATTCTGTTGTCTGAATACCAGTATTTCTTGTTTTGCAAGGTTGTATAAGTCTGATACTAGAACAGCTGGCTTACTGTACAGTGCACATATATATATAGGGTATACAGTTAAACTTGTATCTCTGAACGCCTTTACAATGAGAACACCCCTCAATGTGAACACTTTTTCTTGGTTCTAAATTTATTTCCCATTGACTCACAATGTTTATAAAACCTTTAAATGTGAACACCTGCTAATCTGAACACTTTAGACTGCTCCCAGAGGTGTTCAGATTAGACAGGTTTTACTGTAAAGCACTCCCCCCAGTTTTCTGCAAGTTAAAATGCTCAATTCTGCAAGTGAAATTAGTGAATTCTGCAAGAAGAAAGGGCTAATTCTGCAGAAATTCCGCGGATATTCGCGGCATTTTTTTGCGGTTTCGAAACTTCAAACACGGAGGATCGGGCGCATAATGGGAATCACGATATATATAAATCAGGTTTTAAGTGTAATATCTCATTGGAGTTCGAAGTTTTCGATCAATAACTTAATAATATAAATAACTGTTATTAATTTATGTCTTTGTTTAACTTTCTGACGAGAACCGAAAGAAAAACTAATGGTTTTCGAACCAGTAAACGGGAGAATATCGTGATAGTCAGGTAGTCAGTCTCAGTCACTACATACATGCTGCCATCTAACGGCAGAAATCAAACGATGGCGTTTAGAATTTTCACTTCGCATAATTTGGGTTATTTCTGCAAGGGATTTGACTGAAAACGTGTCAAATTGTTACAGGTAAGACTGACTTTTTAAACTTTTGGAAAATATATGGATTCTGCGGAAAATTCGGCGGAAATTGACCAAAATAGTTGATTCTGCAATTCCGCGGGCAGAGGCAAATTCCGTCCGCGCTCTGCAAACACGGAATCCTGGGGGCAGTGGTAAAGGGTGTATATGCTCAATGTTGTATGTTGCATTCAACTATTGCTCTTTGATACATGTTATATCATGAATGTAGAGGGGTACATAGGCCTGAATGTAAACCAGAAAAACAATAAGGTTTTTGTCAAACTTGTTTCTAAGCTTTTTGTAAATCTTCAGCATTTCCCCAGATTTGTCCGTGGCTCTTTGAATTGAATGGGTGATGTGGCCAATGATTTGTACAATGTGGCTACATATTTGTGGGGCAATCGTTTTATACTGCTCATTGCATTCTTGGTTTGACTTTGATTTGTATGGTATGGTATGGTATGGTATGGTATGGTATGGTATGGTATGGTATGGCTCATGATTTCATATGTTCTGACTCATTGCTGATATATATGTTTGGCCCAATTGGCTATACAAGTCTTAACAGGGTATCTGGATTGATTTGGCTCTAATCTTGGATTAGGATTAAGTCAGCTCCTGGTGAAATGGTAAGAATAGAGGCCCTTGTATTAGTTTGTATTATTAAGCACCATAATCCAGGCCCCTGTGCAATATCTGGGAGTTGTATGTTGAATAGCAATTAATAAAATAATGGTGCAAGGTTTCTGTCATTTGTCAGCTTTTACTTTTTAGTATTTGTTACAAACAAACCTGGTATTAAAAAAACAGCATTTAGATGTATTGGAATCAGCCTGTCGTTGTAATGACAGCTCCAGGAAAATCATATTTATATGCTCTAGTTGCACTAATTGCTGTGTTTCTTGTCTTTGTGTAATAGACTGATGATCAGTGCACTCACTAGGTTTTTGTCAAATACCAGTTTAGTTTTGTCATATAACTCACAGTTAACTTTGGGAAATAAAATACCAAAGTACCAAGATTAATTTCTCTATATTTGGAAGGGAGGAACACACAGGCACCCACCCCTATACTCCTAAAACCGATGATGATGATACCAAATTGTTGCCAATGTAAAAAAGAAATCACTCACTTTTTTGGTTATACTTATTTCTCAAATCTGGTGAGTACTTATTCAAGTTTGGGCATCATGTTGGTTTTTTTGGCCAATTTTTGCATTATAACCATCTGTACCTGTTTTATATACTAATTTACCCCATACCTGGAAGTACTTGTTTTATTTACCAATTTACCCCATACCTGGAAGTGCCATCTGTCATGTGAATAGCTACATGTGTCTTCTTTAGATACCAAATCGAAAATAGGATTAGTGTTAGGATTGTTATCGCAATCAAAGCCTAAGGTATCAATACGGCATTTCAAATTTTATATGCGGGATGAAGCTGAAATTTTGAACAGCTCTCTAATCCCAAAATCTCCCAATGTGAACACTTTTTCTCAGACCCAAGTTTTTATCCCATTGACTTACATAAATAAAACCTTGAATTTAAACAGTTGCTAATCTGAACACTTGCTAATCTGAACAGTTGCTAATCTGAACACTTGCTAATCTGAACACTTGCTAATCTGAACACTTGCTAATCTGAACACTTGCTAATCTGAACACTTGGCCTGTCCCAGTGCTGGCAGTTGGATAAGCCAGGTGTCACAGACTGGTGTGTGTCTTTTTATTAATAATATGAAACCAAAAAACTTGAAATTGGCCACTTTCTTGAGTAGGTGAAAAATCTCACTTTTATACAATGTTGGCTAAAATTAGCCAAATTGCGCTAATTTTTGTATAATTTGTAAGTCGGGGGTGCGTCTACATTTCTGATTAATTATATCATTGTGGGGGTATTAAATATCAAATATGATTGTTGTGTAAGAGTTATATATATGTATCTTTTATTGACTCTCTGATGTCATTACAATGACATATTCGTCACTTGTTAATACGTTAGTTAAGTGTCTCATAATTGTTGTTGTTATAAGTAGGAGGTGTTAGCCTGAACTATGGTACAGTGCTTATAAATTGTAACTTATAATAAAAACTTATTACTCATGATATCTTATTATTCAAAAACAAATTGGTTATGATAATTGTCGCATAATTTTTATAAATAGTGGGGGTGAGTAAGTAGCTAGTCATGTTAAACAAGTCTGCTC
The DNA here is from genome assembly GCA_903813345.2 of Owenia fusiformis. NCBI lineage: Eukaryota > Metazoa > Annelida > Polychaeta > Sabellida > Oweniidae > Owenia > Owenia fusiformis. The sequence continues at coordinate 877,203 of CAIIXF020000012.1, read as the reverse complement.
TGTAGGAGATCACTTCATTTATTCATTTATTTTTTTCATATTGAACGTTTGAAAAAGGGAAGATGTGATGACTGATGAGTACTATCAAACTGGTGTTTCTGTCAATGAGTTTACTAGATCTCTGTTTACTTTAAATGTTTGTTGCCAATTTGTATAATAAATAAAATTACAGTCATGATACAGTGAAACCTGTAAAATAGAACATCTCCATAAGTGGAACACTTTTCAAAGTCCCACAACCTATTCACTTGTTGAACAGGAACACTTTTAGAGGCACCAAATGTGTTCTTATTATACAGGTTTTACTGTATTTATATTTAATTCCTATCAGAATGCTTTTCACAGAACTTATCATATCATAATTAGATAATTTTATCACATTTCAGATTATAGCTGTTTAGTACAGTATATAGAAACAGGAAGTTTGTCCCAACAAAACCCATGTTTCATGGATTTATTTTATCATTTTCCCACTGTGTGTTCATGAAGCATGTCTCCCAGAACTACATGGTGTCTGAGATCATATTTTTAAACATGCCTTCACCTGATATATCTTGCAAGAATTTGACCATTTGGTCAGTTAGTTATCAGTTTTCATATAGTTATTATATTCTTGAATATTGCACAGTGGTTATTTCTCTCTGATTTATGGATGGCATTTTTTAGATTTATTGTTTTCTCATATTGTATTCTTATATGCTGGTACAAAGTTCTATCAAAATAGTAGCAGTTAACTAAGAATATATTATATTCTGCTGATACATTATATTTTATATGTACCATAAATGTATATTGTTTTCTCATGTATTGTATTCTGTGTTTCAGGTCTGTAACAGATCCAAGGGATGGTAAACGCTATTTTCTCATGTATTGTATTCTGTGTTTCAGGTCTGTAACAGATCCAAAGAATGGTAAACGCTATTTTCTCATGTATTGTATTCTGTGTTTCAGGTCTGTAACAGATCCCAGGGATGGTAAACGCGTTGCGCTCAAGAAGATGCCAAATGTCTTCCAGAATCTGATCTCAGCCAAACGTGTTTACAGAGAACTGAAAATGCTGTCCCATTTCAAGCATGACAATGTAAGTACTAAGTATTATAAGTATTAGTATTACCATTAACTGTCAATATGCAGGTCCATAACCGGGGCTGGGGGGGGGGGTTGATTGGATAATTTGTGAATCCCTCCTAGTCAAAAAAAATTCAAAATCATGCAGTTGTTTGAGCACTTTTCAAGTGATTTTGAGCCCTCATTGAATTTTAAAAATCTGACCCTCTACCTTACTCATATATACACTTAACGCGGATAGGAAAACATTTTCTTCAGCTGTTAAAATGTTTGATGTGTTTTTATGCTTTTAAGATAAGTGAGAAAGAAATTGGCAAAAGAACAGGAAATATCAAACAAATATCCTTATCACAACAAGGATGACACATAGATCATGATCATGATAAAATAGTCTGAAAATGTTACAAAAAGTGACTGCCCTTTCTAATAATTTCTTAAGTACACACCATATTCTCTTGAGTAGATACACACAAACGTACATGCTTTTTCCATGAAAGACCTTGGCAATTGAAGTGACAAAATAAAGAAAAAATAATAATTTGAAAAAATAATTGGGTGATCATAGATTGAATGTATTTTCCAATAATTTTGCAATAATACCTAAATGACATTGTTTTATATTCAAAATCCATTAAAAGGCCACAAGAGCTCTTTGGGTTATTCTGTTTTTTAAATGAGTATCACAATATTATTTTTGTCTTATTCAGTGGGTAGTTATTTGTACTTTGATCTGAGGGTTAAGATATATTAGATGATCATAAGTTAGCAAAACAGCCAACCTTATCATTAATCAGAATATGTGATTTTGAATCAACCTGTAATATTATTTTGTGGTTTCTATCATGGCTAGAAAACAGCTTCATTTAATTTTAACACTTATTAAAAAATAACTGAATAACTCGAAGTTGAATACTAGTACTCAACAAGGAAAATGTGATCTTTAATTGCTTCATCATGAATCGTAAAAAGGAAGAATATTTTTCAAAATTCAAAGAAAGTCCCTAAATAAGGCCCATTTCCCTATCTATATTTCTCAACCATGTGCCACATTGAAGATGTGGTTGAGATGGAAAGACAGTAGCCTGATATGAGACTCATTGAGAAAAATCAGAAAATCACCATGTGCCTTGAGCTCATCTCAAACCCGAGTGTTGTCTATGGCTGAACCAATGGACACAGTTGCTTAAGATTACAGAAAAATATCCTAGGATAATGTATTTAAAAACACAATATTAAAAGCTGTCAAGATTTGTTTCACATCTGAATTTGTTGAATTTGATATGTGAGAATTTTCACAAGAGCCAGTTACTACGGTTGCGTTGACACAACAATCAACCTGTACAGTCAGGAAATGCCATATCCCACCAAACTGTATGAATATTTAGAAGTGGTGACATTTCACTCAAAACATGTTGATACAGTCCTTAGTAGCTAACTACCACATGTGTATATTGTTGCCATGGTGATTCAGGATAAAGTATAAGCAAATACATCAATATAACCCCCTCCTCAAAATAATGAATGCATTTGAGGTTGCTTTCATATTAAAAGTGGTTTTCTCCAATCTTCACATACACCTGTTTAAGCAGATTGGTACACCTTTAATCAGTTGTTTTATCACTTTGAATCCTATTGTCTTGTTCTACTATTTTGCAAAGGGTACTGTTTTTATGTAATACAATAACAAATATTGTCTATCAAGTTTGTCTTGCTTCTAACCTTTGTGACCCCCAGATCTGCCTAATAAGCTTGTAACTCCCCCCACCCCCTCCCTTCCAAAACTTCACACCTTCACATCTGGAGCCAGAGTAGATTGGGTGTCTTAAGGGACTTATGACTAATCTATAAATTTGTAACCCCCTTACTCCCCCCCCCCTTCAAAACTTCACACCTTCACATCTGGTCCTAGAGTAGATAGGGTGTCTAGGGACTTATGACTAATCTATAAATTTGTAACCCCCTTACTCCCCCCCCCCCTTCCAAAACTTCACGCCTTCACATCCGGAGCCAGGGTAGATAATGTGTCTAGGGACTTATGACTAATCTACCTAGCAAAAACTCCAAACTCTTAGTATTTCACATGAAATGAGAGAAAGCAGGTAGATGATCTCACCACCAGCCATGCAGCTGTACTACAGCCTTGCTAACCTAGATTCATACACTTATAAGTACCTTGCAATACCCTGGTTATAAGGGTTAATAACTAATATCAGCATATGTAGGTTAACATTTTCAATCATCACAGTGGCAGTGTTGGGATAGTCTACTTTACTATCTCTCATGACCTCAGTATGAACACTTCACTATATGGGAACACTTCATATGGGAACACCTTTCATACATGAACACTTTGAGTAGACCTATAAATAAATATATAAGTCCCCATTGGAAGGCTAATGTTGAAGAGGCAATGGTCTCTATTACACCATATGGCTCTATTACACCCTATAGGAAGGCCATTGTTAAAAGATGTGACATATGAAATCATGATTACCAATAGCCTATAGCAACCTAGCAACCATACTGACTATATACATACAGCATACAGTCTAAAACATGGTTTTCAAGATCTATCTATGTATGGTTGAAGACTTATTCAGAGGAAACCACAGTGAGTCATTCTATATATCTACCATCCCTCTAAGCACCCCTCTATGAATGTTCCTGCTTTTTAGCCCTAACACATGTTTGTGGAATTCTGATTTCCAGACTCCCATTATTTAATTATTTAATTCGTTATTTAACATTTGCGAGAGCATCTACATTATATCCTCTTTGAGAGCCACTATAGATACCATAATGGGTTTCATATGCAAAATTTGAACTTCTTTTTCCCAAGTTCCATCTCGAACAATTTGATGGAATTGGAATAGCCTTAAAGTAATGTCAAGTACATAAGTACAGTGAAACCTGTATATCGGAACCTCTCTTATCGGAACACCTCTCAATGTGAACACTTTACCAAACCATCCACTGAAATGTAGTGAAACCTGTATATCAGAACAAGTCTCTTATCTGAACACCTCTCTATATGAACATGTTTTTTGGTCCCAAATTTCTTATCTCCCATTGACTTACATTTATTAAACCTTGAGATATAAACACCTGCTCATCTGAACACTTGACTGATTCAAGAGGTGTTCAGAATTAATAGGTTTTACTGTAGGTACTTTGTAGCGTTTCCTAGAGTTCTTTCACTCTTTAATAAAAATCGTGTCTATGAATGGAATTTTTCATGAATGCAAATCTCTCAAAATAATACCAAATTCCAATGTTATGTGAATGATGCAGTTGCTAATGTAATGCTAATTGATAGCACAGTGCCCCAATATAGCTCTACCTTTGGTCCAACTACAGCCTACCCATGCTAAAAATACCACCATTTTCCATGCAAATCCCTTTTAGATCATCAACTCAAAGTTCAAAATATCCTCTCCCTTGATCATTTAGATTGGAGCTTTTATACATTGTATGAGGTCCTTGTTTATTTTTGTCATTTCTCTCGTATTCCTCAGAGAGACGTGATCATTGGTGGATGTTATTCATGAAGATGTGTTATTTTGGTCGGAAACATCTGCCTGTGTTGGTATCTAGGTTAGATTGTCTGGAAAAAGTATGTGCTTTGAGTACCTTTGCCGTCAGTATAGTACAGTGAAGTCCATATATCCAAACACCTCTCTTATACAAACACCTCATATGTGAACACTTTTTTCAATCCCAAATTTCTTTCTCCCATTGACTTTCGTGTTAATAAAATCTTAAAATGTGAACACCTGCTAATCTGAACATTTGCAAATCAATTTTTGCTAGTTGTATTTAAAATTGTGTTTTCTCTTAAAAATAACCCCAGAAAGTCTCTGTATTGTGTTATATTTAGGTTATGTATCCTGTGAATAGACAGATAAATGTATACAAGATTAGATATTGGATCATATAACAGTTGATTCTGGAGCCCATATACATGCAGTAGGTCACTTCTTTTGTATTAACATTGGTATATCCTAGCATTAAAACAAGTAAATTGATATTTTTTCAATTGAAATGAGAATTATGGTGATTCCCTATATAGAGAAGATATATGTCATTTTTTGGCTTATTTGTAGACATTATCTGTCTCTTTTTTGACTTTAATGAACTTAACATATATGCCCTAACCCTTGCCCTACCTTAGTTCTACAGGCAAGAGAAGGCTCAGACAGAACCCTGTGATCTTTCAACAGGAGTGAATGGCCAGTAGGCTGAAAGTCAGACATAGAGTTGTCTAATTCCCATCTTGATACGTTGATTAACTCAAATCATTGTCATTGTAGACTATATTGCTCATTTTGCCAAGTTGCGATCATGATCTGAATACATTCAGAGTTAAAGATATTCCGTGGGAAAATGTTTGTATATGTGCAATGGAGTTTCCCTCGTTATTGACGGTTGTGATAGAATATAATTTTTTCCTTTAAAAAATATGATATTGGCTTTTGAAAATGTCATAATTGACACTCAGGCTGTTACTAGTATAAAGTTAGTTATACTGAAAGTGGAAATAAATTTTATTGTCAAGAAGTGTTGTTTATGCAACAAGCAAATGATTAATATGTATTTAATTTTTTATTAAATTTAATGATCAGTAAGTGTTTACCCAATAATGTTTCATTGATATTTATTTATCAGCGATATCCTTTGTTTACTCAAATTTGTTTACTCAGAATATTTGTTTACTCAACATATTTGTTCATTTGCTTATATTTATTTACTTTATGTATTTTCAGGTATTGCTGGCTTTAGATATCCTCCAACCTCCACAAATAGACTTCTTCCAGGAAATGTATCCTTTATCTAATAAAATAAACAAACAAGAAGATAACAAAGGAACTATTGAAAGAAATGTTGATCAGCGAAATCCCAAACTGCAAAACTGCAAGTAATTTCTTAATTGCAAAATTAGAAAATCCTGTGGTTGTTTTTCAAGTTTTCTTATTTTATGATCATTGTGTTCTCTGGTAGGATTGTAGACTTTAGAAATTAGATTGAAAGTGTCACTAGTAGACCAACATAAAACTGCCACAATTTTGCTCCCAGGTATCAGGTCATAGTGAGCCATTCATAAATTGATCTAGACAACCTATAAAGTTCAGTATACAAAATGGCAATTTCAACTGGAGAATGGCTTGCCCCCTTGCATTATTTGATCATTTAAGTATTATGTATATACCAGGGCAGGTCGGTCAATAAGTTTGTGTAAAAGTAAAATTTAATGTTTCTGTTAATAAATTGGTGTTAGTTACAAAATGGATTCCAAAATGCTACTAAATGTTGTATTCATAGTTCATACTTCACATCTTCAGTTTAGATTTTCTGTTGCCATGAACCCTGAAAAAGTGACCTTTCTCCATTGTTAACCTTCTGCACTCCGACTTATTTCAGCAAATATATCCCACGCATCTGACTTATTTTTCAAAAATGATATGCCTGGACTAAATAATTAATATCTCAATAACTACTGAATGAATCTGGATAAAATTTTCACAAAGGGAAGATACACTAGCGTGGCTCATGAGAAAAATGTTCTCATGAATTTTTTTCGTACATAAACACGACTGGGCTTGAATATACCATGAATACTCCTCCAGAATCCGCCGTTTCGCCCCTCGGGAGATTCAACGTCTGGTCAGAATCCAAAACTGAATTTGCAGAGATCGAATGTTCTTCTTTTCAGTTCAGAAAATATTCTAGTTTCTATTTTCGATGACCATTATCGGCTTCCAAGAGCCTAAAGAGCTCGAAATCGCAATCCATTTCCTCCACATTTTCGTTGTGATCGTATTTGGCCGTCATTTTGTACGATTTGTTCACTAAAAATGACTTAAACACTGTTGAATTGTTGAATTGAGAAATATTTTTCGAAACATCGCCATTTCTAGGTCAACAGGAAGTCACCTACTAAGGACTGAATAAATCGGGCAATCTAATTGGATCATAAGAACGGCGGGAAAAAGTAAAGTTTTCAAAAGTTAGATTTGTGTCGTCCGGATCCGCCGGTGGATTCTGGGGGTAGTTTTGAATGGGCGGACGCGGTCGCCGGTGGTCTGCTAAAGGTTAAGATACCTGCCTCTTTCCATTATGTGAAAATATAACAAAGAAGGCCCCCTGAGAGCTCATCATACAGAGGACATCAAATATATATCAAAGGGCACTCTGACTGATGTATGGATGCATTGAGCTCCATTATGAACTCTCATGATGCCTGCCATAGAGCTTGAGAAGAGTCTACCCCCCCCCCCCCCCCACCCCATAGAAATCTGGTGTCGCACCTCTGATTAATTCTAAACACCCAGAATTGGCCTCTTATTATAATCAGCAAGCCTTTTAAGCAGAAAGTTTCAAAAATTCTAAAACACTAAATTAGAATCTGCTGGTATGTGTACAATGTGCAGACATTGTTCATATATTATTCTCTTATGCACATTATTGCACATTCATCATATGAAACTAAAGGTATGTTATATATTTATGTTATATATTTATATATCTGATGATAACAGAAACCTCATCCCTTGCTTTACTAGAATAGTCTTGTGCTTTACCCAACAAAAACATAGATAATCCATATATGGATTTATAGAGTTGTTGGCCTTTTACAGGTGTCTTTTGACTGGGTAAATATACCATCTATAAAATACTGCATGGTTAGATGCAGACATAACTAAGTTGATGCAAAGGGTTGATTGGGAGATTGGGAGGCCAACGTGTGGGAAAATGACCTGGGAAAGCTCTGGAGTTCTTAAAATGATGAAGTCATAGAGGAAATTGAATTCACTTGTGGTTTTGTATGGATTCTAACAACCCCTGGCCTTGCCTACTGCTAAGATTAGCTAACATAGTTTTATGAAGCTGTTTTATCGTAAAACATAAATTCTTGCCACGTTCTATGACATATTGAATCATGGGTATTTTAATTAAAATATTTCAAAGGTCAAGGTTAAATTAGGTTTGATGATGATGCATAGAATTTGACATCTGACTCCAGGGTAATTCCAGTGAGTCACCTAATTTATACCAATCTAAAGTCCACATCAGTATTTCTATGATGTCATCAATTTTCATTAATTACGTTATTCCTATTACGATCTATTACATCATACTTTTGTTCTATGTTATCTCATATTTATTTGATAATATTATATTATCTATGAACTCATTCTTAATTCACCCTTTTTCAAGAGTTTTACTTTTACACTCTTTTTAGCCTTTAGATTAGAGATAATTCTTAGATCATTATTCATTGATTTTACGTGCCAATAAGTAGCCAATTTTAATTAAGATCCATTCGAGATTGTTAAGATCAGATCTCATGTATTTGTAGTATAAAATTAACTGTTACAGTCAGAGGTTAGTTATTTTAGAGTCAGGGTATCTAAAACCAGAAAATTAGGTGACCTAGCTTTAAGCTAGATAGGATTCTTGAATGTTTGTAAAGAAAAAGTTATGTTTTGAAGTTTTTGGACTCATGGGAAAAATGACTGACCTTGTTTAGGTTCTGTTTAATATCTTCTTTAAAAGATTTACATGTTTTGGTTTGGAAAAAGAAATCTGGCCTTTGATTTTAAAAGATTGGTGACCCCTACATTTTTTTTAATCTTCGCTGGTTTTCTCAAGAGAACTCTATTAATATTAAATATTCTTAGTATGAATGTATTCTAACCTTTTAATTAGGCTCTTCATGGTTTTATTTTCATTTTTCATCATACTCATCATTTGTCAATTATAGTGTCACCCACCTAGATACAACCTACCTGCCTTGTTTTAATTATCACTTGGATCATATATATATATATATTTTCATCATATTAAAAACTAATACAATCAACCAAAGATATGTATTTTTAAAAGTAATTTATGCATATTTGATATTAATATTCTCCTTCTTTTAATTATCTTCAATTTATGAATGTGACCATTTTGTATTTTATTTGGGGGTAGAATGTTTATAAGAGATAGGGACCACATCTGTTGTGTATCTACTGACCTGGGCTTCACCTCAGTGTGCTTTCTAATAATTCTACCTTCTACCAGGCCAGTCCAGGTCTCCAGAGGGTCACACATTCCTCTCAGATCTCAGATCTTCTTAGAAAGGGGTTCTAATATAGTAAAATCCATCTTTTCGAACACCTTTGTGTTTGGATTCAAGTGTTCAGATTAGCAGGTGTTCACAATTCAAGGTTTTATTAACCTCTAAATCAATAGGAGATAGCAAATATTTGACCAGAAAAGTGTTCAAATTGAGAGGTGTTCAGATGGGAGAGGTGTTCATATATACAGGTTTCACTGTAATGCGATTCACTAATTTCTGATATTGATTGTAAATCTGGCACTAGTTTGATTTCATGTATGTTGTCTCTATTTTCCATGACAATAAGATATCAGTATTGAAACAAATAGGAAATATTTCAATTAATTCTCTTTTAAAATATTAATGTGATTTAATAACACCTGCTCTATTATTTTAGAGTTAAGTATGCATTAATTCTACGTAATCTTACAAATCCCTCTTACACAAAATTAAGGAAAAACTTTTTATTTGTGACTCCATAATTCAAGCAAGGTAGATTTATAGGCTCTTTTCTTTGACACAATGCCTATGTAGACACATTGGCAGAGATGAATGGGTCTTTGTGTTGAAGACCAGTTTAGAGGTTGACCCCGTTGGCCTCTCAAGCTTTGGTGTCTCTTTGTCTGTTAGTCCTTGGTCAAAGCAGGTGTTTTCCTATGTATTGACCACAAGTCATGTGACATCTCTCAGCGAATCAGATATCAGTATTGCTTAATTCTACCTTTAGTGATTCTGAGAGTTGGACCTTCTTTGGATGAAGTCAACAGGTTATCTGTTGGCCATGTGGTCAAATGTCAAAATAAACAAAGTTGGTTTCCATGGTAACAGAGTATCACAGCTGATAATTAAAGCAGTGTAGGACATGTCCTCCCATAAACCATTAACAATATTATTCACTGTTCTTCACTGTAACCTAAAATCCTATAAAAACCTTTCTTTCTTTGTAGTTTATTGCAAGAAATGCAATATATGAAAAAATTGTCAGTATTTCAAAAACAAGGACTAGTAGACTGGAGTTGAGAGGGACAGGCTGGAGTTTTGCACCTGAATACACATGTGTTTCTATGCAAGAAATGCATCTTTATACCAGGCCTTTAAGTGAAGCTATTGTCTCCATGGAGATAGGACAATAAAATCTCTTCCCACTCCTTGTTTCCATAAGCCATGGTTACTTGACAATTCTGTTTTGCAATATAATTTTGAGTGTTTTCTTGCTGTTTTTATTTAGCTGTATTTTTTATTTTGCTTTAGAGATGGTAACCATAGTACCTCGTTGTTAAGATGTTATTAACCTCACTGATTCTGCACTTTGTGGTGTTTTAAAAGGTTATTTATTGAATTTGTTGCTGAAATTACTAAAGTACTACCTTAGAAAAATGTCTCTGATTTTAATTAATTAAATTTGCAAATCTCATTTTGTAATAAAAGTAATATTGGTGATTAGGTTTAGAAACTGGAAATTAAGAAATTATTTGTTAATAAATTTTTGATGAATACCCTGATACACGATTCATAGCTTGATTCCGAGTGCCAAAACAGCAATCAATCTCACGGAATATCATATTTTTTGTTATAATGTCACAGATATGAAGTGAAAAATATGTCAAATAGTTGAAATATTCCTTAACTGTATGATAGCTATGTAATAACAGAATTGATGCAGAGTGATTTACACAAGATCATCGTCTCTCCGCAACCTCTCACCTCAGACCATGTCAAAGTATTCCTGTACCAAATCATGAGAGGTAAGTGAAGCGGCACAAAGAATATAGTCCAGGTCAAAAAGTAGTTCCAGAGTAACTTTTGAACAAGTATTCACTTTGAAAATGCTCACATTTGAATTATGATTATGAATAATTGAATTTCTTTACGAAATGGTTGTCATCATCGTAATAAAAAATTCAAATTTAGAAATCTTTGATATTTTCAAGAAAAAGAATGTATCCTCCTCTGTCAATTTTAGGGGGGCTAATTCATGTTTATATAATATTTATATTATTGAAATTTACAAAATTAGCAAGTGAGTTAATAATATAAACTATTAATGAGTGTTTATTAAGGTAGTGGCCATAAAAATTATATGGGGCCTTTAACAATATAATATATGTAATTTTTTATTCAACGTTTCATTACATAAATTGTTGTGTTTTATTATTAAGCATATTATGTGTATACATCGTTGAATCCATCCAAATTATGGATTTATGTAAACTAAAGAAAACATTTTATAAACGATTTATTAATTCTTGCCTGTTAGTTGCAATTGTCGCATCCCAGAAATTGTATTTGAAAAACATAATTACAAAAATTTGAAACCTCCAGGGGACATCCAGAAAGAATAATTTTATTACTTTTATTTTATTTTTCTAGGTTTAAAATATCTGCATTCGGCACGAGTGTTACATCGAGACATCAAGCCTGGCAATCTATTGGTCAACAGCAACTGTGTTCTCAAGGTTAGTAAATAGTTTCCCGAAATATGCATTGTTTTTCACAGGATTTTTTCCTGCATTTGGAGATGAACATTATCGCATTATTACCAAATTGTTCCTTGCCAGGCAAATGGCATGTTTTACTATGCTTAGATTTAGATAGTATCGTCATAGAGATATCATGATGACATAACATGTCTTAGTGATAAATGCTGTTGCTAGATTAAGCATTGTCATGGTGATACAAGATACTAGGATGTTATTGTATAAGCAATTGATTGAATTCTTAGAAACAGTTGTCGTATAATATAATATAGTCAGGCCCTTGTCCTGAATCCACCCAAGCTATATTACTATATGTGTGTACTTCTATTCAATGATGTTTAGAAATCTCAATAACTAAGGACATGGCCTGATTTGTAATGTTTGGTATTCTTCCCCTGTATTTCCCTCATTACAAATATGCAAGAAATCCTAAGAAAAACAAGGGATTTTACCCTCCAATGTCAAATCTTCTATAATCAAATATATTTCTACAAATTGACAGGAAAATATCGTAATCTTTTGCCAGATATTTCTGGGGAATTTTGGCTCAAAGTTTTGTATAGTGAAGTTGACCTCACAAGGCCAAGGTGATTAGAATTAATGGTGCTTTATATTAGTATCATGTCTGGCTGAATTTTCACGAGATATCTCTGAAAATGTAATGATGACATTCAATGCAAAATTCAACGAGAATTTTTTCATCTTTTAACATGTGCACTCATCAATTACACTCATTTTCACACTCATCTTGCACTCATATTCATTATATCTTTGAATCCATTCTTTGTTCTCAACAATGCATCCCTACCCCATTACATTAAAACCACAATTTTGGAATTTCTTAATATAAGGCCTCAACTTATTTCCTTTTTGTCTTCTATTACATTTAGCCTATTTGCCAATGCCTGTCTTATAAAACCACAGAAAAATGAAGGTATTATTTTGGTGGTTATTTTAAACTTAAGGAGTACTTGCTGACCTTTGCGGTATCTCATTTGTTTAATTTGGCGCGTTTTTCAGAACATTTGATAAGTTGAAAATCATGCGTCCTTATTAAAGATAATGTATAAGATTGAATTAATTAATTAAGAAACAAAACCTAGAGTGTATTGATTAAATCCAAACAATGAATACCTTGTTGCCATGGTTTTTGTTTTATTTTACACCTGTTACCATGCCACTGTTCTCAATGTAATTTAGTTTAATCAGTGAATTACAAATAAGCTAGTCCTCTGTGTATTTAGCATCTTAGTCAAAATATATTCGAATTGTTTATTTATTCCTGAGTTCCTTGTTGTGATAGTGAATATGCTCAATTACCTTTATAAGTGAATATGTACTCAGTGATCAGTGTGTTGCCTTCTCATATAAGTGAATATGTACTCAGTGATCAGTGTGTTGCCTTCTCATATAAGTGAATATGTACTCAGTGATCAGTGTGTTGCCTTCTCATATAAGTGAATATGTACTCAGTGATCAGTGTGTTGACTTCTCATATAAGTGAATATGTACTCAGTGATCAGTGTGTTGCCTTCTCATATAAGTGAATATGTACTCAGTGATCAGTGTGTTGCCTTCTCATATAAGTGAATATGTACTCAGTGATCAGTGTGTTGCCTTCTCATATAAGTGAATATGTACTCAGTGATCAGTGTGTTGCCTTCTCATATAAGTGAATATGTACTCAGTGATCAGTGTGTTGCCTTCTCATATAAGTAAATATGTACTCAGTGATCAGTGTGTTGCCTTCTCATATAAGTGAATATGTACTCAGTGATCAGTGTGTTGCCTTCTCATATAAGTGAATATGTACTCAGTGATCAGTGTGTTGCCTTCTCATATAAGTGAATATGTACTCAGTGTTGCCTTCTCATATAAGTGAATATGTACTCAGTGATCAGTGTGTTGCCTTCTCATATAAGTAAATACGTACTCAGTGATCAGTGTGTTGCCTTTTCATATAAGTGAATATGTACTCAGTGATCAGTGTGTTGCCTTCTCATATAAGTGAATATGTACTCAGTGATCAGTGTGTTGCCTTCTCATATAAGTGAATATGTACTCAGTGATCAGTGTGTTGCCTTCTCATATAAGTGAATATGTACCCAGTGATCAGTGTGATGCCTTCTCATATAAGTGAATATGTACCCAGTGATCAGTGTGTTGCCTTCTCATATAAGTGAATATGTACTCAGTGATCAGTGTGATGCCTTCTCATATAAGTGAATATGTACCCAGTGATCAGTGTGATGCCTTCTCATATAAGTGAATATGTACCCAGTGATCAGTGTGATGCCTTCTCATATAAGTGAATATGTACCCAGTGATTAGTGTGTTGCCTTCTCATATAAGTGAATATGTACTCAGTGATCAGTGTGTTGCCTTCTCATATAAGTGAATATGCACTCAGTGATCAGTGTGATGCCTTCTCATATAAGTGAATATGTACTCAGTGATCAGTGTGATGCCTTCTCATATAAGTGAATATGCACTCAGTGATCAGTGTGATGCCTTCTCATATAAGTGAATATGCACTCAGTGATCAGTGTGTTGCCTTCTCATGTGTATTTGTTTATAAGATTTTGTGTTAAAGCTTTCCTCAAACTTTGTGTGGATTTATTCATCAGTGTCATTGTAGATAATATCCTAACCTAACTGTACATTCCATGAGTTATATGTTTACATGTACTTTTTATTATTGAATTGTGACACTTTATATTTCACATTGGTGTTAAGTCAAATAATATATTGGCTTAAAACCATGAAGTAAAATATATTTTTTTGAATTTTTTTTAGATTTTAAAGTCACAAAAAGTCTGACATAAAAAAACAATAAAATAAATTATCGTAAAAACTCTAAAAAAATTATAAACCAAATATTTGTTTATTTATTTGCAGATTTGTGACTTTGGTTTGGCGAGGATAGATGAGCCAGATGATAACAGACATATGACGCAAGAAGTCGTTACGCAATACTACAGAGCCCCAGAGATACTCATGGGCACAAAGCATTATGGGTCTGCAATTGATATTTGGAGCGTCGGGTGTATATTCGCTGAACTCCTTGGACGAAGAATATTATTTCAGGCCCAGAGCCCAATACAACAAGTGAGTTGAAATCTGCGATGAAATACAATCAGCAAATCCTTGTCCTAAATCCTTGTCCTTTATTTTCCAAACTGAAAAACATCGGTAATTATAAGGACCATGCTCTGAGTATTTTGGAGTATCACAAACTTCCCGACACGATTTCTGTAAACCTGTCCATTCACGTCTACATCTGTGTCAGTTACATGAATCGCATTCCTAGGTATAAATTTGTAAACAAGTCTAGGTTACACAATTTCTTTATTCTGCAATTTTTTATAGTTTTGGTACATTTAATTAAAGTCATGTTTGGATCATGGTTAATACAAATACACACTCAAGTGTTTGGATTTATTAAAACAGAGTTTCTCAAAAAAAAAAGTTTCTCTACAGTGATACTGCAAGCCTCTGAGATTATTTAAGTGAATACACTGGCCATTCATTTGCAAGTCACGTTGCATTTTTATGTGATTACAAACATATACCTGTGCACTTGTTTGTCAATATGAAACCAATTAGCAATTTAGCCATGCAACTAAATGTTGATTTCAACCCTTCGTGACCTATGAAATATACTGTGCATCATAATATATGCATAAACTGTAGTTTGAGGCATGTTCTAATAAGGAACGCGTGCCACATTGAGATGATGTCATAATAAGAGCAAAAATGCCGCAAAGGCAAGTCATGTGACACATTGCAACGTCCTTGAGGGCTGATTAACTCAAATGTGTAACTCTCTACCAAATATGTGTATAACCGCATGTGTCTTAGGAATGACAAGAAGAAGACATTTCTAGAGTTTGTTCAACCGTGCGAGCTAACATCCTACTTTGTGTTGACATCCCACTTTGTATTGACATCCCACTTTGTATTGAATTTGATATTTCATGTTTTGTAATAAGAAACCTTAGGGTGAAGTGCTCATTTCTAATTAATCAAAAAAAAACATTTTTCTGAACATACTTTGGTATTGTTCTATGAGTCTATTGTTATTTCAAATGGGATGTAGTTGATAACTAGTAAGTTATAAACATAGGGATATCCTCAGAATTTCAACCAGGTGAAGCACCCATTTGAGATACACCTTTCACCCCATTGAAAATCCATTTACACATTCCTTCGAATTTTTATATTTAAGAATCATGTTAAATTTAAACATTGTTCTTGAAATAAACAAAACTTGGATTCAGTTACATGTAATAAAGACCATTCAATGATACCCTTCCCCCTACCATATACTCCCATCCTTGTTTCAAGATTTTAATTCATTTCCACTGTAAATATGTTACGGTTCAAGCTCAATCAGTCTACCCCTTAGAACTGCTGGGTTTGATATGGGCTTATCTAATATTTCCCATTTTTTCAAATTACAAAAATTCAAAGAAGTAAAACACAAATTAACTTTTTACAAAAATTCAAAGAAGTAAAACACAAATTAACTTTTTACAAAAATTCAAAGAAGTAAAACACAACTCCCATATTTATAAACTAAAAGCTCAACCAGTCTGGTAAACATGCAAATTGACTTATTCCATCCTCTATTATCCTCCTAAATTTCATGCAAAAGCAGTGCATTGATTTTTATTAAACTTATAAGGTAAAATAAAGTTGGGTCAATCTAAAGGTGTGGTTAAACCATAAATTATAACCATCTCGACATCATTACAATAATTTCAATTTTCAACATTGATAATGTAAATTTAATCATAAAAATGTAAATTGATGAAAGAATATCTAAATTGCTTTGTTTGTCAAAACATTCAGGTTCATGCAAGTTCATGTTTTTTTCTCTATTATTCCATGGTTTTGTTTAGAAATGTATGGAAATGATATAGAATTTCTAAGGGACGTTCATACATGTTCATCATTGACTGTATATAATATCAAGATATAAAAATATTGCCACATGGTATAATTGCCCATTATGATGTCATCATGTCATGAATTATGGTGTCACGTTTTGAAAGTTCATAAAAATGGAAATGACTGAATAGATGGTAATAAAAGTTACTACAGTAGTTATAAACCAGGGAGCTCCCAAGCTTTGGCCAAAGTTGGCACAGTGCTTGGCTTTTGGAAAATCCTCGTTCCCTCCTAAAAGTCCAACTTAGAGTGAATATTGAAGTTTTTGCTATTAAATGAAACACAGTCCAGAATTACGTATCTACGCAGCGCATATTAATTTTGATATCTAGAATAGCAATAATTCTGGTTTCTGGGGGATAAACAGCACACAACAAAAAGTTGTTTATCCCAAAATCGCCTGTTGTTTTGAGGAATTCTACAATCATGACGTTATTGAATTAATGAATTAAAATGTGATAATGAAACCTCATGAAAAAATAATAAAATCATTTAAAAAGTATATATTTATCTGTTTTTATCAACTTAAAACATCGCCCACTCCCCCAATATAGGTAGAAGTAAGAAGCCTTGATTTATATGATTTCAGCTTTGTCAAAATAACGTCTTATCCTTATCTTAGATATGTGTCAGAATCAGATATTCATTCAAACATGATTTTTTCTATTTTCAGTTGGATCTCATTACTGATCTCTTAGGAACTCCCAGTCTGTCAGACATGAAGACGGCCTGTGAGGGTGCCAAAGCACACGTCCTACGTGGCGGCACAAAATCTCCATCCATGGCGGCACTTTATACACTATCAAATCAGGCCACACATGAAGCAGTTCACTTACTCTGCCGCATGCTTGTCATGGACCCAGTGAGTACATAGTAATAGTTTTGCTTGTCATGGGAAAGTAACTGAATATTTGTAATTTTTTCTTCTTTGTCTCCACATTTATATTGTTTATTTTATGTGACACATTGTAACAAATACAATAAAACTTGTTTATTTAGATTGGCAATGTGTCTTTTTATAATAAATACAATAAGTTGTTGTTCAGCATTTGCTTGTAGAGACAGTTTGACTTTGAATTGTACCAACAAGCTAAATCAATGTGCATATATAAATAGACCCCTAAATGTGTTGATACTGTGTGTTGCAGGACAAACGTATCACCGCCACTGACGTGCTAGCTCATCCTTATTTAGACGAGGGCAGGTTACGTTACCACTCTTGCATGTGTAAATGTTGCCACAATACGCCTGGTGGGCGCCAATATACCTCCGACTTCGAACCCATCTGTCCAAATCCATTCAGTTACACATTCGAGGATGAGCTCACATCTCTACACAAAGTCAAAGGTGAGAAGATCCAACTGTGATTTGTAGACATCAAGATGATAGGGGATTTAGTATAACTGCACAATATATGGGCTATCACCAGTAATTTTGTTAAGTAGAAATTGTATGATTCTTGATTTTGTTAAGATCTAAATTTTGAATAACATACGTATTGTAAACCCTTGTTATACATGTAGTTAATATTTAAACATAATGTTATTTATCAACTAAATTTATTGTATCTAGAACTGTATATATAAATTGGATGTTTTTATTTATCTTGCAGACAAGCTGTACAAATTCATACACGAGCAACAAAGTCACACGCGAATCCCATTATGCATTAATCCAAGCTCCGTGGCCTTCAAGAGCTTCGCCAACTCTACTGTAGCACAACACTCAGAACTTCCCCCCTCTCCTCACCAGTGGGAATAACTCCACCTGGTGTCAGAAATCTGTACCAAATAGTACTGCCCTCTAGTGGAGGTTTATTAACTGAAGGTGCTGCCATCTTGTGTGGAATATGGAAACTCACAGCTGATGATGTCATACTTGTGATGTCATAGTAGTCCACATACGTCTTAGTTTAATGTTTTATGCTTGTAAATATTTCACCACAATTGACTAAGAGGAAATGTGTGTATGCGGAATAATTGTGCCATTTTGCATGAGGCACATATGAAAGTATTATTATTATATACAAAAAGGAACAAAGTTGGCGGGGCCTTTTTAGCAATGCAAGATAACAATGTCAAAGAGCATGTCTACAAAATTTGAATTTACGACACGAAAATTAGCTGCAGTGGATTTTTATTGCAATGATATTATTGGTGCAAAGACTAGAGGAGATTTTATGCAATGTTTTTTTATAACTACAAGCTTTAGTTGAAGTGAGTTAGGCAATCATACGTTCAACTTTGAGCATAATACAGTAACACATACTGTAAAATAGAGGAAGATTACATGTTTTACAGTACTGTACAACCCCTCTCCCTCAATGTTGTCTCAAACAACGCATTCCCAGTGAGCTATTCACCTCTCAGAGGCAGCTTCGTAGTCATAGGAGTTGCAGTACATTCACACATTTTGTATCACAGCTGCCACTGAAAGGTGAAAGGTGTCACTAACATGCGTCTGCTGTTTGCATTTACACCCAAGGTATTATGGGTAAAACACAGTCCAAAAACTGCTCACACCACTTGAGAATCTCCCCTTGAGGGAAGCAATACCAACATAAAATGAATAAAATCTCAACTAATTTATTACTTCATTTTAAAAATGTAATATAGTTTTCTCTCACTAGAGGGAGTAAGATTCTCAGTGGGATACTCATTCATAGATCTTGGCAGACGTCATGTAGTTCTGAAAGTGCTCAAAAGAGGGAGTCTTGGGTGATTAATTTAGGGTCCACTTCTGCATGTTGCAATACATCTATTCTGCACGTTGCTGTAGAAACGCTATCAAGACTGAGACAACAAGGTATATAGGATAATTTATTCTCATTTGATGTATAAAGTATTTGAAATTCAAATCTGATGTGTACTGATTGGACGGTACACGGTATTTATAAACATATGTACATTTGGAAACACTTATTTATTGTGGAGGTATGATATATCTGGTCTTTATCCACACTTCATGGCTACCTCTAATAAAGAACATACAACAAAGAATGAATCTGAAATTAGGCGAGAAATCATTTGTGCAACTTTAGTGCAAATCCTGTGTGATTTTAGTCTCCGGAAAATTGAGTCAGAACATGTTATTTATTAGGGAGGTTGAGGTTCATGTTTTAGGGACAACTTGTACGTGAATGTGTATAATTGTAGTCCTCTATAGAAAATACCATCCTAGTATTTACTGGCCCAAATGAGTACGAGGGAAGGGACTTTTTATAAGGTTCCTAGAAAACCATTTGAGAGTGGTTCAGTAATTCCCGTGGGGTCATAATATTTCACATTCATGTTAAAGTTCTCTTAAATGCATTGAACTCAACCTCCCTATTATTTACAATGATGCCTAATGCTGATTATTATGAAATAATGTGACATAATGTTTCGCTTACAAATGAGAATCTGACCATGATATCAGGCACTCTGTATAACTCCTGGGGTATAGAGAGGCAGCATGAGATGTTTTGATCATTTAAAGAGTAAAATCTGAGCATATTTGATCAAATTTTTCACGAAAATAACATTTTGATACATGATTCAGGAAATTATTTAAGATTTTGCAATAACAACTACAGTGAAATAAATTTAATTTTGAAAATCAGGAATTTCTGAGGTTTTCTAAAAAGGACCATATTACAGTATATACATATATATGTACACAACATCCATTTTATTTTTGAATGTGTAAGAACATTTCTATGCTGACATTATATGTTGAAATCTGAACATGATCAGATTCTCATTTGTTGATCATTAAATTATCAACATTAAGTGGTTTGTATGAAATATGTTACTATGGCTACATGGTTGTACATAAGGGCTTCAATAGGTGGCACCACTATGCAGCCATGGTCTGATGAAATATTAATGTGTGTCCCTTGCAAAATAGTTTGTGAATTTTAGGAAATCATAAATGGTCACCTTTATGGAGTTCCCTTAATGGAATGATGATATTACAAACTGTATGTTTTAATACAAAATGTAGTGTTAACTTTTGCAAGGGTAGTTTGAATAATATTTAGTTGAAAATTATGTAAATTAAGACTATTCATCAATCTGTATTGTACAAAGCATATTTGCCATTTAAGCATTGTATTTTGATAAAAAAAAATGTAAATAGAATGGAAGTATCAATCAATGCAATCAACATTAATGTATTGTTAAATATTTAACAGTATGCACAATAACGCATGTTCACCATATGAAAAATATGGCAGTATTCAGCATTTGCGGACTACCATATATGGGTGTACCTTATTTGGTGGCTTTGCTGTCACATGTATTTAAACTATTTATCGTGTAATATTTGCACTGGATAACAGATAACAGTGAATGAAGGAGATCGGATTTTGTCAAATTATGCAGCGAATAAAAGAAAAACCAAAGATTTTTTCTGGACTGCATAATAAAGATAGTTGTTAGGACAATGTGTAAAGAGTCTCAGAAAAAGCCAGCTTAGATCTCGTTGCTATAGTGACTCAATAATTGCTATAGCAACACAAATAAAATGGCGGCATAAAGATGCAATAACAAATCAAGCGACTGAATGAAACAGATAGGTTTTAACAAAGAATTTTACAAGTTTTCAGAATTAGGCTTTTAGAAAGATAGAGTCTCGGCCTGTAAGTAGTTTAGCGATATAGACATAAAGAGAGTGCGAATGAGAGAATGTTGTCTGGAAAGGTCACTCAGACCTGATGCAACCGGAGTCCAAAAACCAAACCAAATTGAGCAACCAAAGTTGGTCTATTAAACTGTATATAGTTGTACATAGAGAAAGGTGTATTGATTAATAATTTTTATGTAAACAAGCACTGAGTGTTGTTGGAGGCGGAACCAACTCAACTTCACCTCAAATTGACCTCTACAACCCGCCAATTAAATATTAGGTCAACACCCCTTTTCAAGGATTCTATCAAATAATGAGGTTGACAGATCATGACATCAATGTCTTGCAGTTTTTGTACTTGGTCATGCAGTTTCTTTGAAATTCTTCTTTATTCCATGAATATTTTGAGAAAATGCACAACCAGCATGCAATTTCACTATATCACCTGATAAGTTATCTTGAATTTGGGTTGGGTTGAAGGTGAGTTGGTTCTACCAATGTATTAAAGCATTATGATGTCACAAGCTTGAGTAGCGTTTAAATAGCAGTAGGGCGTCTTACTTTCTTGTTGGCTTTTAGAGAATTTAACACGATATGACGAAGATTTTTTACAGAATGTTGTTATACATATTACTATTATATTTGTGTAGTGTCATCTAATTTTCCGTTCATTTATATATCAATGTGTGTGTGTGTGTGATGATTACTATAAACATATGAATTATAATAATGTAGTCGGAAATTTCCGTGCAATGGAAAATTCCGAGCAATGGAAAATTTTGTGCAATGAAATTCTGAGAAGCATTTCAAATGTGTATTGTAGATAAATAGATGTGAAATGCTTTTGAGAACTTTGCACATTTTTTTATCGAGAATTTCACCTTCACATGATGTACCAATGAGCCAGTGACAGGTTTTGTTTTTAAAAAAATCCCCAAATTTCCTCAGGTTCCTGACTGCCAAAGATTGCTTTTTCCTACAAAGTTTTCCCTTTTCCATAACCTTTTCTCAAAACAGTTGCTTTTCTAAATTAACAGACTTAAACTACACAAGGTTATTTGGTGGGTTACATGAAGGTGAAATTCTGTATAATGAGGTATGAATGTAGAATATCTTGCCTATATTTATAAACTGAACAAAATAAAGTTCAATAATGTACAAATCCAATTTGAGGTATCAAGGTTTGTGGTAAACCCATTCGGGATATGCAAAAGCGTATTTTGGTATGATAAATAATTGCATCTGATTCACTCGTGTTAGACAACATCGATATCACCCATATTTGTCGATCCAATCATTCTTTGAAACCCATTGAACTACACATCATTGTTGGCAATAGAGCTAGTCCATAGTGCTTTCCAGTTAAACATAATCTACCAATTTTCGTTTCCAATATTCTGGATGTGATTTACCATTAACCATGTACCATTGAAGGAATATCAACCCTATACTGTATGCTTTACTATATATTTTCATGAATCAAGAGATCAGAAGGTGGATCGGGTCTAAATCAACCTCTGTAATATGAATTCAAGATATAGAACACATATCGTAGAGATCTGTGCCCTTTGCATCAAAACCCAAAATCAACGCAATTCTTTTTACATTGTGGTTCATTTTACAATGTTGGGCATGGTTTCCAAACTGTAGAGAAAGTAAAATATTTTATTCGGTTTGAATCATTTTGTTATGTGCCAAATGACACTCAGCATTAAATTGATTTAATTTTTTTAGAAAAATGGTATCATTTGAACTTTTTTGAGGCTATAAACAATGAATTAAAGGATTATACTAGTACGCAATTTTGCAAAACTGATGAATTGCAAATCAGTTTTGATTTTTGATGTTCAGGGTATGGGATCTTACAGTGGATCTAATATGCTTATAAAATGGCTGAGCTAGCGCCACCTAGTGTTGGTATGTGCTCACTCACCAGGTGGCCAATGTGTTGGTCATGTGACTGTTGTATGTAGGCTTGTAGAGACTGTAAATGTATATATGAACAATATGGTGGTGGGATATGTTGGGGGGTCTAGCTGATTGCACGTGGGAACTGTTTCATTGGAATATTTGTCCAAAGATTCATGCCAAAAGTGCAACGTTTCAAAGATTCAACATGGGGAGCTGTAAATTATCAATATAAAAGTGTCCCTTTCATGTCACTGAATGAATGTATAATTTTGGCCAAATGTTTTATTATAAATGGATAGTGGACCAACAATGTGCAGTTTAGACTCCTCCTGATATATTTTGGCTATTAGAATCTCTGAAAGACTCAGCTAAGCCATATTTTACGTTGCCATATAAGCCAAAAGATAATGTATTCATCCAGTTTAGTGTTTGTATCCATGTGCATTCAACTGGTATCCATGTGCATTCAACTTGTATCCATGTGCATTCAACCTGTATTCATGTGCATTTAATTTGATCCATGTGCATATAGTGTTTATCCAAGTGCATTCAGCTAGATTCCTCTACAAAATACCTGTACGGTTTTACTTTTAGTAGTGTTGAAATATTTTTAGTCCAATTCAATATTAATGAAAGTATCTCAATGAGGAGTGTCAGATGATTCATATGTATGCATGTGTTTATTTCATCATCAACCCCAGTGTGTTCTCGGACACAATCAAAATCTAAAACTTGGTGGAATTTGTAATACATGTTCAAATTTAATTTGGTGGACGTGTCCATTATAGAATAGTGTATTTTTGTGGAAATTTAAGCATTGGGTCATACCTTTCAATGTTTGCCATGCAATTCTCATGGTGAAAATTCATTAAATGTGCACTATTTTATACGGGAGACTCCATACTTTGTGTTCAATCATTTAGACTGAAAGAAAGTTGATCATGTTAAATCTTGGGTGAATTCATTGTTTGTCATTCCTTCCACCATCATTCCAGGCGTGAGTTTGAAATTTCAATAGTTTGAAATTTGAACATAATGCTGTATATAATCAATGTTGATTGGTCAACAGGATTGTTTAGTAGAAAATAGTGTAGACCGATACTTAATGTTTTCAATCTAAATATGTATTAAACACAATTGCAATATATCCTTTTTTGAACTGATATATTATGACGTGCAATTTGTCTGCAGATGTTTCAGCCATTTTGTATGAGGCATTATGGGAAATTATGCACACAAAAATTAGTAGCATGTAAATGTATGAGAAATCCAAAATAAAAACACAAAAATTTTACATAAAAATACATATTGTTTTCAGTTATATACTCTCTGTTACAGAAGCTGAAGTGCTGACATATTGTTGTTGTCTCCAATTGTTCGTGGACAATAGCTGGCGTTTGTCATGTGTGAATCTAATTTAAACCATTTGCAAGAAGAGAATGAGACCTAGGAATCTAGATTAGAATAAAAAAACGAGAAAAAACAGAAATTAGTTTCCAAATACTAAAAGTGAGGCACAAACAAAAGATGTCGCAAATAATCAACACTGTTGCTATCTTTATAACATTTACAGTATTAACATTTCACTTGCATTGATAAGAGCATTTGTATTAGGTTAAATTGGCTTTTATGAAGACAATTTTTCATGTCTGCAACACTATTGCCTCTACATTCTATGTACAGTAAACACTTCTCTAATCCAAACACCTCTCAATGTGAACACTTTTAGTCCCAGTTTTGCGTAATGACCTTCAATAGCAAGTTGCTACTACAGTCTCAACTGCAGTGGCTAGCCCTTATGGCTCAGGGATAGAGCATCGGTCTATGAAGCAGAAGGTCCTGGGTTCGAATAACTCATGGTGCGTTGAATATGGCACACTCCCTTTCATGTTCAGTATCTGGTTCGTTATACTACAGCTCCCCAGATGAGCATGCTCTCAGGTCATTACATATGGTATCTCCAACAGGCTAACATGTTAAAAAACCTTGAAGATCAAGGACCTGCTCATCTGAACACTTTTGGCTTGCCCAAGAGATGTTTGGATCAGACAAGGAGGTTTTTGGATTAGACAGGGAGGTGTTTGGATTAGACAGGAAGGTGTTTGGATTAGACAGGGAGGTGTTTGGATAAGACAGGGAGGTGTTTGGATTAGACAGATTGTCCTGTACTATTAACTATATGGTGATGTATTTGTCTAGACATAACCTGTAAATGCCCTAGCCTGCTGGGAACACAGACATACTTCCTTTTAGAGACAGTTAATTTTCCCCTGGAGATTTTGTTCATTGTCCAGGAATATAAGACTGCGATAGAGGTGAGGTGCCAGGCTTTTAAGATGGTGAATTAAGATGTAGGTTTTGGGCCGATGTAAAGATGGCAGCACCGGTAGAATCCTATAAACCTTTATTAACCCAGATGATTGGCGTGCCCTCTTCAGCTCTTCAGGCCTCCTAGACGTCCACCAATGCGAGCCTCAGTTCTGACCTCGCAGACTATTTTCCTTCCACTTGAACCATGCGTTGTGAGAACTGTGGTTCGGGTGGAAGGAACATAGTCTGTGAGGTCAGAACTGAGGCTCGCGTTAGTGGAAGTCCAGGAGGCCTGCTCTTTATTCTATCATCCTTTAGCCTATGTCGCACCCCCTGGAAAAATCCTTGGTGCACAACAGCATACTTTTAATCCCAGCTAAGTGGATTTTAATCACACCTTAGTGGATTTTTTACTGCAGCTCCTCCATAAAAAGTCACTACTTATAAACCCTATTTAAAAACATGAAAACAATATTTCTTTTACTTAATTGTTACATTTTATTCCTGATTTATTACATACTTCAAGAAATGCACTTGCTTTGAGACAGAAGTAACTGATATTTTTGCATATAAATCACATAAAAATCATTTTATTTCAATTCCCAAAAGTAGGAATTGAATGTGCATTTTTAGATAATCAATGTATACATTTAATGCATTCTCCTTTCTAAAACATGTACAGTGTATTACAAATATATGGACTGATCAAATGTTAACTTATAAACTGTAATTGTAATGCATTTTCTTTAAGACCATCATCATATGATGAATTATAGTAACACGTCTTCTTTTATCAAAGTTCAAGTATCAAATACCTGACTTGATAAGAACATGATTTTAGATGATGTAAGTAATCTTTTTATTGGTCACACCTTTTTTTATAGTCCATAAATTTAAAGCTAAAGAGAATGTTATATTGTTTGGAATTATTTGGCAAAAGTCTCTGTGCTCTATATTGCAGGAGGGAGGGGGATTAGTGATATAAGGCCCCTCAAAATATAATGTATTTCATTTTTGACACCTAATGACTTTTGCATAGTGTCAATATAGAAGACCCTTTGGAACATACAATTGAAGACTACTACAAATCAGAAGCCACTTCATTTTTATAAAGTATTAGAATTTAGAACTTCCTTTCAATTGCGGGTCTAAAGGGACAGGGATTAATTGTAAAAATACACCCAAAAACTAGAGGCTTCTGATAAGACTTCTGATAGATAATCCCCCCTGATGTAGCTAGTCATCTTGTAGTAACATGTCCACTAGGTCTTGTTTACTACATTCTGAGTCACCAAGCTTCTGGGGCTGAAAATACACAAAATGAAAAATACACTCATTATGAGTAACATACAGAAACAATACATTGATATTTGTGATATGTTACTACATGTTTCAATACAGTACTAGATTGAAAATGACAAAACTATAGCCATTGTTAGATGCCAGCACTGAACAGTGGCACTTATGTGATGGTAATGACATAAAAAGACTTAGAATACAACTACAGAACAAAATATAATTGATTAACCCCCCTGTCCAAGAATTATTTCAAAAGCATGCAGTTTTTCACCATTCTGAGGTTTTTTGAGTGATTTTGGACCATATTTTTTTCATGTGCAACCCCTTAATTTGGGGATAAGTGAACCTCCTTGGCAAAAGCTGGCTACAGCCTGACCCTTAAGAAAAATTGATAGCTACTTAGCTACTTACAGTTCCCCATTTGAGAAGTGTTGGTACAGATGTAAGCCTTAATGTTGGGTCAGTTCTAAATGAACAGTTGGGATCCTTCCACCTGGAATTCAGAGAAAAATCATACTATGTTATCA
The DNA here is from genome assembly GCA_903813345.2 of Owenia fusiformis. Classification (NCBI taxonomy): domain Eukaryota; kingdom Metazoa; phylum Annelida; class Polychaeta; order Sabellida; family Oweniidae; genus Owenia; species Owenia fusiformis. Next base: position 849,946 of record CAIIXF020000012.1, on the reverse strand, counting down.
CTGAAATATAAACATAAAGGCATATACATGCACCTTATACTTTTAAACCACTTCATACTTGAGTACCTTTATATGGTAGGGAGATTTTTTCATATTAACAAGTGTTTTATTCTTTGAAAAATATGGGAATCTTGAGGTCTTTTCCCATATGAGAGATCTGGCGATTGATCAATTTCATGTGACTGAAATTGAAATTTCCCCCTCATCCACTAATTACCAAACATTTAAAATGTTTAATGTTGAAGTACAATATTATTCTGAAAGTGTTATGTGTACAAGTACATGACCACTTTACATAAGTCTTATTTTAGATTTAAAAGATTTTTTCACACTTCGGACCTCTTCAAATTGTCATAAATAAAAATTAGTATTGCTTATCTATATTGGACTTGATTTTGCACACGTTCCTACCATTCAGACAATACCAGCCAAAGTTAACACAGCAACAGCATCGAACATGAATGCTCAAGAACAAGATGAAGTTTCATCATTAATTGAACACTTGGATATACAGAATGTTGAGAATCATGGAGCAGGGCAATCACAAGATTCAGGTTGGTGTAGAATGTTTCATAAATCATCAAGTAACTCAAGGTCATGGTTATTGGGACTATATATTTTTGAGAGTTTATGGATCTATCAAAAGAAGTAACTAAACATAAAAAACACATAGTTTAAAGGGATTTCTCCCCAAACATTTTCCTTTTTTGACAGAAATTTGAGGGGATTGAAATTTTTCGTTTGTCTGCTTTACTAATGTTGGTTATTAAGACAAGTAAATCCAATGGAATTTCAAAGATTTAGTGTTTACTGTTCAAAGTAGATAGTCTGCTACAATAAAAAGGTAGTTTAAGGAAGTTCCTTATGTTCAGAAATTTTAATTGCTTCCTAATTGGATTTCTATATTATTTTCAGGTAAACATAACGCAATTTAATATGGTCTCAGCTTTCAGTTTTTTGCAAAGACTATTAGTTTAGGGAATTAGTTTTACTTTACAGAATATGAAAATTCATGAAATTCAGTGACATACTTTACCAAAAATTCAGATCAAAGAATTTCTCCTTTTTTATACATCTGGAATACATGCATTTATTAATCCTCAACTAACAATCTAGGTTTTTCAACTCTGACAAAAACTAAAAGATATAGAGCATGTGTGCTATGAGTTATTATGGTACTGGAAATAGCATGGTACTCCAATTACCATGGCAATCTAATTACCATGGCAATCGAATTTCTAAACATGGACTATATACTACCCAAACATGTGAGTAAATGAGAAAAAAAGTTGTTGACCAAAAATGTTTATAGAAATAGGAGATGCTCACTGATACAAGTTTACTGTAAAATGTCCTGAAATAAAAAAGATTTTTCTATCTTAACTCCTCCCATAATGAATTTCTTTTTATAGCCCCCCTTGATGCACCAAAGGGTAAAGAACGATTTCTTCAAAGATCTCAATCACGTAAAGAAGCCAAAGAAACGACAAGATCTAATAGCCTCAATGACACTGGAGGTGAGACAAGCCAAACAAATAGTTAAATTGTCAAAAACAGTAATAACAGACAGTTTTAAGCACTTTGTACATAGAGTGACATGTCAAAGTACAAGTATGCAAAACTTCAATATTCAAGATCCTATATCACAGGCTGGTATCGAAAGATTTGTCCGCTGTGACGGAGCATGCTATTTTTCATAAAAACACTAAGAATGCTTCACGATTTATTTTTTAACTCATATGTTTCGTTATATCAAAGATAATTACTTACTCCATGCAATGGATATATCATTTGCGTGTAACCTTCACTTCTGTTTGAAGTCCAATAACGCTAGGAGTAAAATCTATTGAAAACGGCGCCAGAGTATCAAACTCTAAAATGTACCATTTCTTTTTTAACTTGTTAATGGCATGATATAGTGACACGATAATATTAACATATGTTTAAAGCATAACTCTGAATGTATTAATGAGATATTAATGCATTGGGTCTTTTTAATTTTTTAATAAAAAATAATATTAATATTTTTTGTCCGCTGTGACGGAGCATTTTCACAGTTCACATTTGCAACTGCTCCGTCACAGCGGACAAAAAAATTAAACATTATTTTTTATAAAAGAATTAAAAAGACCAAATACATCAACATCTTGTTTATACCTTCATAGTTATGCTGAAACCATGTGTTAATATTATCGTGTCACTTTATCGTGCCATTAGAAAGTTAAACAAGAAATGGTACATTTTGAAGTATGATACTCCGGCGCCATTTTCAATAGCTTTTCTTCCCAGCGTAATTGGACTTCAAACAGAAGTGAAAGTTACCCGCAAATGATATATCCATTGCATGGAGTAAGTAATTTTGTATGGTTTAACGAAACATATGAGTTAAAAAATAAATCGTGAAGTATTCTTAGTGTTTTTATGAAAAATAGCATGCTCCGTCACAGCGGACAAATATTTCGATACCAGCCTGTGTATATGCTATGTTTATTTACAGCCCAAGAATGAGAGCTTAAAAAGAATATTCTATAATTGGTGTAGTATTTATTGATTAGCATGAAGATTTTTCTTAACAAACTTTCGACAGGGGATCAATTTTTCAATTTTTTCTGACCATTATGCTTCATCTGACCAACAGACCTTAGGTCTTATAAAACAAGTTAATTGTAAGCTTTTAGTCCCACTTTTAAAACATGCAAACTTCTTTTTCATCTTTATTCAGAAACATCTACCTACATGTACAGACTAGGCCAGCGTATTGCTAAATATGGCAAAAAACAGAAGAACAGTAAACAGATAGAACAACAGGCCAAAGATATGTGTGAGCTGGCTGAAGAATACCTCAAGCTCACTGAAACATCACCTGAAGGCTGGTACTTTACAAAAGCATGTTGCCTCCTAAATGCTGCACTGAGGAGATACCAAAAGATCCAACAGGACAATGAGGATCATAACACAGGTAGTCGTATTGCAAATATCAAAGAAAGACTCCAGGTTACAGAGACTGAATTTTTAAAGAAAGTACCGAGCACCCCAAAGGTTAGCAATATGTCAACATCTGAAAGTGCAACGAAGCTCAATTCATTGATAAATAAGGTGCGTGAATATGAGACAAACACTATCAACCATATTCACGAGAATGTTATGAAAATAGATTTGTCCATCACAGCAGATATGAGTGAAGAAGCCGAAATTCAAACAATTGAAGAAAGCAATGTATTTTATAATGAGCTCACTGACAAGATAAAATGGTTTCACAACTCAGTTATTGAAGATTGTATGAAAGTTTTAGGTGTCCCTCAATGTAGATATGCCATATTAGGTCATGGCTCATTGGCTCGTAAAGAGGCAACAGCCTGGTCAGATCTAGAGTTTTCAGTACTGTATGATCCTACAGGGAAATCCCCAGAACAAATTGAGGATATCAAGGCATATTTTAGAGTACTTGCCCACTACATTCATATCAAAATCCTCAATCTGTCTGAAACACTTCCTTACTGTCTGAGCATCCCAGTTCTCAATGATCACAACAAGCTCCTTGAGGGAGTTAAAGATAATGACTTTTTTGATGATATTACACCCCAGGGCATCTCGTTTGATGGTGCCTCTCCATGGGCAAGCAAGACTCCACTTGGCCGTAAAGCAACTCAAAACAGACCTGAACCCATTGAACTCATAATGACCCTATCAGAGATGGCTGAGTGCCAACAGGAGGACAAGTCAGAGAAGGAGGGCTATCATCTAAGTGATGTCCTTCAGTCAAAGACTCTCCTTCATGGGTATGAAGAGCTAGTTGATGAATACACATCCATGATTAATCAAATCCTTGCCTCTCCATCAAAGGGATCCGAGAACTCTATAGCCTATGAACGAGGTATGGATACAATGAAAGAAGACCTTGAGAACTTCTCTAAACATCCTTTCACTCCAAAATCCCTCTCCTCCCAAATACATACTAAAAAGGATATCTATAGGTTTGCAACAATATCTATCAATACCTTAAAATTGAAATATGGGTGTGAGTTTGATGCCCCCCTTGATATCCTCAGTGACCTTGAAAAGAAAGGTATAATTGAACCAAAGGCTTGTAGAGATCTAAAACTCATGGTTTGCATTGCTATAAACCTCCGTCATTTAGTATACAGCAGATATAACAGACAACATGATGATATCTGTTTCACCCGACCACAAGATGATGATGATCCATCAAAATCAATGTCAGTTCGTGATTATAGTGCAATATTTCGATTTTGTTACACCTTTAAGCCTTGGTTAGATTTCCTTCAGGTTGAATGTAAAATAGGCAATAAAAACAACTCTGATAATTGGAAGTGGAAAAAAAGGTACTTTGATAATTCCAACACAGTTAAAGGGGAAATATTTCAAAGTATGAATATTTTTGACAGTGCAATTGAGGCTTTTAAAAAAGAACAGGATTCAGTACAAGTTAATGGTACTTTACAACAGATGAATGACATAAAATATACATTGGGAAGTTTATATCACAGTATAGACAAGCATAGTATTTCTTCAACTTATTTTGAAGAAAGTCTTAAAATTAGTAAACAAATTCATGGTGATGCTCCACACACAGATGTAGCTGTCTCTTTACACCAGCTAGGTAAAGTCTACCAGGCAAAAGGTGATTACATAAGAGCTCTAAAGTATTTAAGTGACAGCCTGGAGATGAAGAGGCAGATATATGGTTATGCTCCACACCCAGATGTAGCTGTCTCTTTAGCCCAGATTGGAGTTGTCTACCGGGCTAAAGGTGATAAAGCTAAAGCCCTAGAGTTCTTTACTGCAGGCCTGAGGATATACAGACAGGTACATGGGGATGCTCCACACTCAGATGTAGCTGTCTCTTTACACCAGGTAGGTACAGTCTACCAGGCAAAAGGTGATTACATAAGAGCTCTAAAGTATTTCAGTGACAGCCTGGAGATGAAGAGGCAGATATATGGTGATGCTCCACACCCAGATGTAGCTGTCTCTTTAGCCCAGATTGGAGCTGTCTACCGGGCTAAAGGTGATAAAGCTAAAGCCCTGGAGTTCTTCACTGCTGGCCTGAAGATGTACAGACAGATACATGGGGATGCTCCACACTCAGATGTAGCTGTCTCTTTACACCAGGTAGGTACAGTCTACCAGGCAAAAGGTGATAACATAAGAGCTCTAAAGTACTTCAGTGACAGCCTGGAGATGAAGAGGCAGATATATGGTGATACTCCTCACCCAGATGTAGCTGTCTCTTCAGCCCAGATTGGAGTTGTCTACCGGGCTAAAGGTGATAAAGCTAAAGCCCTAGAGTTCTTTACTGCAGGCCTGAGGATATACAGACAGATACATGGGGATGCTCCACACTCAGATGTAGCTGTCTCTTTACACCAGGTAGGTACAGTTTGCCAGGCTAAAGGTGATAACATAAGAGCTCTAAAGTATTTCAGTGACAGCCTGGGGATGAAGAGGCAGATATATGGTGATGCTCCACACCCAGATGTAGCTGTCTCTTTAGCCCAGATTGGAATTGTCTATCGGGCTAAAGGTGATAAAGCTAAAGCTCTGGAGTTCTTCACTGCTGGCCTGAAGATGTACAGACAGATACATGGGGATGCTCCACACTCAGATGTAGCTGTCTCTTTACACCAGGTAGGTACAGTCTACCAGGCAAAAGGTGATAACATAAGAGCTCTAAAGTATTTCAGTGACAGCCTGGAGATGAAGAGGCAGATATATGGTGATACTCCTCACCCAGATGTAGCTGTCTCTTTAGCCCAGATTGGAGCTGTCTACCGGGCTAAAGGTGATAAAGCTAAAGCCCTAGAGTTCTTCACTGCTGGCCTGAAGATGTACAGACAGATACATGGGGATGCTCCACACTCAGATGTAGCTGTCTCTTTACACCAGGTAGGTACAGTCTACCAGGCAAAAGGTGATAACATAAGAGCTCTAAAGTATTTCAGTGACAGCCTGGAGATGAAGAGGCAGATATATGGTGATACTCCTCACCCAGATGTAGCTGTCTCGTTAGCCCAGATTGGAGCTGTCTACCGGGCTAAAGGTGATAAAGCTAAAGCCCTAGAGTTCTTCACTGCTGGCCTGAAGATGTACAGACAGATACATGGGGATGCTCCACACTCAGATGTAGCTGTCTCTTTACACCAGGTAGGTACAGTCTACCAGGCAAAAGGTGATAAGATAAGAGCTCTAAAGTACTTCAGTGACAGCCTGGAGATGAAGAGGCAGATATATGGTGATACTCCTCACCCAGATGTAGCTGTCTCTTTAGCCCAGACTGGAGCTGTCTACCAGGCTAAAGGAGATATAGCTAAAGCTCTAGAGTTCTTTACTGCAGGCCTGAGGATGTACAGACAGATACATGGGGATGCTCCACACTCAGATGTAGCTGTCTCTTTACACCAGGTAGGTACAGTCTACCAGGCAAAAGGTGATAACATAAGAGCTCTAAAGTATTTCAGTGACAGCCTGGAGATGAAGAGGCAGATAAATGGTGATACTCCTCACCCAGATGTAGCTATCTCTTTAGCCCAGACTGGAGCTGTCTACCAGGCTAAAGGAGGTATAGCTTAAGCTCTAGAGTTCTTCACTGCTGGCCTGAAGATGTACAGACAGATACATGGGGATGCTCCACACTCAGATGTAGCTGTCTCTTTGCACCAGCTAGGTATAGTCCACCAGGATAAAGGTGATCACAATGCTGCTCTTGATTGCTCCACTGACAGCTTAGAAATGAAGAGGCAGATATATGGTGATGCTCCACACTCAGATGTAGCTGCCTCTTTACACCAGCTAGGTACAGTCTACCAGGCTAAAGGTGATCACAATGCTGCTCTTAAATACTCAGCTGACAGCCTAGAGATGAAGAGGCAGATATATGGTGATGCTCCACACCCAGATGTAGCTGCCTCTTTATATATGCTAGGTTCAGTCTACCAGGCTAAAGGTGATCACAATGCTGCTCTTAAATACTCAGCTGACAGCCTAGAAATGAAGAGGCAGATATATGGTGATGCTCCACACTCAGATGTAGCTGCCTCTTTGCACCAGCTAAGTACAGTCTACAAGGATAAAGGTGATCACAATGCTGCTCTGAAATACTTCACTGACAGCTTAGAGATGAAGAGGCAGATATATGGTGATGCTCCACACCCAGATGTAGCTACCTCTTTACACCAGCTAGGTACAGTCTACCAGGCTAAAGGTGATCACAATGCTGCTCTTAAATACTCCACTGACAGCCTAGAGATGATGAGGCAGATATATGGTGATGCTCCACACCCAGATGTAGCTGCCTCTTTGCACCAGCTAAGTACAGTCTACAAGGATAAAGGTGATCACAATGCTGCTCTTAAATACTCCACTGACAGCTTAGAGATGTACAGACAGATATATGGTGATGCTCCACACCCAGATGTAGCTGCCTCTTTGCACCAGCTAAGTACAGTCTACAAGGATAAAGGTGATCACAATGCTGCTCTTAAATACTCCACTGACAGCTTAGAGATGTACAGACAGATATATGGTGATGCTCCACACCCAGATGTAGCTACCTCTTTACATATGCTAGGTTCAGTCTACCAGGCTAAAGGTGATCACAATGCTGCTCTTAAATACTCCACTGACAGCTTAGAGATGAGGAGACAGATATATGGTGATGCTCCACACCCAAGAGTAGCTGCCTCTTTGCACCAGCTAGATGTAGTCCACTATAATAGAAAGGATTACAGAACATCACTAGACTACTTCAGTAAGTCATATGAGATGTTTATGACTGTATTCAATGATGAGACCCATCCAGATGTTGTAAACACTTAAAAGTGGATTCAGGCCTGTAAACAGAAACTAGCATAATGTAACATACTGTAATCTATAGGATTAGACATGTCTAATATAGCTACATGAAGTGAATGAAAAAGTGAAGCATTGGGGTAATATTAGAAAACCATGCAATAGTTAGAACTTAGGCAATAAAAGTGAGAGAATCATTTATATTTTCCTGTAAACACTATGTTTTTTATACTTAAAAGTTTGATAAAATGTTATTTTTGAAAAAATGAATTTTTGGAGAAAATGTAAAATTTTTGAATTTACCAGGGATGATATCAATATCATCCCTCTAATCCCGATATTATCCCTCATATCGTCACTGTCCCAAATATGTGATTTGATTTATCACTTGCTATTATATACCTGATATGGTAACTGGTCAACTCGTACCCAAGACAACTCGTACCCAAGTCAAGTCGTATCCAAGACAACTCGTACCCAAGACAACTTGTACCCTTGTATATGTTTTGAATCAAGTGTTGGGCTGGGAATGGGTATAGATATACATATTATAATGGTTACATACAGTTCAGAATAGTTTGAAGTATGCCCTCGGTCCAGTAATTTCACTATATTGCCCGCAGAAATTACGTTATTGTACTATTAATTGTTTGATTCATTTGTTGAAAAGTTACTGTTGTAATTATATTTATTTATATATACGACGTAACGTATTACAAAAAAAGTTGAAAACAAGCCTTTCAAAGCACTTCTTTCATTTAAAAAAGGTAATCCAAGTTAAAACAAAATGCTTTGCTTAATCCATTGAGAAAAAATGTCTTCTAAATTCAGAAAAAATATTATAATATATAAGGCACACACATTATAACATTAAACATTTTGACACAGACTCAATTTGTTTTCTTATATGCACCCATAATACTGAAAATAAACTTGGGTACGAGTTGTCTTGGGTACGAGTTGTCTTGGGTACAAGTTGTCTTGGGTACGAGTTGACTAGGAAGCCCTGATATTGCTCTGACCATGGTGTAATATAATATGATATGTCTCATGAGCTAAGCCTAAGCTCTTGCTGCTATATCTATATTTTTTTTTCTCATTTAGCCAGGCATGGTATGTTTTACTACAAAGATATTGTACTTGACTTAAAAATTTGAAAATTTTTATGTGTTCTCTCCATCTATTCTTAAGCCTATGAAGCCATTAGAGTTTGTTTGTCACAGTGCAGTTTGTTATGATTGATGCAACACAGACACATTCATCAGAAGTCCATTCATCGTTAGGTCCCATCATTCAGATTTGTCATAATCTCTCTACTGTATCTAAAGCTTGCGAGAAAATGGTCTGTTCTACTGTGAGATGAGTCCCCAGCCCTTTGACATCTTGAGATGATAAAAATCTCACAATACCGACTCTAAATCTGACCATACTGACCTATTATAAAAAATGTTATGTAACCGTCTTTGGGAATTGCATAATTTGTTGATTTTACCTTCAAGATACCACAGTGCATTTACTATATTTTTTATATTGCATATTTAGTCTAAGTAAAATCCATTGAAATTATAGATATTGGATATGAATCAGTTGGGAAAAGGTAAAGATAAGGATATATAGTATATAGGATATCCACGAAAGCACCATATGCTTTGTTAGCTGTTGATTTTCAAAAGGAAATCACTTACATGTTTAATTTGAGAAAATCAATAAATGTTCAATTAAAATTACATTCTTCAGGAAGGCTGAGTCAATCTAATGTACAGGATGAGCCAAAAAAGGTAACCCAAACAAATTTTCGGTTTGGGTTTATATTTCATTCAACCAAGTTTCATTGGTCTATTCCAAATGGATTTTATGACCATTTTACAAAACATGCTCAAAATGCTGATCTAAGAGGCAATTTTGAATGCATCGGGGGGAGTTTCTGACTATATGCTCACAGATATCTTGTATAATGGCTCTCATTTTCTTCTAATCTCTAGTTTAGTGTACATTATCTTTGAAATACCCTCAGTGATAAAATTCTTTGGGTTCATATTGGGTGATTTTAGTATTTGGAGTATGTTTTTGTAAAATGGCCATGAAATCACAGCCATTTGAAATAGATCAATGAAACTTAGTAGGATGAAAGAACATTAAACAAGGTTCAATTGGCCCTAGTATGAATTAAACTCATACCAGATGACTGAGTTATTGAGATTCGTTTTGGGCTACCTTTATTAGCTCACCCAGTAATTAATAAAAATAGAAACAATGAAATATTGACCTGGTGCTATATATTATATTATATTATATTATTATTATATTATATTATCAGTAACACTGAGATTTTGAAATGGAGAAGATTTGATAGAACCGTGTGACACGGGATGTTTGTAAACAAAAATGTTTGTTTACTAAACATCTTTGGAGTGAGATGATCAACAAGGGTCAAAACCATGCACATTGTATAAATATATTTTATTGGGGTCATGCACCACACTGCAATTGTAAAGTTGCTTCAGCCTTTAAATCATCTCCGACCCCCATTATGAACATGATTAGCAAACTTGAAAAGTAAAATGCATAATAAAAATTGAATAATAATTTGGCTTAATGGTTGATAGTACAGTGAAAGTGTAAACTCACATTTCACTCATTTAGTATATTTAGGAAAAAGGCCTTTACCGAAAAAATTGTAAAAAAATATATTATGAAAAATATCTACATGAGCAGAGATAGTTTACTTCCTTTTCAACCGGAGTGAAAAATGCATTTATGTTACTAATTTAAAACAGATTTTAAAATATTAAATAAAACAATTGTATACTTTATATTTGTATTTCCTGTTCCATTTTGTGTATTTTTATATTAAAAAAACTAGTTTTGAACTAGTTTTTATTTATTTCCTATAAAAGGACATTCCTCATTTTTACCATATCGATGTTTCTTCTGCAGTTATTTCTGAAGGGGAATGATGTTGCAATGCGATAGAAGTTATTATTCAATAGTATATGGAAAAATCATGACCTCAATTGTTTTCAGCCTAATTTTGGTCACTTAAATCGGACATCTAAAAAATTTGGATTTCAATGCAATTCTATCTTTGAAGAATTCATAACTCTTTACATTACATTTTTGTAATAAAATAGAACAAGTTCAACGTTCTGAGAAATGTGTTGAGGTATATAGGGTCTTTATCAATCTTTTGGAGAGACTGGATTCCTATTCAGAGACAAATTGGGAATGAGTTTAGAAAATAATGTCACAAATCCATAATATTGAAAATGTTGAAAAGGGATATGGAGGGTGGGTAGGTAAGAATTGTGTAAACTGAAATACGCCTTCTTGTAAACATGATAAAAAACAATTCATTTCTTTATAAGCTCATCATTCATCAACCTCAAACTGTCAGATGGCAGCTGATCAATTAAATTAATTTGTCATTCAATTTTGTGGGATTCTTTATTTTTCATGTCTCTCATTGTCTGCTGTATCATCTGACCCAAATTACCCACCTGGTGGTGAAACAAGTAATCAAGTAATAAAGCAATCTAGTAAAAGTTTCTTACGTGTTTCTCTCTCCGACACCAACATGGACAAAAACGGCATCTTCGGGTGCACCTTCTAGGCCCTTTTCTACAACTGGTGCAGCTAGAATTAAGAAGAATCTTATGGTTCATTTTGTGTTTTTCAAACATTTATTAATTTTTTATGAAAATCTTTTAAGACATAGTTAACCATACACCAGCAGTATAGGTGTCATTATAGTATAGGTGTCAGTAAAGTATAGGTGTCATTTCCACAAACTTGTTTGAATGTTATGATTATTCTAAGAAAAACATGGCATTAACATGCAAAATGTTACCATCTGCCATTTGTTACAGACACTGACCACCAAACACTGAATACCAACTGTCAAACACCAAACCCTTTCCACAGAATGCCAAACGCCATCCACAAAAAAGATTTGAATAAAATGTTTGATTATTGTACTCTACTGTACATATGATATTTATTATCTCCAAATATAAACAAGGCATTTGCATGACAAAATTTAACCACTGTTTACATGGCTGATTAAAAAGTAAGCTACAAACCTGCAACACAGTCTGGGCACCAATTGTGCCCCTCCTTATCAGGTGACCCACAGAACAGCACAAATACAGGTTTTCCACTTTTGTCAAACTCTTCTATTTTAGGCACAGTCTCTTTGAATGCATCGTAACCCTCTACATGTAATTTGGTTACCATGGCTACTTTATGAGAATACTGGACAGAGCTGTACCTTGAAAACCAAAATGACATGACAATGTATGCACTGCATAATTTAGGTAGTTATTTATATGTTCAGAAATTTGAATGGCTTCCTCCTTAGAGTCCCATGTTTTTTTACCCTGCGCGCAGAGTCTAGTTAAACTACACTCTGCCTAGCAGAGACAATATTACAGTTTAGTAGCCCCGCCCCCACGACGGGTACCGGTGACAGTTTGGGTAACAAATCACTTCTGACCTACGCCCTGACCTTTCTTTCATCAATCAGTGAGCTTGAAGAAACATACGCCAAATGCGTGCTAATTAAATATGCGCATGTCATTGGTCAATTCCGGGCTCAACGATGACGTCAGAAGGAAACACCATATATAGAACGTCGGTCAAATTTGGCCGACGAACAGTGATTGGCGTGGTGAGTTCACAGGTTTATTTTAGTTTGAAAGAGTGAAGACGAAGCTCTCTTTTAAGAAGTGAAGTCAAACGAATGCAAAGGGTAATGTTTTTTCTTCTATACATGGTCCAGGCCCATGGCTAGGGGGGCGAAATTGCTAAACTTCTGGTACGGAAATAACTGGAGATTTCAAACGCTACTTCGTAAATTTCTGTCAAAACCACCATTTTCATTTCTAGCTAGAAAATGTCCATTCCGGGATAAAGGGCGGCAAGTCCTGATAAGCTCTAATAACTTATAGAGTTTTGCTAATGGAGAATGGAGAAATAGGGAACATTTGGAGATTTAAAGAGAAGCAGCTGAATTCAGTATTTCAGTTCTATTCTCTAATTGCCTATAGAGGGCGACCAAAGGCTGTTCTATCAGATAGTGAGTAAGCCTTGAGTTTGAAAGAGATATGGGGGTATTGGTAAATGACAAAAACAAATGTCCAAGTTCAAAATCCGTAACAACTTATCAATTGAAAAGAAACTAAACCATAGATGTTGTTGGCCAGATCGTTTTGTAGTAAGATCTCAAAGGCTCAAAGAATGATTTAGAAGATGCCTCTCTAAATTGCAAGATTTCAAACAAAAGTGACCACCTTTCAAAACGTTCCTTTTACAAAATGGTATCTGCTTCCCTGTGACAGATTTTGCACTTAATTTATAGCTGAGATCTTCATCTTTCTATTTCTACTTGTTTGGTTCGAGTAAATAACCTATGGACACAGTAATTTGACTTTTAATACGGCAAATATTTTTCCCTTGATGCGACTCTTGTGTGTCCAAATATCATTGTAATTCTGACGTCACATTTCTGGAATCACAGGAGCATTCAGATTTGGACAGACAATAGACCGACGATAAAATATCACTGTTTTGGCCTGTTATCAACGCAGTATTGCTTGAATAACGTTCATTGGTGATAAAAAGGTAAAGAATAACAAGACGCTTCGGATTTCCAGAAATGGCTGCACAATCGTCATTTCGTTGTTGTTGTTGTTGGTATCCTTATGGTGCTTTTATGTCACCTACAGTAATAGTCTCTCTGTGCGGGTTTATCACTAGGTTGCTATAGCTCTTTGTGCACTTGTTGTATCTTAAATTTTGTAGCCTTTCCCAATGGCCATGATGATATCATGGCCATTACGCATACCTATATTTATAATGACGCATCAGCAAACTGCAATAAACTATGCACCTACCCTATCTTTGAATGCTCTGAAATCACTCTGCTACGTTTTTAGTGAAGTATTTTGGTAGTTCACGATGCGCGTGTCAAACTTATCGCGTGTTTAACTAATCAAAATCATTATTTCAATACTAGTTTAATAACATAAACGGACAATTACATGAATATATATAAATTATATGAATATATATGAAAATAATATGATATCTCGCTACACGTTTAGTAGCTTTAGCGAAATCTTATTAAAATAATTTCGTTTCTTGGTGTTCATATAGATTTGCAGAACGACCAGACGAACTAAAATTTCTAAGTTGAAATTGCTTCGACGTTATACTTATAGAACGAAGGATTTACGATAATTAAGAACTCAAGAATTACAATTTCAACTGTATAAATGAGACAGGAAAGAGGTGGGCTGGTCAAATAAAGGGTAGGTCTCCAACTAACATCATAATTTTAACATGCATGAGTACAGAATTCCGCGACAATCTATTCAATGGTATGCGAGATGTCCCTAGTAGCATCTTGATTCTTGAAGTCTAAAATAAACTGGTCTCCTGGGCATCAACATGGCAAATGAAATTCCATCCATCAAAATGCTATGTGCTAAATATTCACAAAGGTAAATCCCCTATCATGCACAATTACACCATGCTAGGGGAAAACCTTAAGTCGGTAACACACATCCCATACCTAGGAATTGACATCACAAATAACTTACGCTGGACTACACATATTCAAACTATTGTATCCAAAGCCAATAAGGTGCTTGGATTTCTCAGGCGCAACCTCCATCAATGCCCTGAAAAAGTGAAGGCTCAGGCGTATAAGTCACTAGTCCGGCCTAATTTAGAGTATGCCAGCTCGGCATGGGATCCGTACCGACAAAAAGATATTGATATGTTGGAACAGGTACAGAGAAGAGCAGCCAGGTTTGTAACCAAATGTCACTCAAGGGAACCAGGCTGCGTCACCAAAGCTCTTCAAGGCCTACAGTGGGAGCCACTGAAGGAGCGTCGAGAGGCTGCTAGAGTTTTCCTTTTCTACAAAGGAAAGCAGTACCTAGCAGCCATCGACGTGCCTCCATACTTCCGCCAACAGATCAATACCAACACTAGGTTGAATCATCCTTCTAAGTTCATACAACCATCAACTAGAACGGATGCATACAAATTTAGCTATTTCCCTAGGACAATAGCTAAATGGAACACTCTACCTGGTGACATCTTAGACTGTGACAGTCTAAGTAGTTTTAAATCATCATACTATGCCTATGTCAATAACTGCAATTAAATAGGTGTGTTTTTAACATAGATCTATGTTTTAATGTAAAGGGTCCCCAGTGCACAGCAACAAGCCTGCACTACTGGTAAAGAGGGGTGATGTCAACGCGGTTAGCCTGACAGTCTCCCCAGGTAAAATGAGTTGGAAACCATAGATCTATTTTTAAATGTTAAGGTTTTAAATTATATTCTATTCAAATTCTATCACTGTTAAATTATATATCTGCTTGATATGGGCTTATTAGCCTTTTGCGGATTATTGACATAGACATAGACATATACTCTGTTAAGCATGATAAAAGGCAAGAAGTTTAGTTAGAAATAAAAGAGTTATCTCATGAATGGGACTCTTACATAGCTCCTAAAAGGTAGAAGACACTAAATGATGTAACACTATAAGCTGAATTTTGTCCACATAGAGCATGTGCACAATACTAAAGACATGTAAAATTGAACTGTCAAAAGAACTGAAATATACTTACCAGCTCGCCTCTTCCGGAAGTTATGATACGTTATGGTGTAACTACGGTAATTAATTTTAAAATATTGAAAAAATCACAAAATACAAGTTCTGAGGTATATATCGCCATTTTTAAGCGAATTAGCCCATACTATGACTATATATTCGCAACCCCATATACAGATATATATAAACTTCATCTTCACAATAAATTGAGCTTCTTTCAAATTTCCATTTTTTGAGATAAGTGCCATTTTCTTACAATTCAAGCCGTAAAAATAGTTGGAAAGTGCTTCTCAGTTGAGGTTAATGGCTTTTATACTTACATTAATGTATGGAGCACTTAAAATGTACTTAGAATCGTATAAATAGCTCTATTCTGTGAGATTTATTTTTGTTTTTATTTTTACATTTTTCTCACCTCATAATTGAAGAGCTCCGCTGTTGATTTATATTCAGTTATACGTATTTCCTTGAAAATTCGCCATGATTGGAACAAATGATGGTTGGTTTATGTTATATTCATTTAGTTTGTATTTGAATCTAGCTACTTGAACACAAAACATGTCTTCATGTTATGCTAAAGAGCAAAGATCGCGAATTCTAGGTGAAGCCAATTATTTTGCACAAGTCATATCCTGATTGCATCATAGTTACTTTGTACTAGTCACATCCCGATTGCATCAGCCAATTCACGTGATTTACAGTTTACACATGGTTTCAATATACATGTTATACTACTTCCGGGTAGGGTAGTGTTTTTTATACTTTAAAAACGAAGCCATTTCGATCAGTTTTTATAATCCTTGGTAGAACTGAGAGGTATTACAATACATATTTCAATTAATACACATGAGTGTATTTGATGAACTCTCAAAAAATAAAACCCACAATAATATCTTTTTTATTCACAATTTCATGTCATTGTTTCTAACAAGTCGCCTCTTTCTCTCTTTTCTTTATTTTTGTCAACAGTCAAAATCGGAATTTAAAACTTGGTTTCTTTACAAGCTCTGCTTCTGTAAATACTAAATAACATGAAAAATGTTAAACCTTACATCCTACACTTATTTGATATGAAACAGGCGATCATTGATATCATTTTTGTGCTGTTAAGTGTGGATCTTTTAATTTTTTAGTCAAACTTGATCGCTGATCTCTGTCGATGTGACGTCACGCATTAAGTATGCACGCATGGGCAGTACAATACATAAGGCAATATGGCGTCTTAGGCCTATACATGAGCCAGAATGGAGGTCTGCAAGTTGAAATGAATATGTTTGTTTATGCATCAATCGATCACACATATAATCCAGACAATCTTTCAAATCATAAACTTAACATTGTAATGGATTTTTTTATTTTTTGAGCTAACGTTCCCTTTAATGTTCATTGGTGAAGCAATGATTTTACCTAAAATGAGTCCCTGTCTTTGCATAGTGATATTTAAAAATCGAGAAGCAAAACCTATGTTGAATATACTGTGTATTGATGAAGTTTATATATAGCCTAGGGGAACTCAAAAATATTGTTATTATATCGGCAAATTCGCTCGAAAATGGTTGTACACCCTAGAAATTGAATGTTGTTGATTTTTTCAATATTTTAAAATTAATTACCGTAGTTACACCATAACGTATCATAACTTCCGGTAGAGGCGAGCTGGTGAGTAATTTCTATTATTTTGACAGTTCAATTTTACATGTCTTTAGTATTGTGCACATGCTCTATGTGGACAAAATTCAGCTTATAGTGTCACACCATTTAGTGTCTTCTACCTTTTAGGAGCCATGTAAGGGTCCCATTCATGAGATAACTCTTTTATTTCTAACTAAACTTCTTGCCTTTTATCATGCTTAACAGAGTGTAGACAAAATTTTGTTGTCATTTTCGAAATTTTCTTGGTGTCTCATCTGAAGGAACATTTATTGAGCTACTGATCCTACTACAAAAGAATCTGGCCAGGATCTATGAACTAAACGAACACACTCCTGAACTGGAAGTACTTTTAATCATGCAAAAATCAACAGAAATCACACCTACCTTTTTTACTTTCAATTAGGGATCTTCAAACTGGAGGTCAGCTCTTCAAATGTGGAGGGTTACGGAAGCGCTCTGCTCATGTAAGTTGATTAAAATACTTTATATTCATGCGTAAGAAGCAACAGAATGAAAATTATATAATGCATATATGTATACACAGGACATACTGTCAGTAGAATGTGGTCAGATAATTTCTGCATGGTGAAAATTCGAATAAACTTTATTTTCACTTATTATCGCCCACTGGAATTTGTGTGCAAAAAGCACTACTGAACACTTATGAAAAAGAAGATAGATTTTATATATCTCTTCACAAAACAAGCACTGCCACAGAGGTAATTGCCTACCCTGGCTAAAATCGGCTCTGAAATGACAATTACTGCATGTCTAACCTTCATTCAAGGCTGATTTTGTAGAAAACAGATCTGTCTACAGTCAAAACAGAAATGTTTGTGACTAAGGATTTCTCCATCTAAAATGTCACTCGACTTTTTGGCAATTAAAAGTCCCTGCCTGCATTTAGTAGTCATATATTGTCATGTGCATAATTTTGAAACCATATCCTAATTATTTCACAAACCCTTGTTGATTCTGCCATAGTTTCCAATTTGTAAACAGCATTTAGCCTTTTTAATTGGGAACTTTTTTGAAATTTCCAAAATGGCTGCCATGTGATTCCAGAATTAACATGAGTGTGACGTGACATCACAGTTGCTCGTTCCTAGGTAACAACAAGATCACAATTGCTTGTTTCTAGATAGCAACAATATTTTTGATAAAATGGCACAGAATTACCCTGATTAACACCCTTAAAATCCGTTTTTCAAAGAATATGTTTGGAGAAACAATACAAGGTAAGTGGAATAAATTAGAAGATGGTTTCAAGTTCCCACAGAAGCCAATTTGAAACTCAAGAATGCTTTCTTTGACTCATAATCACAAAAAAGTCGAGTGACATTTTAGATGGAGAAATTCTTACTTTGAATTTAAAAATAAGCAATCAAATGACTATCAGTATATGCAAAAATAGAAACATTTATATTTATCCTAACTTTTCTATATTTCATATAGTAATGTTTAATGTGCAGCAAAGCTGTGGCCTTTTTTAATTTAGGGAGTTTCAGCCATGTTAATTTTTCAGAAAATAACATGGCAGAGAAGTATCAAAATATGAGAGGACACAGATATGATAGCTAAACTACAAAACAAACTAAAATATACAAAAGTTAGGATAAATATAAATGTTTCTATTTTTACATAAACTGTTTCAATATGGTCATTTGATTGCTTATTTTTTAAATTCAAAGTAGTCACAAATTACTCCCGTCGAGAGCTACTTAGATTTTGAAAGTATAGCTCTCTATCGCTAGAATCAACAGCTTAAGAATCCTGACTTCAAAGAAAATTTCAGGGAATTCAGCTGACTCATGTTGCACATTATATACCTGAAAATGTATCCTACATCGCCATCTTTCATTCAGCTCAACATAGAACGTCTCACTGCCCTATGTATCGATCAGGACTTCATTTTATTGGTCGTGTCAAAAGTTTTGGCCAGGTATATTCAATATGGCGGCTTGACGTTTCCCAAGTTGCGCATGCGTCGATAGTATTTCCGTTTAACCGCCATATTGGAAATGGGTATCGAACAAAAAACAATTAGAACTCCTGATCGCCATAGAGGCACATCCGCGATCCTACATGCACGGGGAAAGTAGACACATATGAGCCCATATGTAGGCTACAGTTTGAGACAAACAGCAAGCCGCTGACTGGCGCTGATCAAAATTAGATGTCACAATTCTTCAGCTGGGAGATCCTCACGATGGAGAGCTATACTTTCAAAATCTATAGCTCTCGACGTGAGTAAGTCACAAACATTTCTGTTTTGACTATATCATTCTACATGGGAGATACATGCTCGAGTATAAATCCATCAGATTCTATCAAGAATGTCCACTTCAACTGTACATCAACCGTGTGAGGAAACAAAACAAATCCGTACTTCACGTATTATTCACTTATTACTTGGATTATTATGCTCACGCGGTACTACCTCACCGGGGGATATCGAAACCAAAACGCCCCGCAAAACTGAATTAATTTGAATTTTAAACCTACCCTTTCTTTGGAAAATCAATGATTGTGAGTCTCACAGTACACCATTTTTCTTCAAACTTGTTCCATTAAAACCTTTCACTCGAATACCTTCCACTCGAGATATTGCTTTTGTGTACAGAGTTGCTCGTTTTAGTGGCGTTTTGGTCCCCAGATGTGAAAAGATGCATATCTTCAGAGATTTCAACCAAAAGCCACGATATATCGCCAGTTCTTTTATTATTCTCCCCTATATTTTGCACAAGGACTCCCTTTACAACCCTCCATCTCTGCATCAACATATTTATTAAACGCAGCAATTTCAAAAAGTCCTACGCATCTGTTCGAAATTGATCAAAATGCCCCGTTCTCTTCCAAAACACCCGTTGGATCTATATACCTTGAAACTACATGTTTGTAGTCATAGACTCTGCGGGGCGTTTTGGAAGACAATGGGGCGTTTTGGTCAATTTCGAACAGTTGCGCAGTTGCTTGGTATTTTTCTTTCTGCCCACCACAGTGTCTATTCCGAGACAATTACTTCATGAAAGTTCGGTCCAGGAATGTATATAATTAATGCCAAACTAATTTTGTCCAATCAGAGACTGGCTGACAGAAGAAAAATTCTGCACTGTTTCTTTTAATTGTTTTTTTTTAGGTTTTACTGACACAAAAAAGTGAAATGGATTATAGGCCTAGCCTGGGTAGATTTTAGGACCTAGGAATCAGAAATTGTAGTTTAATAAAAATTTCTCAAATTAAATATTTCTTATTTAACTTTCAGAAGTGACAAAATAAACTGTCATCTCGGACGTCTTGGGAAAATGATTAGACTAATGAGCATCAGAACAAGGTTTGTTTCAATTTGATAACTATTCTTACAAAAATTTTTTTAAATAATTTATTTAAATCATATATTTTTCTTGACCCCGTTTTTTAGAGTACACAACGGACCAAAATGTGATGATTTCTAGTCAAATGATTTGCTAGAGACTCAAGTAAATTAGACGAAAACATATCCTTAAATGGAGAGTCCATCATGCCTTGGGTGCTGTATCATGCTACAAGACCCCTACATAAAATGCATAGACTGCCAGAAAGAGACATTTTTATGCACGCATTGTTTTGCTGATGGGTTAGAAAAAGATGGGCACCAGAACAACCACGGTTACTCTGTCATTGTGAGTAGATCTATAGAATAATTATGTGTTGCATACAGTAAAACCTGTGAAGTGGGACACCTCTGTAAGTGGAACATTTTTTCAGAGTCCAATGACCAATTGACTTAATGTTAAATGAACCACTGTAAGTGAAACACAAAAGTGGATCACTCTATAGAGATACCAAAAGCATTCAATTTTCGCAGGTTTCACTGTACATGCATGTATACATAACTGAGTTTCACTTGCAAATTTCTGCCTCCAACTGTGAATTTTCAGGTCTGCATCTGATTCTCATTATGTCAGACGTGGTTCTGAAATTTACCTTTTTTAAACTCTAAGCTTAAAGGAATAAATAAAATGAATTTTACCTTAATGTATAAATGAACTTTACATTTAAAAGGATGTGTCACTTTATTCAAGTTGATTATTTAGGAATACTATTTTGTCAAATGTACAGGGTGTCCAAAAAAAAACAGGACCGTAAGAAAGTTGAATAACTCGGTCAATTTTGCATATTTTGCCTTGAAATTTAAGAATTATTTAGTTCATTCAATGTGAATTTTGTTCTGAAAGTTTGATGATAATCTGTTTATTGTGTCAAAAACTACAGTCCTTTACAAAACATGCTCAAAGTGGGCACTTCTCCTCTCTATGCACAAACGAATCCTGCGAACAAAGTTGTTAATGACCCTTACCTATACACATTAATGTGGATGGTAAATATTGGGGTAGTTATTGCCCTCTTAAGATTGTTAGGGGCCTGTCAGTATACACATTGGCTTTGAGAAATCCTCAAAGATAAAAATTTGGGGGATTTAGATCAGGCGAATGAGCTGCCCATATGGTTTGCGTTCTGCAACTGATGAGCTGACCACCAAAGTATTGCCTAAACCATTTCAGCATATCATTTGCAGTGTTGGGGTGGTATTGGCTTGTTGAAACCACTGCTTAATTATCTCCTTAGATGTCCCTTCTGGTGCTTAGTGACCTCCAAAACTTGGTGAGAACTTACTGGTCCTTGTTCATGGTGATAGCAAGTCCCCAGTCACCTTCGAACCAAAAGGCACTGATGATTCCATGTTTCCTCATTGCCACCCAGGGAGTGCATTGTTCAGAATGCAATGGATGCTTTAACACTTCATCAGTAGGATGTAAGCCCCAGTAGCAATTGTTCTTGGAACAAACTTGCCCATTCAGAAAGACATGTGTGTAGGAGGATCATCAACAGCTTTGTTCGTCGGATTGAATTGTGCATAGAGATGAGATTTGCACATTTGGGGCATGTTTTGTAAGGAGCTGTAGTTTTTGACTCAATTGGTAGATTATTATCAAACTTTCACAACAAAATTCACATTGAATGAACTAAATAATTTTGAAATTTCAAGGCAAAATATGCAAAATTGACTGAGTTATTCAAGTTTCTTACGGTCCTGTTTTTTTTTGGATATAACTACCAACTTCTGAAAATAAAGCAATCTATAATTCACTCATTGCAGAGGTATGACTTTCCGATATTTGAAAATGGATGGTCAGCAAATGAAGAAATGAAATTGCTCGATGGTATACAAGACTGCGGGCTTTCCAACTGGTAAGCTAATTTTGTCTGGTATAATTATGAAGTAAATCTGGATATGTACAGTGTATCGCATAGATGTGACATTGTAGAGAACTTGTATTTTCCTCATCTTTTTATAGCTACTATTCCAATTTTAAGATATTCAAATTGTATTGTTCAAGTTTTGTGACAACGGTATCTGACTTTACTGTTGTCAGACTATTCCGGTGTGTACTAGTAGCCATATACAGAAAATAGGTGTAGCAATTTTAATTATTTTTGCTTATTTTTTGGCTCACACAGTGACACCGAAAAAACAAATTTGCTGTAAATACTCTATACTTTGTTGAAGTAGAACTTTCAAATTACTTGTAGTAGTTGCTGTATATGCAACTTATGTCCTCAGAAGATTTCAAAGCTCTTGGAATTACAGTTTTTGGTCTTTACTCTATAAAATTTGACAAAAAGAAGGACTAAGTCATTTTCAGGAAACTTTCTCATTATAAAGTCAATGGCAGGTTTTGTGATTGACAAGTTTCTCAAAGTTTGCCTTATACTTGATCATTTCTTGCAATGAATTACATCATTACAAGATTTAAGCATTCCCTACATATTGCTCAATATATGTCAGCATCAAATGTTTACCTTTTTGAGAAATTTGACCTAAAAAAAACAGTAAAAATAAGTTATTTTTCAACCTGCTTCAATTTGACCAATTGTTTTTGAAAATTATCTGCAAGTTGCCAGGAGTTCAAATCTGACATTAGTTTTATGATTTGACCTTTCCTTGACCTTCAGTGACCTTCAAAAAGTCAAAAAAGTTGATTTTTCAAATTGATTTTTGGATGTAAATTTTGGTCAGCTTAATCACAAAAGACTTTACTGAGCTCTGAATAAGTAAAATTTTCAAGGTCAAAGGTCATCAAACTAGGTCACACAACTGTGCTATCTAAGTTTCTCAAAATTCGAGACTACGAATCCAAATCAATATTTTTGTTTGAAAGTCAGGATATACATTCCTCTGATTCCTCGTGGTAACTATTATGTTTATGTGTTTAGGGAACGAGAAATTGGATGAGGTAGAACCTCTGGAGAAATCCATGATATGAGCATAGTACAATTAAATACAAAATATCCTGATTTTTTCTTTATAGGGATGATGTGTCCAAAATGGTGCAGACAAAAACCAAATCACAATGTGAGACACATTATCTGAAATATTACATCAGTAATATTAAGAAGCAGATGCCAGGTATGATATTTTGAATTTATTGTTGTATATTAAAAATACAGCTTCCCCATTAAAATACCATTCACCACATTTTATTTTTCGTGACACTGACAAATTAGTTCTTTAAAAAAGTATTGCCAAAATTATGAAAGCTAGAAATGGGCAATTCTCTCAGTCACTTGTACTCTATATTAAATAAATTATAGTTGTACATCAAAATTGGAGTGAATTAAGTATGTTTGAGTGACTTAAGTTTAGGTAGCTCAGAGGACAGAGGTTTAGACAGGATATTGAGGATCCCATGTGGGTCATTGAATATGGCACAGTTAAACATTCATCTATCTAACTGGCTTCAGTGAATCAGTACATATGCAACATAAATTAGTTTCCCCTGAAAACTGTAACCAGCAGCTTAATTTCCTCAAAAACATGATTGATCGAGGCACGCACTGCATATTGTATATACATTGTATTTATTGTATATGTTTATTGTATCATTGTATATGATTTGTATGATATTCAATTTGCACATTTCAGATCTACCTCTACCTGAAGTGTCATACTATCCCAGTCCAGTTATGTTTAAAAGTAAGCTTTTCAATAAATGTACATGTACAGTAAAGCCTGTTACATCTGAATGTTTCTGGGACCTGTCAATGTGTGGGAATGAGTGTCTCTGGGACCTGCCAACGTGTGGGGATGAGCAGGTGTCCACATTTTATATTGCATTTGTCTTAAATTCGGCACTACTTAATTTGGCAATTTTGTTTTATGGGCCGATTGGCATCTATTTAATTTGGCAGTTTTTCAAGTGTCCTAGACATCCTCCCGTGTTACCAATTCAAAATAGTCATTGTTAGTGTTGTTGATGAACAATTTCTTGTTTATATATATTTTCTTCAATATTTGTTGTTGTTTCTATAAATTAAAATAGTCTGGCGATCTTGGTATCTTTTTTAAAACCAGAGAAGTGCTCTGAATGAAAAACATATCAAATTCCCGGGATTTCGGCGAGTATTTAATTTGGCAATTTTTTTGATTCACCAAAATTTGCCAAATTAAATGCTCACCAAATTAAAAACAAATACAGTAGGTCATCACAAGGTTTTATTAATATGTAATTCCATAGAAGATGACAAATCTGGGACTGAGAAAATTGTTCACATTGAGACACGTTCGGATTAGAGAGGTGTTCTGATACACAGGTTTTACTGTACATGGGTACTGACCCCATTATACCATTAGTTTCTTCATGGTATCATTGGCTCTAACAGCCTCTAGATGTAGAAGGGAAAATTGTCACACTAATTTTTCTAAAAGGTCCAACAGTTCTTACTTTATTTCAATAAAAGGTTATCTGAAAAGATGCAAATGAATTTAGACATTTTGATCATAAATCTACTAAGGGCATTCTAAGGGCATGTAATTTCAAAAACTCTTCCAACATTTTAAACCCTCTGTCCCTTAAAGCTAAGAGTGAGCTGATGTTATGAGGGTCTTCAATGATTCCATGAACATAATTTTAATCAATTTGCTACAAAACAAAATGCTACATTTTAATGTCAAACAGCATCTATCTGACTACATGTACAAGTTTTGAAAAGTTCAAGATCAACAATAATTTGCTGTTCCAGTTAGCGAGGACCCTCCCCGACCACCACAAGGCTCTTCTATGCAGACTGACATGGCTGGTTACATGTCAGCACGCGGGGATTTTACGGTTGAATATGCAAATTATGCAGAACATGATCTTCGGGATATTTCTTTTGACGATACAGAGGAGGACCCTTTAATTGATGGTGAGCCTTTAGATTTGAGTGTTAATTCAACATTTATATGCATTTAGATTTGAGTGTTTAATCAACATTTATATGCATTTAGATTTGAGTGTTTAATCAATATTTATAGGCATTTAGATTTGAGTGTTTAATCAACATTTATATGCATTTAGATTTGAGTGTTTATTCAACATTTATATGCATTTAGATTTGAGTGTTTAATCAACATTTATAGGCATTTAGATTTGATTGTTTATTCAACATTTATATGCATTTAGATTTGAGTGTTTATTCAACATTTATATGCAGTTAGATTTGAGTGTTTAATCAACATTTATATGCATTTAGATTTGAGTATTTAATCAACATTTATATGCATTTAGATTTGAGTGTTTAATCAATATTTATAGGCATTTAGATTTGAGTGTTTAATCAACATTTATAGGCATTTAGATTTGAGGGTTTATTCAACATTTATATGCATTTAGATTTGAGTGTTTAATCAACATTTATATGCATTTAGATTTGAGTGTTTAATCAATATTTATAGGCATTTAGATTTGAGTGTTTAATCAACATTTATATGCATTTAGATTTGAGTGTTTATTCAACATTTATATGCATTTAGATTTGAGTGTTTAATCAACATTTATAGGCATTTAGATTTGATTGTTTAATCAATATTTATAGGCATTTAGATTTGAGTGTTTAATCAACATTTATATGCATTTAGATTTGAGTGTTTAATCAACATTTATATGCATTTAGATTTGAGTGTTTAATCAATATTTATAGGCATTTAGATTTGAGTGTTTAATCAACATTTATATGCATTGTGTTCACAATTTTCAGAAAAAACACCTAAATGGTCAAACACCTAAATAATCAAAGTTAAAATGAAATATGAGTTAAACAAACTATTTTTTCAGAGTTACATTTTTTTAGTTTATAAGTAACCTTATTTTGAGTTTCCTTCTTAAAAAACAAGTTTTTAGGTAGTATGATGTATGCTATATAACCCTTGGATATTGAAGTTAATAAAACAAAAATTTCATTCCAGAGGTGAAATTGGCTGTGTTGGATGTTTACCAAAATTGTCTCAGAGATCGACAAAGAAAGAAGAAAGTTATCAGGGACTATGGACTTATCAGCATCAAAAAACATTTAGGTGGGTCCTACTGGGTTAAAGAAATATTGCTATCAGCTGCTGCATCTTACAAATATGAACATTAATTCATTTTGATGACTAACTTTTTACAAAATATTGAGCGAAGAAATATGAACAATTGTACATGTTCTTAGAACATGTAAACATCAGGCTTACAAAAAAACAATATAAGCTTTATTAAGCTATACTAGTATAGTATCTTTGGACCTTAATATTTTCAACATTGATCATGATTTCTTCTTTTCCAGCCACCTATAGAAGATATGAGAAAACGGGGAACATGTACCCATGTTTAGAGTCACTACAAGTTTTCACACGTATGCTGCCACCTATTGAGTTTGACATGTACACCGAAGCGCTACTTCGTAAGTAAACATGACACTGCACTGACAGGTGTTTTATTAGGAGCAGGCAATGGGCAAATTTTTATTTTATGTATTAATTAATTCAGTAATAATTTTTTCAGTTTGCCCTAAAATGCATATAAGCATTAGGCCCAACAGTAAAGGTTTTGGCAATTAACTTAATACATTTATGTATACTTATGTACAATATATTATCTACTTACAGCTTTTTTGCGACTGACATTTGGTGGTTGTCAGTTTGCATTTGTAACAAATTGTTCTACTTTTGTGACCATTTCAAGTAACTCAGTAGCAGTTTGTCAAATTATTAACTTTTTCATGTCAGCACATAAAACATAGCACAAGCGTTTTATTCTCATGAATAATCGGAAATATGACTTTGCGATTTCTTGTCAATATTCCAGTACAAGCAGAGCTTAAGGAAGAAGTGCAACATTTGCAAGAATGTCGTAGAAATGGTGTCGTAAAAAAGAGGGCAGCACGAGTCTTTAAAACCTTGAGACAAAGGCGAGAGAAATTAAAAACATCCCGAACATCTTTAGATGATGTGTTGGTTCATTTACAGGTAGGTATACAAAATTATTTCAATATCTTTAATTCATGTTTTTTGAGGGAAATGTGAAATATCTTCACAAACTGAGCCATCGCCACATATTTCATATGCAGTTACACATATAAAGACAGATATTCCTAATATTTTCCTACAGTAGAAATAAATAAAGACAGGCAGAGGTCAATGATAATACCTTATTTTTGAGAGACCTTATCATGCACCTTATGAAACAGACATTTCGAGCCACATGTATGCTTAATCACCTTAAAAGATGAGGGTCCATTTCATGTTTTAAAGGGTCTTATATGCTCTTCACAAAATATCCCTGTAGAAATTCATTGTGGAACACAGCATTCCTAGCCAACTGATTAAATGTAACTTGAAAGTACATTTTGTTCTTGTGTAATGACCTTCGATAGCAAGTCGCTACTACAGTCTCAGCTGTAGTGGCTAGCCTTTATGGCTCAGGGGAAGAGCGTCTGACTCTGAGAGCGGGAGGTCCTGGGTTCGATTCTAGTATCTGGCTCGGTACACTACAGCTCCCCGACGAGCGTGCCCAAGGGTCGTTACACTTGTATTTCCATGGAGATTTTTTTGACGCTTTTCATTTCAGGATGAAGTTGCATGTCAACAATGGCTTCATCGCCAGGCAACCTTAGATCTGGCCACTAGGGGTGCTAATATAATTTTACCTGCAGCACGTAAGTCTTATGTATTATGTCACCATCAGAAAGTATTGTTATATTGTTATAGCAATGAATTCAAATGTACATGATTTTATGTCGCATTGAATTTCACTTTAATATGGGACAATTTACACCTTGACACGAGAAGAGGTCAACCAATATCTCGCTTCAAAAGATTAGTAAGAGATTACAGGAGCCCTGTCTCCATGCTACCCACTACCAAAATGGTAAACGAAATGCCTAGATATGTTGAATCTGCTTTTAACAAACTCAGAGTGGGTCTCCTTTTAAAATCACAGCTATATGCTCATAATTTCACCAGTGTCAGTGATCCCTTTTGTAAATGTGGATTACCACAAACACCTTCTCATTTTATCTTAAAATGTCCTCTGCTTGTAAACGAGCGTGAAACTTTATTTGCAGGACTGCGAACTTCAGATCTTCATCTTTTGGTTCAGAATTTGAACACAGTTGACAAAATTCAGTTTCTTTTGTATGGTGATGAAGATTTAGATAATTCATTAAATGAAAAATTAATAGAACTAATGAGTCATTTTGTGAATCAAAGTTTGAGCCAAATTGATCGGTTTGGCTAATTTTTGCATGCATGTGTTAACACATCCCTGGCCCATGGGATTATAGTTTCTTATATGTGTGAAAACATTACTTTGATAAATTTTTAATTTTAATGTATTCCTATTCATATTGTCTAAAATTGCCGCTAATGTTTTTTTTTATAAAACTTTGGCAATCAATTGCATGTCTTATATTGTTTACTAAAGGAATAAATTTATGTATAAAAAAAAAATTGAATTTCACTCAGTATGACGGGAGATGTGAATCACTTATGAGGAAATAAATACACTGAAAAATAAATAAATTGTACATGATGACCTTCCATTTACAAGGGCCTAGTCAGGAATGAGGCTGCCACACCAAAATTTTCACAAAATTTTCATCTACATGTGATATTCTTTTAGCCTAAATTTGCCTTGTCTATCTTGTCTATTTACATTTGCCTTGTCTGATTTTTTATTTTGATTCAGGCTATGCCCCTGCATCATCAGTAAATTTTACCATTTTAAATGTATTTCAGCACGACGCACAGCTCCACCATTGGACATTATGGGGATGCCAGGATATGAAAAACTCAATCAGAAGGAGCGTGAGGTAAGGCTATTTGGCCATATGGGCTAACAGGTTGTGCATTTAAGTTTTGTTTTACATACAATACAATTTAAACTTTTTGTAATATAATCTTAAACTTCTCATAATACTATCTTTTTTCTTTTATATTACAATCTCTTGTAGTTTACAATTAGTGCTTTACATAAAATAACAATATTTTGCATTTTTCAATGCAGTCATTTGTATTTCACAACACATCTTTTCCCTTTGACAATTCATTCTTTTCTCTCTAACAATACAATCTTTTCTTTTTCATTACAATATTTTGTGTTTTACAATACAATGTTGTATTTTGCACCTTTTGCAATGTATTATTTTGTGTTTAACAATATATTTTTGGTTTTACACTACAATCATATTTGTTTGCTGTACTTTCAGGTGTGTGCAAATGTACGTCTAGTTCCAGAATCATTCTTAGATTTCAAAGCAATATTGATGAACGAATACAAAAAGATTGGCTACCTCAAGCTAGCTCAAGCCAGGAATCTCATTAAAATAGACGTAAATAAAACACGGAAAATATATGATTACTTATTGGATGAAAGTTTGATATCAACTACTCCAACTGCCCTGTGATGAATGGAGTGATGTTTGACAATAGGTGGCACTGATGGTGATAATTAGTGCCCGATTATCAAGACCAATTACATGAGACTCGGAAAGTATAGTGTTATGGACAGACTCATATTCCTCTAATTATTAGCCACCATGTCAAAATTTTATCACAATTCCATCTATGGTATTCCCTCTAAATAGCGCACATCTCCCTTTTTATTGATCACATGTGATGCATGGAAAGTAAAAAAGGTATACTTATGATAATGACTAATTATAAGTATGTATTGATGTTCACTTATGATTGGTGATGATTGGTGATAAAGAGTGAATTCATCACAGTGCATTATGGTGTTATAATGAACTGAGCAGTGCATATTGGTAAAAGAGTGAATTCATCACAGTGCATTATGGTGTTATAATGAACTGAGCAGTGCATATTGGTAAAAGAGTGAATTCATCACTGTGCATTATGGTGTTATAATGAACTGAGCAGTGCACATTGGTAAAAGAGTGAATTCATCACAGTGCATTATGGTGTTATAATGAACTGAGCAGTGCATATTGGTAAAAGAGTGAATTCATCACTGTGCATTATGGTGTTATAATGAACTGAGCAGTGCATATTGGTAAAAGAGTGAATTCATCACAGTGCATTATGGTGTTATAATGAACTGAGCAGTGCATATTGGTAAAAGAGTGAATTCATCACAGAGCATTATGGTGTTATAATGAACTGAGCAGTGCATATTGGTAAAAGAGTGAATTCATCACAGAGCATTATGGTGTTATAATGAACTGAGCAGTGCATATTGGTAAAAGAGTGAATTCATCACAGAGCATTATGGTGTTATAATGAACTGAGCAGTGCATATTGGTAAAAGATTGAATTCATCACAGTGCATCATGGTGTTATAATGAACTGAGCAGTGCATATTGGTAAAAGAGTGAATTCATCACAGAGCATTATGGTGTTATAATGAACTGAGCAGTGCATATTGGTAAAAGAGTGAATTCATCACAGAGCATTATGGTGTTATAATGAACTGAGCAGTGCATATTGGTAAAAGAGTGAATTCAGCACAGTGCATTATTGTGTTATAATGAACTGAGCAGTGCATATTGGTAAAAGATTGAATTCATCAAAGTGCATTATGGTGTTATAATGAACTGAGCAGTGCATATTGGTAAAAGATTGAATTCATCACAGTGCATTATGGTGTTATAATGTACTGAGCAGTGCATATTGGTAAAAGATTGAATCCATCACAGTGCATTATGGTGTTATAATGAACTGAGCAGTGCATATTGGTAAAAGATTGAATTCATCACAGTGCATTGTTTGGAATGTACACACAGAAAAAATAAAATTGTAATGTGCGACTATTTATTCTTTTATTCCAGTACCAATCTTCTAAACTCCAATGCACCATTGTTAAAAATTTTATAATCCATGATGTAAGCATCTTTTAACTTCATCATAGTTTCAACATTGAACTGTTTATAAAGCTGATACATTTTTTGAAAGGAAAATGACGTTTCAGTTTTCGATGGTAAATTGTTGACATGTTTAAATGGAAATTTCATGTTGACCAATCCTAGCTTTTGGAGCACAAAATTGCTTTCCTCTTCGATATTATAGAAATTAGTGATGATGTCATAGGTCACATGACAAGGATGGCAGATGTCATAGATCGGCTTCCAGTGTTCATTTGTGGTTGAAATATCATCCAGTATCGTCAAATATTGAATAAACTCTGCAAACGTTATATACTGTCCTTTTTTCAAATCGCTATTTATACCGTTTGGCCTTGTCATGTTTATCACATATTTTCCATATTTCTCAGCAAACCATTTATTATAATATCGGAATTTATCATACCAAGCTGAGTATATTCTATCAAGAGGATCTCTTACAACCAAAACTTTGAGATAATCCCTCAAAATTTTCATTCTCTCCTGGGATGTGAACTCCCACATTGGTTTTATGTATTTCCGTCTTGAATTCCAAATTTCATTCGAATCTAATGACTCAATAGAGCAATTTGAATGATGGGAAATTATAATTGACGCCCAACTTGTGCTTGCAGCCTTAGGCACAAAACAAAACACTAGTTTTAGTTTTTCATCAACGATTAGTGCAGATTTGTTACCCAATATTTCTTCAGTCTCTTTTTGGATTGTCGAATCATTTTTCCGTCTCATTGGAAATGTTTTGCACATTTTTTGAACGTTTTCTTTTCTCATCTCCAATGTTGTCTGCACAGTTGGTATTAAACCTGTCTTTTTCTGAAAAAGTAATGTTATGCATAAGCTTAAGTATAGAAAGGTGAGGGGAGGGGGTTGAGTCCTATTAAATAGTCTTGCATGTGTCTCAGGATACCAACCTTATCTACTTCATGTCCTTGGCGAGATGTCGAGAGGTGTGATCACAAGGGCTTAAAGCAAGACTACCCAATAATTAGTAACAACATCAAATAACATATTTCTTAATGTATGGCCTTGTAGACTAGTGGTCCCTGCTTTGTCTACAGTAAAAGTAAATTGCCACATTGGTAATTATGAAGCACCATTATAGGTTTATTGAACAGACAGTGAATTGAAATATATGGAATATCTATCTATGTGTATTAAAACAGTGAAATGTATTAAATGTACAATAAATATGAAAATATGTTTTTTAAATGTGGCATTTTTGCATCAATTGAAGAACACGAGAAATATAAAGTTGAAAATTTCAATCTGGATCTTGTTGGGCTTCTTTTTTGTTATGAACAATTCTTTTCAAGTTTCAATATTTTCAGAGAATAAGGTTTGAATCAGTCTGTTGATAGTGCAAGTTACAAATATTGTCATAAATTAAAACATTTTGGGGTAATTATTTGGTATCTGATTCACACATTGTGGCCCTTTAATTAACAGAATTACAAATTATGGCCCTTTGATGAACAGAATTACAGATTGTGTCCCTTTAATAAACAGAATCACAGATTTTGGCCCTTTAATGAACAGAATTACAGATTGTGTCGCTTTAATGAACAGAATTACAGATTGTGGCCCCCTTTAATGAACAGGATTACAGATTGTGTCCCTTAAAAACAGAATTACAGATTTTTGGCCCTTTAATGAACAGAATTACAGATTGTGTCGCTTTAATGAACAGAATTACAGATTGTGGCCCCCTTTAATGAACAGGATTACAGATTGTGTCCCTTAAAAACAGAATTACAGATTTTTGGCCCTTTAATGAACAGAATTACAGATTGTGTCGCTTTAATGAACAGAATTACAGATTGTGGCCCCCTTTAATGAACAGAATTACAGATTGTGTCCCTTTAATAAACAGAATGACAGATTTTGGCACTTTATTGAACAGAATTACAGACAGTGGGCCTTTAATGAATATTTCTTACCTGAACCCCTTGCATCTTGTATAGACTTGTACAAATCCAATAGAAACATGCCAGAATTATTGGCCCAATGCATAAACTATACAATCTCAATGTAAACTTCATTTTGTTAATAATAAAACTTGTATATTTTATATCACATGGTACTGTTACTTTATTCCTTGGAAATCATGTTTTGGGTTTCTGTTATTGTGTATTGGTTGCTGGTGATGCCATATTCTCTTAGCAACAACAACTATATCCCATTGTCTCCTTAAGGAGAAGACGCTATCCTATTTTACTTGACATGAACCAAACACAAGCTACAAGGATATCCTGTATTATACTTCATGTCCATTTTTACGATTTCTGACATATATGCAAATACAGACTTTCTCACACATAAGTGTATCTTCCATGTATCTCAATTATTCACTTATACCATATCCTAGTGCAGTAGTGTATCTCCAGTGTTTTACTTGTTTCATTCTTGTCATAACGTATAAAAATAATGTCATGCTTTGTTATATAATTCACCATGGATTAATCAGAAATTAACTGGTTATAGGCTGTAGCTCCATGGAAACCATGAGTTATCTGACAACATACAGTATTGTTCCATGCGCAGAAAAAGATCACTTCTATGATAAATCACTCTCTATTGCCATGGGGGACATTCAAGATGACTTCTACTAATAACTTATACTAAAGCAATGATAAGTGTCTCATACATATATCTATACACGTAAATCCTCATTAAGATCTTTCATGCAAATGCCCAGCAAATCGACACAAGAAAATCTTGTATGCATTGATAGATGGATTAATTAATATTATGAATCCATTTCCTTTGGATAAGATATTGGGATTCTGTATTTTGGTTTCACAGTTATTTGAAAGAGGGCGATCAAGTCTGAAAAACTTTCTTACAACATGAATTTAGTTTGATCTTAGATTTATAGATGGCAGCTATAACAAGGCTATAACATTTCCGTTGCCACAATACAGTGAACCTTTTGTCAGTCTAATGCAAAGCTGCTGATCAGGCTCAAAGGGAACTCCTCTTGAAGGGGAACTACACATGGAGAGGAACCCCATTTTGAATGGGAATCTTACATGAAGGGGAACCTCACATGAAGAGGAACCCCACTCGAAGCATCATGTGTCTTAATACAGTGAACCATTTGTCAGTCTAATGCAGATCTTCTTTTTAATTTCAATACATGTAACTTGTGTGATACAATAAATCTGTGGAGTATTAATAAAATTGAAATTAAATTTCCTTGTGTACTTTCCACTGTGATTTAGATACTGAATTTGATTTTAATGAAAATTATATTTAAACAATTCTTTCAACAAATAGCTCACAAAACCGAGAAACATGTTTATAATATCTTATTACTGCATTACCAGGACTCGTGTCAGGTTTATGAATAATATTTGTTGACACATAATGATAAACATTATTGAACTAGCTTGATATATAAAAGAACAGGATTATTGAAAACATAATTCATAATTTCATTTCATCTTGTGAGGCCCCACATGCAATACATATGGTGCTGTTATTCAATGCTGTGTACAATTCATTAGGTGCTTTTATTACTAGTGTAGCAACCCTGGATAGCAAGTTGCTACTACAGCTCAGTTATGGCTAGCTCTTAGTGCTTAGTGGTAGAGCATTGGATTTGGAGCGGAAGGTCCTGGGTTCAATTCCCACACAGGGAATTTAAATTAGCACACTCCCTTCCATGTCTGTATCTGGGTTGTTACATTACAGCTCCACAGAGGCACCCTTGGGTTGTAACACTAGGGACTCTAGGAAAATTATGCCTAAATAGTTTATGTCATTATAGCATAGAAACAGTTCTTAGTCAGGTTTGTATAGTTAAGATGATCACTGTCATGTATATTGACCTCGTCATCATTCAGAATGATGAGAGATTCCAAGAAATGTGTTTGATTTATCATATTTTCCCTAGTGGCTGGCAATCTGAAATAGAGCCATTGTAAACGTTGCCACTTGAATAGGGCTGGCCACGGAACGGAATTACTGTCCGAATCGTTCAATCAATTTTACCTCCAGAAATGAACAAATATTTTTATGAATAATCTTGTATTTTATTAGTTTTTATCCCAGGGTCTTCTTTGTCCAAACATCAACTTTATTAGTTGGCTGATAAATTGCAGTGATTACCTCTGCTTATCCAGCAGTAGTTGAAACATTAATTTTGCTAAATCCAAGTTTTTCACTGGGACTATTGCATTTTTCTCTCTTTTTTAATTACTTTTGTAATGTAGTTAAACATTTTTTGTTTTTCAATTGTTGCTGCTTGTGATTTCTGATCGATTATATACACCTGTAATATTGTATGCTGAACCTGTAGTATTCTGATTGACTAGTAAACGTTCATGCATCTTGAGACGACCCCTTTAGCTAATCAAGGCGGGCTTTCGCGATGTCACGTGACCCCCTGACAGCCTTTGATGTTACCGAGGCCAGGCCAGTTGATCGTAAAAGGAGCAACACAGAGTATGGAGTCGGAATTTACTCAAACTTTATTACAATTTTAACAAGGATTATAACTGCTATGGCACTATCTGAGGAACCAACATGAATCTACTTACATATGCTCAGATTTTAACATTAGTTTTTGCAGTTTGTGCGAAAGAGAAAGCACTTTTAGAAGTTGTTTTGTACGAGACCAACAAAAATGGATTGGAGTACAACACGAAAACATACACTTTGAGTGGTCATTTTAGTCCGGCGGGGACAACGATTGGGGCTGAAGGAGCTATGTATCAGGTACGCACACGACGATTTATATTATGATCTTAGATTTAGTGAAGTTTCATCGAATTTGGGCAATGATAACCGTGTCAAAACACTTCTTGAATTGAGCTAAATTTTACAAATCCATGTGTTTTGAAAACAACATGGAGGTCACAAAGTTGAAGTTTTTGACCCACTTTGTCAAAAGTTTTGAGATTTATATTTACTATCAGTATGCAGTGTGCATGTGATCTAATTATAGTACATAAACATGTCATATCTTTTTATTAAAGCTTTTTGCAAGGCCTGAGTGCGCCGCTAACATGCTAAATAGAAGAGTTAGCTGACGTTTGGGAGTCTGACTTACCTTCTAAAGGTTAGAACCCGAATCTTAATGAAACTATATCACCTTTGTTGCGTCGATGATGATGCATAAACATAGCATTTGATAGAAATTAGCGTAAATGCTTTTCCGACTTTTTCATTTTTCATCAATGTTGACTTCCGGGAAGGCGTTGTAGTTATCACGAAATAACGCATTGACCCTTGAACTTTACTTTGTTGACGTGTCAACCAAGCATGTCTGGTGTGAAAATTAAAAGAATATTAAGCAATGTTCTACATCCGCCAAGCTAAGTGAAGTAGTCAATATTAAAAATTACCAATTTCAAGTGAAGTACGCAACGAACGAAACTGCGTGATCTACACTCCCACTATTGGTCTGAATGAAATGCTACGTAGAAATATGAGCCGTCTGCTGTATTAGTCGATTAATAGAGAAAGACCTGTTGGTGATGCTTTATAATTTAGACCAAAACATTGAAGAACAAACGAACCTGTAAATCGTGAAAACAACGAACAAATATTCGGTTTTCACATATGTTCGGTAATTTTTTGTATTGAAACTTCCGGAACTTACAAGGAAATCATTCATTTTCTCGATCCATGATTTACCTCTTGGATGTTGTGGCAAATGCTCCATGGTTGACGGAACAAAGGTGATATGGTTTCATTAAGATTCGGGTTCTAACCTTTAGAAGGTAAGTCAGACTCCCAAACGTCAGCTAACTCTTCTATTTAGCATGTTAGCGGCGCACTCAGGCCTTGCAAAAAGCTTTAGACACGCAGGAATTTTAGTTCTTGAGTTAAAAGTTGAAATACCAGCAAAGTTGTGAAAATGTTTAATTTGGTGTGTTGGCCACTTTGATGGTTCTTAGGACATGACTTTGTAAAACCTGAATTTTAGAAATGCATGATTTACATAATTTCACACGTCTTGTGTACCTAAACACTGCAGTACATGTATATGCAGTGTTTTCAGTAGGCTTGTCCAAAATTGCGTCCCTTGGACGTAATGATTTTCAAAAAATGCGTCTCCCTTCAAAAAACTGCGTCCCTTGAAAAAATGTTCCCGGGAATTCAAAAGTCACGTTTTTACACTGGATGAAATAAATTGATGAAATTTTGTACCACTGCTTTTGCTATTTATCGGTCTGAATCAGCGTTCTTGCAAGTCTAGTATGTCATTGAATGATACAGATACCATCATAACTTATA
Organism: Owenia fusiformis; assembly: GCA_903813345.2. Classification (NCBI taxonomy): domain Eukaryota; kingdom Metazoa; phylum Annelida; class Polychaeta; order Sabellida; family Oweniidae; genus Owenia; species Owenia fusiformis. The sequence goes on along the minus strand of CAIIXF020000012.1, from coordinate 812,415 downwards.
TTCTCCCATTTAAAACACCTTTTCCTTGCGAATTTCGAAACAATTTGCTATTGATTTTGCTTTAGCATGTTTAGTTTAGGGGCAATCTGCGCGAGGTTCAACTTTTTAGTTCAGTTTCTTGCGCATATGCAGTCTCAAATAATGATCACGTGATCACACTTGACCAATTGAAAATGGTTTGAATCAGGTCTTAAGCTACCGGCCAATCGTAGGACTCATACTGATTACTGCTCGGAAATCGAGTATTGTATAAATTTTTGTCCTATCACATGCCTCGTACTATTTCGATCAGAAATCAACTTCCGGGAAGGAAATTTCGAAAGAAAATTTTATTTCTTTTAGAAATAGAATTTTCTTCAATTATTTATTGGATTCTGACGAAATAAAGAGACTGAAGGTAAGATCTTTATCAAATCATTCATCCAAAGTTGATTGTATGAGTATGGCTTGCACTGCGTCCACAAAATGCAATCACTTTTTATTTCCGGGTCCATGGATTTTTCATTACGTTTTTGCAATACTTGGACGGCGTTATTGAAATAGCAGATATGTGAAGTCGTTTGCAAAATGTACAGCTATTCCAAGCTCAATGCATGTATCGTTTACCGCTATAACGATACCTACTATGACGGATAAAACATGGATTATATAGAAATGGTTTTTGAAATATCGTGGCTTGCAACTTTTTTGATGGAAAAGTTCAGTAAAAATAAGACGCAATAGCTGGTACCCACCTTCTGATTTGGTCCTTAATCTAACGAATATGAAACTTCAAATAAGGCTTTAGAACCAACACTGAACCCTAATGTAATTCTGGAGGTTTTTTGATCAGTTTACAAGTTTTATATTACTCACTGATAAAAATATTTCTTGTCAAGGAATTGTCTTAGCATTGAAACAAATGTGTGTAGTACCTATAGGAAATTTACCTGCTTCGACAGTTGATAATTTAGCAAATTGGAATTTATCTCAACATTTTCTTGTAGGCTTTTTTGTATAATAGTATAATTTTGTTACCATAGTAATACAGGTAAACCGTACAATAGTACAGTTTTGCTACCATAGTAATATACAGGTAAAAGGTACAATAGTACAATTTTGTTACCATAGTGATATACAGGTAAAAGGTACAATACTACAATTACTACCATAGTAATATACAGGTAAAAGGTATAATAGTATAATTTTGTTCCCATAGTAATATACAGGTAAAAGGTACAATAGTACAATTTTGTTACCATAGTGATATACAGGTAAAAGGTACAATAGTACTATTTTGTTACCATAGTAATATACAGGTAAAAGGAGAATTTTGCATTCACTTTAAAGATGAAATCCATGAAAAACTGGATTGTACATTTTTCATCTTTTATTCCCAATTCTTCAATGCTAAAATTGTGGAATGTGACCCAGAAGAGTCAAGTATTCATAGTTCATACACAACTTTATAACCCGTCCAAAACTGAAATAACGTGATAAAGATTTCCACTAATTTCTCTCATTAATATATCAGTGAGTTCCAGCCTTATTATTTCACTGTATACTTTGGAATGTCGGCCATACTCATTTTTATTTTATTCCTTGCTTATTCCACTCATTTTGTCATTAAATCATGGAATTAAGCGTGGTCATTGCTCGCAGTTTTGTGAAGGATACCTAAACCTTTCTCTGTGTCCACAATATAAGTCCTTATAGACTTTCAGTAAACATATATTTTGAAAACATAGGTTGTTATACTGTGATTTTAAATAATGTTTACAAATAGAACTTCCTGTGTAAACTGGTGGCTTATTGAAAAGATTCAGGAAATTATTTTTGAATGTGGTTGATTTTCTTTAAATCTGTTCCCTCAGTACATGTGGCCTTGATCCTTGTTTTGTGTTCATATTTACAAATATGTTAGTTTATTTTGCGCTCGGCTTTGTGAGAGGAAACATAGCCATTCAACTATAGAATTGTCGACTGGATTTTTCAGGCTCAATCAAACTCAATCAAAATATATCAGCTAAGTACAAAATGCACAATTTTCATTATAAATATTCCTACTGAGAAATATATGCAGTGAAACCTGTAATTCCAAATAACATTTAATCTTGGTCCTAAATTTGTTATCTCCTATTGCCTTAGAGCTTCATAAAAACTTGCACATGCTAATGCGAACACTTTTGGGATTTAGACAGGTTTTACTACAATTCAAAATGTCAGAATATCAAAATATTCATGATTTCCTTTCTACAGGTAAAAGGATTTTAACAGGTTAGAAGTTACTTCTCATGCTCGGGGATAATCTCAAAATTACCTGGCCTATGTAACAAGCTTTGTATCTGCTTGAAATGCCTAGGTAACAAGTTTTGTATCTGCTTGAATTGCCCAGGTAACAAGCTTTGTACCATAACAATTTGAAAGTAGAATTTGTCCCATTGACTTCTATGTGAAATATCTATGTTGTAATTAGTTCCAAGTGATCACATAACGTATCTCTGATAAATCTGCGTTTATTTTGCGTCTTCTCAAAACAAGATAGCCATAGAATAACAATTAGTAGCCTCAGAGCATGACAAAATAGGAAAACTTAACCGGAGGAAAACCAAAATGGTAAGAGTATCTACCCTCGGTCTAGACTTCAAGGGTCTTGGTGTGATTTTCCTTTGAAAGCGTTTGTAAAAATAAACTTTTCAGCAACACTGGATAATATAGTATTTGGAATACATAAACACATATTAGAGCAAAATCCCAATAAATCATAGAAATAAAAATACCAGTAATATTGAATTGTATAGTCCAGTTATATGTTGAATAGTTTAGGTTAACTTGAACCTAAAATGTTTTCATCTATCTTGGTCACATAGTGCCAGTTCAAAAATTACTACCAAAATGTTCTTTTTCTACATTTCTGAATATATCATTTGTCATACAGTAAAACCTGTCTCATTAACATCTGGGGAAAAACAAAAATGTCCAGATTTGCTGGTGTTCATGCACATTTCAAGGTTTTTAACGTGTGGGTCAATAAGAGATCAAAATTTCATATTGAGAGGTTGGGATTAGATAGGTGTTGTGAGATACAGGTTTTACTGTAAAAATATTTGTTGTTATGTACGTCAGAGCAATAAAATGATTGGTTGATTAATTTGCCGTTAGTTATGTTACCACAGCTTATTTACGTCACTTCAAAACGTTTCGTTTGTTTTACCCATAATTTATACAATCTAAATCGCTGAAACAATCAAATATAATTCAGCAATTGATGAATTTGTTTTTTAACCTGGCAACCAATATTTTTGCCTCATTCAGTGCCTCCAAACCTCGTCATTCAGATATTTTGATACCTATTAAGATGAAAGTGGCGGGTCAAAAGGGGCCCGAGAGGTGATGAGAGCGTCATTAAAACCATATCTCTCATTCTGAATTGTGACAACTTTTTCTTCATGCAAGTATTTGAAACTTAAATTGGTTCAAGTATAGAGATAACATTAAAGGATCACTAGGTGTCCCATGGATCAAGTAATACACCATTCATATTTTGAAACATGAAATAATGAAAATTCAAGAAATTTAGCAAGGAATAAAGTTAACAGACTATAGTTAAAACTCTAAATTGTATAAAAATGTCAGAAATCTAAAACGCTCAATCAAATTTTAGAGAGAAATTTTGAAGAATAAGCGTGATAAGCGTTGTTTTGACTACAGAATTTTTAATCTATAATGTGTAGACTAGCACTCTATCTGTTGCAATACCACTCTATCTAGTACTAGTGAATCTGAACAACCCTCAATGTTGCCTTAACATGACGTTTCCCTTGTTTTCAATGGCCCGCTATACCTCCAGTTGGATACAGCAAAATGTTGTCGCTAAGTTCTCTAAGGATGCTTATCATGAGTAGATACATTCTTGAATTTCGACTACATGAGAGATTGTGATGACTTTTTATGGTGAGAATATAGGGATTATAAGGTGAAAGGGATGATATTAGAAATATTCACATCCCATCAGAAATATTGGTGTACGTTTATTGTCATAATTTCTTGTTTACAAAATAAATGCACATAGCAGTTTGAATACATGTAATGGGCGTCATAGGCTGAGGGGGTTGACTTTCAGAAGAATGGAGATGTTAGAAAACCTTTGCATTAAGTGGTTCAAGCAAAGTAGGTTATAAATGAAAAACATGTACAGTTAGCATATTGCGTGCAAATTATAACTTTTATTTCATTTACATGCCAACTCTTAAATGTCAACTATCACAAAATAAATTCTTAGAGCATTTGTACAAAAAATAGACTTGTAAAGGTTTTCTTGTTTACCTGTATTGAATGATGGAACTGGCGCGCCAGGCATGAACATAAAATGTTATTCACATTCCAATATATCATAATTGATGGAAAATGTTTTATTCATATAATTTGTTTTATATCATTTTATGATATTTTTTTCTTGAGAATACCTGTTGTTGTTATGGTGATGGGAGGGAGGGGGTGGGGTTGTCACATTTTTCTATTACTAATTGTTAATCAAAAATAAAATAATAAAATATAAAAAAAAAATCCCAATAAATCCTAATTAATTGGATTTGGATAAGACAGGTTTTACTGTTCAGTGATCTCCAAAGGATTTTTTCTCAAGTTAGTGCTAAATTCTCATTTTCACAATTCAGACCAAGATTGGTCAAAATATTCCCATTGTTCATGATTTCTCTCATTTTCAAGTGGGTGCAAATAGATTTCAGGTGGGATTTAAAATCTTGGGTAGGTGCTGTGCCTACTTGCTTTAATGCTGTGGAGATCATTGCTGTTCATGTATTTGCAACTCCATATCATACTCCAGGTGTAAGTTTAAATGTATTATTGATAATAATGAGATAGGAGAGATCTATGTATGTATATCTAAGTCTTGGAGATTATATAATAACACAGTACAGTATATTGGATTGTTTCATTCCCAAAGGTACAATCCTATTCTTGTTAAATGCAGATATGATGAAAGACTACCCACATTATATTAACATGAAACATGTATAATGAAGATAAGAGAACTTTGTCATTTATCTTATTCAATTGATCATAGAACTTCCAGAGGGGCAGCGTTTATCAAAATCAGGTATAAGGATATGAGGTACACTATACCGTAGTATAATACTTCCAAATACATAAGGAATAACCCTTCCTCCTAAAAACCTAAAATGGTCTATTGAAGATAATAATTCACAATTTTCATATTAAAATGTGGGCTAAGGTTAAAGATATAAACCTCCTAAATGATGATTTATAATTGGTCAGATTTTACAATCGCTTATAGATTCCCCTCTCCTATATATGATCTGAGCAACTCTCAATTTGTACCATTTCTCGTGTTTATGCATTAGACTGTATTTAGGAAGTATGGCAAAACAATCTTTCATCAGGCTTATAGTTCATTCAATTTGGACCATTTCTCATGTTTATGCATTAGACTGTGTTTAGGAAGTATGGCAAAACAATCTTTCATCAGGCTTATAGTTCAGTCAATTTGGACAATTTCTTGTGTTTATGCATTAGACTGTATTTAGGAAGTATGGCAAAACAGTCTTTCATCAGGCTTATAGTTCAGTCAATTTGTACCATTTCTCGTGTTTATGCATTAGACTGTATTTAGGAAGTATGGCAAAACAGTCTTTCATCAGGCTTATAGTTCAGTCATTTTGGACAATTTCTTGTGTTTATGCATTAGACTGTGTTTAGGAAGTATGGCAAAACAGTCTTTCATCAGGCTTATAGTTCAGTCAATTGGACCATTTCTCATGTTTATGCATTCGACTGTGTTTAGGAAGTATGGCAAAACAGTCTTTCATCAGGCTTATAGTTCAGTCAATTGGACCATTTCTCATGTTTATGCATTAGACTGTGTTTAGGAAGTATGGCAAAACAGTCTTTCATCAGGCTTATAGTTCAGTCAATTTGGACCATTTCTCGTGTTGATGCATTAGACTGTATTTAGGAAGTATGGCAAAACAGTCTTTCATCAGGCTTATAGTTCAGTCAATTTGGACCATTACTTGTGTTTATGCATTAGACTGTGTTTAGGAAGTATGGCAAAACAGTCTTTCATCAGGCTTATATATAGTTCAGTCAATTTGTACCATTTCTCGTGTTTATGCATTAGACTGTATTTAGGAAGTATGGCAAAACAGTCTTTCACCAGGCTTATAGTTCAGTCAATTTGGACCATTTTTGTGTTTATGCAATAGACTGTATTTAGGAAGTATGGCAAAAAAATATTTCATCAGGCTTATAGTTCAGTCAATTTGTACCATTTCTCGTGTTTATGCATTAGACTGTATTTAGGAAGTATGGCAAAACAATCTTTCATCAGGCTGATAGTGCAGTTTGTTTGACTAGTATAAGCTTTCAACATGATTGAAAAATTGTTTTTGTTAATGTATGTATATTCAGGCTATACTGTTTAGGCTAGATTGGGATATACTAAGTAATGAGTGGCATGCAATGTTATAGGCAATTTATATCAATTTGGCAATACAGTGGATTAGTCTCGCTCATAAGCCCTTCTGAGCCCCCTTCCCCATTACATACCTCCCCATTACATACGTCCCCATTACACACCTCCCCATTACACCCCCCCCCCATTACATACCTCCCCATTATACACCTCCCCATTACACACCTCTCTGTATTTGTTATGTTGGTTAAAAATAGATAAGGGGGAGGGATCTACAGTCTTGACTCCTCACATTTTCTACTGGGAATGAATAGTAAACTGAGGATTTTAAAATGATGGATTGAGTTGGGGGCTCTGTATTCTTGGAGTTGATATACGCCTAGTTTGGCAATCCAATATGTCTAGTTTTATTCCCAGTCCTGAAGCAACTGGACCCACACCCAGTTAGAATTTTCACAATTGCATTGAAGTTGTCTTTTTCCAAACGTCTCAGTCTAAATTGATTAAATGAGTTATTTGTACTCTGAGAAAGTAACCCTGATTCTCTCACTTTGTAAAAAGTATGGCACCATATGGACTATTACATCAATTGGATATAATAATTTGCAACAGATAGATAATCAAGTAAACACCAATAATTCACATGTCCTGAGCTAAATAATGATATTTTTGAACTTTAACTCAATTTGTAGATTCCTCCTCTATAGTTAAAGGCAAGTAGGATGTTATTTACCAGTCATTGAACTAAATGTCAAATTATTAAATGTAAAGATCACAAAGTGAAATTAGTGAACAAACTGCATGACAAACTCATGTATACAGCCAGAAAAATGTGCACATAATGAATGACTTTACCCTTTAGGGCCTAGTGCATGAGTATTTCCCACTCTTAAGAAACAAAATGAAACGATTAGTAAGGGCCCAGTAAGAGTAATAAATAGAAGTCCAATAAATTCAACAGGATTATGTCATTTGTCACTTGTGACTCGTCCCCCTCCCTCCGTAACATACTCACTCCAATGCTTTTGTTAGATCGGTACCTGGATGTGCCTTGTGGTTTGGAGCAATTATTTCTACCGGAGTATACTTGTAGATGAAGCTCTCTTTTAAGGTTGTAAAGTATAAAAAGGGTTGCATATGTAGACTTTAGAGACATTCTATTACTCGAACTGTCAACCATCTCAGCACTGCAGGGAATGGTATGGACTGGTAGAATGCTATGATCTCCCATGAGGATATAATGAGGCTATGGGAACTCAATGCAAGACTCGCAATCTCTAAGGAAGTAGGCCCTCAATGACCATGTTCTACATTCACAAAACTCTAGTATTTAGCCATGTTAAAACTGATGTTGGTAACCACTCCAAAAAATTCAATCCAATATTCTTCAATTCTAGCTTTTTTATCAATTTTATTAAAAAAGCATCACCAAGTTTTCAGAACCTCCACAATTCTGGATATGAATTCCATGCCTGTTCATACAATTCCTTGTTTTTTCTCTATATCTCTGTGATATTTTGGAATGAAAAACGGTTCTTCAGAAGATTTGTTGACGGGTTATAGGCTTTTACATCTTCTCCATTCTGAATGTTGCTTGTCCGACAAGAGCTTGGTAAACATTAGCTTAATGTACATAGACATCAAACGAAGTGATTAGTGTTTTACCAATAATACCTAATACCCTTTACCCCAAGAATCAATGCCGTTTCATCCAATTTCCCCGTACCGCCATGCACCAATATCCTTATTACTCCTGTGGTGTCATTAGATTACAAGGGACGGGTCCTACATAGATTTCAATTTGACGTTTAGCGTGTTGTTTGAGATGAGAAATTCTCTAAACGGGATGATTATTTTATGACAAGGGGTTGTACTGTATTGTATGAAAGGATTAAAATCAATTATAAGTGGGATAGATTACACCTTATCTCTCTTACAAACTATTCATTTTTCTTAACTAATTTCATCTTCAAGAGAAATAAAAATTCCAGGAATAAGATAACTTTGCATTATGAGAAAAATGAAAGACTTTTTAATATGGTGTTGATTAAGTGTTTTATTGCTGATTATATGGTATTTATTAAAGGATAAGGTGATAAGACATCTGATTAATTCACATTTATATGGTTTCTGTTAACTGAGGACATTGGAGTCATTCCACTCTTGTAATTCATAATTCTTGGCTTGATAGATTATAGAGCTTGAATTCTTGAAGAACTAATTATTAAAATCGTGTTATTTGGTTGTTTTTTTGTTGTTGTTGATATCGTGGTGTTGCTTTTCTTCTTATATTTTGTGAAATTACATATAAAAAACCTAGAGAAAACTGATTTGATGGATTAGTTTACATTTTCAGGGATGGAATCTAGAACTGAAACATTTTTGGGAAGACTTGATGAATTAAATGGCAGCCATATTTTATTTTTAGGTATAATATTGTTCACTAGGTGCTTGTTATTTTCCTATAGGGTGTTTTCCTATTTGTGCTATTCTTTTCTGTTATAAAGGATCAATATCTATCACACATAGCATTACAATTGCACCAAAAACAAGATGCTGTCTATGCACAGGTCATCAATAAACTTTGTTAAAATCCTTTCTTCTGATTTGGAAAAATAACATCTTGAAAAATTTGCACAAAAATTATTGAATTATTTTCCCTCAGAATTTATAAGGGTTCCTGCACCCTCTAGTTTGCCCGGCTGTAATCCACACACAGAAGGTAAGTAGCTCTAGAATATTATGCTAGTTACGCTTGGTGCAGTTCCTTCCGTGTAACTAGGGACATATTAAACGATATTTTGATGTATTTTTTAGTAATTAACACACCGTTACTGAGTGCACTTAAAAGCATTAGAGCAATTATTGCCTTATTTTACCTGTAATTTTAAAAAGATTACATGATTAATTGATTGATTTCATAATCCTTCCCCATTTCACCAGTTAAGGTAGTTATACACCAGTAAAAATGCCTCAGGCATCCGAGAAATGATTTGTAGAGTGTTCAAACTTTTTTTCTAGCTTTAAGTAGAAACCAAAGTTGAGAAGACATATTTGGTTGGCAATAAAATATGAATAGTACAACATATATAATGAACATTTTAATAGAAAATTATGCATACTTTATCATTGTTTATTTAGGCCTCTGGGATGTATAACTGCCTTAAGGCTGTAAAAGGACCATTGTGTCACAGGGTCGGGTTCTTATTTTTAAAACCTTACCACACAGAACAACTGATGTATATAGTTTCACAGAAATATATTTACAAAGGAAATGTCATTAGAACATGTCATTAGAACATGTCAGTGAAACATGTTATTGGGGCATGTCATTCGTCCTTCACAAGGCAAATCTAAGAGAGGGTCTGGTGAAACACAATGACTCTAAAATGCTAGACAAAACACTAAGTTCCACATAAAAAATCAACACCAGTCACCACCCTACCATGACATTTCCAATTATTTTACATAAGGACTATAAAAATCATAAACAAATGATGAAACGCAGATACACAAATTGTTCGCAGATACACAAATTGTTCGCACCCCACAGTGTCAAGTGTCAAATAATTTTGGCGTATTTATCTTAAAAAACTGTTTTTTCAAATTATGAAATAAGAATTTCATCCTCCCGTTCTCTCAATTTCCTGTTAGTTACATTTCCACAGTTTCTATAGAATTGAGGGGTAAGGTAGACATCAGGTTTTCAGTTAATTTTGTGAAAAGTGAAAAGCATTTCATCAATGCTGGAACTCCCCCCTCCCCCTCCCCCTCTTTCCCTCCTCCTCTCCCTGTCATCTTCTCATCCACTTCATTTTGTAGAGGGATGATTTGGGGAGAAATGGGATAGGGGCTGTATCAAAAATACTCTGCTGTATGAATAAAATCAGACACTTGTTTATATTTCGAGAATTGATATGTAAATTGATGATGAATTTGGTTTGTGCCTCTAACACATGAGATTTCTACCCTGGGGACCAGACTTATACCGTCACACCAGAGTTCAACTGTCACACCAGAGTTATACCATCACATCAGAGTTCTACCTTCACACCAGAGTTATACCATCACATCAGAGTTATATCGTCACACCAGAGTTCTACTGTCACATCAGAGTTGTACTGTCACACCAGAGTTATACCGTCATACCATCAAATTGTCTAGCATTGGATGTATTAAAGAGGATATAGATTTGCTCACTGAAGATGACGTATTTAGATCAATCTATTCTAATACAATCAAAAATTTAGATAATACATGTAAATGTATGTAAAACACTAAAAATCTACATTTATACAACTATGGTAGTGTAGATCTCATCTCAAAAGATTACATACTTAGTTGGGTCAATTCTAATGCAGGCAAAAATCAGAATAAAGCATGCAGCATGTAAATATATGTAAAACACTTTCAAAAATCTTCATTTTTAGGGGCAGAATCATTTTCTGGACAGCCACAAGAAATCATACCGTATTAGATGCTCAATCGAGACTATGTATTAATTGTAATATATTAAGCTATAGACAGTAAAGAAATGAAAAAGAATAGATGTATTATATTGGATATTTTGCATGTGGGAAAATGAAAGTGATGTTATGTACTAAAAGGCCCTAAAGTCCCCATGTGCTGCCTACCTGAGTTTAATAAAACATGGGAGGAGAGGATGGTGAGGGGTGTCAGGGGCTTTTTAGGATGGGGCTTGAAATAACTTTCATTATGCATATACTAAAACCTGTCTAATCTGAATGTCTCTAGAACAAGTCAACAGTGTTCGGATTAGCAGGTGTTCACAGTTCAAGGTTCTTTAAATATGGGAGAGTGGTATTCAGAAATACAGGTTCTAATATACTTTTTCAGAGCTTTTCATTCCATCCTCAATGAATCTCCAGATATTCACCTTATATCAGCAAAACCTCTAAACTTGTATGAAACGTGTAATCTAACAGGATATAGGTCCTAGAAGTGGCCAATTGTGAAGTTTTATTTTCAGCCTGTCAATGCTCTATATGTACATTTACATACATCAATGTACATCAATACACTTCACTATATCTGATTGCTTTGAATCAACGTACATCAAAGCCAGATTTTTTCAGATCTTAAACAAGCTTTTTATGCGATTATTGATGAGCGTACTTAGCCTTTTTAAATACTAGAAAACATAAAAAACGGAAAAACATAAAATCAATCAAGTTGTGACACATTGAAATATGATATATTGAAATTTATAACTTTGATGTTTTCATTACATGTATAAAGCCAGGTTATGGTATTCACATTGTATTAAGGCACTTTGCCATTATGCTCTTCATTTTATTGTATCTACCTGAAGAAAATGCAGGGAAATATAACATGTGTCTCTCTCGAGTAACTTGTCTTATTTATGAAGGCTTGGTTTACTTAAGCTTATGGTTCATAGAGATGTTCTATATTTCTTGGCTTAGTTTGCTCAAGGATTGTAAGAACTTAGAAATATGCATACTCGGCCATCATGCTGAAGCTACTGAACAAATGTATGATTTTCACATAAATCTTCGAGAAACTAGACGGTTAAAGTAAGATATCATAGTAGTGGAGTGAATGAGGAATTATATTCTTGTGTGAGTTACCTCCCCCCTCCCCCTACTAGAGTTGGACCTGAGTATGAGAGAAGCCAATTTTGGGCCCAAAATTTTTTGCACCCAGATGCCCCTCTCCCATACCCAGCCACCACCTACAGTCACTCTCCCACAATTGAAGGAGGGGGGTATGGACAAGATTTTGATGTGTGTTTTAAGGGCAATATTCAAAAAACATGAAAAAAGAAGATTTTCTGGCAGTGATGAATCTGATTTCAATCTTACGTCTCGTGTTCTAAAGTGTGAAGCACCCCCCGTGAAACTATGGCAACATAATTGGGCCACTTAAAGTGGCAGAAAAAAATTCGATTCAACAAAACGAGTTTACATGAAGAGAGAATTCGATTTTCAGATTATTATAAAGATTATGATAAAAAAGTTTATAATTGCTGTTCAACAGTTTGAGTTGGTCGGTTGGTATTTGTAATAATTGTTACACTTTTAAGTAACTAACAAGATGATGGTGATATTTTGTGATGTTAAAATACCCCACCTTTATTATCTGTACTCAACACTCTTATATATTAATATGTACATATTAACTGTTATTTAACTGTTAACTTCTGACCTGAGTCACGGATTTAATTCAACCATAATATTGACACGCATGAAGAATATATTTTCAATTTTTTCGCAAATTGATGAGAGATATACAAATCTACTTAATCCAACATTGTTTGGATGAAATTAACTTTTGAGTATGGTGTCCATTCAGTAAAGTTTAACTGTATAGCCTAAATATTAAACTTACTTCAATTGACTCTATAGAAAATTAATTTAATATGAGCCAAGCGGATGTGATTTACTGTGGTACAAGATATTAATGTTTTTATAAGGATTATAGGGCTTAGAAAAGATTTCTTGTTTGGCTATTTAGGATGGTGAATTGAATGTAAGGTAAACCAACGTTTTAGTGATTAGTTTAGTTTTGGCTCGTTTTATAGGAAATTGCACTATATGACTCGCTGTGAAGTTTTCTAATTTAATATTTGAAATAACAAAAATTGCAAGATTGTTTATGTGTTACAAGTAAAGAAGGAGAGAAATGAATAATTTGGCTAATTATATTGTCCGTTGCATGAGGTTTATATCCTGACACGAATCATGGACAAGTCCTGACTTTTAAGACACACTGAGATTAATATTGCACTTGACATTCAAAATGGCCGACTTCAATTACCCAGAATGCCTAAAATCATGCCCTTGTCAGATCTTGGCGCTAGGCTGTTAAAGTTAAATGGGAGACACGATTTCTTGTACACTGGCCTTCCTGTCTTCATATACATCAGCGCAAGACGACCAAAATATAGCAATTTTCAAGCATGACAAAAACAGATTGTTTTCTCTGTGATGTATCAACAAGTGAAAATTTCATAACAATCAGTGCCTTCTGTGAATCAGTCCATTTTTAAGTTTTGTTAGTTGAAAAGCAGAAAGATGGTATTAACAGAATTGTAAAACATCAGATTTCAATTTGAGAAACAAAAAAAACATACAAGGAATAAATAATTAAAGGGTGGCTTTGTCCTTCCCCTTTCATTAATGCATTATTCATGCCAATATTTCATGGTTTTACTAATATTTCATCATTTTAGTGCATCAGATTTTTAACATGGTGGTGTGTTTTTGTTCAGTAGGGTATAGCGCCCAGTTGATCTGATGCATTATGGAGAAATCACTGATATTTTATTGTAATATGAATGTTACAACACATACTAATAAGACTGTAATTGAATAAATTGATGGTACAGAAATATGGCAGCCATGGCTGGTTGATTGGATTTGTTGCGTCTTGCTATCACTGTTATCTAGTTTTTTACTGAAATATGAATGTAATGCAACATAACAATGAGACTGTAATGAAATAATTTGATGATGTAGAACATCGAGAGACTGCATGAATAGCTCCAGAGCATGAATATAACATAACAGAACGCTGGAGTTACTTTAGCATAAAACTCTCATCAGTTCTGACATATAGCATGAAAAATGTCTTCATCTCAAGACCCATTTATTACAAACTATTGCTCATATAAAAACTATTTTTCTTCCGCTTTGATTAATTAGCTATCATTGACAATTTTAACCAATATTTCTTTCTCCAGTATTCTCTTCGAGGTATAATTGTGGTCGAGGGGTCTGTACAAGGCCGGATTAAAACCCTCGTTAAATGTTGATTTTGAAAAATCTTGTTTGTTAATTTTGGGTTATAGTCGGTTTCAAGTGGAGGTCATTGAGTGCGTTTTGAAGTGATATCTTGAGGCTGACTCAAAAAGCAATAAAACACAATTTGCAAAATATTGACGTTTATTAGGTTGAAATTAAAACACTTTTGTTGAAAATCTCTAACAAGGCATGCTTACCCTTGTAAAGTATTTCAATGAACTTAACACTTTCATTGCAACATGTATTTAGCATTTGGATTCTGTTTTCTACATGAGTTAAGATTCTTCAATGATAATATCGAACAAATTTCTAAAACCAAATATTAAAGGTGGTATAGAAATCAATTTTATTTAAATCACAGGTTAACTACCTTATCATTAAAATTCTAGAAAAACTAGATATATTCCAGTGATCTCCCAGCACCCACCTGAGATATGAAAATAGGCTTGCACCCACCTGAAAATCCATTTGCACCCATTTGAAAATGAGAAAAATCGTGACAAATTGGCATTATTTTGACCAATTTTTGTCTGAAAATGAGAATTTTGCACCCACCCGAGATAAAATCCTGAGTAGATCACTGTATTCTATGAATGCATAACTTTTCCTGAGGCTTATATATATACATGTAAAGTACATTTAAATATAGATTAAATTAAGTACTGACAATCCTTTTGATTCTATTGTATGGTTTTTAATCACACGTCATAATTTTGTATCTAATTGAATATGTGAAAGCCACTTGAACAGATATCTATATCAGGCCTAAATGAATAAAAATTATAACAGTCCATTCAAGATGTTCCCTTTGGGATGATATGGGCTGTAGACCCCACAATGATGTTGTTAGATTTACTGGTATATTCCTCTGTATATTTTGAATCTAATTGAGTTTTTCTATTAAGGGCAAAAAGTACTATGTTGGCTTTTATAAATGTGCATGGTACATGACCAATATCGCAATTTTTTAAGTTTATTCAATTATAGCATGTGGAGTTAAATAATAAAAATCTATTCACTTTTTATGACTTTTTCACTAAGTTTGATTTACATTGATTTATATTATGACAAATGTTAGGTTTGAACATTGTTAGATATGAAACTCTTAATATTTAGTTTACCTGGATAGGTGGATATGAATTGAGGTTGCTAGATGTTTTTCACCTTTTTATTATGTTTAAATAATAAAAGGGATAGAATATATTAAGTTAGATGAAGACATATCTTTCTTCAGGATAAAACCAATATCTAAACCTAAGTTATTTGTTACTTTTCAGCTTTACCAACTTGATCTCTGTAACAGCATTAAATTAGAATACCATATCCTCTAGTAGGATAAAACCCATATCCCACCCTTTTATTATTTCTCCTGTATTCATATTGATGGGTAGGGGTGGTGAAACTGGCACACCCAGGAATAGGAATAAAACCCATATCTTACCCTGTGTTATTATTTGTTACTTTCAGCTTCATCCCCTTGGCTTATGTAACAGAGCAGAGGATGAAGACTTGTATTCATATGGATGGGTGGGGGTGGTGAAACTGGAGCAGCCAGGACTGGGACTAGACTGTATGTCTGTCTTTAACAAGGTCAGTAAATAATTTAATCTCAACCGTCCATTATGTCACAGTCATTTCTTGTGGCCCATGTTGCACATCTTGTTTTAACCCTCCCTTCTCTATTTCCCTACCAGTGTGATTGGTCTAAAGATAGTAGTATGGTTATATTTTTACCAAAATGGTTCATGCCAGACAAGAGAAGCATCAAGGAATGCTGGGAGTCTAACTGTCTTGCTGAAATAATTGAAATACAATTCCTTCAATTATATGAAACCTTTATCTTCAATGATATCTTTTATAAAAACCCAATTATGGATTACTAACAAATATTTAATATTGACTTCTTCAAATCAAATACCATTTACTTAATTTTGGATACCATTTACTTAATTTTGCAAGATATATACTAAATGGCCAGTCGGGTAGAATATTGGTATACCAGTGATTTGACTTCTAGTACTCATGCATGAGCAATTTGACGCTAATCTTGTTGCTTTGTTTTCGTTAGAAATTATACCCCTTAGCTGTTTCCGTATATTTGCCCTAAGTCATAAGAAATATGAATTTTAGGAATATGATTGAAGTGTGTGATCTTGACTGAATGGCATTCCTTTTAACTGCTATGAATTTCAAACTACTTTGAAGTTTTGAGACTATTTTTGTACTTGTTAAAATAATCAATCAATGAACCAAAGTGAATTTTACATGGAAAAATACAAACATGTGTTAAAGTCATAACTTGTTTATTTTGGATTGTTAGTAAATTAGCTAAAAAATGTATAGCCTCCTTTAGTTTGATGGATTTCTGGCATTCCTGTTATGAAGGGTGATGTCTGAATTAGCATTGGAGAAATTTGGCAATTATAAGAGGTCATAGCTTTCCTTTTTTTAGCAAAAACAAATCAAATCTATAAATATAGCTATTAAATATATCTCATGGGCGTAGCGCCCGGTACGCTGGGTACGCACAGGCGTACCAGATGGTTGCAAAATCGCTCCAAATACAACCAAATTTCAAAATTTTCCTGGGGGGAACCCCCAGACCCCCCTGAATGCTTGTTTTTTTATTCACTCAACTCTTGTTCCTGTGGTGGTGGCGTACTACTTAGAAAAATAGCGCTACGCCCATTTTTTATTGTGATATCAGTCATTAACAACCAGGCTTTCGTTGTACTTTGATTTGTATGTCACCACAAAGATGGTGACTTTTCATTATGTCACCACCACAATATGGTGACATATTGTTACGTCCACTGTATTTTTATGACTAGAGTCAAAAATAAAAAAGTAATTTTGATTCTCATAACATCATTGTGTTTTTTAACTTTCAAGACTGGAAACAAATAAAACGGTGTATCGTGGTAAAAATAATGGTCTTGAATAGACATACTAGTAGGCATTGATTTATCTCCCTTATTGTTTTCCATTGATTTCGTTCTTCATTTAAAAACAACTACTGATACGGTATCTATGGAGACCACCGTGACATCATTGTGAATGCTTATTTGGCAATGATCAGCTAGTGATGTACATTATACCAGTAGAACCATCCCCAATGAATGGTTTTATGGTGGTATACTTATGCTTAAAATATCTCCCTAGTCAATATTATTTCACCTTATTATCTAAGAATCTGTTTCTGAATGATGTTTTACTCAACTTATGTTTTAAAGTTTTTATTGTATATCTTTTTTTATTATTCACTGTATTGTTCAACATTCTATTTTTCTTAACTTGATAATTTGTAACACACCAATTTTGTTATTTTACTAATGTTGTCTATTGTCTGCAATGTTCAAATCGTTTCACTGTCTGCATATAGAATTGTTCGGTTATTTTGTGGCAGTATGATTCTTTGGGTATTTGATTCAGAAGTTCCATCATTCTGAATTGATCCATCACACTTAATTTTATAGGAACAATTTTCAGTTGCTTGAAAAAGATTTAAATAATGAATCGAAATATTGCAAAAACTAAATCAATTTGTTACACTTAAT
The DNA here is from genome assembly GCA_903813345.2 of Owenia fusiformis. Classification (NCBI taxonomy): domain Eukaryota; kingdom Metazoa; phylum Annelida; class Polychaeta; order Sabellida; family Oweniidae; genus Owenia; species Owenia fusiformis. The sequence goes on along the minus strand of CAIIXF020000012.1, from coordinate 794,641 downwards.
TTCCGTGAAGAAGTCTCTCTGATAAAATACACCAACATCATCATTAAAATAAATCTGAACAAAAAAGTTCTAATCTGTGATATGAAAATTGAAAACTTGAACTATGTTTTACAAATTGTACTTCTGTACTGTTAATACTGTAACATTCTGGTATTTAACTATCTCCCCAAATTCCGTACCTCGTCTCTCTCAATCGATATCAACGTCACGCTTTCTTGAATATGAAAATTTTGCTGGTTTCCTTAATGATTTCATTAATTATTCCATGGAAGGTCCAAAGCTTCTTTTCAAAAACATTGTTTTTATTTCTGCAGTATATTCAACCTAAGTGTTACCATTCTTTAAGAGCCAATTTTACCATATCACTTGGCCCTGAGTTCAATTCCTGGCTCAAGGATATGAAATATTCATATGAGATCCTTAAGATCAGCATTTAAATTGTAATAGTTAGAATGTGACATAATAGGCAATTAAGGTTTAGGAAATGAGTAAATTATTGAAAGGCTTCAAAAGAATTCTTTTGGGTTTCGATAAATTTTTCCTTCTTACCCTGAGATTGAGACACTTCATAATAATTCTATCCTCTGAAGGTTTTGAATAAAATTACAGTTTCGGTACCTTGATACGACTGACACGATAGAATAACTCTCTGACATTTAGATTTTAGATATGAAACAAGATGTCAGCTATGAATGGGTAGATGACAGTGCATTCTTCTAGTCAATCAGATTTTGTATGGTACATTTTGAAGCTTCTGATTGGCCAAGCCAGACCAAAGAATTATTTGTTATTTTAAGAGTGAAGTTTCAACTCTTTTACAAAGGGTATAAGGAACTGAATTAATGAGAAGGTAATCTGCTCATAGCTTTACACTTCAGAATTTCAAAGTAGAAAAATTATCAACTTGAGGTTCCTTCCTTCAAATAACTCCAAATTATTGCTCGATTATTAAATGTTTCCAGAGTCATTGGCTTGCGTCATGAGTAGGTGACTTGTCAATCAATGAAATTATTGGCCAATAGAGAAAGATTATTAGCTCATTGTTGAAGTCGGATTGGAAAGAGATGTTATGTAATTTATTATTGAGACATGAATTATTAGTAACGGAATCTCAAATATGAACTGCTTAGAATTTGCGACTCCTTACAAATTTCATTTCATTTGCGGTTTGTTAAATGCCCTCGAAGTATGATGGGATCATCTATAGTCGAACGCAAGCTCATGTTTTTCTGAAACTTTGGTAGCGTAAAATCTGAATGGTTAAGGATGCAATGGGATTTGAATCTTGTTATTCTTGGGTTATAAAGTTTTCAGAATGGTTAGTTTCTTTTAAGGGCATGAAGATGAAGCTATCATGTAATAAGGCAGATATTCTCAATCCATATGTTATGTAATAAATATCAAGCACTGCTCGGAGTAGGATGACTTCCCTGCAGGCCCTTATAGAATAAATCGTTTTAAGACGTGAGTATTGTTTTGGAAGGAATGCCTGTGACTTATAGGTCGCGTAATGTTCTTTTAGACCTTGTTGGTTATTCTGAATTCCAGAAGTCACGACTATTACATAAGTGCTTTGTGATAGATGCCAATAAAAATATTTTTTGTATGCTCATATAGTCTACCAGATTCCAGAAAGATGAAAAACGTTTATTAAAGATCGTTTTAATATTCTACTTGCTTGATTTGAGATAAATCCTAAATTTGTTTATGAGTTTGATAAGATTAGTATTTCAATGACCCTTGGAATACAATGGTTAAACCCAAAGTAGAATGGAGAATATATGCTCACTTGGATCATGTGGTTTTGGAAAACAGACAGACAGAATTTTCATTCGGGACATTTTATGTGAACTAATATGTCATGACACTTTGATACTATTGTCAATAAAAGAAGTGTAAATACATATAATCATTATTAATATTCATATTCATCTAATCTGAAATGAAGTACAGTATTCCTAAAATGACCCTTGATGTCACTAAAAAGGGAAGTTATTGTAGATGCAGAAAATAGTGATGGTTTTAAAATATCTGTAAAATAATAATTCTGTTATCTGTATTCATAAAAATAAACATATAATACAAACTTTCAATTCTTTCATCTTCTATGGAGTTATAGTTAGAAATTGGAAGTAAAAATATGAACCCAAAAGATTTTGAAATTGTGGATCTTTTTGAAAAGTTTTTCACTTTCTCTGTATCTAACTTTAACTTCACATTATCAACTTTATTTCTGAATATTGCTCCCATCATTTCAACATTGAATTTGACAATAAAACCTGTTGGTTACAATTTATATACACTTCCCATCATAAGTTTGGTAACCAGGAATCACTTATCAAAGTCAGTGTTGGCGATAGAAAAAATTCAACTTAGTAATCATTTCTAAACTAATTTAAGAGCAAAATTAAGATTCAAGCATTGATAGATTGTGATGTGATATCTAATGAAACATCCAGTTGCCAGACTTGTAGAGGGGAGTATAGCTTTTTATTCCATGATGGTGAATTTCCCTGCAATCTGATTGGTCCACGTGACTTAAATATATTCTGTATTTACACGCACTTTCCAGTGTCAATGACGTCAGGGTTGGGATACGGTCCAGTATCCCAACGCCCCAGATTTCCATCCAGGATATGACTGTTACAGAAAAAAATCAATGGCGATTACTTTACACCAACGCATGCTTATTTTTGAATTTTGCTATAAATATCTGATTCAAATATCAGAAACGTATACTGTGATCACCACAATCAATAGTTTTAAGATAAAACACGCAAACAAAAAGCAAACCAAGGCCATAAAGATTTTGAAGGAATATCGATTAAAAATCTCTGAGGTGAGAAGGTTGATCTGTTTCTCCGGCCCCGAGCCAACGGACTTGATTTAGGCAAGTTTCATATGGGTAATCATGGAATAAAATCGTTATTCAATGATTTCTTGTGAAATACAGAAAATATTCTTCCCTTGAACGTCTGTATTTCACTCTGCTAGCGCATCGTGAAATACGACCTTCTCGGGAAGAATATTTTCTGTATTTCACTCGAATCATTGAATAACTTATAATGTCTTATTTTATGGGGAGAATTGACATATTCTGTTTCTACTGTATATGTGACCAAAATTGTGAGAATTTGTAATGATTTTATGTTATGTAAGTGTTTATAAGGTTTATATTTCTGGTAGAGATCCCACTGAGTAGATCAATGGATTATCTAAACCTTAATCCAATAATCCGTTTAAGAGAGGAAATAATCCGTTTAAGTTAGAGAACGTTCTTTGTAGTAACATTTAATAACTTATTTCCAGTCACGAGCCTTCCCTTTGGATAGATATCAGGGGTTTTCCCTTTTTCGACAGACTCGTATATTTTGAACTTGACTTTAAAGAGGTATACACGTTTTGATTTTTATAAGGCAATTTCCCGTTGTTCTTGTTTATGGAACAATAAATCCATGAGCTTGTATGATGCCGTATTAATGTGTATTAATGTTCGTATTTAGCTGATATTTTGGATGTAACAGATGAATAGAGTATCCAACCAGAATGAGATTGGTCCAGATTACCTAAAAATAAAAATTTACGGTCAGGTTTTAAAATACAAATTAAAATAAAAAAGGGGAATGAAAACAAAAAATGAATATAGAGATATCTGGTTGGTACCCTAAATTGTGTAGAAATTTAAGCACATGAAATATTTCATTCATAAAATAGGGAGAAATGAGAGAAATAAGCATGGACATGTTGAGATTTTTGCATGGACAGGAGCTTGGTGTTTTCAGTCTTTGTTCACACATAGTGGAAACTTTATTGTGAATGTATTAAAGGATTTTGATTTAATTTCAAATAAAAGATTAGTTCCAACTAAATTCACACATCTTGGCCAGACAGAAATCCTAAAATATTTAACATTAAATTGACAGGAATCAAAATTAAAGTTTGTGAATATTGGATTAGGTGCTCTATTAAACATGTCAAACGTGTGAAAGATGACTTATCCAATTCTCTTTGTGCTTATTTTATTTGAACTGTATAATATTTAAAATTGTATATTTTGAATGACAGATGCTCTTTGGACTTGGGTCAGTTAGTATAGCTATGAATACCCTTTTATGTATTCTAAATGTCGCAATAAAAAATGCATATTCATTGAATGCTTATGATTTGGACGTCTGATATTTCCCAATTTACACTATAAATTGAGAAGCATAAATACAAGAGCACATAATTTCAAAATCTTTACAGATGAAGTCTTATCAGAAATCTAAATTCAATTCCTGTGGATTTAAAAACAAAATTACAATGTATAAATTAACAGCCGCTATAAAATCGTAAAGAAGTAAACACTTGAATCCTTCAAACTCCAACTCAAAATGCTGAATTTTGTGTCATTTAGAGTGACCCTTATTTACCCTGCATACGGAGGTGAATTTACAGAGCAATCGAGTCTCACTTGATTTATGTTTTTATCAGGTGAAAACTGCAAAATCTTGAAAGTCGTCCCAGTTAGTAAGACAAATGAAAGATATTTGCGTTTTATTCTACCATTATTCAGGCACATAACGTACATATAATTATCGCAGTATATTTTATAAAGTAAACCACCTGATTGTGCTGTTTTTCCATGTATAGCCGGTGCATATTTCATCATGTTCATGCCTTTTATGGTAATTTGCCAAATATTGTTTGGGTCAAATTTCTGCTTGTATTTTATGACCATTTAGAATATACTGCCATAAAAATGTTTTATAGTCCTTAATCAAGAGGCGCCATAGAGCAATGTGACTGCATGTAGTCATCAACATATACACTACACTGCAATACTATATACTATATGAGGCATAGCCTCATTTATGTGAGGTAAAATTGAATAGGTGTGGTAAAACTTAACCAAAGTCAATAGTATACTATTATGGGATATACTTTTCACAGTTTTTGTCTGAAAAATCTAAAAATTCATTTTTGTAGAATTTTGTTGGCTTGCCTCATGACCATCAAGGTGTATCAAATTGTGCCAGGTAAACACTTAGGTCCAGTGAAGGGAATGGTTTGTGGGAGAAGAACCAAATACAAGGTATAAATTCCATGACAGGCCTGGAATCCACATTTATACTAGAGTCTACCAATAGAATTTTTCCTACTCTAGACTCGAAAATATAGGCCTATGGGTGCAAAACGTCATTGTAAATTGCAAATATGTAGAAATTCCATTTTGACCACTGAGTATTATATTTGTAGATTTGCCACTGGGTTCTCTTGAGCTTTATGTAAGCAAATCTCTGTTGAAATTCTCAACTCATTGATAACTCCCTCGCTGTAAATGTCAAACTTCGTATGCTTATTCTCCTCTTAGAAATGAAATTTTTATATCAAGTGTATGATTTTTGCACATTTCTGTATCTTGTTAAGTAAGGAGACAAAGTTTGGTACTGGTATCTCTATTTCTCTTATTATTTACTATTTAATTTGACATTTTAAAACTTGAGGGTTGTTAATTTATATCTTAGGGATAAAAAATTCTATATCAGTGACCATTTGCGTTATGTATGAATTATGGAGAGTATTTAAGATGTGTTTGAAGGATCGCCTCTGGGAGACACTTGGCCGTATCCTGATCTGAAGAGATGAGAGATTTCATCTGTTGGTGAATTTGCACTCTAACAACCACACCCATGAAGCCTACCCTTTATAAAAATTATTCAATTTCATCTGGACTTTTGCATAAGGATATTGCTCTGATCTTGCCTCAACCAATCAAGTTTTGCTGATAAAAATTCAACCAGCCAATCAGAATCATAGCCAGAAACCTCTATGCTTTATTAAGTAGCTGTACATAATTTCATGGCAGTTACATTTGGGCTCATTCAGATCAGCATAAAAACTAAAATAGCCTTTCCCAGCAAGAGTTTAGTTTTTCCACTGTGTGACACACTACATGTTACGCAAAATTTTGTGATTTGAACTAGAATATCGATTTGTTCTATTGATTAATTAGCAATTACGAGCCAAAGCATTGAAAATCTGAGTGGCTTAAATGGTGTCGTGATTAATAATAACCTTGAAACTTTCATCTAAAGCAATAATATCATAAGTCATTCATAATGCAGTGAAGCATGTCGATGGTAGCACATTTGACAGTAGGTGTTCAGAAGAACAATGTCGCATCCTGATTGTGAGGTCATTTAAGGTAGCCCATTGTTATAAAACTTTTCAATAATTTGTATAGAAATTTGACTTTAATTTATTTTGGCACTTTCCCTATATCTTGTATGTGTTCAGTAGATCATTGATAAATATTTTTGTGCGGTACGGAACGCTGTAATTGGATGAAAAAGTCGAATCTCTTAGATGTCATAACTTGTCATGAATTTTTTGTAGTTTCTTGCAAAGCGTTAATAATTACTTCATTGTGAAGGGGTCTCTAAATAACATTCTTTCCCGACTATTTAACTTGCGATTTATTGATATTGTAGAGTTATGAAAAATGGCTTCATAAGCTTTCCTCTTGTAAATTTCCACTTTTTGACTTTGTGCTTTGTCAAAAAATCATAGAAATCTCATCACAGTATATGTATACCGTGACAATTTTTATCTATTTTTGAAGAAAGAGATCAGAATCATAAGATATATTCAAGCAAGAAGTGTGTCTACCTCACATCTAGTTACAATCGTTGATTGTTAGGGCGTTTATAGGTGGACCTAGGAACACTCTCACTCATAGAACTTTTGACAGCCATCTTTGTGGAGGTTTCCGACCACCTACTTAGTCGATCATAACTCTTTTATGGCTATTAAACGTCCTTTCTTTCATATTGTAATATATTCAAAGAGGTCTCGGAAGGGTCATATTGGTGAATTGTCCAGGATTTGATATTAACGCCCCAAATGCCCCATCTTTCATTATGATGTATTGGCCTGTCAGTGTAATTACCGAAAGTCTATCTCCCTTACAGAAATTTTTCTAACTATCTTGCTCATTTTGATATTTTCCTTGTGTAAATTATTAGACGTAAGTATTTTTAGCCATTTTATACATTTGATATATAGTCTTTGTGTCTGTAAAAGTTTCCTTCGTCATTCATCTATTTTTTATTATTCATATAAGATGAAAATGCATGGAAATTTGACAAAGAATATTCGCCAGGGTAAACCTTCCCAGAAAACAGGTGATACATATACAAGTATATATTTTTCATAATTTCTTCAAAACTGATGTGTCCATAAAACGAAGAATTCTAAATGTTTACACCATGGATTCTTTCCTCAAGAGAACTTACGATCAGACTCGGGTAGATATTAAATGTTTGCTTGATTTTGCAAGGTTTAATCAATTATTCAGGGATGTTATTTTTCTATGGGAATTAAGTTCTCTCCATGATTAAATGGGCAATCATCGTTATTTGCATGTGTTCAATATATTTTTTATGCATTCATGCTTTTGTGTTAGTTACGAGAATTGATATAGAAAGCTGATTCAAAGAAGCATCCTGTCTGTTTAATAACCAACAATTGAAATGTACAATTTCATGAAATATCAGTTATACATTATACCATTGTATATTGGACATTAATGAATAAAGACTTCTCCTCCCCCCCCATACCCCTTCTCTTATACATTTCTCAATTATTACCACCTTGCCGGGCCAGTTCTAGGGGTTTTAGTGCTAGTTTAGAAGGCATTAATTTTACTATATCAACCTGAGAAATGTGTGACATCATAGTGGTGGTCCATATGGACCGGTTTAGAATATATTCTGGACCGGCAATTTTTCCCCGGGAAATTAGATATCGTTCAGTGCTTAAGATTTTCTTGCTATTTTAGCCCTGGTCGTTAACGGTGGTAATAATACTCGGTCCAATATTTCACTATATTGCCCTTAGAAATGACGTTATTGTACTACATATGAGGGAGAATATTGGAATATTGGAATGTAGGGAGAGGTTGGTGACTGTTTGGCCTTTTTCCTCTTCCATATATCTTTATACCCAGAAATTCGGGAGGGGGGGCTTGAATTAAGTTGAATTAAGAGATTTATATATTTCTTGCTTAACAACGTTATTCCTTGCTAATTCCATGTAAGACTATATATATCGTCCATCTTGGAATCATTTTTATAACATGTCACCCTGACCTTGTTTGGTTGACCAACTGTGCGGAAATGCCACAATTGTAGAATTATTTATCCTATTTAGCATTTCACGCTTCATTCTTTATTGTCCATATTACTGCAAAATTTTATAGTTCTTGATTTTCAGGTGTTCTGCTGAATAATTAGATTTAAATGTCATGCATCAATCCACATTGGTAGTTATTCATGCATGCAATACAAACAAAAATTCATCGAGCCTAAGCTAGCATTTGCAAATTCAACCAATGGCTGTCGGCTGATGATTTGACTGCTATTTTATGGCCAACTCATTTAAATGAGTCCGCCGACAGCTGAAAGTTGAATTCACGCTTGCAACTTAATCCCCTGATGTAAAAATTACAGATCTTCGCTTGCATGATTTAGTTATACGAAAACACACAAATCATCCAATCAATTCCCTCCTGAGCCCTAAATTGACTTGTATGTTTGAGTAAAAATCAATTGCTTCTGAGCTTATGGTTAAACTATTAAACACAAGAAGCAACTGGTCCCGTGTGGGTATAAATCGTTAAAGGAAATCATGATATCATTATGTCTTATGGAAATATATTAGTGATGTTTATAAAATAGCTTTGGAAATTAACATGAATTTTGGTTAGATGTGGATAGACTCTGTCCCGAATGAGTTGTAGTTTTCTGTATATTAGAATCTCTGGATATATAGCAGATAAGGATTGGTCCATGAAGAGGGACTTTGATCTGATACCCTTTGTATTCGTTTGACTTTGCTTCTTAAAAGAGAGCATCGTGTTCAGTAGTTTATAACTGGACTCTGCATGTAGGGTATTGATCAGAATGAGTTTTTCATAGCTTTTCATGATTTTCATATGAAAGGTTCATGAATGTCAAATACAACTTGAGATGGATTGAGAGCAAATTGCTTTGCTTGGTTGTAAAAAATAACTGCAATAGATCCAACTGAAAGTATATGATGATATTAAGCTTTGAATACAACCTTCCAAAAAAGCAGCAATCAAACCCAATATATTAAAAAAAATCCATAATAGATATTCAAATTCAACTTTCCATAATTTCTACCTTCGTCACATTTATATTGTACTTTTCTATAAAATCTCTAGTTTTTTGAACTATGAATGAAACTGCAGGATCATACAAGCAGGGAAAGTTAAAGGGACAAGTTTTGGTATCTCCCACTGTGCCCTTGCAAGGTCAGCCAAATCCGCTAAGATGATAGCTTATGATGATATGATCTGATACCTGAATATGCATCCAACATCGAGATTCCTATGGCTAATTATAAGCTTGTTCAATGAAGTTTTTGTGCATGTTTTGTAAACCATGCGGTCATAGGGAATATGTTAATTCATTCGGAAAATCCAGCCTTGGTATTTGTCTGTTTACCCAAATTACATTCCAATGTTCGATTTATCATGGTGGCCAGTTATACTTCCAGTTCTAGAGGTCATGTTTTGCAATGCAAAATAAAGGAGAGGAATGAGAGAGGAATAGAATTAGTAGATATGATATCCATGACATTATAGAGAGGTAGTACAAGCCTACAAGGCACAATGTTGTACAGTAGAACCTTTATATGTGAAACACCCACAGTACTGTTGAGGATTGTTCCTTGTAGGCAGGTGTTCCTTACAGAGGTCATTACATTAGATGTAAAATAAAACAATGAGTCTTGGTTCTGTGGAAAATGTGTTCCTTATAGAGTAGTCTTGGTTCAAGACTTTAAACAACTTGTGTCACAAAAGGGTTTGAGCAAGATTACCTATAGAGACTTGTTCCAGCTTATGGTTTCATTCTATATTTCATTCTAAAGCGAAGTTATGTTGAATTAATAAGGCAAAGATTTTGGAAAAACATAAAATACATTCATATGCGTCATAAACTTGAGAATCCGCATTCAGTGACACTTCATTTCCTGCTGAAATGATTTAAGAAAATATGAAATTTCTAATAGAAAGTTGGTACTATGCAAATACCCTTCAAGTACAAAATTATATGTTTCATGCTTATACTATTACAAAAGAGAAAAATGTCCTTGTCAAGTTGGCACGTGAGGTTCGACAACCATCAGTGCAAAATCTGGAATGTTTTCTGTATCAGCATTTCACAAATATCTTTTAAAGTGCTTTGAACTTCTGTGATCGTGTTAAAGTATGGCACGATAGAAAAGGTTTTTATCACTGAGATAGTTTAGTATCTTAGAGTAGACTGTTCCTTTCGCACTGATAGCTTTACTTTCATGTCTCAGTATAGGAAAGATAGTGTTATCGTAACGGAGTTAGCCTCATTTTGGAATGATACCGTCTTCCTGAGACAACACCTTTTCAAGGAAATGTATAGGAAGTCTGGAGCTTTTGATAGAGTGCTACGGTGGTACAGTTTATTGACGTGCACCTCAATAAAGCAAACACCTCAAAATGTGAACATATTTTTCAGTCTTATGCTTGTTAGATATTATTTTGAATATAATGCTTAGAAATGGAATCATAATACAATTTATTGCATAGCTCTGATATATGTTTGTCTTAGCCAAAGCAAAGCAATCTTGTATTTGTCTCAATTATGTAATTTCTGTCTAAGATTCTTGATTCTTTTTCTTTTGCAAGATCTTGTGCTACGTCCTTTTGGCCTCATTATTATTCAGTTGATGTTTCTCTCTTTGATAATGCTCAAGAATTTCCAAATCAAAGAAATTGTAGAAATCCGTCTGCAATTCTGACAATATTTATGTCAATGCATCAGATCTTGTTGACTTCCCAAGCAGACAATTTCCCCAGTAGCTCTCTATTTTGCTTAAAATCTCTCTTAAAATTGAAAGAAGTGTTTGATATTTTCGCAATTCTATAGACTTCAATTCAAGACCCTCATGCAAGGTTATTTCATTTTCTGTTTATTTCTCTACTTTTCTCGATATTTCCCATTTTTGATTGTGATTTTCGGAAATGTTCAGAAGGAAGATGTAATAATCCACTTGTCAAGTTATTGATTGATTTGCTCCAATACGTTGCGTTGATTACAATCATTACAGTCATCTGATTTATAAATATAAATGCAATTCTCAGGCTTCCTTGCCTGCAATGGAAAAGGAATAAAAAAACAAGAATTAATCGGAATATTGCAAGAAATGTTAAGGGTTTTGTTCACACTTTTGTGAGAGGAGGTATATGTCCTTGTTAATGTTTGATAGAATATAGCCAGATTTACAAAATTGAATACATTGTGCTGGTTTAATTTCAAACTAAGGTAGAGATCTGTGGGATATTTCTCATATCCTAAACCTGGAATTCAGATTTTCACGATTGAACATGAGTTAAATACCAGCCTCGTGCAAGTGCCCACATATCTAATAAAATCAACTGTGGAATATTTTATATGCAAACATCATTACTCTAATCAAGTGTAAGGAAAGTTTGGAATATTTTGTGGCATATTCTGCTTCATGTTTAACTTTTCAGTATAAATATTTGAGTTCATAGAAATTGTGTTTTGGTTTGTATTTAATTACCCTTTTCCATAGCTCGCCTCTGTCTCTACTCTTTCAATAAGAGAACAATTCTGATCTAAGACTATTACATCACTTAAAACTATATCATAGAGAATCTGGATTTTTTGCAAAAGTATGATTCACACTTTCATACTCAAAAAATGTTATAAAAGATCCATTTAAGATCATTAAGACCCATGCATCAAAACTAGGATCATCTGTGAGAGTCTAGAGTAGTGTTGAGTATTCAATGGGGATTGAGGGTAGTAATAAATGCTGAGATAGCACCTTGGGGGAATTGAGCATTTGTTTGACTGTTATTGATTCAATTAGCTCTATTAGAGTTGCGCCATAATCCAATTATTTCAATGGCACGGTGATTAGAACAAATTCAACAGGCGTGACAACTCAAATGAAGCGGAGGAATAAGTTATTCCGCGATATAAAATACTGTTATTAATGTTTTGTTACTATATTATAAAGAAGCCCATTGAATGATCGAGGAGATATCCCGGAGGTTGATTATATGTATTTGAGAGGAAATTGATGCCATGTTACTTTATTATCCCTGCGGTTATTAAGCAGCAAGGCTTCAGTTGCGTCTTTTGCTTTTCCGGAATGAACTTAATAAAAAAACTAGGTGGACATATCTTATGAATTAAGTATTACTTGAAGTTTCGAGTACATGATGCTAGCCAATCAATTGATAATAAACTATTTATATATAAAAATGTGATTAATGAAACAAATTATGCAAAAATCATATTTTGTAAGAAGGGTGGATATATACTTTAATGTCGGTCAGTCTATAAACCAATCAGAATGCAGTATTTTTAATATCATCATTGGCGTTAGAAATCTGGTAAATCCTGTATGATTACTGGTTTAAATCAAGTATTTGTATTATTATATTCCCGTTATAGGTTAATGAACTATATTTTTCTGCAAAAACAATGTTTTACTAACAAGGGCTGATGTATCAGGCGTAGATATTTCAAATTCCATTCTAGTCACAAATTGTTGTTTGTTTCTATAATTCTGTACTTAACATTAGCTAGTTGAACATAACAGATTTACAATGTGGAAACCCTTACGCTCAATGCTATCGGATATTTCTAATTAAAACACGCAAAATTAAAAAATTTATTTGTCACTGAACCTAAAAGTTGCAGATATTGGCTGATATTGGCTACAATGACCAAATTCAGATTTATATCGACTTACCAAATTTAAATGAAATAAAATACACAAAAATGTGTTGATCTCTCTGTGAGGGGTGTTTTCTTTGATCTTTGTTTGAAGACCTTATCAAAAGAGATAAGCTTTTTGTTTCTATCTTTTATGAGGCCTCAAGCATAAAATCATTGATAGATAACTTCACTATGTTCAGTCTCATATGTACTTATTGGGGGCCATTTCAAAGTATGAAAATGTTCCATATCGTTAATTGATTTCTTGTTTTGATTGGCTTTTATGGAGGATGTATAGTTTAGGATTTTGGTTAGTTTGGGATTTGGTATTGGTGCGACTGGTATATAGGGATTTCTTCAAGGTCCTTGTGTTTCATTCAAGGTATCGTTTTTTTTATAGGTTTAACATGCAAAATATGTGTATATTGCCTGTTTGTTTTCATGATCGTTTTAGTAGATTTTAAGCCTTTTAGAGTTTCATATTTTATTGCAGGATTTACAACTTTATAGATATTGTGGGCCTTCACCTCAGTATAAGAGTTCCATGTTTGAAATGTACGTCTGCTCAAGTTTAATTTTGGTCTTTATCTCTGTTAAAGTTGAATGAAGTATCTTTATTTCTCATATTTTTATATCATAAAGACCATTGCCTTCACAGGTATATACTCAATTTCTTGTAATTTTCATTAGTTTTTAGATTATTTGCTATCTTTATTAGTTGATTATGAATATATTTTATTATGGGCACACATATTAGACTCTGGTGTTGTAGCACCTATAAGTATTTTCTTGCTCAGGTCAGACAATAAACTTGTAAATGTTTATGGTTTGTTTTAATAGAGTCTGCTTCCTTATAACATAACACTTTTCTCAGTCAGGTTAATTTGTTTTGAATATTTATGGGATATGCTTGTAAGGTTTTAAGTAAGTTTATATGTGAGAATTATATTTAGGAACTTGTTTAATCAAATGATAAAAATGTATATATTTGATGATATGTCCCCCTCATATACCTACCCGATTACTCAAAAATGTGAAAATTCCTCTATTTTGGAATAAAAGATAATTTTACGTTATAATACCTGAATCCTGGTTATATCCCACTTTGGTATGTACTGCCTGTACAGAAAGAATCATACAAGGCTTGTCTACTTGTGCCTTTTTTTCGAATAAAATCATATTAAAATATATGAGTTTCTATCATTTCTATTGATTTACACGGTAGATAATCTAGAAATCTTTTAATTTTACTTCAACTCTCATTTATTTGATCATTTTGCATTTTAGACCTGAAACGACCGCATCATTTTCTGCCCAGGTAAAACATAGATGTTTTTTCAAGTCGGTCCATTGATGTTTTTGCGAGAGTAAGATCAATGAAATAAACTCTGTTTACCTTTCTGTTTCACCAGACAGTGATCTATGGCTTAATTACATAGGCAAGTGTACACCAAATCTAACTTGAAAATAAAATATATATTTATTCTCCTTATACCTTTACATCCCTCGCAAATATGAACACTCGAGAAAGGAATCCTGCAATTTTGTTTACAGAAATTTTAAGTGTTTTTCGTCAGTTTTGATTGTTGTATTCTAAGTTTGGTATCAGTGTTTATTTTTTTCTTAGGAGGTAGATTTGTATGTTTGTGCAAAATTTTATATGGTAAGGTTCTTTAGTAACAAGATATATTTGATGAAATCCCTGCTAGAATGTCTTTTCATGTTTATTTCATGGAAAACCTTTCTAAAATTGAATCAACTTTCTGGTTTTCGTGAATACCATATCATTATTTGGTATTTTGACTGCATGCTGATCTGTTTTTATTTTTGCTGTTTGCAGTGTTTCAAACTTTATTTTGCATTTTAAAAACTAATTATGATAGCTTGTACTTCGAGAAAAGGATGCCCCTTTATGAGTGCTTGCCATGAGTTTTCGGTACATTCTAGAATGTGATGCATCTATAGTACTGTGCTTGTAAAGTGATTTACTCGTAGGCAGATCAAGTGGTTTGACACAGTTTGGACCTAAAGTGTTTATGATGTCTGTATCTACATGTTAAAACTGTTTATGATATCTGCATACATGTTATAAGTATTTATGATATCTGTATCTACATGTTAAAACTGTTTATGATGTCTGTATCTACATGTTAAAAGTGTTTATGATGTCTGTATCTACATGTTAAAACTGTTTATGATATCTGCATACATGTTATAAGTATTTATGATATCTGTATCTACATGTTAAAACTGTTTATGATGTCTGTATCTACATGTTAAAAGTGTTTATGATGTCTGTATATACATGTTAAAACTGTTTATGATGTCTATATCTACATGTTAAAAGTGTTTATGATGTCTGTATCTACATGTGAAAAGTGTTTATGATGTCTGTATCTACATGTGAAAAGTGTTTATGATGTCTGTATCTACATGTGAAAAGTGTTTATGATGTCTGTATCTACATGTTAAAAGTGTTTATGATGTCTGTATCTACATGTTAAAACTGTTTATGATATCTGCATACATGTTATAAGTATTTATGATATCTGTATCTACATGTTAAAACTGTTTATGATGTCTGTATCTACATGTTAAAAGTGTTTATGATGTCTGTATCTACATGTTAAAACTGTTTATGATGTCTATATCTACATGTTAAAAGTGTTTATGATGTCTGTATCTACATGTGAAAAGTGTTTATGATGTCTGTATCTACATGTGAAAAGTGTTTATGATGTCTGTATCTACATGTTAAAAGTGTATATGATGTCTGTATCTACATGTTAAGTGTGTCACCGGAGTATTAAGTCTACTGAACACACCTTACTGGACAATAGAAAAAGACAAAACAAATGGGAGAAACCATTGAATGTATGATACCTACATTATATGCATAGTCACATTTATAACAAAATGTTTTTTATCTTTAAAGAAACCTTGATTCTTTCCCTTTTGCAACTGTGAAATTGTTAATCTCAGAGCTAAACCAACTTTCAGCAATGTTCATTACTGTTGGCTTTGATCTCCCGTTTCTTTACACCAAGTTCTTTGAAATGTGGCTGAGCAGGTTATCACTCACCAGACTGCTATGGAGTAAGGCAGGACCATTTTATTTGTGTTAGAGCATTTAGAAAATTAGGGCCAGAAAATTTAAGGCTGGAAAAATGCAAAATGTAGGAATTGGTAATTCTAAGAATATGTATTTAATCGTCCTTGGTTCAAGGGTATTTCAATTTACAACATCGCTGTAATAGCAGTGAAACCCGATCAAGTAAAATGCATGGTTGGGTTCTTTAGTAAAATGCATGGTTAAGTTCTTCAGTAAAATGCATGGTTGGGTTCTTCAGTAAAATGCATGGTTGGGTTCTTCAGTAAAATGCATGGTTGGGTTCTTCAGTAAAATGCATGGTTAAGTTCTTCAGTAAAATGCATGGTTGGGTTCTTCAGTAAAATGCATGGTTGGGTTCTTCAGTAAAATGCATGGTTGGGTTCATCAGTGATATCCTCCATAACTTTCTTTTTATTTTACTTTAGTATACAATTCAGAATATAAAATATGTGAAGAGAATCTACATGGTTTGAAATGAAGATATGGTGCCTCTTCTGGAAAATATCTAAGCACAAGTCCATTTGGTTATAAAAATACAAAGCAAGGATGGGATATATATGTACGTTAAGTTGATGTGATAACTTATTACACCCCCCAAATGCAATCTGATTTTCAACACCATTTTAATTTCATATGGACTGACTAGTCGGGTAGCAAATTTTGGTGTCGAAAGGTTTCGGTGCCGGAACGGTGTCGAATTTGTTCGATGCCGAAACGGTGTCGAATTATATTGGCTGTGTAAGGTATACCACCCAAGACACCCCCAACACTCCCTCCCCATCTAATGTACATTTATATAATAGGTAAATACATTTGAGGGGGAAACTTACTCCCTTTGATAACACCTTCTACATATAACATACACAAAACAATTCATATAAAGAATGTCAGTGTTGCTTCTGCATGCAAACTCAACAATTTATTGTCAAATAATAATTCAAATTGCGACAATATTATTTATACTTACCAATCGTCAAACCATGTCACTGAGTATATTCCATTTTGAAACTTATCAGACGAAACATAAAACAATTCTAAGTGTTCATTATTTTCTTGAAGTGTGGTAGAGAGGTTTACCTGGGTAAAAAGCAAGATAATTAACCGAGGGATCAATCTGGAGAGGGTAATGGCCTCTGTATGAAGTACGACTATAAAATCACGGGTCAAGTAATCGAGGGTTCAGGCGTCAAGATACCTAGGGGTCAAGTTATGCAGGGGTCAAGCTATGTGGCATTTCAAATACTCTTAACTGTAGCACTTGAGTGTTTGCTATAGCAGGCATTAAGTGCCAACAAATATAGAAATAAAAAACAAAATGCTCAGCTGTTTTTGTGATAAAGGGTTAAAGAGGGGGTGCTATTGATTGGAGAGGGGGTTGGAGTAGAATTTGGGTATTGTCTGCTAAAGGGGGTTCTTATGATAAAGGGATCATGATAAACTGATAAAATAGTCTAGCTACAAGCTTCTGTGACCCCCCCCCTCTACATGACTCCACACCTTCTCATACACTTGTAGTGGGGGGGGGGGTCACAACAGGCTGGTAGCTAACATGGGGCAAAGAACCTCTGCAGAGTCTAGTTATTTTTACTGTTTGACTCTAGGTTTCAGGGTGTCCTCATATCTTGCTTTCCACACCTGGTGTGGGATCAAATAGTTCTAATAAAGCCATTCACAAACTTGGGTGAGATTTTACAAAGTGATGTTGAAAGACCAAAGGACCCTTTCAGCTATCTGTTAATCCTGGTCTAATATTTGTTGATGTTTTAACGTAAGATATTTGGATACTTGAAAGCGTTTGATGTTACCTCTAGTTGGTTAGGTCTCATGAAGGGATCATTTATAGTACAGTCCCAAACTTATTTCTGACTTATGCATATTCTAAACAGCTTTGAAGCTGAAAAAACAACAAATCCCATCGTTTTATTATTGATTGAAATAACTTGTTAATTATACTTAAATAAACACAACAGCATCAAAGAAAACAATTACCGTATATAAGATATATTATACATGAGAATGTCCTTTAAGATACTCTCCTGTATGGTGAACGTGAGCCTTTAAACCATAACGAAATCTGTGAAAATCTGGTATCATGTAGATGTATGAACTGAGATAAAATCATGTTTGATCATTTTTCTAAATCTACTTATGGTACCATGAAGTACTTAATCATATATTACATGAGATTTGTAAATGGTACTGTCGTAAATCAGCGGGTAGCGGGAGTGAACATTTCTGTTTGATTCAAGGTGATCCTTTTATATTCAATAATACTTTTAAACTTTGAGTCATATTTTTTGAATGTCACCGCCAAGAAATCGTGAAATGTTGTTCTAGCGCCCATTTTTGACCTTCCAGTGATCTTTCCAGCATTAAAGCAAGTGGGCGCAGCACCTACCTGAGATTTTGAAAAAAGGCTTGCACCCATCTGAAAATCCATTTGCACCCACCAGAAAATGAGAAAAATCATGAAAATAGGCATATTTTGAAAATTTTGGTCTGAATTGTGAAAATGAAAATTTTGCACCTACTTGAGAAAAAATCCTGTGGCGTTCGCTGCCTTCTGTATCTGCAACAAATTGTTACACCTTGTATTTGTAACCTTGTATTGTTACACTTTGTATTTGTAACCTTGTATTTGTAATCTGGTGGTGATATTTAATCATGTTGATAAATATATAGTGTAGCTACAACCCCTTTTGACCCCCCAGTGTCCACTAAAACAAGTGTGTGGAAGGTATGTAGTCAAGTAGGGGGAGGGGGTCACAGAGGCTTGTAACTAGACTATGAATTATATTTCTATATTGTACTATTCATGAACTTCTATGTAATATTTCTCTTTATGAGATATCTTATTTGAGTGTTATTTGTGTTTTTCCTGGCATCATGGCTTCGATCCTTGCTAAGGTAGATTGACTTTTTCATATCAACCCTTAGCACAGGAATTCATTCTGTGTTTTTATTAACTAATAATGTTATCAACTTTCATGTGGTTTATTGGTTTATATGACATATTATTTGATTTCTGTAATTTTGTATATTTCCAGGCAAAGCGTGCAATAGCCAGAGGGGCAACCGCAGTAGTATTTGACGTGACAGACAATCCAAAGGCACTTAAACAGGTAACTGTAGCAATAATCTGATAAATCCTTAGGAACCATGTTTCCATAGCAACACAATATACTTTTATACCTACCACCCTGTTTTGTTTGATTATTCATTTGAAAATTCCAATAACCATATGTGTTATTTCCTTTTGAGATAAGTTGACACTGTTAACATGATGACACTGTTTAACATGATGACACATGTGTTAGATCCCCTTTGTTATGTTTACAAATAAGTGATTTGTTACCATGACAACCTATAATGCACTTTGATGTAAATATGCACATGATGACTGGTTTGTTACATATGTTTTTTGCTGGCAGATGATTATTTTAGTTGGACCTAAAAATAGGCTTTTTGGGCCTCATTTTTGTGAAAAATTGTCCTTTTCGAAAAATGGGGATCATTTCTTGGAAAAAATAGGCGCAAATTATCATAACAATAGACAGACTTCAAAAATAATTTTTTAGCTCTTCCCCATTGTCAGTTTACAGTAAGTTATAATATTTACATTTTGTTTTCAGCTGAGTCGAACAAAGCTCAAAGCAGCAAAGTTGGATCGACCCATTGTGATAATTAGAGATTCTCAGGCTTGGGAGCTCCTTCGAATCTTGAGCAGTCGGAAACAAGCGCGAGCACGTATTGTGCATCATGAAGTTGTCGCACATGATAAACGACCTGTTGAGGTGAGTGAGACTACAGAAGATGTGTACCTATGTATTTGATAAGTTGTGGAACCTTTTATTTCCCACTTAGGAGATTCTTTAGATTTTTAGAAAATAGGCATATGGTACATGTAATGTTTTACTCCAAAGGGCACTAAAACAAACAAATCCTGTAATAACTACAATTTCTCTCATTCTCTGATTTGTGTTTCTAACAAGATCTTGATTTATAGCTTGCTAAAATAAATATTTACTTCTGAATTTGTGCTTTATGTAATTGATATATTGTTACAAGAAAAACAAGTTAGAAACAATTGAACTAACCATGTAACTCACAGCTCATCACGGATCATGTTCCTTGTCTCAATTAACGAGAATTCCTCAAGGCAGAGACAAACACAGAGGGAATTTGAGACACATCTTCATGTATGGTGTTGTAGATTGGCGTCTTATATTATTTTGTCAAGAGAAAATAGCAAAAAAGTAGAAATGAAAAAAAGAAGTGTCAAATTTTCAAAAATTTTATTTTGAGTGTGACATCAGTCAAAACAATTGAAAGGAACCTAAATGGTTAAAGTGAAAAAAATTGAAGGTCAAACATCAAGGTCATCCATCTAGGTCACAAAAGCTATTTTCTAAATATCTCATGTCATTATTGTGATGAAGTCCCAAAATGCAATAGATTACGTTTCAGATTGACCCCCTACCCTAAAAAGATCTCTCTCTTGACTCTTGGTTAACAAAAAATATAGTCAACTTCTACCCCCCCCCCCCCCTCCAATATGTGGGTGTATATCATGTAAAGTCAGTTCCTAATGTCAAGTATTTACAAGTTTCTGACATTTCTATTGATGCGTATGCAACAATACGAGAGGTGGAGTTAAGGAAAGCCATGTAGAGTGAGTAATCTATAGATATTTGATGACTAACCGCTGCCTACCTTAATATTGGGAACAAAAGGGTTGAAAGGTCAACCATGTAGATTTAGAAAAAGTACTTAAAATTTAAATTTTATGGAAAAATCATTAAGTTGGTCTCCTGTAGTTATACATCAATGGGGACCACCTCCGATTCAATAAACTTGAAAAATGTTAAATATGGAATGCGATCTACTTCATATATTCTTATTTCTAGTTAATTTACTTTGAAACACTTGAATGTATAAGTCACCTCACTTGGCCCTGTATTATTGTATAGGACTCCGGAAATAAGAATATGCGTATAAATATCAGTTTATGAACGTGCTATTCATCTCAATTGAAACCATATACCTTAAACAGTTGATGTTTACAAGTCAAAATTATTACTTAAAAAGTAAATGCTCCATCTATTATATTCAGACACAGATTTTAGTTTTTTTGCGTAGAGCAATTTAAAATTGAAATATTACAGATCTGCTGTTGAATCATGGGAGGCTTTGGTTCAGTCTTTAAATATAGAATTCTATCGTTGATTCTGGTTGAAATTAAAAATGATCGTTATGTTGAATAAGGCTGTAAACATCTCATCTACCCATTCTATTATCTGGATATTTAAGATAGGCAACAAATTTATGTACATTTTATCACTACTTTATAATGGTTTGACTTTGGTTTATGGGCCGGCATCGAGTTTAGTATGAGCCAATCAGTGATATACAAACTAACGAGCAGGGATCTCATTCAATGGTACTTTATTTCAAAGCCCAATTAAGATTTATACGTCTTTGATCGGAGTTGGGGCTCTTTGAACGCATGATAAAATAATCGTAAATTTCAAAAATCAAAGCTGATTTACGATGTTGTATAAATGTAACTATTGTAATAGGGACTATTTATATGCAAGAACAGTTAGCTTCACCTTACAGCCATTCTTCGTAGACAGTTTTATGTGACTGACGGAGCATTGTATAGAAAGGGTCATCAATTTTTATCATTCCTTTTTTATTCATGATAAACCAAACCTAGATGTCTCATTTGTTATTCTAGTGAAATAGTAGGATGTGTTAAGATTCAGAATGTTGAAATTCAGATTTTCTTGAATTTTTAGGGGGTGTTTAGGGATCTTAGTAGGTTGAAAACTCCTCCATTGACCAGTAACAAAAATTGTTCCAGGTATAGTTATACCTTTGTGTTTTTGATAAGGGCAAATCAATGAATTCCAAAAAGTTTGTCATTTGAACTTTTCGATCTCAAATAATAAAGAATTGAATTTGAGGATTTGTCCAAAGTGATTGTTGTTACATATAAGAGTCATATATATTCCAGATTAGATTAAAGATACTTAAAGTCAGACTAAACAGCCATTACATCTTGAAAGAGCAGCCAAATTCTAACCAAAACCCTTAAAATCCTAAAAACCATATACATGTATAAAGTGAGAAGCAGAATTGTCCCTCCCCAAAATCCCCAAAGAATCCCCCTTTAGAATTTTCCCTTTCCAAGTCTTTCCTCTCCCAGAACTTCCCCTCCCCAGGATTAAACTTCTTCAGAATTTCCCAACCCAGGATTTCCCATCCCCCAGCATTCTCCGTCTCTCAATTTGAACAGTTTGGAACCCCCTATTATGCTCCATTCTCTGTTAAACTGTTCATGAGCTTTCTCAAGCCATGTTTTTCATGAACTTCAAGTGTGAGATTTGTCATGCCTTGAATGTTAATAAATGTACAGCATACATATGTATAATCTGATTCTGTTGAAGTAGAAATGTCACAATTTGCATATGTTTTGTTAGGCAAAATACAAAATTGCTTTTCTGAATATCACAGCTGTAGAGTCTAGGACAGAGAAGGGAAATAAGAAGTGGAATCAGCAAGAAATATGTTGGTTATAGGTTATTTTTATTTGGCCTTTGATGAGGGAGATTGGGGAGGGACTAAGGGACCATGTCAAAGTTGTGTTGGCCCAAAAGATGATAATTCATATTGACACCTTTTCTCCGAAAGTGAAATTAAACATTTATTGATTTTCATCAAGTTACGAGCTGCTCCCTTTTAAAAAGCAATGCATCCTAATGAAGCAAAATGAAATTTTAGCCCCTTCACCCAAAGTTTACTTCAATCAAGTTGACAATTGATTATACAGTAATGAAGGACATTGTAGGAGAGAAGTGAAATGAGTTTTCTAATGTTACTGAAAAGACCATGTAGGGACATGGCACTGAGAACTAAAATGAAACATTTCTAAACAACAACAATGATGATAGATATGCACAAAATGCTTCCTTATTTATGTTAAAAATAATTTATTTACAATTTTTACAAATGTAATGTAATGCAATCTACATAGTGATCCCCTCCCCAAAAAAACATTAACACCAGGACATTCAATAAGTTTTTGGAAAAACAAGACATAAAAATTCTGCATTGTGACAATGGAGTCCTAGATGCCTAATTGTAGCCCCCTGTAGCAACCTTCATCAGTGTATATATTGGAGATTGGATGGCTCTTGTAACCATGGAGCTAACAAACATTAGCATACTCAGTTGTTTAGAAATTCTAACAACCAAAATAAATATCCTATCGTCCATCTTGGTTGCCATGGTGATGATGTAGATAAGACATGATTTCATTCTATTGACAACAAACAAGGTTTAAAGTCTCTGAATTCTGCTACAGAAAAACATACATTCTATAGAAAGTGTAGCCTTTAATTTATTTGATTTAATTGTAAATTTACAACCATTTTAAAAAGCACAACCTATACTGCTATTCTATCGGGCCATAGGGTGCTATATTGTGATCAGTTTGCCAGGTGACCATGTCAGCCAGAATCCTTGACCCGGTAGATCAACGATTGAATTTAATCTTACTTGACACAAAAATTTAAAACTGGTTCGATTTTGGGCATGATGGAAATTTTAAGGTTGCCAATTCAGAGTTTTTCTCCTAAAATCTTGTCTGTGATGTCTGCTTTTTTGGCGTACAAACCAAGGATGCGATATTGTTCAAACTTTGTCGCATTCATTCAATATGATGATAAAAACCTTTTTTGTGAATGAGATGACGTCAATTCATGTTTACTTTTGGATCACATAATACATGATGGTTAAAGATAACTTTTTGTTTTAGTAGATGGGTTCAAGATATGATATTCTGACCTTTCTATAAGATAAACATACCTTGTTTCAGTGTTTGCTTGTGTTCTTGTGGGAGTGAAGGCAGCTTTTGTTTATTTGAAAATTCAGCAATTCAGGATTATGCGATAGGACTGGGGGTCATTTCATTTCATATTAATGATCGAGTTCCTTTTTTGCATTTACTGCATATGTGGTCAGTTTCTAATTATCAGCAAAAGACAACATTTGTGCTAATAGCCCAATACTCTGAATGTTAAAATAATGTGGAGTGAAAGCATATTGTAAGTTTTTGCATCTCTACTACGCTTTTATTATTATCATATTTCAGATTAAAGACAAACTTGTGATTTAGTGAAAGTATATGTACATTTTAGTTTTATTTCCATGATAACTTTTTGCTCATTTTGTACATCCATGACATCACTGTGCTCATTTTGTACTTCCATGACATCACTGTGCTCATTTTGTACTTCCATGACATCACTGTGCTCATTTTGTACTTCCAGGACAACAATGTGTTTTCAGAGATGGGCATCTTTATTGGTGTGTTTGTTGCATTCTGCATCGTCATAGTGATAGTCATTATTAAGGTGAGAATCATGAAGTATCCCATAATAACCTTAATAACCATTTGCCAAAAGGTATGTGAATTGTGGAAATTGTATGGGATCGAAAAAACTGACATGTTTACTTTTGGTTTTAGTTTTAACATAGGAGATGAGCTAAAAGATATAATAAGCTTCATGTTAAAGAGTTAATATGCATATTTCAATCTTATCTTATGGTAGGATATTTCCCTAAATAAGAAAACTTCTATTTTAGAATCAATATCTTTTATTGACTCTTTAGATGTCATATCATGACATATTAGTCACTAAGGTAGAGCAGTTCTTCCCATTGTCGAGTTGAAGAACTGGTATCTTTATCCTGGCTAGAACCATAGACAATTCTAGCCAGCGCCAGCCTTTTATCGAGTTAGCAGCACTCTAGTAATCGCCGGTATAGGTCAGCAGTCATAGGTCAAAGACAAATCACAAGAAGTATATATGTACAGGGTTATAAACATTTGTTTTTAAGATGGAAACTCCAAAAATAAAGTAAGTTGAAAATATAATTTTTGAATCTTATAAAAACATGCATTCTTAGATTTAACTTGATTTAATTTCAGTTCAAATGCAAAAGATCCCAAAGACAGATGTCACTGTCAGAGATTGCCAAGGTCGCTATTGGGAATCTAGAAACTCGCATTTATAAAGATCTGTATCCAGAGAAATCTCGCCTGAGTCGTGCCCCCGATCTATCTAGTCTTAGTTCAAATGATGAAGCGTGCGCTGTCTGTCTGGATGGCTATAGAACCAATGAGGTAGGCTTATGGTTGGTTAATTCGATACGTGTTTGATTATGTTGATAAATGTATGGTAACTTCTTGCACAAGGGTCTAATGCAAGACTATAGAAGAGCAAAATTGACCATATATATAATTGAATCTGACATTGTGTAAAATTCAGATTTCATTCCATTTCTAAATACATAAACAAGTTTTTCCATATATATCCTTTCATTTTTATGTCCCCACCACATAGTGTGGGGCCATATTGTCGGCCTAGGCGCGTCCGTCTGTCTGTCTGTCCGTCCGTACGTCCGGCAGTTTTCTCCAAAACCGCTACAGATATCACCTTCAAATTTTCAGGGATAATTTATGAGTGCATACAGATGTGGATGAAAAAAAATTATCTCGATACCTACTTCCTGTCGGCCATTTTGAAGTCAAATGCTAAAATCCTTGTCTGCAAACTTTTAGAAAAACAGCTTCACAGTTGCTTTTAAAACTTTAACATCTTGTTCAGCTCACTTCATTCTAGATCTGATTAGGTTTTGGACCTGTTAGCTCAGTCATGTCAGCCATTTTGAATGTTTTAAGAAAAGTTAGCGCACGATAATACTTTGTATTACAGTTTTCATACTTTAACTATTTAGTAGCTTTATAAATAATTTCAGGTGTACTTTGTTGTAAAAGCCTATGTTATTGTTAACAGTAGTTATATGTGATAATTTTGTAAAAAGAAATCAGCAAAAACTCATAATCACTTTTTTATTGTCGGCCATTTTGGATTTTTCCGTCCTGAAATCTTGTCTGTAAAGTCTTGTCTACGCGATTTCAGGTGAACCGTTTGGTAGATCAATTTCAAATTTTCAGGGATGATTCTCAGTATGAAAATCTAGATGTGATTAGTTTTTATGCATTCTGGAAAAATGTTAAGGCAGCCATTTTGGATTTTCCATCTTAAAATCTTGTCCGTAAAGTCTTGTCTATGCGTTTTTAGGTGAACAGTTTGGTAGATCAATTTCAAATTTTCAGGGATGATTGTTAGTATGAAAATCTAGATCTGATTAGTTTTTGGGCATTCTGGGTAAATGTCAAGGCAGCCATTTTGGATTTTCCGTCCTAAAATCTTGTCTGTAAAGTCTTGTCTACGCATTTTCAGGTGAACCATTTGGTAGATCAATTTCAAATTTTCAGGGATGATTCTCAGTATGAAAATCTAGATCTGATTAGTTTTTGGGCATTCTGGGTAAATGTCAAGGCAGCCATTTTGGATTTTCCGTCTTAAAATCTTGCCCGTTAAGTCTTGTCTATGAGTTTTTAGGTGAACTGTTTGGTAGATCAATTTCAAATTTTCAGGGATGATTCTTAGTATGAAAATCTAGATCTGATTAGTTTTTGGGCATTCTGGGTAAATGTCAAGGCAGCCATTTTGGATTTTCCGTCCTAAAATCTTGTCTGTAAAGTCTTGTCTACGTATTTCCAGGTGAACCGTTTGGTTTATCAATTTGAAATTTTCAGAGATGATTCTCAGTATGAAAATCTAGATCTGATAAGTTTTTTGGCATTCTGGATACATGTCAAGGCAGCCATTTTGGATTTTCCGTCTTAAAATCTTGCCCGTTAAGTCTTGTCTATGAGTTTTTAGGTGAACTGTTTGGTAGATCAATTTCAAATTTTCAGGGATGATTCTTAGTATGAAAATCTAGATGTGATTAGTTTTTATGCATTCTGGAAAAATGTCAAGGCAGCCATTTTGGATTTTCCGTCCTAAAATCTTGTCTGTAAAGTCTTGTCTATGCATTTCGAGGTGAACCGTTTGGTACATCAATTTGAAATTTTCAGGGATGATTCTCAGTATGAAAATCTAGATCTGATTAGTTTTTTGGCATTCTGGGTAAATGTCAAGGCAGCCATTTTGGATTTTCCGTCCTAAAATCTTGTCTGTAAAGTCTTGTCTACCCATTTTCAGGTGAACCGTTTGGTAGATCAATTTCAAATTTTCAGGGATGATTCTCAGTATGAAATTCTAGATCTGATTAGTGTTTGGGCATTCTGGGTAAATGTCAAGGCAGCCATTTTGTATTTTCTGTTCTAAAATCTCGTCTGTAAAGTCTTGTCTACGCATTTCCAGGTGAACTGTTTGGTAGATCAATTTCAAATTTTCAGGGATGATTCTTAGTATGAAAATCTAGATCTGATTAGTTTTTATGTCACCACCAAAAGTGGTGACATATTGTTATGGTCTCCGTTTTTTTGCGACGGCGGTTGGCGTCCGGCGTCCGGCGTCTGGCGTCCGGCGTCTGTAACAATTTCTTACAACTTCCTATAACTTAACAAATACTGTTTAGACTTACTTCAATTTTTTTCTAAATCATCTACATGTTCTCAGAAGTTCAAATCTGACTTTAGATTTTACATTTGACCTTCAATGACCTTCTGAAGGTCAAAAAGGTCTTTTTTCAACTTGCTTCACATTGACTAATTTTTTTTTCAAAATCATCTACATGTTCTCAGAAATTCAAATCTGACTTTAGATTTGACTTTAGATTTGACATTTGACCTTCAAATCTGACTTTAGATTTGACATTTGACCTTCAATGACCTTCTCAAGGTCAAAAAAGGTCAAAAAGGTCTGTTTTCAACTTGCTTCAAATTGACTAAATTTTTTTTCAAAATCATCTACGTGTTCTCAGAAATTCAAATCTGACTTAAGATTTGACTTTAGATTTGACATTTGACCTTCAATGACCTTCTCAAGGTCAAAAAAGGTCAAAAAGGTCTGTTTTCAACTTGCTTCAAATTGACTAAAAAAAATTTCCAAAATCATCTACGTGTTCTCAGAAATTAAAATCTGACTTTAGATTTGACTTAAGATTTGACATTTGACCTTCAATGACCTTCTCAAAGTCAAAAAAGGTCAAAAAGGTCTTTTTTCAACTTGCTTCAAATTGACTAATTTTTTTTTTCAAAATCATCTACATGTTCTCAGAAATTCAAATCTGACTTTAGATTTGACATTTGACCTTCAATGACCTTCTCAATGTCAAAAAAGGTCAAAAAGGTATTTTTTCATCTTGCTTCAAATTGACTAATTTTTTTTCAAAATCATCTACATGTTCTCAGAAATTCAAATATGACTTTAGATTTGACTTTAGATTTGACATTTGACGTTCAATGACCTTTTCAAGGTAAAAAAAGGTCAAAAAGGTCTTTTTTCAACTTGCTTCAAATTGACTAAATTTTTTTTCAAAATCATCTACATGTTCTCAGAAATTCAAATCTGACTTTAGATTTGACATTTGACCTTTAATGACCTTCTCAAGGTCAAAAAAGGTCAAAAAGGTCTGTTTTCAGAAATTCAAATCTGACTTTAGATTTGACTTTGGATTTGACATTTGACCTTCAAAATCATCTACGTGTTCTCAGAAATTCAAATCTGACTTTAGATTTGACTTAACCTTTAGCGTGCTGCCGGCGGACTCGTCCGCCGAGACTAAAATGTCTCTCACAACTGCCGGCGGACCCGTACGCCCGATTTCAAACTTTTAAAAACTTTACTTTTTCGCGCCATTCGTATTGTCCAATTAGATTGCCCGATTTATTCAGTGCCTAACATGACTTCCTGTTGACCTAGTATGGCGATATTTCGAAAAATAATTCTCAATTCAACAATTTAAACAGTGTTTTAGTCGTTTTTAGTGAACGAATCGTACAAAATGGTGGACAAATACGATCACAACGAAAATGTGGAGGAAATGAATTACGATTTCGAGCTCTTTAGGCTCTTGGAAGCCGATAACGGTCATCGAAAATAGAAACTAGAATATTTTCTGAATTGAAAAAATGAACATTCGATCGCTGCAAATTCAGATTTGGATTCTGACCAGACGAAGAGGCGGAGCGGCGGATTCCGGAGGAGTATTCATGGTATATTTATGCCCAGTCGTGTTAATGTACGAAAAAATTCATGAGAACATTTTTTTCATGAGCCAGGCCACTGTATCTTCCCTTTGTGAAAATTTTATCCAGATTCATTCAGTAGTTATTGAGATATTAATTATTATATCATTTTTTGCACTCTTTGAAAAATAAGCCAGTTGCGTGGGATATATTTGCTGAAATAAGGCAGCATGGTAAAGGTTAAGATTTGACATTTGACCTTCAATGACCTTCTCAAAGTCAAAAAAGGTCAAAAAGGTCTTTTTTCAACTTGCTTCAAATTGACTAATTTTTTTTTTCAAAATCATCTACATGTTCTCGAAATTCAAATCTGACTTTAGATTTGACATTTGACCTTCAATGACCTTCTCAATGTCAAAAAAGGTCAAAAAGGTATTTTTCCATCTTGCTTCAAATTGACTAAATTTTTTTTCAAAATCATCTACATGTTCTCAGAAATTCAAATTTGACTTTAGATTTGACATTTGACCTTCAATGACCTTCTCAAGGTCAAAAAAGGTCAAAAAGGTCTTTTTTCAACTTGCTTCAAATTGACTAATTTTTTTTTTCAAAATCATCTACATGTTCTCAGAAATTCAAATCTGATTTTAGATTTGACATTTGACCTTTAATGGCCTTCTCAAGGTCAAAAAAGGTCAAAAAGGTCTGTTTTCAACTTGCTTCAAATTGACCAAATTTTTTTTCAAAATCATCTATATCTTTTCAGAAGTTCAAATTTGACTTTACAAGTTCTCAGAAGTTCAAATCTGACTTTAGATTTGACCTTTGACCTTCAATGACCTTCTCAAGGTCAAAAAGGTCTTTTTTCAACTTGCTTCAAATAGACTAATTTTTTTTTCAAAATCATCTACATGTTCTCAGAAGTTCTTCTTAAGGTCAAAAGGTATTTTCCAACTTGCTTTAGATTGACCAAATTGTTTTAGGTGGTGACATTTTGTCATGTTAATGCCTTGTTATGTATTCTGTCATCAAATCTTGTCTGTAAAGTCTTGTTTACATGTTTTCTGGTTAACTGTGTGATGGATCAATTTCAAATTTTCAGGGGTGTTTCTTAGTATGAAAATCTAGAACTGACTAATTTTTTTTGCGTTCTTGGTAAATTTTAAGGTAGCCATTTTGGATTTTCCGTCCTCAAATTGATTCGGTAAAGTCTTGTCTACTCATTTTTAGGATAACCATTTGAAGGGATCACTCATAGGTGGGGACATTTTGTACACATTTGTGTTCTTGTTTTCAATATATTTACTCTTTGTAAAATTGGCTATAGTTTGAGTGGATTTAAAAGTTGTTGTCATACCTAAGCTATGTAGATGTGATCTTAGTTGGACTTAACATTGAAGATACAGTACATTGTTAAATACCTATAAACTATGGGCCCTGAAAGGCGATTACATAAGCCCTAAATGATATGAGACTCCATACAAATTGATGTTTAAATCATGCATTGTTTCAAGTGATGTTTTGACCTCTGAAAGGAAAACTGTCATTCAGAGTTTGATAACAAAGTGAAAATTGAAACTATTAGAGCATAGAGTATCATTTACATTGCACCATTTCCCTTGGCATTGTTTCAGGCAGGCATGTATGGGATAAACACAATCAGACAATGTGTTGAAACTGGGCACCATGATATCACAAATTGTCCGTGTTTGTCTCAACTATTTGCACATTTTTGGGAATTCACAGAATTGGCTTCAAAACTTTTTCTCACTCAATTTCGTCTGAATTTTTACAGCGTTGAATGATAAAAAAAGAATCAAATTTTGAACTGAAACGTTGAGGATACTGTCAATAGATGTCATCATTGTGCTGGGTTAAATCAACATGTTGCAGTTATGTAAAAAAACATTGAAGAGATAATTCAAAAAAACAACTCAATATTACATCCTCCTTGTGCAATAGCAATAGGTTATGCAAAGATTAAAGCCTTCAAAATACATTCATCTTATACAAAAATATTACAAATGAACATAGCTTGCTTTATTGCCCTTTGCACTCATACCAGTTTTAATGCTCAACTCGGATCAAGTCCATGTTGTTTTGAATTGGCTTTTGACTTGGTCCCCTAAAGTTCTCAACAAATTATTAATATATATCCATTCATAATGAACAAATCCGTGTTTCCTTTCCGATCTATACTTGGACCTCATAGAAGGCTTCCCGTTGAGCTGTACTGGATTTTCCCGTTTGTCATTCACTTATTATTGGCTTATAGTACTTGAAACTTGACCCAACATTTCGAAAACAGTTTTTTCTTTGATCTTTCTGCCAACATTTTTTAATACAGATTGCATGGTGCACTTAGGAATCCCTTTTATTTATGTATATATTTAATATTTTGAATAATAATAGATAAGAATATATACATCGAGTGCAGTTTTGAGGGGTTTGAACTTGGATGATCCTGAATGGATTTCCTTTATTGAAAGACTTGCTTTTAATCCACCTATAACACACACCTGATTGGGTCTGGAGTCTCAGGTTTTCTGAGTTGTTCCTAAAGCATTGAAGCACCAGTTGAGAACCTTAAACTATGTTGTATCCAGTATGAGCTAAAAAAAATTCTACTGCAGTATTAAGAATTTATAAAATTAGAGTTTTTACTCCCAATTGGAGAAATTTCTATGAAAAATTTAAATCACAATATTTTCTGTCAGTTATAATATATCAAAGACTGAAACATTATAAACACTCTCACCTCACACTCTATTAGCCAACTTGTGATATAAAAGTGAGATATCATAAAGCAATTATAGTCTGATGTAAAACATGATATCATATTTTACTATTAATCCTATAGTTTGTTACACAAACATAAAAGTATTCGATCAGAAATATTGATAAAAATCAGTTTGTTTGTTCAAAAAGATGAAAGTAAGCAACACCTAGTGAAGTGCCCATGTATTGGCAAACTGACTTCAGACACTTTCCCTGGCAGTTCGCTAATTTTCTACTTGTTACTAAATCACTAGATTTCTATATTTGTCAAGATTTTTATTGTAAAGTAATATTACATTTGTATCATTCTTGCGTTTTTCTCATTTTCTCATTTTTTGTTAAATCTTCGAGTTGTAACATATTGTAGTCACCATTTTTATGTCACCACCAAAAGTGGTGACATATTGTTATGGTCTCCGTTTTTTTGCGACGGCGGTTGGTGGTTGGCGTCCGGCGTCCGGCGGTTGGTGGTTGGCGTCCGGCGTCTGTAACAATTTCTTACAACTTCCTTTAACTTAACAAATACTGTTTAGACTGACTTCAATTTTTTTCTAAATCATCTACTTGTTCTCAGAAGTTCAAATCTGACTTTAGATTTGACATTTGACCTTCAATGACCTTCTCAAGGTCAAAAAGGTCTTTTTCAACTTGCTTCACATTGACTAAATTTTTTTTCAAAATCATCTACATGTTCTCAGAAATTCAAATCTGACTTTAGATTTGACATTTGACCTT
This sequence comes from Owenia fusiformis, assembly GCA_903813345.2. Classification (NCBI taxonomy): domain Eukaryota; kingdom Metazoa; phylum Annelida; class Polychaeta; order Sabellida; family Oweniidae; genus Owenia; species Owenia fusiformis. Next base: position 762,159 of record CAIIXF020000012.1, on the reverse strand, counting down.
CAAATCTGACTTTTTTTGACCTTCTCAAGGTCAAAAAAGGTCAAAAAGGTCTGTTTTCAACTTGCTTCAAATTGACTAAATTTTTTTTTCAAAATCATCTACGTGTTCTCAGAAATTCAAATCTGACTTAAGATTTGACTTAAGATTTGACATTTGACCTTCAATGACCTTCTCAAGGTCAAAAAAGGTCAAAAAGGTCAAAAAGGTCTGTTTTCAACTTGCTTCAAATTGACTAAAAAAAAATTTCAAAATCATCTACGTGTTCTCAGAAATTCAAATCTGACTTTAGATTTGACTTAAGATTTGACACTTGACCTTCAATGACCTTCTCAAAGTCAAAAAAGGTCAAAAAGGTCTTTTTTCAACTTGCTTCAAATTGACTAAATTTTTTTTTCAAAATCATCTACATGTTCTCAGAAATTCAAATCTGACTTTAGATTTGACATTTGACCTTCAATGACCTTCTCAATGTCAAAAAAGGTATTTTTTCATCTTGCTTCAAATTGACTAAATTTTTTTTTCAAAATCATCTACATGTTCTCAGAAATTCAAATATGACTTTGAATTTGACATTTGACCTTCAATGACCTTCTCAAGGTCAAAAAAGGTCAAAAAGGTCTTTTTTCAACTTGCTTCAAATTGACTAATTTTTTTTCAAAATCATCTACATGTTCTCATAAATTCAAATCTGACTTTAGATTTGACATTTGACCTTTAATGACCTTCTCAAGGTCAAAAAAGGACAAAAAGGTCTGTTTTCAACTTGCTTCAAATTGACCCAATTTTTTTTTTCAAAATCATCTACATGTTGTACATCTACATCAAATCTGACTTAAGATTTGACCTTTGACCTTCAATGACCTTCTCAAGGTCAAAAAGGTCTTTTTTCAACTTGCTTCAAATTGACTAATTTTTTTTTCAAAATCATCTACATGTTCTCAGAAGTTCAAATCTGGTATTTTCCAACTTGCTTTAAATTGACCAAATTGTTTTAGGTGGTGACATTTTGTCATGTTAATGCCTTGTCTGTAACTGCCATTGGCACATATACTAGCATTAGTATGTGTAACAATTGTTACACTTTTGTAATCATTTGCAGGTTGTTACATTTCTGTCATGGTTTAGAAATGTGAGAAATGTCATAACTGGGATATATCAAGTAGCAGAGAGTGTGTGCCAAGAGTTATGTCAATCCAATATTGTTTTTAAATGTTTGGACAATTCCGTTTGATGTTCCACATAATACATACATCTAAAGCCTTTAGTTTCAGTTTGTTTGTATACAGTTTTATCTGGTGTATACATTCACAATATTTGTCATCAGTAAGTTGCATATGCTCAGCTACATGTGCTTGGGGTTCACTTGGTATTTCAAATTAGAAATTACATGAAAGAAAGACTAAGTGGTTGTGAGCCATCACAATATTTGTAAGGCATCTTTGTGGGACAATGAAATATTTGTGAGGCAATGAAATATTTGTGAGCCAATACAATATTTGTGAGGCAATACAATATTTGTGAGGCAATATAATATATGTGAGCCAATGCAATATTTGTGAGACAATGAAATATTTGGGAGGCAATGCAATATTTGTGAGGCAATACAATATTTGTGAGGCAATACAATATTTGTGAGGCAAAATAATATTTGTGAGGCAATGAAATATTTTTGAGGCAAGACAATATTTGTGAGGCAATGCAATATTTGTGAGACATTGCTCAACAATATAAATGTAAGGTTTACTATAGTAAATGAACTGGTTCACTCATATACTGATCAAGGGCAACAAAATATTTAAAATTTGATTTGAAATACAAGATAATCTTATGTTTTCTTATGATCTTATTTTTTTGCGTAACAATTGGCATTTTGGGCTTCTAAATCAGTGTGTGTCACACTCCCATAGTTTCACGTTACAGTTAAATATGCTATACAATACAATATATATAATTTACTGAATTCAGTATAAAGTCTTTAGTGATATTAAATCCTTGAGAATTATACTTATACGTAATGTTTAATAAGCAGCTCATAATATTACTTGTGCATGTTGAAACATTGGGTAACCCTTTACTGGTTAACTTAATGTTATTTAGTACAGCTTCATATTACCATATTACCCTGAGGTTAGTAATCAAATTTTACTCACACTCTTTAAATTACATGAACTGGTACTGAACTGAACGCATCAAAGGCAGTCTTTGTGTTTGATCTGCTATGTTTTTTTTATATGTTAAAAAGGAGTGAATATTTAAGTTTTGCTCTGCATTGCTCTCTGATTGGTTTAACTTAGTGTAGAATCTTATCATTGTCAGAGGGTCATATCCTTGCTATTTAGTGCAGGGTACTTTAAAATTATTTGAATTATACATATATTTAAATCTGCAAATTATAATTACCAGACCGCCATCTATTCCTGGTTTACCAGACCCTCCCCTCCCCTCTTATCTGTCATTAGTGAGGGATACCCCCAGGGGGGATACTTCATGACAAGGGGAAGACATGCTTGTTGGGATGCATCTATTGAGTTTTCCTTGAAGTCTCCCAATAAGTGGAATTGGTTGAAGTCTAGTTTTATTTCACATTCAATTCCCATAAGAGGCTGAGCTCTATGAAATTCAGAGTGATTCTGCGTGCAATTTCTTCTCTTTCTCCTATTTGTTTTAACAGTTACACAATTTTTATGGCTTGCTACAAGACTCTGGATATACAAGCAGCTGTATCATTTATGTATTATTTCAAGTGGATTTGAAGTATGTAAAGCTGCTATACCCCCCTGTAAGTGAGATAACTGATAGCAATTGCTTTGATCTTCTGTATTAAGCCGTTGTTTCATTCAACAATATGTAATTACCTTCCTATCAATTTCAATGTCATTGTGACCTTACAAAGCTTTTGAAGTTTAATCTGAGAAAATGTTTGAATTTTGGTTTGTAAATATGTCAAGCGTCACATGATCCTTGGTTAGATCTTTCCTGGTAGTCTTTCTGAAGTCTTGTTGGGTTTTGTCACAGTTTCCGTGACGAAGCATGGTCACCGTGGTAACTTAATGTAAGAGTGTAAACAATCATAAACTTATGAATAAAAGATAAGAAGGCTTTACATATGTAATACCTTGCATTTAATTAATATATTTGCTTATATATAATTCCCAGAAACAATGGACTGCAAGGAATGTAAAGATTCTAGATCTCTGATAATATTTTATAATCAAATTATTTCAAGATTTAATGGCGCTGAAGTAAGCCATAGATGCATATAGTGTTTTATTTCTTTATTGTTTTAGTAAGAGGTATTCCGTGAGAATTGTAAGGGCATTGTTATTCAATCAAAGTGAACAAGAGAACAAACATAGATTTGATATGTTATTATCTATTTCTGCCCACATGGATCCTATAAATACAATACTCAAATTAAATTAATAAAACATGTGTCTGAACATATTTCCTAATATTTGTACTTTTTCTTGCATTTTCTCAAGGTTTCATTTTTTCAGGATTTTAACAGGGAAGGTGGGAGATTGGAGTAGCTTAATAAACAATTGTTTAGATTTTGTCATTAGTCAATTTGACGTTCTATATATTTCAAAACATTTCCTAAATGTTCATTTAGGACTTGATAGGAATAAATTGCAGTATTTTTAAGAACTTCCTTTATGACTATTCATGTACAAAGAACATTAAAAAAAATTATAATTTATTTCCTATGTTTTATTTTTACTTCCAGTTGCTAAGAGTGTTGCCATGTGGCCATGAATTCCACAAGAAATGTGTCGACCCTTGGCTGGTCGCTAACAGAACCTGTCCTTTATGCCTGCTCAATATCATAGGTAATGTGTCTTTGAATAGGTAATGTGTCTTTGAATAGGTATTGTGTCTTTGGATGGTATTTTGTTAATTCAGTATAATGTGTGTCAATGATTATTATTTTAAGTTGATATTTAAGTTAAATGTAATGTTATCAGAATAAATTAACATGATTAACCTGACATAAAGTCAAACAGGAACATTTTAGAAAAAACATGACATTATAATGTGAAATAGTTTCAAATCCCATATGAAAACAGATGTTATTCAGCTTTGTTTCATGAAAACATTTCTTACTGTTGACTGTTGTGTATTGCAGAGAACACGGAGAATGAACTGCTGTCGCGACGCAACAATCTCCAGAATGCATTAGCAGCTTCCCAGCATGCCTCAGCAGCCTCCCAGAATGCATCAGCATATAGAGGGCAGAGCAGTAGAGAAAGCAGTATTGTTTCTATTCCAGGGCGTACCTGCACTGACCATCGTCAACAGCGTGCTAGTAATAATTACACAGATTATCGACTCTTACCTCGCCCTAGTAACACTGTAAATATGTATCACTCAGGTATCCATGGCAATGGGAGTATACAGTCTAATATTCCCAAGGAGCATGCATTAGTCGTTAACCTGCCCCCATCTCCACATCATACAAACTCTCAGCGACAGTTTTTTCCTGAATCTTATCAGTTGCCACGCAGCAACCATTTGTCACTTAGTCAACAGTCATCTCATAACAACCAGTCATCTCATACTAAACAGTCAACACATAGCAACTGGTCACAAAGTAATAACCATAAACAATTTTCAGACCAACATCTTGCCAAAAAGTATCGCCCAAATAGACGCCCATGTCCCTGCCCCCCGGGATCAGAGCCCAACCCCCCTCAGGCTGACACAGAGTCAACTAGCACCCCTCAGGCTAAGTCAAGTGACACTCAAGGGGAACGAGACTGTTACAGTGAACTATGTGACACGCAATTGTCACAGCAGAATTGTGTCTTAGACACACAAGTTTTGTCTAATGCCGCAACCAATGAAATGCTTGTCAGGTGTTCTAGTCCGGATAGGGTGAGTTTGGGGTCAGAATGTGAGGATTGTAGGAGACATAGTGCATCAACAATGGGAGATAGCAACCAGAGTACATATGGTAGTTGGGAGTTTCCCATTAGTGACATTTCAAGCTATCACTCCAGTGTATATCGTAGCCAAAGTTGTAATCTTCACGAAATCAGCGAAGGGGCTGGAGTTTCGCCTCAGGGGTCACCTACTTCCACCCCAAAGTCATTGACCCCCACGTGTGTTAAAAAACAATTGACTGACAGTAAAACTGGTGCTTTTATATCCATTGCTCAAAGTGGCCTATTTAGGCATGGAGGGAGGGGGGTCGCTCACTCTGATTCTTCTATAGACTCTGTGAACACTGTTGATATGTCCCCTATAGTAAGTGGCTCTGACTCGGAGCCTCATCACTGTTGTCATAGTAACAACAACACAACAAACAATTACTCCCATGTATTACCTGGGTATGTGGCTTATCATAGAGAGACCTATGTCAACAAACAAATACATCACAATTATGTGTACCAGGATAGGTGCACCACAAGGACCAGGGTGGCCCACCTACCACCCCTGCTTCCACCAAAGAGATCTGACTCAACAATCCGTGGGGCCAAGGAAAAGGCAACCACGTTCACACAGACTTGTGACGCGTGTGGTTCACATGATCTAAGTGACCCGTCAACACATTGCCCTCAACATACTGAAGTACATAAACACTCTGATATTACACGGCAGTATAATGTTCCCCAGTCACCCAATCAGCATTATAGCAAAAACAGTAAAAAGCATAAAAGTGTGCCCCGGAAGGATAATTATTGTCCCGAGCGAGCACATTGTGACCTTGACCTTGTAAGTGAACAACTTCGTAACGCAATCGAACAAAAGCAGCTGTCAGACCTCGGAAGTCATCCAAGTAAGAACACACTGAAAAGTAATTCCTGGTGTAGGAAGACGCTACATGGTGATGAGGCTGAAGTGGACGTACATGCAGTATATGATAAGAAAAAGGTCCCAGATGTGCGTCAGTCTATGGTGGTCTATACTGAACCAGAGGGTGAGTTGAATCATGTTTCATTGTGTGCTCCTCTTATTCTTTCAAACATAGACAGAACATAGTCAGTGAATCAAAATGTTGTGAAATCCTATCAAAGGATGATTCTCGGTTTGGAGAACAGTCTCCTGGGCTAATAATTGTTTTCATGAAAAATATAGAAATATCACCCAAATTAAATAATGAATATTCAAAAGAGGACATTTAAATCTACAAGATGTAAAAATATCAAAATTGTCCAAAGCAGGGATAACGGTGCAGGAGACCGATTCAATAGAATACAAGTCTCGATTTGGAGAAAAAAAGTTCATCAGTGTACTGCGCTAATATTTTTATGAAAAATCTAGAAATATCACCCAAATTAAATTATGACTATTCAAACTGAGAATAGACCTCTGTTCAGAGAAAAAATGTATTGTGTATTTTGGATTCTATATTTTTTTCCTCTCTTAGGCCTAGCAAAGAGCTTTTTCAAAAGTATTGATCAACATAGAATATTTTTAAATAAAAGTTACATTTTATTGTTTCAGGTGTCGTAACGTACCCACTAGATCACAAGGAGAATTATGGTCCCATCAATGCAGTATAACGCTAACACCCCCATCCCCAAACGGACAAACCTGGCCTACAGAGGTCCCCGATCATGGTCATACTTCATTCTAAAGGCTGGGAACATGAACAAATGTGACACTTTATGGTTCAGAGCATGAACAAACCAGAGTCTCATCATCATTATCATGGAGGATTTCAATAAATACTAATAAATGAGAAATGTGCATTTCAATCAGTGCAGTTGAGCATCTTTCTGCAGATCTAGATTTCTCTGGGAAAGTGGAACCAACTGAATCGTGGCTGATAACACATATATTGTCATATCAAAGTGATTATTTAATGAAACAAGAAGAATTAACTTTTATGAAACAACTAGAAATGGACCTGAAAGGGACTGAGGGAGGCACTATTAGTATTACATGGCTTAAAGCAACAAATTTCAAATTTCCCGAAAATTGAATGGCGAAAGAAGACTTTAAGCCATGTCACTTACACAGAGTCTTGATACCACACTTCGAAATGCAATAAACCAGGTCTTTTGCTGATAAATTGTAAGAAATCTCACGATTGCTGCTGAGGTTCTGGAGAGTGTAAAAACCATGACAAGAAAAAGCAAGGGTTAACGTGTAGTATATATTTATAAAATTGTATAGCATAGTATTTATAATACAGTTAAGTATCATTGTACATGTATATTATTATATGATAAAAGTATACATTTTTGATATTATATAGTTTATTAAGACCGCAGTGAGAATCAACAATACAAAGTTAATTTTTAGTGATTTTGGGTCAGTTTTGTGTCGCAGTGGTTATATTTAGAATGGAAAATAGAGGGAAAAAGAGTGGAATCAGCAAGATATAAAGTAAACAGGCATGTACTTAACACTCTGAATTGTATAGAAATACAATAATATGAATCATTTCTTTGAATCTTAAACTTTCTGGAATAGTATGACCAAAATTAATGTCATGCACATTACAAATTGTGACACACATACATGTGTCCTCTACCTCGTATATTAGGGGCCAAGTCAAAGTTTCTACAAAACTAGATTACCAAAGATTGACACCCTCTCTCCTCTATGAAATTACATCATTGATACCCCAATTTCAATGCCTTTCTATTGTGATACCTGACATACCCCCTTTAAAATTAAAAAGATTTTTAGACAAAGTGATCCTTAAAAAGCAAACGGAACCTTCCTAAGAAGATTTTACATTTTTCAAGTCAGAATGTAGATACCATTTTTGACATGCATTTTAAACTGAAGAAAACTAATATATTAAAGGGTCTTCTGTTATCCTGGGACTAATTCTCCATGCTGAAGATTATGTTATTAAGGAGCCTTTAGTAGCTAGTTTACATTGTATTGTTGACTTGAGCTGGTGGCATATACTTTTATATAGAGCACCATGTACAGCATATCATTTGGTCGTGTCTTTGACAAACTACAAGATCAGTAAGGAACCCCTGTGTCAAATTTGAGTTCATTGATGATGTTTCATTTTATGCATTTCAAACTTGTTTTAGCAATGAAATGTGCTCAATGGAAAATACTTGAGCTTATAACCTGGATTTGAAGACCTAGATTTCTTCATGCAAATACTTATTTGGTTCTCAAAATTTGCAGGTTCTGTTTGAAAAAAGCCTGATTTATATGATGTTTTGTACATGGATGTCATTTAGAAGTAAAGAGTTGTACGAACTTTATTAAAGAAGTTTCCTCCGTGATTAAAGTTTTTCACCTCAAGTATTGGTATTCTAGTGAAAAATATTTGTCAGGGAGAAAGAACACCAAATATAGAGAACTGGTTTTACAGTTTCTCCTTTTATAAACTACAGTAAAACCTGTAAAGTCTAACACCTCCAAAAGTGGAACACTTAAATCTACTATTACTAATTAACCAAGCATAAAATGAATATCTGTAAGTGGAAGCCCTTACTAGTGGAACATTACTTACAAGTGGAACATTACTTTAACGTATCAAAGGAGTTCCACTAACACAGGTTAAACCAAATGTGTGGGGACTCCTGTCCTGTTTAATAGACAACCATATTACTGAAACCAAATGTGAATACCTCTAATGGAAACACTTCATCAGTTTATATTAGACAGGTTTTACTGTATATAAGCCTATGAGCCCAGGAGTGAATCTAGGCGAGTTCTATAAAAAATAGAAAATATTCACTGTTTTCAATGAAATGGAGGAAATGAAAACTAATATTAGAATATGTATTCATAAATTTGACTCGTCTTATGCATGATCCTGGCTACGACTCTCAACCTCAACTGGTCAGTACATTATCATATTATTAATATATACAGTATAGAAAATATAAATCAGAGCCTTAAGTTCAAATGAAAATCTATTGATCTTTTTTTATTTGTACTACTTTTTATTAATCATGTTAGTAGACATTTCCAATAAACCCTTTCACCTTTTGGTACATCCAAGAAGCTCTAAATATTGACTAGATTGATAATGTCATTGGCTGGGTTGTGGTTATAAGGTATCAAACATATCAATGACATTCATTGTGCACAGTAAAGTATGAGACAAACTTTGATTTTAGTGTGATATTCGTTGCATCTATGTTTCTTGCCCACCTCATTCTCTAGTGTCTACTAAATTATGGAATATGGGCATTAACAAAAGGAGTTTGAAGAATGAGAAAATATTGTTTCAATATTTTAAATTGTAAGTTTTTTATTGTTGAGTTAAAGTTGAAATAATTATAAGTATGATGTACTATTCATATATAAGTTTACATTTAAGATGATCTCCAGTTGTCAACAGTTGTAATGAAAGAAGTTAATGTCCATTAAGGGGGGGGGGAAATAATTGTTAAGTTAATTTTGTTTGACCTTAGAAGCATATGGGGGGGGGGGGGTTATATGAAGAATGTTGATTTTTGAAAACTTAAATTGAGAGGCCGATTAACTTGATGTTGATTAAAAGGATAATATAACATAATGAACTAATTGTCTTATCTTTTCTGCAACTGCCAACATTTGGACATCATCAATTTATGTAAATTGACCTGTTACAAACTTTGGGTTGTACAGTTCTATTATTATTTTATTTGGAGTTTGACACAAACTCAGTTTATAGCATTCGTATTAAGTGGAAATAATACAGAAGTGATGACAAAATAAACAACAGTTATATCTAAAGTTTGGATTTATCGTTTTATTTATCACACAGGTGCGGGATACAGTGGATTTTGGATTATGCTAGCTATCCAGAACAAGTGCTGGGGTGGGGTAGGGAGAATACAATTATGTTGGGAACTGGTACCATATTCCGATGGCATTGATGCTGAAACAATTATAGATTTACTTTTTATACCTGATCTTAATATCTCCCCTACCCTATGTACTGATATACATTGACCTCATTTTCACTGAAAGGGCAAACTTTTATTATAATGTTTAACGCATAATCATAATGTACTTTGAGACACATTTTAGTTTTTAAAAAATGAATGCTCCAGGGAGGATACTAAATGTGGATGACCAAATGCGCCGAAATCAATGGATAGCATGAGTTTTCTCTTTGGGCAAATAACACCAGGAACACTATTCTGAAATAAATTCAGTTTTTCATAATTCATTTCAAGAACTAATTAGTAAATTAAAATAATAAAGAATAGTAATGCATTAAACATTACCTTTTTGTAAAAATGAGGTCAAGGTCACTGAAAAATAAGTTAATAAGTTGTTGTCTGGGATAAACTATGTGGCCCTTTGTTCAAGGTTAAAGCATCACTACTATTTCTGGAAGCGAATGTCCTAGTTGTATTGTTTTGTTACATGTTACAAGCAAAATTGTCCATACTGCATTATGATACTCGATAGGATGTCTATTGTGTATGCATGTTTGTCAAGCCATTGGGTTGCGAGTTGACGCTATATAAGCCATGTATTTGAAGGTCTCGACAGACTTTCGAATTCTGTTGTTCCTTCACTGATTGGATCACTTTCTTGTCTTGCTTCCTGGTTTCTTCTGAAAGAGAAATTTAATTTAATTTTTTTTTTATATACATAAAGGACAGTATTCTCGGTTTTGGAGAACGAAGTTCATCACGATACCCCTGCTTCGGACTTTGATTTTTTTTACATCATATAGATTTTAATGTCTTCTTTTGAACAGTCATAATTGAATTGGGTGATATTTCTAGATTTTTCATAAAACAAGGCACAGACGTGAACAATATTGTACCTAAAACACAGCATTGTGGTCTTGTTGACCAAGAAAACAAGATGGCCACAGAAAAGTTAATCAGCTCTAGAACTTCTCACTGTGTAACATATGTAAAAATTTGAACGGTTTGGCTGGAAACCTGTAGACAAGCCTCGATAGACAAGATTTTAGGACGGAAAATCTAAAATGACAGCCTTAACATTTACCCAGAATGCCCAAAAACTAATCAGTTCTTGACGTTGATATGTAGAAACATCCCTGAAAATTTCAGATGAATCCCTCAAATGGTTTGGCTGGAAACCTGTAGACAAGTCTTGAAAGTAAAGATTTTAGGACGGAAAATCCAAAATGGCCACCTTAAAATTTACCCAGAATGCCCAAAAACTAATCAGTTCTTGACATTGATATGTAGAAACATCCCTGAAAATGTCAGATGAATCCCTCAAATGGTTTGGCTGAAAACCTGTAGACAAGTCTTGAAAGTGAAGATTTTAGGACGGAAAATCCAAAATGGCCACCTTAAGATTTACCCAGAATGCCCAAAAACTAATCAGTTCTTGACGTTGATATGTAGAAACATCCCTGAAAATTTCAGATGAATCCCTCAAATGGTTTGGCTGGAAACCTGTAGACAAGTCTTGAAAGTGAAGATTTTAGGACGGAAAATCCAAAATGGCCACCTTAAGATTTACCCAGAATGCCCAAAAACTAATCAGTTCTTGACGTTGATATGTAGAAACATCCCTGAAAATTTCAGATGAATCCCTCAAATGGTTTGGCTGGAAACCTGTAAACAAGTCTTGAAAGTGAAGATTTTAGGACAGAAAATCCAAAATGGCCACCTTAAGATTTACCCAGAATGCCCAAAAACTAATCAGTTCTTGACGTTGATATGTAGAAACATCCCTGGAAATTTCAGATGAATCCCTCAAATGGTTTGGCTGGAAACCTGTAGACAAGCTGAAAAGTGAGACGCCGCCCGCCCGCCCGCCCGCCCGCCCGCCGCCCGTCAAGCTGACTACAATATCGTACCTTTTGTTAGGTACGATAAAAATTCTTAAGCAGTACACTGATGAACTTCTTTCTTCCAAACCGAGACTTGTACTTTATTGAATTGGTCTACTGCACGTTACCCCCGCTTCGGACAATTGTGATATTTTTACATCTTGTAGATTTAAATGTCCTCTTTTGAATATTCATAATTTAATTTGGGTGATATTTCTATACTTTTCATAAAAAAATTATTAGCCCAGGAGACTGTTCTCCAAACCAAGACTTGTCATTTATTCCTTTAGTTAACAGTAATATACAAGCATACATATATACAGAGCACCCCTGGTGTCGATTTTAGTCTCTAACTCCACGAGAAAACAAGGGTTTTTCAATGGGATGGTGTCATTTTGTTGGAAAATGATGTATCTTTAAAATGATGTATAATACATGGCATGGTTTAACATATATTGCTTTTTTGTACCACCCTGTATATAATTTAAGTTAATGTTAAATTGCATATTGATCAACAATTTGCATGTTATAAGTCTGTGCTGTCCTCTATTGTGACTTATGAAGACCATTGTTGGAGTCATTTTGCATAACCAATAATCAATGATGTAACTACTGGGAAAGAAGGATCTGGAAAATTTGAAAAATCGTACTGATATATGGGAAAGGTACCTGTGAAAAATGACTACATGTTTCCAAGCCATTTTTACACGATAAATGAAGAGTTAGTTAGGGTTATCTGATTATCCCATTTGATAACCATCCTTGGTATACGCAGCGATCGATAATAGACCAGCCTGGTTCAACAGTGTGACTTGTGTGGATTTAGAGAAAGTAAACCTCTTAACTTTTACGCATTATTCCATCTAATGGTTTATAAAAATTTGGGTTCAAGCTAGCTATGGATAATTTAAATTAAAAAATAACTGTTAAACCACACCAGTCACACTGTTGAACCTGGGTTATCATTGCGTATACCAAGGGTGATAACTAAGGACCAAACTCTATGGTTTACCTTCACTCTGTTGCCAGCTGAGGATTGAGCAGGTCTCAAGACGGAATCTTCTAGAGCATCTCCTATGTCCCTCTGGTGGAACGCTCTGAAACCATTATTGGAGATTTGTTACATAAATATTGCCATGAGATAGAGTATGAGTTGAATGAGATTTTTTACATGTAGGCTACTTAAGACTGACAACCTCTGGTCCTGCTTCTTCCATGAAATTTCAAGATGTTAGAATTTCATTATAAAAATCATGAAAAAAAATTACTTTGAGAGATATTATATTATGAAAATGTAATCACTCCCTCACATAAAGTCTATCAATATACTGTATTTACGTGTGCATCAAGAATTGGTATATAACAAGTATTAATTCATATTTCTACTCGATCTATTTCATATGTGTACTATTTATGGTAACTGTTGAGGGAAATTCTTGGGCATCCTTCACAAAATAAGATGTTGACAAGTATTAAACTGGGGTCCATTTTTAGAATTGTCACAACTTACGATTTAGTAGCAAGTCATTGTTCATCTAAAAGAAGACATTTATTTTCTGAGAATTGTAAGTTACAATTGTATGAAAAACAGACCCCAGCAAAAGACAATATAAAGAGAATGCTAAAATGTTTACATGAAGTATTCTCATTCAACAATTTTAACTTACCTATTTTTCCTAGGTTTGTGGCTGTTGGGGGATGCACCAGCAAAACTGGCTTGATATCCTACAGCTCCTAACTCTGGCGTATCAGACTTTGGCTTCCTGCTTCTCTGTCCATCTGAAATCACAACCCTTTGATGGCTAACCACTGTTCAATTGCAGTAAAAGCTGTGCAAGTGGAACACTTTTGACACGTCTAATGTAGTAAAAGCTGTGCAAGTGGAACACTTTTGACACGTTTAATGTAGTAAAAGCTGTGCAAATGGAACACTTTTGACACTTTTTATGTAGTAAAAGCTGTGCAAGTGGAACACTTTTGACACTTCTAATGTAGTAAAAGCTGTGCAAGTGGAACACTTTTGACACTTCTAATGTAGTAAAAGCTGTGCAAGTGGAATACTTTTGACACTTTTAATGTATTCTACTTAGTTGTTCCAGTCACCCAGGTTTACTATACAATCATAATGAAACAAAAACCTTAAAGAAAATTGCATTCCACAATCTTCACCCGGCCCTTTTGTTATTTCTTATTTATTCAAATGTCAGATGACCAACTGCATAATTAAAACAGTTGTCCAAATTGCAAATTGCATCTTCAAGTGCTAATAACCAAGAAGGCATTTTGGAATTTCTTGATCATACTAGTAAAAGCTTTGCAGACAACAAGGCTGAAAACCTGCATGTTAATGGAATATCTTACCATTATGACTGGGTCGCCTTGTGGCTAAATCATTATAACCATCCAAGGCTAAGTCACCAAATAATCTGTCAAGCTCTGCACTTTCATTCTTCTTACTTCTCACAGACCCCCCAGTAGCACCACTAGCATCTTTTTTAGACCCCATAGCAGCATTACTATCCACTGATTCTACATAGGAATCCATATGGGCTAGTAAATCTGCTGTAGTGTATGTGGGGTCTTCCAAAAGACGATCCAATGTCCGTCGTGTCCTTGCAGCACTACCTGATCGTGACTCATTAGTCTCACTTTGTTTTCCACTGCTAAGGGATCTGTTTTTAGATTTTGGTTTAATTTGATGATTACTTCTAGAGTCCCTGTGAGTAGAATGTGTAGACCCCATCATTTTATAAGTTTTATCTACTATACTGCCATCTATATTTCGTTCAGAGAACTTATTTTTATCTTTAGGTTTCGTTTGACCGTTTGTATGTTCAGTTCTGTGGTAGGACGTACCACCAGATGGCACAACTGAATTGGACGTATCATTAAGGAATGTAAAACTTGGACCTGATTGGTGGCGTTTAGATTTCATTGCAATGGAGTTCACTGCAGCTGTGGCTTGGTGCTGTTGTGACCTTGCTGTTGGCCTCACTGATGACCTTGGCTGTGACCTTGAGGGAAGGTTAGTGATGTCAGGGGTGGCTGCTCTATTTGCTGCGCATACAGCCTGGAAGAAATATTTCATGAATCAATGAACATAATATGGAAGAGAGGAAATTTCCCAGAATTCATAGACAAACCTAATTCCATGTACAGAAAGGTTGTACAAGGAGATGATACATCTAAGAATCCTGTGTTAATTCATCCTCTAATGGAGGACAAATAATTCCAGGGGGTTCACTTTTGACAACTTTGACCCCAAAAAAGCCAAAATCACTTAAAAAGTGCTCAGAATGGTGAAAAACTGCATGATTTTTCAAGAATTTTTGTATTTACAATTACATATTTCAGAGTAAATTAATGCTTTATAGACTAAACAAATAAAATACTCTCTTCATAATAAAAAAAAACAATTCAGAATCACCTGGTGTTGTACAAGGAAGTCTTCTGGTAAGAGCTGATCACAGAATTCACACGGCAACATGATATCACTCTCCGTCGTAAATTCTGGCGGAATATTGGTTGAGGTTGAAGAGAACCTGGAAATATTGAAATCTGAAATCTTTTTCTGTTCTAGTGTTGTTCAGCGAGGTCCATTATGCCTCACATTTAGTTCTATAAAAGGTCTCCCATTTAATATTACAGAGTTCCAATATTATACAGAATAAGAGATAGCAAGCAAATCATAACACAAGGATGTGATAAATACGTGTATGATGGATTGTAACAAGAGAACATCTAAAAAAGATTTTCCTTTTTAATTTTATTATTTAACATAGATATCAGTTCAGACATTCAGAATCTACATATTCATACTTCAGCAGTCTTTTTATTTTATTTTCACTTACTTTTTACTTAACTCTTCACCCTCTATCCAGTTCACATCAAGAAAAAAGTGAGTTATATGTGGATCACAAAAAATTAAAATAAGGCTGATATGAAGCAAATCTGATATAAGGTAATTACCACCTACCATATAAGGTGATTACCACCTACCATTCATGTGCTGTGAGATACGCTAGGTTATCAACCATATTTGGCGGAGGATTGGTCCTTGGCGATGTGTTCCTTCTGGAGGGACTATTGTTGGCATCAGGGTTGGAATGTATGGCATTTGGAGGGGTGGAAGCTCTATCAGGAATGGGGGTTGAGATATTGGAGTCGGGGGATGGGGTATGGAGCTCTGAGGGGCCACAACCAGTCTGAAATATAAAAAATACATTTTAATAAAAGATACAGCACTGATTAAGAATCTCTGTTCTAGTTTAGAGAGTCTAGTAAGGGCTGAAAGGAATAATAAGGCAAAAGTAGTACTTATGAAACAAGAGCAACGACAAAATGCACAGGAGCAACTTTAAAACATCCTTCAGGTTTGACTTGAAATATTGACTTTGATCTGGTGTGATCCATAAATGTTTGTTTATTTATAAAATAATACAAGGCATTAACATACAAAATGACACCACCTGCCATTTATTAAAGACACTGAATGCTGACCACCAAATGCAGAACACAAACCACCAAATGCAAATGCCGTATACCTCTACAAAAAAGTGTGAGACTATATACAGTATGAAATCTAAGATTTAATTTAGTAATAAACAAACCTGGTGTTGTATGAGGGAGTCAAATGGAAAAGGTTTTCCACAGAACTCACAAGGCAGGCATTCTTCATTATTTGACCTTTCATCAAGGTCAGGGTCATCAAGGTCATCTGGAGTGAGATCATGTGCCAAGTGCATGGCCAGCAATCTGTCAAGGTCATTTCCTAATCCACTGGATCCTCCTCCTAAATTAGAAATTTTTTGAATTTGAAACAACTTGAAGTCAAGAGGCTACACTATAACAACAACTACACTACAACTGCTACACTCTGATTACAACAATAAATACAGTTTTATTCTGATTAGATCTTGTATTTCAAGCAGAGAATAAAATTAAGTTACCAGTGTCAGGAATATTACTAGATGTAGTTCTTGGGTTACTAGCTGCTCCTGATCCTTTGTTCAAAACCTTCTTAGTTCTGTTGGTTGAGTTACTGCTAGAATTAATTCCCTGGGCTTGTCTATTACGTGGTAAATCAACCCCAGCTGCATCTCTACTGCGTGGCAACTCGTTTTGGTTTGTACTTCTGTTGTGTGGCAAAGTTTGGTTTGTTCCCCTATTGCGTGGTAAGCTATGACTAGTTATTGCAGAGCTGCGTGGCATGTTACTTCTATTTGGTCTATTCTGTGGAACAGTGTTGCCATTTGTCCGTTTTGATCGATTTGCATTAATCCCAGTATTTGAATTAACATTTGCTCCCCCATATGCTCCATGAGTTTTTGGGTTAACCAAATTGTGCATGTCAGTCAAACGACCAAATTCCTCCATCGCAAATGGACTAAACGTATCATCTAAGGCAATAATATCAGGTTCATGTCGGGAATTCTGGGAGCTGGGCTGGTTTTTAGGTTCAGGGAATGCACAGTTTGAATCCTCGTGTTGATTTAAGTGTTTTACCATAATGTACTGGCTGCAGTTCGCGCAAAACTCTGTCCTTGTTCCGCAGAAGTCTTCGTGTTCTTTCAATTCAGAATGAGGCTGCTCTAGTTCACAAAACGGACATTTAGCCAGTCTTTTAGGACAAACATCCTGAAATATAATGAGTAAGAATAATACATTTAACAGCTGCTTTAATTCTCCAATTTTTTAAAATTAAAATAAGATATTGAAAATATAAAAGCATCACTTCCGGTAAGTGACGAACTACTTCAATATCACATTGGGAATTCATTATAATCATAAATAAAGATGCACTTTTATACAAATAAAAAAAATTGGGCTGCATCAACAAGAGTTCAAGACAGTAAGGGATGCTATCCAAATGTCAACCAATGTGGAATTATGTCAGAGGGAGGGGTTAATTATGATTTCATTGGTGAAGAATATTGATTGATTGAAAAACGTACATGAAAAAATATCCAACAGTTAATAACTTCGTTCAGGAATGGGGAGTTGAGGAAGTTGATAACATTCTTTACCTTATGTTCTTCAAGTTTGGACTTTTCTATAGGCTTCTTACAGAGTTCACAATTAACTTTTGCATGCTCTTCCTCAAAGTGTTCCTCCATTTCTGTTCTGGGCACTGGTTCTTTGCAGTGTTCACACAACACAATGTTCCTACGACAATGTAACTCATGCATGGTGTAGTTCACCATGGCAATATCTCGCTTACTGAAAACATATGAAAAAATATCAAAGTTGGATTCTGGACTGCATTTCTGGTAACAACCTGTCTGATTATAGCACTATGATCCACATGGACAAAACAAAAGATTTCAAAAAGTTCTTCTTTAAAAATATATTAACAGTGAACATTTTCCTCATTCTTTCTCAGGATAAAAAAGTATTTCATTCAGGTTAAGAAATTGGGCTAGCATATTGAAGACTTCTTGAAGACTTGTAAATTGACTTTATATTTGAATTATGTTTAATAAATTTGTCAGAGGCGTGGCATTGTGAACAAAATTTGTTTTTATTTACTTCAAAATGGTAATGTATCTATCAATATCATTCTAAAATAAAAATTGAATTTTTATAGACTTCATCTAAAATCATATCTACCAATTGCTGCAGTATTTCATTTCTTGTTCCGACATTTTGCAGTTCTGCTAGATTCTATGTCTACAGTAACAATGTCTTCCATTAAACAGTTTTTCCTGAAATACAAGGAAATAGTATATGTATGATGAAAAGCTATATACATATGTATACTTTTTGAGGTTTCACACAGGTACCATAGATCTCTGCTACAGAACCAACATAAGTAATTAATTAGGTGACATAGTTCTACATGAGATGGGATGTAATAGATCAATGTAACTTGGGATTTGTATGTTATTTTAATAATGGGAGACAGACTAACAGACCAATCTTGTAGATAAACCTTGAAGTTGCCATTCCAGGTGATTATAGTCCAAGGTTTGATGTTGATACACGTAACCAACACAATATTTGAAAATAAAAGCTTGATGTCTCTTTCTATACAAGCTTAGATCTACTACAACTTTTTCCCAGGCCTATGTGTGTTTAACATATGTGACATCGCTAAGGCTACATTTAAGACAAAGAGGGGGAATAACCCTAGACTGTATCCTTCGTCTGAATAAATTCAGACTGTAAGTCACCTATTGTAAAATGTGGTGTTGTATAAATGTTACAAATAAGTTTGTTTAATGATAAAATGATTACCTTATAAAGAACTTACAATATTATTTTTTCGTATATTGTCCTCTTACTGAAGATATTCATAAAATGTACAGACGCTTCTTGTAGCGAAGCCATTGATTAGGTCAAGCCATTTTGGCAATGCCAATTCTCACGATAAACGAGATTTAGCCAGTGACGTCAGTCTATTTGTAAACAAATAACACGTGGAACTGACGGAGCAACATTACGGAAGCGTATTGATAAATTCCATTTGTGCGGGAATTTATTAGATCTAGTCATTTATTATCATTATCCCGATTAATCTCGTCATTTATAGTAAATAGAGCGGAAATATTCATGAAGAAGGCCGAGGTAATCAAGTGGTCATGTGTTGTCAAAGTTCAAAAATTTGCATATCTCGTTTGGATCTCGTGAACTCAAAACGTCCTTGACATTGATTTCGCGATGTACTTATGAACACATCCTGAACTTTTGGTGAGTCTGAACATTTCATTATTTTATATCAACTTGTACCCGCCTTATACAAATATTTTTGCTTCTAGTTTAAGATGAACATCTTTTCAACATATTCACCAATTTTCAAGGTGAACATTCTTGTAATAAACGAGATATTTATGTGCACAAAATATCGCCGAGATTTCCATGCCAGGGGTATCAATCATAACAGACCGAATATCATATTCGGTCTGTTGGATACATACTAGGAATAACCCCAGGGTTCAGAGATGAAATACATCTATAATGTAAAAGCGTATTGAGATGATATTATCAATGATTGGTCAAATCGACAGACAAATGATGTCATACAATAGCAGTTTCAAAATTTTCGAAAAATGCTTCGAATAATATCATAACATAAGGTGAAAATTCGAACAAACGAAGGCGGTAAGCAAAATATCTCATCTTCTAAGCTCTGGGGTCTTGCCTCCTCTAACCCAGACCCCCGGGCCTAGACTATATCCTCTAGTCTGATATTTTTTTTGAAATTTGGTTGAAAATATTCTCAGGATATTCGGTGTATTGGAAATAGACTACCCCCGGGCCCAGACCTGGTCCATGGCTACAGTGGGGATCATAAAGAATTGCAAAAGCTATGAAAATTACATGCTGTCGCACATGTAATAAATTCTTACCTCAGTGTATTCAGTGCTCTATTTTCTCCGTCTGAGTAAGTCCAAATATAGTGGAATTTGTGTCCCTAATGACAAATAAGAACTTCAAAAGTTGAAGTGGATATTCACATGTTATGCCGCCTCTTCAAATGTTGAGGTGATTTTGTTGCCCGATTGCGCCGGAATGGAGGATTGGCTCCCAGAATGCAACATGACACGTGCCAGCTTTCAAAATGCTGTTCCGCCATTTTGAAACCTGTCATGAGTAAATACGGTAACTGATGTTGCATTCTGGGAGTCAACCTTCCTTGGATGACAAACATGGCGATTCATGAAAACATTCATTCGATTTGGTAGGGATTTATCCATTATTTGCAGGTATGAAGCTTTGTATTCATTTATTGTGCTACTTTAGTGAATGGGAATTATTTTTCTACCGCTTGGGAGAGTTTGAGACACGAAACTTGGAAATTAGCTCATTGTGACAACTTGTGAATGTTGCGTTTTGTTTTTGTCCCCCACTGTAGAATTATTCTAGACTACTCATGCAGAGTAATCACTCAATTTGATATGATATTTTTCCATTTCAATAGACACCACATCTAGATTGATAGATCTCCAATCTATGAATCGAATGAATGACAAATCATTTTCATTTTGAGTTGATTGATTTCTCAATCAAAACAAGACTAATTTGACAAAACTACAGTAGGGAATTCAAAATCAAATATAGACGAGATTCAGATATATTCTGTTTGATGATACATGTGGTAAATAAAGTGATTGTATTTGTTTAACTTTCAGTAACATACCTTTGCTTTTGATTATAACTTTTGGAAAAAAATATTTTTTTCCGATCTCGTTTGAAGTCTCGTCAATTTAGAGAGTATGTGTTTGCACCAAAAATATGAACGCCTAGAAATTTGGATAGCATACACCTGGGAAGGCTAATGATAGTCGCGTCCTGTGAAGTTCATATGCCTTAACCCGGGGCCTAAACATGAACTCACCTTTAAGATTAACACATTTAGAAATCGTCATCTATAAACACAACTTTCAAATGCGATAGCCTACCATCGACATACTGTGGTTACCCTACAGGGTGTCTCAAAAAAGGAAACCGAGAATAAATCAGTGCTAATTTCTGAAAAGATGAATAATGTTAGGGACTATTTGCAGGTACTGTAATTTGCGTCATTATATCCCCTTTCATATGGTATCAAGATGATTATTTTCCTCCACGGATGACTGAGCAATAGCCAAATCACAATCATAACATAGTGATAAGTAACAAAAAAACATCAGGATATTACTCTTTTATTCCAATTAAAGTTACACAAATCTTATTTAACACCCCTTTTCAATCCCAATGTCCATTCATAGTTGTTTTGACCCCAGTGTCCTTCAACATGACCCCCATTCCTTTCAAGGCAGATGTGTGCCCTAGATCTCATCGCACGTATTGCATCCCTGATGATGGCTCTCTGTCCTCTTAGATCCTCCATTGCTGCAACAATCCTGCCCCTTAGATTATTAATGCCTCTTGGTAATGTTGTGCAGACTTTATCCTTGAGATAACCCCAAAGGAAGAAGTCACAGGGTGAAAACCATCCTGGCATAGCCATTTTAATCCCCCATTGTTCAATCATTCATGAAATAAAAAGTGGCACAAACCCTTTTCTGACATGGTCACTTAAATCTCTAAGAACCCAGT
Source organism: Owenia fusiformis (assembly GCA_903813345.2). Taxonomy (NCBI): domain Eukaryota; kingdom Metazoa; phylum Annelida; class Polychaeta; order Sabellida; family Oweniidae; genus Owenia; species Owenia fusiformis. Next base: position 740,435 of record CAIIXF020000012.1, on the reverse strand, counting down.
CATCCGTGAAAGAAAAAAGACAACTCTGATATCATAAGAAAGATGACATCATAACCTGTCAGATTGTAGCTGTGAAAATATTCTATTATTATTCATATTTGAGAAATAAGCCCGGTGTAAAAGAAATTATGTTCCCCTGGGGATTATGGTCCCCTTTCCTTATGGCCCTTACTGGCCCTGACTGTGTATAAATGATAAGGAAAATAATTGTAATTAGGTCACCATATAAATCAATAGAGAGTAGGACCAAAATTTGATAGGACCACCTACCCTTTTACACCGGTTCCCTTTTTTGAGACACCCTGTGTAATCCCAATTTGAAGAATCTCAATTTTCTTTACTAACAAAGTAATTGTTACAAATTCACAACATTTACATATAATATTGTGACTAGGGTCGTACAAAATGTTTTGTGCCAATTAAAATTATTCAGTGCAAAACGCTTTTTGAACGAACCTAATAATATCAGGTTCAAAATATAGATATTTGACATTTTCACTGAATTTGACTATAACAACATTACCACCTCAAAGTATACTTCTACAATACCACTGTTTATATAATTACAGAATGTGGGGGAGACGAAACATGACATGAGTTTTTTGTAAAGTACATAGTTAAAAAATTGAAATAATGTATATATTCGTAAGCGAATAGCTTGTACTTGAAATATAGTACTACAAATAAAGTAGATCTAAATGAATTCCTTCATTGGCATACATTTTTTTATCAATCAGTTTTATTATCCGTGTCAGTTTTTTTACTGACACTGTTTGCTCTCCTCTTTGAAATAATTTGGTACCACCTCGTTTTCAAGAGTAGAAACCATGTAGCGCTTAATGATATTTAATCAACATATTGATTGGAGGAATTTTGGCAACTTTCGGGCAGTCTTCATTATCTCAAATTTTATTAATGTAAAACAATGTAATTTAAATACCTATATCTGGTATATCACGCTGGTCCATATTATATATTTTTCGTTACAGTGAGCACATCTTATATAACTATCTATGTAATGATCATAACGGTTTAATGATTATCACGCAAAATAATAAATTAAAAACTGGAAAGGGATGCTGTTACGTTTTGAAGTGCTCGAGGGCAGTTTCGAGTACATCGATTTACAAGTTAGTACATGGATTCAAACTGACAGCACTTTCACAACAGTTTTATTAGCAGTTGTGACACAGAGTGAAATACTGAAAATTCATTGAACATAAATATTATTTGGGAATATGTCTCGATCTGGGGCATATAGCTTTAGAAAACTTGACAGTGACGAACTAAGCAGCGAAATATACCGATATGAGCATAATCCAGGCCCGATTCAAAACCGTAACTGCAGTACAAGTAGCGAATATGTCTTCTACAGCGAGAAGAACGGAGATGACGCCAATAGGTTGGGGGAACTCAGGGGGACCGTCATGTATGATTTGTTACGATCATTGGCTGAAGCACAGGTAGGTGTGTTCTGAAAATAAATTGTCTATATCTGTTCATTTTTAACCATATAATCTTTTTTGCCCTTCTACATAATTAATATTGATGTGGGGGGGGGTATATTTTACAAGTGTACAATGTTATTTTCAGTAGTATTTTTTGTAGCTGATGGATCTATTTGTGACGACATGTCGCAAATACTTGCCATTTATTTTACCAAAATAATTCGGAGTGAAAGCCGATGTATAAACGAATCCAAAATATTATTGAGCATGTATGATGTAATGAAAAACATAAAATAGTCTTGATTTGTTCCGTTCAAAGTGTAGTCATGTCGTATTTTAGTTATTTACACCAACTCAACAAAGGCCATGCTCCGACAAAGTCAATAAAAGTTATATATTAATTCCTGTGTCTAATAAGAGTAGAAATCCTGTAAAACAATAAGGGTGTAAATAAACATAGTTTAAGACTATAAAACTGAATAATGAATAAAAGTGTAAAGATATGACACTTTAATATGATACAAATTTATCTATTCAAATTTTACCAAGAATGTAAATATCGTTGGTAGAAACTGAAATAAAAAGGCCGGCAATACCAATATTTTCTGTCCTTTTTTAGATCAAACTCCCAGCGAATAAAACATCCTGAACTTTTTTCTAATATTCAAAATACAATTCAGAAAATGCAATCCAGTTAAGAACAGCGCAATAACTAATATTTCAAAATTCTAAATTATAGGCAAATATATAAAATACAAAAATATGCAGTCGATTAGAAATACATTTGGTAATGTTGCGCTATGTATTAAAGGTGATCTTTTAAGTGCGAGTTCCCAGCTAACTCGACTTTTGTGGTTAAGCTATTAACTTAAATGACTCAGAAATTCTTGCAGTAAAAACTGTGATAAAAGTAAACTCCTGGTTTTAACGTCTTCAGACAGACCTCAACTACAGAGCAGAACACTTCTATAAACAACAAAAATCTTGACTTAATACAATTAATAAGCAGTTAAGTTAAAGTAATCGTAAACATTCAAAATAATGAAATTAACAAGAGAGCAAATGGAAGAACTTGGAATGCGTCCGGAAAATAATCAAAACGACATGGAAGAAAACTGGAACTTAAATAATGAAAATAATAAAACCAATGGTATTTCATCAAGAATGAATGTAAGTATTAAATTTTCATAAAAATGAAGGATGATACTGATTTCCAGTTTAAATACAAAAACCAAGAAAGTATTGACTTAACAGTTGTTTAACATTCTTCATCATTAAATACGCATGACAACATTATGCAATACTTCAAATTTCAAATTATCTCATCCAAAAACGTCTTTTAGATCATTTGATCATTTTGAATGGGAATTTTATTCTATCAGATAAAAACAAATTATTTGATTGATCGTGGTCTAATTCCAAGTCCCCGTGACTGAGGTGTCTCCGCATCATTTCGTTTCTTGAAGTGGTTAACGTTAAATAGATATGGAGGGGATTCGTAGACTTGACGCAAGACGGATTTTGTCACTGTCGTCGTTTTTGATTTGTTACACATTGTTTTTATTGCAACGTAAATTAACATTCCTTGAACTTATAACTTCACAATTGAACTCATTTACGTTTAATTTGAATTCCTCAAAACACGAAACTCCACTTAAAATACCCGAGGCCTGTTAGATGTTACTTAATATGTGTCGCAAGGGTCCTATAGTTGTTGAGAGTCTGGAACATAATTGTGAAGTGTTAGCCACTTGTCGACGGAGTTACACAGATATGTTATGTCTTATATCTATAAATAGGCGTTGATTAGTCATAAATATGTCAATGGGATTGTAAAACAAAATGGGATCTCCTCCGGGAGACAGAAATTGTGGAGACTGGAATTGGGGGGATAATATGATATAACTCTTTTCTTGGGTTACATTCTTGGTTTTAAAAGAGCGCAACAAAAGTGTGAACTTGTCTTTCCTAATTAGAGAGTAGTAATCACTACTGATACGGCCAGGACTATAGGATAAAGGTTGGCACTTACCCTTTTAAATAATTCATTTCACTTCCTTTATAGCGCACTTTATATCTCTTTTTCTTATCCTAAATACAAATTGGTTTCGCTTCCTAAAACAGCACCTCATAGACAGTAATTAGTACTCGCCTCTAGATATCGGGTCTCTTGATATTGAACAGAACGACAGTCACAGAATTTCACATTTATTAGTCTTATTAAGAGGATAGTTACTTTTACTACATGGACCTCTACGCCCGAAGATAGAGCCCCATGCTATCCTAGGCCATGAGTATCAGGGTAAACCATCGCCCACATTCTGATTTATCAGAGTCCCTCTTTACCTAACGTTTGAACTATTCCAAAAGGATAGTAAAGGCTGTGGATCCCACAATGCATCGCCCATAATTACCCTGCGCGCAGAGTCTACTTATAAACTACGAGTCGACGAAGCTCTCTTTTAAGAAGAGTAGACGAACCAAAGAGCGCAAATTGTCAAAAATCTATTTTGACACACATCCAGTGTTGGAATTAATAAACTCTGACCTGACAGTGGTAATTAATGTCTTAGGGACGATTTAGTCAGAAGGTGAACTATTTTTTACTCAACGTGGAGGCGTTTAACATCCCAGTCGGAAATAACATTAACATGCTTCTGTATTTTATCAACATTTGGAGAACAAGATTTTAGTGGGTTTATAAGGACAACTGTTCTGTGTTTCATCTCTTAGGAGTTAGATATAGACGTCAGATTTACTCGTTGTTTTGATTGTGCTAGAGATAATACAACTAGGAATTAATTGTTTTGAAAGTTCAGTGATAGAAACTCATGACCTTACCAGGTGAATGTAGACCTTATTTATTTTTAGATTTTTGCAACAACTTAAAATCCATTTGGGAGGTAGAGATGGTAGCCTGGATTGAAAAATATAATTCCATAAAAATGTTATCCCGCCACAAAATATCGAATTCTGATCTCAATTGAAATTGAGACCACAATGAAATTAACCTTACTAATGTACTAATGGCGTTTACTTATACTGTACAAATAGACCTAACTAACTAAATGTGTTTTGAATTATATCATGATTTGTCATGCTCCAACGCATCAACACCGAATCTCCCTCATTGATCTCGTGTCTGACATCTGTTTGTGGTTTGAAGTCATGACATTCAGTTGTGATGTTTACATCCCTTGCAGAAGTGCGGTTAACCGACTTATAAGTCCCAACAGACGCATGGGTTTATTAAAAAACATATATATGCACTCGCTTTTCGTACATTCTACTTCTTGGTGATCATCATTGATCATCACAACTTTCGTCAGTAATTTATGATTTTTTACGTGAAGTTAAATGTTCGCGATTTCTTTGAAAATATTCCTGAATTCAATGAGAGGATTATATACTAGATTATGGTACTCCTTTGGGGTCACGAATTTCGGCCAATAATTGGTTAATACCGACTTTAGGTTTTGAAATATTGCAATTTCATTTCTGACTTTTTTAGTCAACTCGATGTGACGAGCGAACGATTGGATTGAATATATAGAGATTATCCTATATGAGGTTCAGGATATTGGGATTATCCCGAGGCCAATATAATATATCTGCCCGAGGGCCGTAGGTCCCGAGGGTAGATATATTATATTGGCCAAGGGATAATGCCAATATCCTGAACCGACTATAGGATGATCTGTTTATCCCATACCGATCTTGGTCATCTGGTTCACATTGTTCAATTGGCCACAGCTCAGAAAATTTCCATTAAACCGTGGATATAAGTTTTCACAAACCAGCTTTATGTACCTATAACACATCCAAGTATGGGATAAAGGGGTATACGTTATTAATGGGAAGTTGATTAAAAAAGAGGAATACATCTTTCCGGGGGGGGGTCGTTTTAAAAAATAACGCAACCTATCAAAAAGCACAATATATTTTACAGCTTTCCAGTAGAGTACCTTGGAATGTGGACAAGCTCTTTAAGAGAATTACACTATTCGAAATGGCACCAAACTGTGTATTTTGTAATTGGGCGTTTGCTACCACGCCTTAACAATGTTAAAATACAGCATGATTGTTCAGTCGTTGAGAAACAGTTTCAGCTTAAAATGTTTATCTGAAAATGTCAACGCAATTTCAAAATGCTACAGACATGGTACTTAAGCGTGATGTAACAATCCTAACTGGTGCATGATGAAATAATCGTAGATTGGAATAAGTACTAGAAAATCATCCTTCATGATCATGCATCACTGTCTCAGTACGTAGGGAACTGAGTAATGATGGTAATGTTGAAAACTAAAGACAATTTGCATCACTGATTGTGAAATGTCGAAAAATTATGGCAAATGTAGTGAAACAGGCTTCGATGGTGTGACGTCCCAGGTTGGTGTGGGCAAACTTTTGGAGGGGAGTGTACCAACAACACAAGCATGAGGTAATATAAATAAGGTGTATTTTATGGGGCATTTTATGAAGATGACCTCCTACATTCACCCGTATCCCTGCCTGGAATTCATGACTGGTATGTTTCAACAAGTAGTTGAACACAACAGATGTCAAACAGCATTTACCAGATTACGTAGAAAACTCCCTACCATAGCAACCATAATGTTGTTGACAGGTCTACCTATATCCCCACTTCTCTCGTCTGCCATGAGCCAATTGAGGAAATTATTCAGGTCACCAACTTATCTGTGTTTAGTTGTTTGCTTTAAGTTGATTGACTGGCACTTAATTTAAACTATTTCCAAAGATTACTCCTCCTTATCGTCTTTGTATTGCTCTATAAACAGCCTTGTCATTATCATCCTAATATTACATCATTAGATCTAGCACAACCATTCGCATGAGACACAACCAGTGGCCATATCCATTTTGACATAACCTGCACAACCTCTCTACTCGAACACAAAACGGAATCCCAGCACAACCCGGGAATTTAATATCACAACCGGGTCGCACGACCCCATCCACTCCGACAAAAGTGTTCCTAGACAACAATGAACCTCATTCACTCCACCAAAACCCCGACCCGAGTAATGCTAGTAATGCTAGTACATGGCACGCCCGGATTACCCTTTGCATTCGTTCGACTACGCTTCTTAAAAGAGACCTTATGACTAGAATCTGCTTGTAGGGTCACGCCCGGATCTACCCTTTGCATTTGCTGACTTCACTTCTTAAAAGAGAGCTTCGTCGGTCGTTTATATTTTGTATATTTGTATATTTATTTTAAGTGTCATGGTTATTAAAAAGTACACTAAACTTCGTAAAATAACAATAACCCAGGCCTACATCGACTTATAAGACACTGGCATGTGAAAATTCAATAAATATCAATAGTCATTATTAAAAAGTCTGTAAAATTATCTAAACTAGACCCGGGTCATATTGACGACGCATGATTTTGCTCTCTTCGAGTCTTGCTCCAAGACCACCCCCCCCCTTACTCTTATACAACTGTTGTTGAAGTAGATAAGGGGGCTCCAGGCATCCTTGGCCCAAAAGTAATTCATTGCATTACATGATCTGCTATGAAAGCAGTGATGGATGGTCTCAGGGGCTTGAATCAAGACTACTCTCTACGTCTTAGGATCGACGCGAATTGATACAAATATGAGCTCAGAGTGGGAAAAGTCGTTGATAGAGAGATTGTTTTACCATCAGTCTCCCATTAACTTGTTTTCATTTTGTGGGGGTGCAGGGGTGATATGAGTTAATTTGTCCCATAAACACGTCGATAGAGATGTAATGTAAAACAAACCTGATATAAACATTAACCCAGTTCTCAACTAAGACCACACTGCACTCGGTAACCACCACTTACATGTAAAGACCAACAACAAAATGCAAAGAACCAAAGCTTTGGGGAACATCAAATTCCACCAGGCTTTACTAGCTGCATTGCAATTATTGTCGTCATTGGCATCAGTATTGTCATCATTGTCGCCATTTTCATAACTATCGTCATTGTCATCATTTTCGTTATTATCGTCATTGTCACTATTGTCGTCATTGCAGTCTTGTCATCATTATCGTCATTGTCGTATTGTCATTATCATCGTCCTTGTCATTATTATTGTCATCATTGTTGCCATATTCACCATTATCGTCATTTTCATTGCCATTGTCACCATTTCATTGTCATCATTATCGTCACTGTAGCTATTGTCGCCATTGCCGTATTGTCATTATCATCGTCCTTGTCATTATTATTGTCATCATTGTTGCCATATTCATCATTATCGTCATTTTCATTGTCATTGTCACCATTGCATTGTCATCATTATCGTCACTGTCGCCATTGCCGTATTGTCATCATGATCCTCATTGCCTTAATTATTGTCATCATTATCGTCATTGCCGTATTGTCATCATCATCGTCCTTGTCATTATTATTGTCATCATTGTTGCCATATTCATCATTATCGTCATTTTCATTGTCAGTGTCACCATTGCATTGTCATCATTATCGTCACTGTCGCCATTGCCGTATTGTCATCATGATCCTCGTTGCCTTAATTATTGTCATCATTATTGTCATTTCCGTATTGTCATCTTGATCGTCATTGCCATATTGTCATCATTATGTTCATTGACGTATTGTCATCATTATCGTCATTGCCGTATTGTCACCATTATTGTCATTTCCGTATTGTCATCATGATCGTGATTGCCATATTGTCATCATTATCGTCATTTCCGTATTGTAATCGTTATCGTCACTGTCACTAATGTCATCATTGCCGTATTGTCATCATTATCGTCATTATGGAGTTAAAGCTTGCAATGTTTTTCACAACCTAAACGCGAACGGAAAATATTGAAGCGATGCATTTTGTATGGGCGATTGGTCATATGTGTAGGTTTGCGTTTCGATTTTATATGCAAGCTTAAACTCCCTATTGTCGACATTGTCGCCATCGTCATAATCGCCGGCATTTTCGCATTGTCATATGAAAATCATATTTATATTTCAATGTGATGAATCCTCAATTTTATTTCAATTTAAATGGTTTTAGTACTCCCAATTTAGACGCAAGTACCACTTTCAACCTATGACTCATGCCTTTGGTCACTTTAAAAAACACTTCCCACCCATTTATCAGACAACCTTACTCTCAATTTACCTGACGACAAAAGCGGCTAAAATTGTAAAAATCCGGTCAGTTATCTTGATTAATAGCCCCAGATAAATACGGCTGATTTTATCCAAGTTTACACGAGAGTTTTAGTCCAGAAATGTCTAAACTTGTACCGTGAATATATACTTTATCAACGTTATCGTACTTGACATTTCCCGAACTGATAAAACATACTAGTAGAATTGCAAGTGGCCACTTTGCATTTTCGAGATTTATTTTTTGATTTGTTTACAGCAAATTATAACCTCGGATAGTATTTCACTAGCACTTATATTCGGACATATACGTTCACTTTTAAAGGGAAACAAAGGTTGTAAGATTTCAACGTGAAGTTGACTTTTTCATCAATACATATTCAAATCTCGACATAATTGTCCATTTATCTTGTAGCATCCAACTTGATTTCCAATGTCTCAGTTGAGTTACTGATTTATGACCACTTTTGGGAATCTATGGCAATACGGACATCTTTGGAAAAAACTCCATTTTGTTTAAAAGATGTCGCTTATTTAGAAAACGAAAGTGAAAGTGTTAAAGTCGATATTGCCTTCCTAATACAGCGTACCTTTTTGTTTATATATTATCGGTTCAATAATAGGAGAGTCGGTCTACATTACACATATGGAGCTATTGATTAGATACAAAATGAAATCTAACTGAAACCAATGATCGGTTTTTAATAAAGTAGCTACATGTCAAAGGGGTAAAATAAGGTAGGCTAATTCTTATGATTCTCACTTTATAATTTTGTCGCAAAACATACTTGATAAAATACATTTTATAAATTGGGGTACTGTTGACCACCGCCATCATACACAAATGTGTATGCGTAGTGTCGGCACGAGTATGAAGGAGCTATCGGTCATTTGGATAAAGATACTTTACAGACAAAGTTGTGTTAAAGATATGCACTGAATGTGCCCGAGGGGGAGAGGCGAAGGGCATACAAGGATGGCTTGGGATGGATACGGTATTTTATTATGACCAACGTGACCAATGTGATTCAAACAAAGGCTTAATATGACACATATAAACCCCGAAGGCCTAATTAATAAATATAATTAACTAATGCATAATTCATCATTCAAATCCCTAATGCCCTCGCCCTCATTTCATCATACAACGAGTCTAATTAATTTGTATGCATACTCTTAAATTGTAGATTCCCTTATGTAAACGGTAAACTCTCTTTCTAATTTCCCAAATGACCCTTTTCACATATAATATACTTTTTAAAATACTTTTATAATTAAAATACTTTTTAGGCATCTTGCTTGTTACCCTTATCAGTTAAGTAATTGTAAATTTTTTTGCGAGGGACCCAGGATAAAGAAACATAGCGACTTTATTCATCAAAACGTTGATCACTTTCTGTGTCACCTTCATATCCTTCCATATAATCGTGCTCTGCAACTTCAAGCGAGCTATTTGTGTTCCTATAGTTATATGAAATACATTGATGGACCATGATCTGTTCTGTTGCAGGCGGTTAACAATTTCTCCAGTCTACTTGTCGTTTCCGATTAATTCAACAAAATTCATTCATACTAATAAAACCGACTGTACATTCATTAGGTGAACTTTACAAATTGGTCTTGGGAGGTATACAAAATATACAGTTCACCTCTGGAGATCTCCATATTATATGCATTCTGTTATTCAATATACCACTGTGTTTGTAGTTTCCCTCGAAGGCAAATCGGAAAGCAAAATGTACATCTAGTTACAAGTAATCTATTGTCATTGCCCCTTGCAATATTTTTGTAGTATTTACTAATTTGTCCAATATTTTGCATGATGCGAGTGACCGTTGTCAATTTCCACTTACGAATGGTTTCAAATACCCCAATACATCTAAATATTAACCGTATTATTTCATGAACCTGATTATTTGAAGTCGTTTGTCGTTTTCATTAAAAAATAGTACAATTGGGATCGAAAGGGTTAACAACCTACCTTTAGCTGTACAATGAACTTGACACAAAAAACAATCAGTAACAAAAACGTATCAATATCACAACACTAAAATTTAAATCTAAATGTAGATTTTTAGCTCGAGTTGAAATATGAATAGTGAATAGGGTGGTGGAGGGGGGGGGGTGTACAAGCACTGATTATTAAGCAGAGTCTCTAATTCTAATACTCTTCACTTCTTTCTGTCTTGCTTCGTTGCTTGGTGGAAGTCGACATACAAATTACAAAACGAGATGGGAAATCTATTAATACAGAAAATTGCAATTATGGCCGAGCCTTGGAATGACTAACTTGGCCAATATTGACGTGGGAAATGGACAGACTTGCATACTGACGAGTGCAGCGGTTATAAATACTATACGAAGATATAAGAAATAAGAATTGCTCCACTTGACCCACCTTCATAATATAACGTTAAGCCCTTTATTCACATCCGAGAACACTCTGGACCCCTCCAATATCTCAATGGGGTGTGGTGTGTATGAGGGGGGGGGGGGAGTTGTGGGGCAGAGGACTTGCATTGATGTATGAATATTTTTAACGAAAGCAAGACAGATGACCCTACTATATAATGACCAACTCATTTGAATAAGAATGGAATAGTGGCAGGTACTATTCATATTTAAATGGGTTTGCCATAAAAATACTAGTTTACTGGTTAACCCGCCAGCCAACAGCTGGTAGTTGAATTCGCGAATGCTAGCTTAGATACTCAACTTTGATATCATATTGGATTATGATAGTCTAAACTATTTTTCTAATAAAGTCCATGAAAATATTTTGATGCCTACGTACATGACCTCAATAAACATGTCACAACAACAACATTTTATCAATGACCATACAATACGGTAGCTCATGATAAACTAAACATCCCCTTGTCCCGATAAGGCAAAGTTAAAAGGCGCACTTTGAATGTGAGTTATCTCCGGGTTGATACGTATATCATCATAAACGCTCCGTTGGGATGAAAAGACAATACGTTATCGTATACGTTTGGTGTGTCTGTACGAGAGTTGGATTTGTTTTTATTGCCTTATAATAATGGAGCTACTCTCTCTGGTATGTTTGTGATCATAGGCATCAGAGGACATTGCTGATGATTTATTATGATGATCGTGATACGAACGCCCTCTTTTTCAATGTTGAGATAATGCTTCATTTGATCTTGCCTTTCTCAATAATCTGATTGTCAGAAAATCCTTCCTATAAGTAGCTGACATTAGATTCTCATTACTCCCGTAATTAAGACTATGTGAGAAGCATTAGAGATCATTGAGACTTTATCAAAATCAAAACCGTCTGTAAAATTGAGAGGGTCCTATGACTAGACTAGGGTAAGGCAAGAGGCTTCCAATAACCATTTTCCACTCTCAATCCATCATGTGAGGAAGACAAATGTATGGTTTGAAACACAATAAAATCTTAAATCTTGAATCGAATAGGTGGCGCGATTCAGGCACTTCCAGCCAGGAGGAAACAACCGTAAACGAATATAAGATGAAGCATATGTAAATTATTTATTACTTTCGGAAACTAAATAGATTAACTGTCAAGTTGTCTAAGTTCTTCAGTGTCTGTTTCTTTTGATAAGTCATGATAAATCAATACTGGCAATGGTGGCACACAATATGTTTCATATCACTCAAGTCGTTTTCAATAATGCTGACTTATTTGGAGGACCCTTTCAGATCACATCTTTCTGTTTCATTGGCTACAGAATCATCTCACGGCTGGGGAGCAATGAGACGACATGGTTGATCGTACCCTGATGACGTGTCTCATTGTAGCAGAGACATATATGTCTCTGATTGTAGGTTATACTGAGAGTGAGAGCAAATGAAGATCTGTTTTATAGAAGCAGAGTCAAACTATTGAAACTGTAGAGTAACTGGGTTACATCACACATAATTCGAATATTTTTTTCGTCCAGTACACATTAGTTTAAACTCGTGCAGACGGTACTCGCATCCATATCATTACGTAATGTGATATTATATCACATTGGGTCAGTTTCGCTTCGCTCAAATCTAATAATCGAATTCGTAAATTAATCAAACAACTGATTATGGAAATTTATTGCGTATCTTTCTGAACTTAGAAGTGCCCCCGTATATAACAACATTAGTTGGTTAATTTGACTTTTATTATCGAGTACCCAATGGCGTTATTTTTGGCGGTATGTCACGCAGTACTCTTTATAACAAAAAAACTATTTACTAAAAATCAGTTATACGATCATAAATATGTGAATACAGAGTCTAAAGGTGAATTGATTTGTATACACCTGAAATAAAAAAACAATTTTGCACAAAGGGCAACACATTACAACACGAAAACCAATAGAATCAATTACGTTACCACTCTAACTAATTCCCAAATAAATGGAAATGAGTTAGAGGCACATGTCGAATTCATGTTCTTTTTGTACACATGAATGCAATATTGTTATGTATACTTGGATCACATTCCATGCATATCAATTTCAATTACAGTCAGTATGGAAGACGCAACGGCAACACCTGCGTCAAATTAAAAACACCAGTACCAATTTCGATTTCACTTATAATAGATAAAATTATATTTTCTGATAAAATTGACCAGGTTAGAAAGTGATATGCCCTTTACATATCAACTCCACGATCTCCTGACTATGGGTCTTACATCTGCTTAAAAATATATAACGGTCGGAACTCACGAAACTAAGATATGACCGTTCTATCGAGGGCATCTGACATCGTGTCCCATAGCCTAATGTCAAACCTATTTCATTGAATTGAAAAGATAATTAAGTCTCGTGGCGAAATTCGATTCTGAAGCCAATCTTATAAAAAAGTGTGATATCGTTGAACAATCAACGAAGGAGCCGTCAACTGAAAAGTATTTGCCAGTTAAGGTAGGTAAAGTATAATGAGTATTTCGGCTCATTATTAGGATCAGGGGTATCACGCGGTAGTATCTCTTCGGGACGTATCGAAACCACTCCGTCCCGAAAAACCGTTAATTTGAATTTAAAACCTACCCCAGTGTTTGAAAATCAAGGATTGTGAGTCTCACACTTCACCGTTTTTCTTCAAACTTGTTCCGTACAAAGCTTCACAGAAATACCTTTCAGTCGATACATTGTTTTCGTGTACAAAGTACCTCGTTTTAGCGGCGTTTTGGTCCCCAGCTGTGAGATAAAGCAAATTTTCATAACTTTCAACTGTAAGTCAAGTTATCTCGCCAGTCTTTTACCCATTCTCGCCCATAATTTCAGAATGGACTCCCATTACAACCTTCCATCGCTACGTCTTGATTTTTGGGCATCAAACGCAGCAGTTTCTAAATCATCCACACATCTCTTCAAATTTGACCAATACGTCCCGTCATTTTCCACTACGCCCCGCCGAGTCTATCACTATACACGTAGAGTTGCATTCTAAAACAATTTGTCCATCGATATGTCCGTTTGTAGGTTGCCATTGTCGATTCTAAATACCAATCGGATTGTGTTTTAAGATTTACCCATTCTTGTCCATTTTCAATATACCTATAATAGGGTGGTCCAAAATCTCCCTAAAATTTAGATTTCCCGATATTGCAATATAAAGATTTTAATTACTGAACAATTGAAAATATTTTTAACAAACGTTTAAAGTGCCCTATCCTTGAAAAAATGTTAAATTGCGAAAGGATGGGTGATGTCAATTATATTATTTTCAGCATAACGTTAGAAACATGTATCATTTTAATGGTACACGTTTCATAATGTAATCCAATGGAATCATACAGAAGAAAGGTTGACACACAACAGTTAAAATCTTTATATTACATTATCAGACCAAGTCAGTAGATGTTGTTTATATACCAATTAGTGTTGTATGATGATGCATTCTTTATATGAATCTAGAAACGTTTTTGTGCCAATATTGCTCAATTTTGATAACATCTCCGTTATTTTGAAATTAAGCGTGGCAAAGTTTCCCGATGGATTTAGCTAAAAAAAGTGGTGCCTGTGGGGTTATTGAAAATCATACATGATGAAGAAAAAATACATATTCCTGAAATACAACAGTTTAATTTTTATTTTGGGAATAAAGTCAAGTTATATTTCCGTCAATTTTATAAGTATTTCCCTCGCAGGTTATGTAGATAAAAATTCAAACATAAATAGGCGTTAACACGTAGTTCAATGGGGAGCTAAGGTTGCCAAACTTATGGAGGGGACAGTATCATGTAAAAGTATATTTTGCCACCAATTACACGAAACCTGCTACTGCATTATTGAAACTATTATCCCGGTAAAGGACCTGTTTCAGATTCTATTACCGCCTCCCCATGAAAAAATATTAATTCAACTGATATTTCAAAATCAATGTACAGGTTTAATTATAACATTTATGTGTACACTAGTATCCTCACGGTGTATAACCCAAACGCTCTTACATGCACGACGGAGCGTTTCATTTACGCGGAAACGCTCCGAAGCGAAATAAAATGGCGGCTAATGATGATTCCACTATGACCGTAAGTATTGTTTCTCTCGTTTCTCTTACATATCATATGTTATGGTGAAATATTATGTACCATTCGATGAACAATACCATGAGCAAAGATCTTATTTATTCAACTTCTGGTGGTAAACTGTTATTTGCTTTATCAAAGCTCCGTAGTGTAGATCGAACGAATCTGAAGATGACGATTTGACCACAAATTACGAATTAAACTAGTATTTCTATGAAAACGTTAATATTTCTGTTAAAGGGTGACGCATATCGTTTAGCAAATCGAACGCTCGTTTCTGGTGTTGCTCACCGTTTAGTATAAAAGGCCTGATCCCGGAATAATATATGAGATGATTATGAGGAAAATGAAAGCAATATTAATTGATTCATGATGTTCAACCACTGTGTCCACATATACCCAAATTTAAAAAAACAACATGATATGTTATAATGAAACGCCTTAGAAGTCTAACATTGGAAATACCAAAGGAGCTAAAATTGAAGTGGGTCATACTTTTGAAATGGGTAATCCATTGAATGTGGGCAGCAAATATGTCAAGAAACACGATCTCAAAAGCAACAATAGAAGACTTAAAAATCACGTACTTTTATTGAATACCACGAATTACAATTTTGTATTCATTTGAACAATCGGAGCATAGTATACTTGTATGTTACTATACCACATGTATAAAACCTCAACTACATAAAGATATAAACGTTTGATATAAAATAGCATGATAAAGCCTTGAATAAAATATTTTTGATGGTCGTTTTGAATGAAGCAGACGTTTAAGTGGAGCTTTACGCCTTCTCTTGGTTAGTTATTCATTTACATAAGGGGTTAGATGAAGTACTTAACTTTAAATTATTGACTGACGAGATTATTGTAAGAAAGTATATATGAATCATAAATGTATCGAACTTTGGGTAACGAACGATTGATCGAGACTTAGAGTTACTTATGTTCGTAGTTGAGAAAGAAACATCTGGGTAAGTTTTTGAAATTATCGACGTTTATTCAAGGGTCTCATGTATCTTTTTAAATATATTTGCTATAAGGAAGTAAGTGTGTTTACATTATCATCGTGATTTTTCACATGGTCTAAATATAATGGTTGAATAGGTTAAACCTTGAACGTCGGTCACGGAAGTTTTGCCAAATATGTGATAAATAATTGACTGAGGTAAGAGCACGCTGGCCTAAAATATAACATTAATCATTTCATTTTATTAGATCATATAAAATATGTTTTGGCTAATTAATTAACTCGTACCCGTATCTTCCTTATTGATCTTTTATTACACGATACCAGGCTTACGAACGTAATCACGTACAATATCGTGACATCATTTATTATGCCTGGTTACTATGATGATAGTGTCAACCTTTGCAAGTGATGTCATTTAAAGAATAGACTGTCAATTCTTCCAAAAGGTGTCACTGTCAGGTATCAGAATATTTGAAAATTATCCATTTGATCACAC
The DNA here is from genome assembly GCA_903813345.2 of Owenia fusiformis. Classification (NCBI taxonomy): domain Eukaryota; kingdom Metazoa; phylum Annelida; class Polychaeta; order Sabellida; family Oweniidae; genus Owenia; species Owenia fusiformis. Next base: position 723,884 of record CAIIXF020000012.1, on the reverse strand, counting down.
GTTTAGAAAACAACGACTACAAGATATTTTCAACATCAAACACAAAATGGGAAATGAAATCAAACACCGGAGTTTAGCAAGAAAGTATTTGCAAACACTATTATTTAATTTGCTATGTTCAGGACGCGAATATACACGTCTAAATAAATAAAATATTTTAATGTAGACCACCTTTACATTTCTCTTCTCTGTTGGCTTATCGGATTATCCGCGTGTTCTTTGATAGAATAACCTTGTGATCTTGGAAAACAAACTACACTCCCCTCCATAAGGTTGGCAGTCAGAAGTTTTCATTGGATAGCGAATTCCTCTTATAAAGCCCTTTATAAGTTAAAAGTTCGGAAATCTACAACGGTGATTTTTTAAATTCTCACCAATTACAAAATAGCCAGATAAATAATTCAAACGGGGAGTTCTTGCTGCCAAACTTATGTAAAGGAGTGTATATATATATATATCCAATGACTGAATGATCGAACAACGTAACAAATTCAATAATTGAATATCAAATTGGTGATGGATGTTACTAATCAAATTGGCATTATAGGTTAGAGGATATATGATAAAGGTTACTTACATTTGTGGATGCTGGTTTTCCATTTTGGAAAAGGGTTATTTGCAATATAAAATGTACATTGTGTTTCTACGAGGGGTGACCAATAAAGTAATGGACGCTTTCGCGGAAATAAAGATATATCAAAATATATTACATGTTTTGTTTTCAAATCACCAGAGTTGATAGATAATTGAATGATGTATCACTGGTAAGAAAATCGAAGGTATTGGTCTATAAAAGCATCCGTGTAAAAAAGCGTCCATTACTTATTGATCACCCCTCGTATATTTGCATAAGGTCGAATTTTCGTACGTTAATGTTAAACAAGTTAAGGTTAAACCCAATTTCAGTTGGATTGAGAGTAGCACATTGGGAGGGAGACTAATAAAACCGATATTAAAAACTTGAAATGTATTTTATTGAGCTTTAAAAGTTGAAAAAGTCGTGATTTTGATGACACACCTAAGGTGAAATTAAATTCATAAGATAACTTACTTATTATTAAGCGCCAATGGGTAAATGTGTCAATGGGTTCATAAATCAATTGGTAATCAATGAAATATTAATTTGTTTCTATAGCGTTCTATTGCTGATTAATTGATACTACTTAATAAATAAAAAATATAACAACGATTCTGGAAATCTTAAATAATATTTTTGTGATATTTATTCTTCCAGGGAGAAACGTTGGTGTTCGACAGCCCTGAGGAAACGAAACCTCACAAACCCATAAGGTCAACCCACAAGGGAACATTCAGCAGTACATTGAGCGTTGAAAACCGACTTGCCGAGGGTGAAAAGCCGTTATTATCACAAGTGTATACCGAGGGGCAGATAGGGTTAAGTAACGGATATACGGGGGGATACGGGGATAACTCAATAGACGACCTAGGGGTGGATATCGATAATAACATGCCTTCATTAACAACAACCATTCACCAAAGGGGGTCAGCGTCCGAGGTCCCCGAGTACTTAAGGGGGTCGGCCAGCATCACCCCTGTCCATTTCCAGGAGCGAATAAGCGTTGGATCCACGGATGATTACATTGAACGAAATTCTGCCAGCTTCTGTGAAATCGTTCCCGGGAAACGGTTCGTCTCCAGCGTCAATTTTGAACCCACTCTTACTCCAATAGAGTTCCAAGACAAACTGTTTTGTTACGTCAACAGTAGCAGGAAACGCTTCAAAAGCGCCGTGGAGTATGAGCCAAGAGTAAGGCCAAGGTCGTTCGCTGACAGAATGTATGTGTATCCTAAACGCCCAGTTCACACATTCGTCTCAACGCTCGACAACAACTCCAGCTTAGGACGCAAATGGTTTAAAACCGCAGTCCAACTCCAAGCAAAAACTTTCACCACAACGAAACTGGTAAATGTGACATCATTGAACTATAATGGAACCACAGTTAATAGAGATCACCACATCAATGACAATGACATTGACAATGGAGATAAAATCATTAACTTCAAAGTGAAAAAGGACATCACCACTGACTCTAATGGTAACACAACATACAGAGCTGCGGTCGTTAATGGATACGCAAATGGGATCCACTAACCAACATATGCAAATTAGAAACGTGAACTTAACTTATTCAAGACATGATCACAATGCAACATATAAATATCTTCAATTACAATTATTTATCAACAAACCGGCTAATTCAGTGTGATTTATGAACAAAATACTGTGAAAAGAACATCTCAACAAAATATAAAGCATTAATGGCACTACAATACTGCTTTGGGATTCAGTGAAAAAACACACCACGGAGTACCAGAAAACATAAAAAACATATATTTAGCCATAATAGCCTTTGTGCCAGCAAACTATTATTATCAGGGCCCTCAGAGCAGGGAACATTCTTTTGGAATTTATAAATTAAACACCAATCAACAGAATAGCAAAATGTCTGCCTCTAATAAGTACTATACATGCTATTTGAGATTTGAAAATGAGATTCTGAATGAGAAAAGCATACAATTGGCAGACAAAGTGAAGTAGGCGTGTTGACATATATGTATATTCAGACTTAAGAGAAATTGATGTCAAAACTATTTTGTGACTGCTATGCAAAAAATAAAATGGCTTTAAACGTTATGTATACCTTTACCTCACAAGGTTTGTATCAGTAACTCACTGGTATGACAATGTTTGTATCAGTAACTCACAAGTCTGACAATGTTTCTATGAGTAACTCACAGGTCTGACAATGTTTGTATCAGTAACTCACAGGTCTGATAATGTTTGTATCAGTAACTCACAGGTCTGATAATGTTTGTATCAGCAACTCACAGGTCTGACAATGTTTCTATCAGTAACTCACAGGGCTGACAATGTTTCTATCAGTTACTCACAGGTCAGACAATGTTTGTATCAGTTACTCACAGGTCAGACAATGTTTCTATCAGTAACTCACAGGTCTGACAATGTTTGTATCAGTAACTCACTGGTATGACAATGTTTGTATCAGTAACTCACAAGTCTGACAATGTTTCTATCAGTAACTCATAGGTCTGACAAAGTTTGTATCAGTAACTCACTGGTCTGACAATGTTTGTATCAGTAACTCATAGGTCTGACAAAGTTTGTATCAGTAACTCACAGGTCTGACAATGTTTGTATCAGTAACTCACTGGTCTGATAATGTTTGTATCAGTAACTCATAGGTCAGACAATGTTTGTATCAGAAACTCATAGGTCAGACAATGTTTGTATCAGTAACTCACAGGTCTGACAAAGTTTGTATCAGTAACTCACTGGTCTGACAATGTTTGTATCAGTAACTCACAGGTCTGACAATGTTTGTATCAGTAACTCACAGGTCTAACAACGTTTGAATCAGTGACTCACAGGTCTGACAATGTTTGTATCAGTAACTCATAGGTCAGACAATGTTTGTATCAGAAACTCATAGGTCAGACAATGTTTGTATCAGTAACTCACAGGTCTGACAAAGTTTGTATCAGTAACTCACTGGTCTGACAGTGTTTGTATCAGTAACTCACTGGTCAGACAATGTTTGTATCAGTAACTCATAGGTCTGACAAAGTTTGTATCAGTAACTCACAGGTCTGACAATGTTTCTATTAGTAACTCACAGGTCTGACAATGTTTGTATCAGTAGCTCACAAGTCTGACAATGTTTGTATCAGTAACTCACAGGTCTGAAAACGTTTGTGTCAGTAACTCACAGGTCTGACAATGTTTGCATCAGTAACTCACAGGTCTGACAATGTTTGTATCAGTAACTCACAGGTCTGAAAACGTTTGTGTCAGTAACTCACAGGTCTGACAATGTTTGCATCAGTAACTCACAGGTCTGACAATGTTCGCATCAGTAACTCACAGGTCTGACAATGTTTGTATTAGTAACTCACAGGTCAGACAATGTTTGTATCAGCAACTCATAGGTCTGAAAATGCATGACGAGTGCCATAAACTATAAATTATAAAAATTGGTTAAAAAATCCATTATCTGTCACTTGTTTTAGGAATATTTGCCAATTTAGTCCAGCCATATGGGTGGCCTGATGGGTGGTCACATATATGTTTTATATAAATATAACACTTTGCTCACACTGGGAATAAGAATTATCTGATTAATATGGCACTGTGGGGAGGGGCACCAGTTGGAGGGTGGCTGTTGGGGGAGGGGGTATATGTTGTGGTTGGTATGACCATGTGTCAAATTAGACACTATTGCCAATATAGAGAGTACCACACATCGAAACAGAAACAATCATTAGAATCTAATTAATGATTTATAATATATGCATATAAACAATTAATTGCTCAGATGTGATTTTTAATTCAGATTATTAGGCAACCTTTAAGTGCAAACGTGCATGTCAAGTGGACACATGTGTTTGCAATTACCCAAATGCGAGTAGGTAATTACCAGTTTCACCACCAGGTGGCTGATTCGGGTCAATTAACATGGCAGGTATATAAGAAAGTTCCCTTAAACTTGAATATTATCAATTTAGGTGGCTCAATTTTCATATAACCCTTATATGTCTGATACTTATACTAATGAAAATATGTCCAGTAAAGCAAAATATTATCTGTCCACTAAAAGAAAAGATATTTCATTTTTTGTGATTTTATAGCATGGGGTCTATGGGGAATCTCCCCGAGCAAGAAGTCACATTTTCAAAGAAAATTAATTTTTAAAGTTGATAAACACTTTTTAAAACCACACTTCTAGATGTAATTTTACATGTAGATTTCAAATATGATATTACTTTGACTGAATTTTTAATTTTTAATGATGTAAATCAAGATTATTTCTACTCGCATCTTGGTTATTGTATGTATATGAATGTTAATTTGATACACATGTATGTATTTGTGTAAACATGTCTGTAAGTATAAACATGTTTGTAAGTGTAAACATGTGTGTACGTGTAAACATGTTTGTAAGTGTAAACAAGTATGTATGTGTAAACATGTTTGTAAGTGTAAACATGTGTGTATGTGTAAACATGTGTGTATGTGTAAACATGTTTGTACGTGTAAACATGTTTGTTAGTGTAAACATGATTGCAAGCATAAACAAGATTGTAAGTGTAATCATGTTTGTAAGTGTAAACAAGTGTGAATGTGTAAACATGTTTGTACATGTAAACATGCTTGTAAACGTTGAAAAGTATAAAGAAACTTAACACACATGTTTATAAGGCCTATGACATGCAAATATCTGTACATGTAATACAAAATATCATGTAGTTATAGTTATATGATTGTGATACATGTAAGTGCATACCTGCATAATCTTTTTTTAAACTTTAACATAGTAATATAAGAATGTATATTATAATATTTATGTATATATAAATATCATAAAGGATAAAACTGTTTTGTTTTAATTCTGTCAATACTTTTTCTGAAGAGCAATAAGTACATGCTTAATGAAATCCATCTATTATTGTTTTTTCCAAAATATTTTGTTTCAAAAATCAAAACCCATGCTCCATGGCAGTGCTCTTCTTCAACTGCAACTTACTATTCGAAGACACTGCAATACTAGTGTTTGTCCAAAACCCAGACCAGAAAAGTGGTACGTAATTCTAAGGCAAAATCAGATGTTGAATAACTTTAAACCCAAAGAAAGATGTCAGCACAAACAACATTTTCAGTGGGAAGGGAGGAAAATTTACTGAGCAACTGAGCAATATACCAGATGTCAAAAATTGTTCTGAACAGAAATGAAAAATGGGAATAATTCTTCCTTCATTGAAAAAGCTGAACTTTTCACATGATTAAGAGAATTTGTAAATTAATTGACATTTCAGATGACATGCTCTAAATGAGCCAGTTATGAACTTGCTACTGAAATGGGAAAAGTGGGGGATGGTACAGAACAAGCATTTCTCTAAAACTCAATGGAGTTACCCGATGAAACTTTCAGACGTCCATAATAGTAATTGCTCATCAGATGTTAATTTTAGAATATTCCTTCAACACTCTCAGAGGTATTTCCTATTTGTCGTGGAATAAGTTTTGGGACACCCTGTAGAATTAATAATATCAAGGGTACACATAACATAAGGCATACTATTGTCTAATACTGTTGGTAAAACCGTGGACATTCAATAGAGGTAAAACATATATCTCAGATATATTTTTTCTAATAGATATATTTCATTGATATAAATGTACAGTTTATAAAATTAGTTTCTATGCAATATATGCATGTAGAATGTAGATACAGTTTGTATTAAACAAAAGCACTTGAATATTAATTTACACAAAATACTTCCAAAATATGTGTAAAAGGCTTACATGTATTCTGTGTACAAATAAAGGCAGGCAGAGGCTGATATACAAAATATCATGTGGAAGACACTCTCCCATGTTAAAAATCACGGAGTTGAGATTTGTAGCCAAAACAAATTCATCACACACATTTTCTAAACCTCTAAATATTAGCAAAATAAGACACTGAGATTTTTTGTGCGACACATTTGTTCAAGACCTATGCTGCCTCACGTTTCTGGCTCATAAAATAAATTGTAGATAAAATATAGCTTAATTGAAAGCTATCACTTGGCATTAATTGTGAGAAATTAAATTTAAAGTTGTGGCAAAGAATGGAGTGTAAAATCTTGGAAGTGATCTTTTATGAGAAACTATTCTGATTTTCATTTCAATTGATTTTCATTTCAATTCTGATTTTCATTTCAATTGATTTTCATTTCAATTCTGATTTTCATTTCAATTGATTTTCATTTCAATTGATTTTCATTTCAATTCTGATTTTCATTTCAATTGTGATTTACATTTCAATTGAGTTTTATTTCAATTCTGATTTTCATTACAATTGATTTTCATTTCAATTCTGATTTTCATTTCAATTCTGATTTTCCTTTCAACTTTTGTTTCTGTAAAAAAGAGAATTCAAGAAAATGAAATATTTAATAAGCAGAAATCTCCAAATTGATTAGTACTGAAAAAGGCATCCAGATTTCAAAAAATGCAATTTACAAGTTGCAAAATAAACTCAAAAATCAAATAATGGTAAACATGAAGTGAAAATAGTGTCATGACATGGAATAATATGAAAGATATTACAAAATGGTCACAATTTTTATGTAATACTTTCAACTAGCATCTAGTAACCCTAAATCTTATCTCATTTTTCATCATTGTTGCACCTTTAAATTACATCACATGACTAGTTCATGTGCGCGCGGTGAAGTCAATACATCAATCGCAATATGGTCACTACCCCCTTGCACTGGGGATGACCCTGCGCTACTACTACTACTCAAAGGACTCGCCCAGCTGATTCCCTTGGCTTGAGCCTCTGCTAGATACCTTTTCCGTCTGTTCAATTTATAAACTCTTATTCGCTCAATTTCAAGAGCTTCATCATCTAAGGCATTGTCCCATCGTAAACTTTCATTTTTAGTTTTTCGCTGATTTGATAAAACTGATTTTGCGGTAGTTGAGATTTGACTATTGGGTGGTCTTGAATTCACAGCACCAGAGGACTTGCTAGAAGGCATCATACTAGGTTTAATGGTATTTTGTTGGACATTAATCGTCACTGCAGATAAACACTTTGACAAGCCCTTTTCACCTGATTTCAAAGTTGACACTGTCGTTTGTGTAGTGTTCTTTCTAATCTGTTTTGACGGTGATGACTTTTTTGATTTTCTGTGAGATTTTTTATTTGCAGATTGAGCATTTGTTTGTTGTGTTTCGGTAGGTTCAGTTCTGGACCCAACACGACTGTCTGATGATGATGAAACATTACTCTGAGGTGACCTGACCTTTTGACCTTGAGATGGTGATGTCACAGTTGGTGACCTTGGAGATTTTGTTTTCTTTGACTTAGTACTGGAAGGTGTTTTGTGTTTCCTCATTTTGTTTGAAGAACTGTCAGATTCATCAGCAACTAGAAGCACAAAATTATAAATAATTTTATTCATTGTAAATGCAAAAGTTTATGAATAAAATACAATTGAGACTTTAACTCTCATTAAAAAGACATTTAGATTTTACATGGTTTTTATACAAAAACTGTAAATACATATGTACTGAGTGACCCAGATACTAAACTCTGTTTAACTACAGGCAAATAAAGTAATAAAAAAACTACATGCAATATGTATTTACTATAAAGCTCTCTATTAGAGAGGAAAACTCAAAATACAGTTGAAAAGGGTAGTTGAAGTCCTAACATCAATAACAATTGTTTCACCAGTTTAACTAAATTGATAAATTAGTGTCATGAAACAAATTATTTGTTGGCCTACCTACCTTTATAATTAATTCTACTAGGCTCTCTTAATTCATTTGGTAATTCAATCCAGTCAGTTGGACTTTTGAACTATTCCTGTCATGTTAACGCATGCATCTAATGTTTATCATAGAGATTTTGGATTATAGAGTGTACAGTACAATAATTCCAAATTCAATATATAATAATCCTTCATCACATTGAGTCAATGTTTTCCAAGTTTCAGTTTAAAGTATCATAAAATCAACAAAATCATAAAAACAACAAAATAAAGCTGAATTCTCACTATTCTCTCTTCAGGAATGTCACTATATGAACATCGCTACGAAATGTTTTAATCGTCACTTGTTGCAACGTTTATTTCATCTCTATATTAGTCTATGAATTAAGGTTAGATATATTGATCTCAATTGTGGAGATCAAACAAAGTCTCACAATACATGTGTAAAGTCTCTATGCCTCAGAAATTGAAAAGGTCAACAATGACTTTGCTTCTTGAATCTTAAAGCAAACAAGTGAAAGTGAAGGAACAACCATTAGTTCTATTTGAAGGAACCCACCTTTCTCAGTTATGAATATGCCTAAAGCTGGTGCCTGAATTTTAAAGAGCTACTTGTATTCTGGACGCTGCATAAAAAATTTGTTTTTTTTAGTTTGAAAAAAGATTGGGGATAAATGATTTTATGCATTATTATTCTTTTTTAGAAAGATATTCTATATTTGTCTGTCCCTTGTGAAAATGTTTCCTTGATTTATATTGGTCCATCCCTCGGGGCACTTCAATGTCATTTTGTTTCATGTTGATTCACTAGATTGTTGCTCCAGAACTGCAAGTTCAAGTTTAACGAGACTTTCTATAGAATTATATAATGACCTATTCATTCTTTACTAAAAGGAACAAGTGTGCAAACCATTGGCTTGAGACCTATTCATGAATTTCATTATTTTCAAGATATTTAATATGGAAGAGTGTGTGTATTTGAACATAAATCAAGGGTAGTCGTACAGACTTTTAATCTTATCTTACACTTCAGCTTACAATGTCAAACCAAATCATTAAAGAATAGCAGAGAAACATTCATTCTTAAAGAAAGACAAATTTTTGAAAGGACATTTTTTGAATCCCTTGATGATTTTACACTTGATGTTTATTTGAATGAAATTTTTGACTTCAACTCTCCATTTTTATAATTTAATCATGTTAAATGAATTTAACAGTGTTTATTTGTTTGTTTATGAAAAAATAGTATTCAACTGCACTGTAAAACACATACTAGTCTATTAGAATTTAGAAAACAGTCTATGGATATTTTGTACTGAACTGGAATAATCATATCCATATTCTGGGATCTTACTATCTAAGTGTCTACCTTCAAAATAATCATCTTCTCAACGAAAAAGAAAAATACCAAACATTACTCTAAAATGACCATATGATTGACATGAACATGTTCAAAATAGAATTATATAAATGAGTAAGGCTGCAATGTCTTTTACTGTTGATCTTTTACACATGATATGGTCTGTCTTTTACACATGATATGGTCGGTCTTTTACACATGATACAGTATGGTCGGTCTTTTACACAGATATGGTCAGTCTTTTACACACGATATGGTCGGTCTTTTACACATGATATGGTCAGTCTTTTACACATGATATGGTCAATCTTTTACACAATTTGCCCTAAACCCTGTTTTGAAGCTACCTGTGGAAAACGCTCAGTGGGATCATTCTTTTTCGTAAAAACAAAAAAAGTGGTGGTACATGCATATGTATCAATCCAGGGGGCAAGGATATTTATATAACTGTTCATATTTAAGCTTACCAGGGATGTCAGTGACTGTTCGTTCATCATTTTCAAGTCGAACGTGTCCTTCCCTTGAGCTGGCACTGGAAGAAACTTTTGTGTCTGTGTTGCTGTTGGAATCTGGTCTTTTCCGGTGTTTTTTCCGACGTTTTCCAGATCGTTTTGATTTGTCCACTAAGTTGACAGTCTTCTTGGAGGTTGTCCGAACAGTTGCTTTACCCTCCATAGAGAGTTTGATGACTGTTAAACCATGATTGATGAGTTATTTGACATTTTTATATCAAATTTCGAATATAAAATTTATTAACCTATTCACTCTCTCTACAAACAATAGATCATTGCGCATTGACAACCACAGATAGTTCTAAATCAAATCAGGCAACGAGTTCAAGCAGCTGTTGAAAAAGCATGTATGATATTCGATTATATTTATAAAAATTGGTTTTATTAATCAATTTTACTGTTAAAGCGCATTAATGCGAATAACAGTTTTTGCGGATTGATATAGGCACTATTTTTTGCCACCTAGGGAGGAAAACACGCACTACTTAAAATGCAGCAAAATATCTGAATTTTGTGATAAATCAGCGATAATTAGGTATGTGCATACTTGAATACACTCTAATTATATTAAAAGGTGTTTATTTAATTAAACATATTGTGTATAATGTAGAAACCTCAACATTATTGTTGGCAATATCTAAAAAACTATTTTAAAAAAAAGTCGATGGGTGATAATTGACTTGTCAAAGGTTGGAATTTGAATTGGCATTGATGTATGACTTGAGACAGGGCTGTCAATTTGGGACCATCTAAAATGAGTGACTTCCAAATGTTGAACACCTTCCTTCAAACTTTGGACAGCTTCAGTGAACACTGGCAGATTTTGGACACCTAAAATTTTTCGTGATTTTTTGCGTGACACAAACGGCACTCGCGTGCAAAGTCCGAACGGAATGTGTTCGCTTTTTTCGCCGTTCGGTTTTTACCGTATCGGCATTTCACAAAAAACGATTTTTAAAAATATCAACAAAATGCGTGATTTGCACGATATTTGATCATACACGCTAAATTGATGCGTGATTTCTATTTTTCCAGCAAATGCGTGACAATCACGCCTAATGAGTGAGGGTTGACAGGGCAGTTGAGATCTGCGAAAGATGCATAATGATATATTATTGTGTACGTTTCCCTCATTTCAGATCAATATTATACACTGATGTGATACAAAACAAGTGTTTTACTGTTATACATCATGTGCATGGATAATGGGAAGTTATCCTATAGAATAATCCTGGTTAGGCATCTTGAATCAGAAAAATCTGACCTCCACCCTGAGATGTCGTTATTCACTGGCATTACCACTTGCTATAAATTCATAATCGGCACTATCAAAAGGTTTATACTAATATCACGATCACCTTTTATGTGTGTTTTGAATTTTTTGTTATGAAATAAGACCAAATCTGGCGATTCAAAATCTGAAACGGGAAAAATGGCAGCTTTTGAATTTCTAATTCGGACATCCTTTAGATCGCCTATTCACTTACGACAGGTGGTGCGAGGATCAATTCTAAATTCTCTGATTTGGTTCATTATCTGACCAATAAGCCATTTTGAGGTGACAAAAATTATATTTTTCCCTGAAGTGTTATCTTTATGCATACCAGGAGAATCTTGTACTTATAACATGGCAACATTTTTTTTATTTATCCTAATTTTTCTTCTCGTGCCAAACATTTAACCAATCATAAATGGGAGCTCTTGTACAGGCGTTCATTAAGTATTGCTAATTTTGCTATAACTTTTGTTCTGTTTGCTTTTTCTTCATGAAACTTCCACAACATAAGGTATATAAATCTGCCTTTATTCTGTGAATATTCCAAGACAATAGAATTAGTATTAACAAAGTAATGGTTACTAAGGTAACCAGTGTCATGGATATGCGGGGCAAAGTTCTGACGTCACTTTTGACTTTTTGAGTGTTGAAAGCAGTATCATATAGTACTGTCTACTTGACGGATCAGTTTATTTAACTGATCATTTGCTAGGTTGGTTGCATTTGGTTGCATCATGAGAACCTCTATTAGTTCCTTTCTAGAATGCCTTAAAGGAACATTCCTGGCCAAACCTTTTCTATCTTGATGTGATAGCCATAATCATATATATACTTTCCATATTTAGCAAAACATGGGGAAATGTTTTAATATAGTCAATATTGATAATTTAAAAATGTAGTGCTCATTTCCAGTAAGCTGCCATCTTTTAAGATTTTACTCAGGAAGTGATGTCATCGACTCTCAACTTTCATGACCTTGCATATAACAGGATAGGAAAATAGCACAATATCACTTCTAGATGAGTGATCCTTACTTTATGCGCACAAATATGTTCAGAGCTTGTCAGCTTAGAATAAAAGAAGAGACTTTTAGAAGGATTAAATCATAGACAAAATTGAAAAAGAATATTCAGCTGGTTTTGTAATTCTTAATAGCTCCTTATACTGTTATATGCAAAGTTGAGAGTCGATGACATCACTTCCTGAGTGAAATATTAAAAGATGGCAGCCTACTGGAATTTGGCACTACATTTTCAAGTGATCAATATTGACCATATCAAAACATTTTTCCCTGTTTTGCTAAATATGGAAAGTATATATATGGTTATAGCTACCATATTAGAAGAAAAATGGTCTGGCCAGGAATATTCCTTTAAGTTAGTTCAAGTCTACCTTTGATTTAGCCCATACATGTACAGTTTGGCTTAGAATGTTATGTTAAATAAATTACAGAGATCAACTGACCACGCGTATCATAGGACGGCATAGCCGGAGTGAAGCTCTACCAATCACATCACTTTAAAAGCTATGCAATTCTAAACAGAGATTGTTCATCTCACCCTACTTGGGGTCATAAAACTAATTGAGATGATAACACTTGGGACAGTTTACAATTAATGGCAATGACAGTGGAATGATTAAAATGTTGCACACCTCCCATCTGGTGATGATGATAGGTCCCGAAATAATATAATCTACTAAATCAGAGCATATTTCTCAAAATAGACAAATGTGGTGAGTATCAGAATGATTCACTGGTTAAGTGGTAATTTTGCCTAATCATTTAATTTGCCTATTTCCTAATTTTTGCCAGGTTAGGAAAATTAAATGTCGGAAATATTGTCTTTATAATGTTATCCTATGGGAGGTTTCTTGTCATTAGGAAAATTTATAATTAGGAAAATGATAAATTTTGACCATTCAGAAAATTAACCACTCGGATTAAACACCACTTATACAGTATGTCCCTGGATCCCCATCTAATGCAGCAATTTCTTGTATAATGCTTAGCTACACTTTAAAGGTAAACCATAATGGCTGAGTTTGCAGCACATTTGACAACAGCTGCTGCTGAAGACCAACCAACAATATTTGATGTTCTTGCACAAGAAAATCTGATGACTTCTATAAGACCTGCTCTGAAACATGCCTCAAGGGTAAGCTATCAAATTTTATTGTCACTTGTTTTAATGGACCTTTGATATTTCTTTATTAGTTACTAAATCTCCATACTCATTTTGCTCAATTTGTCACTTTTTCAGCATGTTCAATCACTCTATATTTTTTTACTGCAAAACAAATAATATATGTCTAATACAACTCTAGAGTATAGTACAGGAAGACAAACACTATTAACCTGGGATGAAGAGTTGTTATTATGCAGTCTTTTTAAGGCGTGCTACCACGAGTACCTGAGTTCTTTGATTCATTTCTTCTGACAAGAAATACTTCTGGTCCTTGGACATTGTGCAAATGAAATTAATGCATCACCAAAGGAACATGATGAGGTCTTGAACAAGAAAACACCCATTTCAGAAATGTACCAAATGGTAGGTGGTGGCATTTTGCCTGTTAATGCCTTGTTTTTTATTTGTAGATTCTAGCTGAAAGTAATCCTGGAAGATTTGGTTGGCTCTATGCATACAATGATGAGCTTTATTCCATACTTGACATTGTTCTTCAAAATCACTACCTTAGGAAATATGGTACGGATGTTGCCCTCCACCAAGCTTTGAAAATGTTCCAACAGTTGAGACTCACATTATTTCAACTGCCACTGTAAAATAAAAAATAGCACTCAATATTGATTTGTAGGAAATAAGATTTTTCCAAAAGTATACATATTGTGTGATTATATCAAACCAATTGTGATCATTCCGATCCTCCTTTGTGATCATTCCGATCCTCCTTAACAACCGGAGTGTCTTGAATCATATTCCTGTACCTCTAATATTCGCACCTCTCATATTTGCAGGTGGCTCTTTTGCTGAGAATTTCTATGGAATGAAGCGTATTCCTGCAATGTCTTCAAATGAATCTGCTAGTAATGCATCAGATACTTCCAGTGCAGGCTCGTTCTCCATTGGGAAATCTCTATTGTATTTGGTAAATAAATCATTAAAATAAATTATATTGATTTTTGATTGAAAGTATATCATCCCTCTGATTGAAATAAAATAAATACTTGAAATGATTTTGAAATTTTTTGTTAAGTTGTGCTTCAAAGTCTTAATTTTTGCAATATATCATGAATTACAATTCTAAAATTAAACAGTTAAACACCACACCCTTGTGACCACCTATCTATAGTGAACACTTTTTTCAAACAAACTCTCTGGACACCTGAATAAAAACCCTCCATTTTGTGAACAATTCTTGCGACTACAAAGGAGTTCACTATGTACAGGTTCTACTGCAAATTGAAACCTCATATCATCAAATTATTATTCATTGTTTATTGTATTAATTGAATACATTTTAATGATTTTAAATTTCATGGATGTTATGTCCTAACCTAGAATTTACATATTGTTCATCCATTTTGAATATAAATTGAATTCCATGGTTTATATCATATACTGTAGGTTGTGTGGCAGTACTGTAAGTTGAAGTTGGATAATGTGTTTGAATCATCCATTTTGAATATAAATTGAATTCCATGGTTTATATCATATACTGTAGGTTGTGTGGCAGTACTGTAAGTTGAAGTTGGATAATGTGTTTGAATCCCTGCCACAGCAAGCAGCAGATGGACTTATAGGATCCAAGGTAGGTTGGTGGTAGTACTGTAAGTTGAAGTTTGATAATATGTTTGAATTCCTGAGACAGCAAGCAGCAGATGGACTTATAGGATCCAAGGTAGGTTGGTGGTAGTACTGTAAGTTGAAGTTTGATAATATGTTTGAATTCCTGAGACAGCAAGCAGCAGATGGACTTATAGGATCCAAGGTAGGTTGGTGGTAGTACTGTAAGTTGAAGTTTGATAATATGTTTGAATTCCTGAGACAGCAAGCAGCAGATGGACTTATAGGATCCAAGGTAGGTTGGTGGTAGTACTGTAAGTTGAAGTTTGATAATATGTTTGAATTCCTGAGACAGCAAGCAGCAGATGGACTTATAGGATCCAAGGTAGGTTGGTGGTAGTACTGTAAGTTGAAGTTTGATAATATGTTTGAATTCCTGAGACAGCAAGTGGCTGATGGCCTTATAGGATCTAAGGTAGGTTGGTGGTAGTACTGTAAGTTGAAGTTTGATAATATGTTTGAATCCCTGCGACAGCAAGTGGCTGATGGACTTATAGGATCCAAGGTAGGTTGGTGGTAGTACTGTAAGTTGAAGTTTGATAATATGTTTGAATCCCTGCGACAGCAAGTGGCTGATGGTCTTATAGGATCTAAGGTAGGTTCAGTCTTGCATCAAGCCCTTGTGACAACCCCCTCTTCAACAAATCTCATTTATTCATAAGAGGGGTCACAAACTTGATGCAAGACTTAGGGTTTGAAATCCTTGCCAATGATTATCTAAGTTTGACATGTCACCATACTTGAAGCATTGAGATGACTTAGTCAGACCATAGACTTTTAGACTAGATTTTTTGTGGTTTAATTGTGTAAGAAATATAAAGGCGTACAGTATATAAAGCAGTACAGCTCATATTAATACATTTTGGCTTGTTTCAAATATTTCATATGTCCTTCACATTTCCTGCAATATTTTCAGACATACTTTGATCAGCTGAAGAGACTCTTTCTCACTGTGTATCCATATCTACACATGACATGGGAGACTTCTGTATTTGCTTACCAAATGGCATACATCTTTGGAAAAGTTGAAATTCATTCTCCCTTGTTGAAGCTGGCTGGAGTTAAACTGAGATACATGGATGAGTTTGACCTGGCACATCATCAAGGGGAAAGATCAGTCAAGACTTTAGAAGGCATAAGGTAGGGAAATGTTGGTGCATTTTCTTCTTGGCATAAGGTAGGAAAATGTTGGTGCATTTTCTTCTAGGCATAAGGTGAGGAAATGTTTGTGCATTTTTCCTACATGTTATCATTAAGATGATGGTTTCACAAAATTTTAAACCATTTTATTATTATCTTCAGTTCGGTTAAATAAAAGAATCAAATCAGATTTGCATATTTTGGTCAAATGTTTCAATAAATCGTCTTTATAATTAAACTACCTTTTTGGCAGAATTTTGAGCTGCATTGAAATTTAAAGCCCCCTCTAGAAAACTAGAACCCACCCATGACTATGGGGCAGATAAGTTGACGATACATGTAAATATTTTATTGGATCATTTTTGCTTGTTTTCAGTTTCCCACAAAGAATACCAATTCTCCTCAGGAAAATTTTAGGAGGTTTTGCAATTGGACTCTCATCTAGTCTCTCAGTTGGGGTGTTCTTCATTCAGTTCCTGGATTGGTGGTATTCCAGTGACCGTAATGCAACTTCTCTCACAGCCCTCCCAGTGCCAAATTCCCCAAAGGTATCTTCAATGTTTCTTTTATTTGATGAATTACAATACAGTAAAATCATCGGAACATCAATGGGACTTGCCTAGGATGAAGTATCATCTCAGGACTGACCAAAACTGTTTCGATTTGTAGGTTTTTACATTTCAAAATATTTTCTTTAATGTGGTACTGTAGATACACTTATTTTGACGCTACTTAAATTGACGGATCTACAGTAATTTATGACAAAATAAAAAATGAGACAAAAAGTGCTCATATTGAGAGGTGTTCAGATTAGAGAGGTGTTTGGATATAGAGGTTTTAGTGTTGTAATTGATATATTTCTGTAAGCATAAGATTCTGGGTGTTTATTTTCAAAATTCACTTTGTGATAGCAGAAACTGAAATTTCTATACAATCCATGTTAATTTGTGTTTGTTTATTTTCATTACGTTATTTAATGAGTTGTTCATTATTTGTTTTGCACTCAGAATCTATTATAATTTATTTTATATGTTCTATTTGTAGATTCTAGATTCTCTGATCAAAACACATTATTATGTTGTCACAATGTATGTTGTCACAATGTTCTGTATGTACAACTTACAGTACGTTGTCACAATGTATGTGTAGTTATGCCATTTGGTTGTTTTGAATTTTTTCCAGAAAACTGTACATGCGGCTTTACCCAGAATTCCTTCATTGTGTCCACTTTGTCAAAGAAAGCGTACAAATGACACAGTCTTGTCAACATCAGGGTGAGTGATGGACATTCTATATTAAATATAGTGTTGAATCGGACAATACAATAGGGTGCTCACAAAATATTGACATGTGTTCAATTTAGTTCATTATTATGCCTTTTTGATATCATAAATCTGCAAGGCATTGTAGAATAGTTCGATCAATTCATTAGTTTTTGGATAAAGATTCACTAAAATTGTAGTCATTTTAAGGACTCCACTGCAATACGTGCTTTGTTTCAGATTTGTCTTTTGCTACCCATGTATCTACAAATACGTGAGACAAAACCACAAGTGTCCAGTGACATCATACCCAACAGAGACGGAACATTTAGTAAAACTCTACCTACCAGATGGATAGAAGGCATTAGATGCCATGGGGGAAGGGGTGGGAATATACTTGCCAACAAAGCATTAACTTGTACAGACAGGGGTTTGAATGATCAGCAGGCATCCGGATATTTTCTTAAACTCTTCTAAACAAATTGTTGTTTTGATGAATTTTGTTATCGTCTCCATGTTAAAATGATAATATTCATATTTGCTGTCGTTTTCATTTGTTTTCTAGGGTGTCAGAAATTCTATTGAAATCATGATTTTTAATAAAATTAGCATAATTTTTGCAAAGTATATAGGAGGCATATCTTTGTTCATTCAGTTTTGCTGAATTGTGTTCTTGTGCTGAATTGTGTTGTCGCATATTCTTTGAGGTTTGCCTGCTATTGCAAAATGGTCATTATTATTATTAAAAAAATGCTTACGATCATTTTGTATCAAAATAAAATATTTAATTTAATAGAATTGATTTAATTGTATCAAACATCATTATGGTTATCTAATATAAAAATTAGAGGATAAAGAAACGAACTTTTCAAATGCCCCTCGTATGCTGTTTTTCATGTCAGCATGTTAGTCTTTTATATTTCTGAAAATGGATGTTGACCCAACAACCTGCACATTTGTAAAAGAAAATCAAATATTTTTATATCTACTGTATTGTATTTGTAATTACTATTTTATATATTTAAAAAGCTACTAATAAATAAGTAAGACATAATGTGAACATATAACATCATTATTATTGAACAATATGTTAATAATATAGTGTACAAACAGGACTAAATATGTGTCTGACTATACAACAATTTACAAGAACTTCTACAGGGTAACTGAAATACATTTTGAATGCAGATAGAGTCAAACGTGTGTAAGTGGAACACCTTACGTAGGTATCTATTAAAATGTAGTTGCATCAAGTTAATGTATAAAGTGACTTGGAAATGTTCCACTTGAAGAGGTGTTCCACTTGAGGAGGTGTTCCGCTTGAAGAGGTGTTCCACTTGAAGAGGTGTTCCACTTGAAGAGGTGTTCCACTTGAAGAGGTGTACCACTTGAAGAGGTGTTCCACTTGAAGAGGTGTTCCACTTGAAGAGGTGTTCCACTTGAAGAGGTGTTCCACTTGAAGAGGTGTTCCACTTGAAGAGGTGTTCCACTTGAAGAGGTGTTCCACTTGAAGAGGTGTTCCACTTTACAGGTTAAATGTTACAGAGGTTCATGTTATGGCTACATGTACTTGTAGGTCTTCACAGCATTCATGAGTCAAGTAGACCAAGGTGAATTTGAGACCCTGAACAGATCCAACTAACTACAAGTTGTATTTTATTGATACTAATCTACTGTATACAAGACATATAATAGTGATATCTTTTAATCTTATGATTGTATTTTAAAACCTGACTTTTGTGCACATTCGCTCCCCCTGCGTGATACGTTCAGCATAGTTTAATGTGTGCTGCCATCTTTTTAACATTAAAAAACTAATCACCCTTACAAGGGATTGTGATCACTGGTATCTTGGCGTGGTTGAGAACATAATCTGATACACTTCCTAAAAATGTTCGTCTGATTGTTCCAAGACCTCTTGTACCCATTACAATCATTGAAGCGCCCTCTTTTAGTGCCGTGGCAACTATCTGTTCCCCTGGGTTTCCAGTTACAAAACACAGTTTGTGCTTTACCTGAAAATCAAGGAACACGTAAATGTTCAAATGGAACGAGTCATCGTTTCGCATAGTCGATTTCGATTTTTAATCATGCAAATTTTACACCCAATTAGAAACCCAAGATGGTCAGATGTTTAATAAATTTCACATTTCATAAATTACAATTGATATTTTTAAATCATTATTAGGACCCACCAAGAAAGGGTTTCCATCCTTACGTCTTGTGACGTAAATGCAAGATGATGCTCGACTCAAAAAGCCTGCAAAGCGCTAGTCTTTAGTTTGGCCATGGTATTTCAGATATACTTGCACTATATAACACAAGGCCTTACCTTTCTTTGTAGCAGATCGGAGCTATAGTTGTTCTCAAGTTTGGTGACTTTCTCTCTTTGTTCTGTTAAAATGCGTTCCCATTCATGCACTGGTGGAGCTAGTCCCTCTAATGAAAAGAATTGTATCATTGAGTGATGGGGTGAATGGATTATAATATTGTTATTGGTTGATTTACATTATAAGATTAATTTAAAAATCTCTTATTTGCTGATATTGATTTGTATTTTGATTAGTTAATGGTTGATTGATTGATTATTCGTTTGTTTGTTTGTTGATTGATTGATGAAGTAAAACAAACACTTGTTTGATCAGTCAATGCTGAACTTCAAAATGTAAAATGATTGTCAAGATCTATCTAAACATAATTTGATAATTATTCGTTTTGTGCCCATAATTAATACTGAATTTGAAAGCATGTTCTGTTTTAATAACATTTTGTATAAACGACTCATATAATAGAATAATTAAAACCCTCACCTCCTGATATAGATGGACATAGCAGCAGGAAGCAAAAATAAAATAGATTTGAATTTAAATAAAATGGAAATAACACATAAAATAATGTTGGGTAGGATGGAACATGCACACAATGCGAGACCATGAAACACTTTTACAAATCGACATGTTAATTGATCCTCATTAAAGGCCCACTTTGCATATTTTCAATGTTTTGGGGCAAAATAAAAACTTACATTTGCATTTTATAGAATGTCCAATGTATTGATAAGATCCTTATCTTTCATTTGACACCAACAACAGCTCAAACGGACCACATCAAAGCTTACAATAATTAATCAAAAAATATTTTCGATCTTTCAAGCTTTATATATCAAGTTTTTATCAGTGTCATAGAAAGATGGCAAAGTTGTTTGTATTACATGATACATTCATTTCTAAAGAAGTGTCGCCATCTTTTTAATCAAAAGTAATTTAAACATGCATTTTGTTTAGCACGTGCGTGCACTAATAATGATCTCTGAACTTCAAATGCTTTTTTCTTTATGAGTTATTTTTTCTTGGTCCAATATTAAAGCAAATCAAACTTTGTTTCATATTTGAGCGAGTGTGTGAATAACATGTTTCAATGATTAATTTTTCTTTTTTCTTCTAAATTAAGTATAGTGGGCCTTTTTAAGGGACATGTGGAAATGTATGAATGTGTAAAAATTGAATTTTACGTGCAATGATGTTCTGTGAAATCAGCGATAGTCTTTTTGCTTTTGCATCTTGAACTTATATCTTTTCTTGGTTTGAATATCACTTGTAGGACTTTCACCTTTACAAGGGTATGCATGAATGAATATGTAAATGTTTTAGAGTTAGAGGCTATATAGGCAAAATACATCGAAATCTCAGCACAGTTAATTGCAAAGACACTCGGGTGCGTGACAGTTACGAATTTCACCATACCGTAGTATAGGGACCAGGTTAAGGGATTAATGTTCCCCTCCATTCATTTCCATTAAATTACTGGTTCCTTATTGGTCAATCCCATAAAAGGGAACGTGGAAATAATACAGGGTGTCCGTCAAGTCTCCCTCACAGACTTTGTTAAATTGGAATTGTAAAGGGACTTCTTGGGAACCCTGTATATAAGGCAATTGTATAAACAACCAATGGAATGTGACCATTAAACCCTGGACTGAGATATTCATCTTATCACACCATTGACAGGGTCCCATCGTTTTTAGTCCCCATACAACCAAGACCCGGAAGTGACGTACCTGTAAGTGACAGTGTAGGTAGACTGGGCGTTTCCACTACGTGTATTAAGACAACTGTGTTCTTTTCTCCATGGATGTGCTTGAAGTACCCTAAAATCATAAGTAGTATATAAATCCATTTCTTTTTACGATCAAGAAGTAAATCTATTGTTATAGCCATTGCCGTTTAGCATCTGTTTTATTAATCTATTTGCTCTTGCTTATTTACAACAGTGGTATAAGAAAGTTATTATATAAGTTCGGAAAATGACTTATGAAAAAATACAATTAATTGTTCAAATTGTCATGAAGGTGCGTAGATTCACCTAAAAAGTTGAAAGGAAATCAATTGTCAATGTCAATCATTTCCCATGCTTATTACTTATCGATGTGTTGTAGTCCTGTTTCTTATATAGCATTCGCGAATTCAACTGACTACTGACAGATTAACTTACTATTTAATGGTCAACTCATTTAAATATGAATTGTACCTGCCACTATTCCATTCATATTTGAATTAATTGGTCATAAAATAGTAGGTACGTTAAACCGTCAGCCGACCAATGCAAATGCAAGCTTAGTCAGTGTAGGTACTCTTTATATACTCGCATTTATAAAGCCTGCAGATACATGTAGTTCTTCGCGTTAAGTCGTCAAATGTGAACAAATACTTACATTCATAGGCTTCGTTCGCATTTCCACTTGCGTCAATTGCAATTGCAACCACGTTGGCTTCGCTCGAAGACATTCTAAAATATACGAATCAGTTGTAAATACGCAGACAAGATTAGAAAGGATATATTTCTGTTTTTCAAGATGGCGAAAACGTTTGATTTATTGTGTTCTGTCTCTTTTAAAAAGTCAATCTTGGAGTCAAAAGCCAGGCACCCACCATCATGGAAAAAATGAATGTTATGATTTTCCACTAATTATCCAGCACTAGAAGCACTACATTATGGTAGCATGGATATTTTTTCAAGTACATACATGATTCTATGAGTGCAATGAGTTGCAGGAGATGTCAAGTGATATTTTCAGTTTTACAGATCTACTTTAGAAACATATTGGACCTTCTTTAGCTGAAATGGTTTGAATAATTTTTGGCTGTGTTAAAAAATTGATATGTTCGGTCGGTTGTGCAAATGATCGACCGTTTTAGTAGGTCGGTCCAATCCGGCCTTGGGACCTGTTATATGCATATTTCAACTTTTGGTGCAGAGTGATGTCAAACCATTTATTCCGAAGACGCATCAATATCACTGATCCTCGGCATGACTTGTAAAGTCATCCCATATCATTTCATTCACAGACGCTGGATGTACTACTACTCTCCTCGGCTATCGATACATAATTTATGTGGCTATTTCTTACTCACTTCGAGAGCCATGTTAGATTTTCAAATCCAAATAGCTTTCGCAGGAAGTAAGCTATTTCCACATTTCCCAACTACTCGATTAGTAAAAACTGTTATGGCTGTGTCTATAAATACATATACATTTTGTAGATTCTAGATCTGATATCGGATTCCCTAATAAAACCAGAAACAGAAGTATCTCAAATCAATACATGAAACCACAATTAAACAAATCAACAAACAACATGATGTCATTTCATTTCTTCTCGACCAGGAGATGCCATATTATTTGTATGGACCTCTGTTATTTGCATAATACTAGGTGATCCAGGAGAGCTCGGATTTTAGTGTTTTGAGATCTATCATCTTATGTTATATTTCCTCTAATTAGGGTTCTTTAATCCTGTAGAGATAATCACCTTTGCCCGTGACAATGCCACAGAAACAGACCTAGAAAGATGCATATGTAACGTGTATCAGAACAATCCCCAAAGGCACTCAAAAGGCATAAATCAAACGTACATAAATACGTAAACAAATACTCCAAACGTGAAATACGTAAATACATTAAACCAAATACGTAAATACATATTCCAAACGTACACAATTAGGTAAATACATTAAAACCAAAACGTACCTTGCAATGCGATGTAGAATCTTTACTCCAAGCGTTTTATCTAAATAGTTACTGATATCGTACCTCGGAAAATGAACCAGCAGCAGTATGATCAATGATGTACTGTTTTTATATTGCTTCAGTTCTAGCTCTGCAAGAAGCTGCAGAATGTTTAATATTATAGATCGGTAGCTAATATTGCTGAGGATGTGAATGCGGGTACTAGCTATAGAACCGAATGGAAATCGATCACAATGTTTTCGCCTCAGCTGGAGAATACGGAAAACACTTTATTATACATTTACTCACTCGAACTGCACGGCGTGGGTTTGATTCGTTAATTGTGCAACTTGGGCTTATCACGTTTGGTCAACTTAGAAATATAGACTCCAATGACACACTGGAACAAGGTTTAAGGATTTAAGCCTCGGACTCAGTGCAATGTGGAATGATTATTCCTAGAAGATGTTGTTTTCCAAAATTTGCACGAGATGCACAGCATTGAGTGATAATTGTAGGAAACAACGCCTGAAATGAATTGTCATTCCACAATGCATTGAGTCTTGGGTTTAAATTCTTTTTACACATTGCAAGATATTTTCTACCATGTCACTTAAAAGATACGAAATCATTTAAAGAACATATTTTCAGGTCAAATTGGCAAAGCATCAATTTCAATCTGTGAGTCCAGTTGTCACCTTGGCAACCATATAATGAGTGCGTTATTGGTTATATAACGTAGCACATTGATATGGAATACTATGTTCAAATTGGCTGGAATCGGACGCCACCTTGCCTAGATATGTGTGAATCTGACGTAATGAATGCTCTTCGTACCGAGCGCTTCTGTATACAAGCGCCGGAGATTTTTTCAGTGAACATCTCTATAATAAGAGCACCTCTCTCAGAAAACACCTTCCATGTGAACACCTGTTTAACATGAACACCTCTTTAGGGAGAAACACACATCTCCAATGTTAAATCCTGTCTTCTATGTAGACAGCTCTACAAATGAACACCTTACTAAGTGAACACCTCTTTGGTTTAATACCTCTAAAAACACATCCCCAATATTATAAAACACATCCCCAATATTATAAAACACATCCCCAATATTATAAAACACATCTCCAATATTATAAAACACATCTCCAATATTATAAAACACATCCCCAATATTATAAAACACATCTCCAATATTATAAAACACATCTCCAATATTATAAAACACATCCCCAATATTATAAAACACATCTCCAATATTATAAAACACATCTCCAATATTATAAAACACATCTCCAATATTATAAAACACATCTCCAATATTATAAAACACATCTCCAATATTATAAAACACATCCCCAATATTATAAAACACATCTCCAATATTATAAAACACATCCCCAATATTATAAAACACATCCCCAATATTATAAAACACATCTCCAATATTATAAAACACATCCCCAATATTATAAAACACATCTCCAATATTATAAAACACATCTCCAATATTATAAAACACATCCCCAATATTATAAAACACATCCCCAATATTATAAAACACATCTCCAATATTATAAAACACATCTCCAATATTATAAAACACATCTCCAATATTTTAAAACACATCTCCAATATTATAAAACACATCCCCAATATTATAAAACACATCTCCAATATTATAAAACACATCTCCAATATTATAAAACACATCCCCAATATTATAAAACACATCCCCAATATTATAAAACACATCCCCAATATGATAAAACACATCTCCAATATTATAAAACACATCTCCAATATTATAAAACACATATTATAAAACACATCTCCAATATTATAAAACACATCCCCAATATTATAAAACACATCCCCAATATTATAAAACACATCTCCAATATTATAAAACACATCCCCAATATTATAAAACACATCTCCAATATTATAAAACACATCTCCAATATTATAAAACACATCCCCAATATTATTAAACACATCTCCAATATTATAAAACACATCCCCAATATTATAAAACACATCTCCAATATTATAAAACACATCTCCAATATTATAAAACACATCTCCAATATTATAAAACACATCTCCAATATTATAAAACACATCCCCAATATTATAAAACACATCCCCAATATTATAAAACACATCTCCAATATTATAAAACACATCTCCAATATTATAAAACACATCCCCAATATTATAAAACACATCTCCAATATTATAAAACACATCTCCAATATTATAAAACACATCCCCAATATTATAAAACACATCCCCAATATTATAAAACACATCCCCAATATTATAAAACACATCCCCAATATTATAAAACACATCTCCAATATTATAAAACACATCCCCAATATTATAAAACACATCTCCAATATTATAAAACACATCTCCAATATTATAAAACACATCTCCAATATTATAAAACACATCTCCAATATTATAAAACACATCTCCAATATTATAAAACACATCCCCAATATTATAAAACACATCTCCAATATTATAAAACACATCTCCAATATTATAAAACACATCCCCAATATTATAAAACACATCTCCAATATTATAAAACACATCTCCAATATTATAAAACACATCCCCAATATTATAAAACACATCTCCAATATTATAAAACACATCTCCAATATTATAAAACACATCCCCAATATTATAAAACACATCTCCAATATTATAAAACACATCTCCAATATTATAAAACACATCTCCAATATTATAAAACACATCTCCAATATTATAAAACACATCCCCAATATTATAAAACACATCTCCAATATTATAGT
This sequence comes from Owenia fusiformis, assembly GCA_903813345.2. NCBI lineage: Eukaryota > Metazoa > Annelida > Polychaeta > Sabellida > Oweniidae > Owenia > Owenia fusiformis. Next base: position 697,381 of record CAIIXF020000012.1, on the reverse strand, counting down.
GAAAATCTTACTACAGTAAAATTTTAAATGTTTGGAACCATAGTCAAAACAGAAATGTTTGTGACAGGGGTGAGTTTTCTTCTGTGTTTAACGTCGCAAACTAGAGCGATTTGGACAATGATCTTTCGTCCACGATAGTGCCCACCAAGATGTGACGTGATAACCTCGCGCGTATCAAGATTGATCCATTGGATTCTCGAAAAAATTGTAGCACCCTTGAGAAAATTACTTCTTATTTCATTATTATTGGGAGATATATAGAATGTTATATACGAGCATGGAGCTATTGAAATTGGGTTTCTAAATCATTAACATTCGTAATATAGTATTCAACTATTACACAAATATCATTGTTTAAAGACGAGAAATCGAATTCGCCGACATGTTTGTTTACATTGACAACACTTACTTTAACGATAAATTAGACCCCTTTAACATGAAAAAATAATTTCAATCTTTTTTGATTCAGAAAGCCCACATCATAAGCTTATTTTTTCGCTAAATAATAATAGTATTCGTCTCCTAGTGTTCTTCATCCAGCCAATAACAAAATTATTTTTCGATTTTCCGGCATTTTGTATTGGTCTTTGACGGAGAATTAGAAGTACGTTCTTTAGGTTGAATCGGCCAAAACATACTGTAATATATTGGAAACAATCACAATCGCGATAACATGAATGAAATTCATCATAATAATCAAGGTACACGACGAAAAATATCAATTGCGTACATTATCGGACAGACTTTTCGTTTGCCGTCAGGTTCGTTTTTTTACAATAGGGTTGTCCATTAGATGCGTTTTCGTCTAGTGTGAATATGACGTTTTTACCGGGGATAAAGGAGTATGAACTAGATAGATCCATTGGTCTCTCCAGTCTTTGGAATGAAAAGTGAAATATCAAAGGATGTAACTTATTACTATTCTGGATGAGTATATGCTGATTTTTCCTATACTAGTATTTAACTGATCCGCCCTTTATTCTCAGGTTATCAATCTACACTCCACCCCAAGTTTTGCAAACTTCCCTATTAGATTACTCTATGCTTGATTTTTAACATAACATGCAATGAACACTTTAAATAAGCAATGAGAACACTTTAAATAAGGGTGCCATTGTTTACCAGCTAAGTCTTAAGTTCAATTTGTGGATATTCTCATGCCTCATATGTTATCTAAAGGGATATGTTTCTTGAAAAAGCATAGTTTTGACTTTGGAGACATATAACTTTATAAAACTTGAAAAATTATATCAAATTTTTTTTTAAATAACGTTTGTTAAAACATTTTTGGTTTACATCTGGATGACAATTTTTAAAAATGAATTTAATTTGCCATCAATTTGCAATCTTTTGTATATAAAATGAGAAAAAATGAAGCTATACTAGGAAATTATATCAGTTTAGATTTCCAGCCCAAGCAGTTGTTCAAATTAAAGCCAAACTTTTGAAGGGGAGTGTAAGTCTTGGCAGCACTTTGGTTTTGATTATCGTATTGATTGTACAAGCTGATTTTACTATCTTGTTAGTTGTCATTGTCACTATATCTCTGTTATAATGTAAGTGTAAAAACAATCATTTTACATGTTTTTAAGGTTAAAGTTCCACTTCTTTATTTTTCTTTATTTTGATTATTCCTCACATAGGTAAAGGTAGAATCAGATCAAGCAACAAACAATCTTTACTTATATTGTTTCAATTCTAGAATATATTTGGGTTATATATGTATCTCACACTTTATTCAAGGAAAACTAAGATTATAACATACAGAGTGAGCCAAAAAAAGGTAACCCAAACAAATGTATGTAAATAACTCAGTCATTCAGCATGGGTTCAAAATCATATTTGGCACAACTAAACCTTAATCAATGTCATTGGTCTGTCCCTTATAGTCACAATTTTATGGTCATCTACAAAACATGGTCCAAATGCTGAAATGACTGACTGGACATAAATCCCACCAGCTTTTTATCTTTGGGTCTATTTTTTCTACACTAACAACCCTTGAAACATTGAAACAAGAGATAAGAAGGAAGATGAGAGCCATAAAACAAAATGTTTATGCTTGTGTTGTGAACAAGACTACGCCCAATCCGTTCAAGTTGGCCTCCAGACTTGACGCCCATATTTTATGGCATGTTTTGTAAAATGGCCATAAAATCATGACCACTAGAGATACAACCAGAACAACGGCAATGCCAAAGCGTAGCGAATCCCATCGAACAGCCATGGATGGCATTTTTACAAAGTATATAGCAAAAATGGCAGCCATTTTTCAAAATGGCCGCCTTCTACCAAAAGTGTCATTAGACCATGTGCCATACTTATAGTATTCACATACCAAATATGAACAAAATCGCTTTACTACTTTTCGAGTAATAGTAAAATACATTAAAATGGCGGCCATTTTTCAAAATGGCTACCTTCTACCAAAAGTGTCTGTGACAGTGTGTGTGACAGTGTGCTTATAGTATTCACATACCAAATATGAACAAAATGGCTCTACTACTTTTTGAGTTATAGTAAAATACGCTTAAATAGTGGCCATTTTTCAAAATGGCGGCCATTTTTTAAAATGGTCGCCTTCTATCAAAAGTGTTTTTAGACAGTGTGCAATGTTTCTAGTATTCACACACCAAATATGAACAAAATTGCTCCACTACTTTTCGAGTTACAGCAAAAAGCGTAAAAAACGAGTAAAGGCCGCCATTTTTCAAGGTGGCTTCCATGTGCTTCTTTAATATCTACACTTCTAGCTTTATTAATGTCCTATATAATTTTTTTACATCTAAAACATATTGCTATTACAATCTTACATATACGGGCCAACGGTATTTGAGTTATTGCCCAGAAGGACGGACGGACAGACGGATGGAGGCGTTCCCTATATCCCTCCAAACTTCGTTCGATGGGATAACCACTGAAACTTGGTATACCAATACATTGGACAAGGCTTGTTGTGCAAAATATGACACTCAACCCATGCAGGGTGACTGAGTTATTAAGATTTGTTTTGGTTACCTTTTTTGGCTCACCCTGTATTAGAGCTCTTTTTTCAGTTCTACATCTCTTCTTTGTCACTTTGATGTTTATTTTAAATCATATTGTTCTAAGTCCAAGTGTTACATATGCTACACTAGTAGCTGATATTTTTTTTATCCAAGGTGTATTTAGGATGATACTGTGAATATGTTTCTTCTTGATTTTCGGGAGATTCCTGTCATCTATTCATTCCCCAGTTCCCTGATACCTGAGGGATAATGGAGCATAATGTGTTGTTATCTGAAAGCAAATGAAGATTATTTAACATATGTAGGGTAAAAGAAAGTCATAGAAAATATTGGAAGACCAAGTAAAACAGACCAAGATTTTTCATTTAATTTATTAAATATAATCTAGAAATTATTGTTTTTAGTGATTTTTAGTGGTAGCCCCTTTATATTTATGGTTAAAAAAAATAAAAAAACACGAAGTTCCTTGTAATCATCAGTATTTTATTACATATTTTATAGCTTTAAATTATTTGCTGGGAAATTAATTCAATTTAATATTAGAAATTATATATTCTAAATAAGAACATTTATTAAGGATGGTGTGTCAGCATTAGCAACTGACTTGGTTCATTCCTCAGGCCTAGTACACATTACGGGTACAAAATTGAAGTTACAGGATTTAAAATAGTTTTATGGCACACTCTAGTAAATATAGTACACATCTCACACATGTACAGGGTAGACCAAAAAAGTCCACATTTTTGATTTTGATTTTGTAATATCTGCTGATGTGTTCCATAAATCCATAAACTATATATCATCAGGAAGATAATAGAATTTCCGACAAAATGATTCCTAAAATATGAATGGCTATTGGTGACTCTATGGTAATTTCTAGATGTGTTGAACTTGTTTCATAATATTATATAATATTGCTTAATCAACATTTTTAGGTTTTTATATATCAAGAAAAAGTATTGGGGTTGTTTGTTATCATTGTATAGCTTTAAAATAATCATAGAATCTATTTTTATGCATTGCAGTTCGTTATTAAATAGATTGTTAGAGACATTGATATTTGCAAAGAAAATCAATTGAAATTTTTCCATAAGCCGTAATATATTGAATACATTTCCATTATTTTATTTTCTGGAGCATTTAATTGCATTGTTTGCCATTTAAAATCTCAGTTAAGCTTGGTTATATAAGTACAACATCATTATTGACCAAAACTCTACCGATGATTACAAGGAGTGTTCATGTTATTAAAATATAAGCTTGAAATTACCTTATCAGCGTAGTAGTCAGTAGAAGACCGAGATGCAGCTCTACAACAGAGGCATTTCCCTCAGGAGTCAGTCTCATACATTCCCATTCACACAGATGTATGTATAGAGTACGCACGTAGATGTCAGCATAACTGAAATAAATTGAATTTGATATAAGAAATTACATATTCTACTAGTACATGTATACAAATAATATTTAATAATGATGGTGTGGCAGTATTCAGGTGTCACAGGAAAAAAAAAATTTGGATAAAATCTCATGAAACATACACAAGAGCAGGATTTAGTACATGTATTAAGTAAGTCTTCTTGAAATTAAATTGAAAGGCCTCACATACCGCATTTCGAAAACATTGGTCTAGTATTGGAGTACTACACGCATAATAAAGCCTAAGCTCTAAGCTAAAGTGACTGGAACTTTATATGGGCATTTAATATACAGGGTGTCCAGAAAGTATGGGGGCCCCCTAGGCAGACATTTTTCAATGTCTCCATAGTATGTGCCATATATCATTTGAAAGATCATCCAAAATTACACCGATCTGCCAAGTATCACAGTTGAACTCAAAATGGGAAAAAGTTTAAAAAAATTAAAGTCAGTTTTACACCAAAATAATAGTCGGTGTGTCTCCCTGAGTCCCTAAGCCATGTTAATGGCAGCAATGCTTTCCATATATAACCTCAAACGTGCTTCAAATAGGGATTTGGCATTTTTTATCCTCATAAAATGTTTTTAAAGCATTCTAGAAGAGTTTCCCTGGAGTATCTACCCTCAACTTCCTCTTTTTAGAACTCAATATCCATCCTTTTGTCGACAATAGCTCCCATATTTTCGGTCACATTCAGGTCAGGGCTGTTACCAGGATACTGAAATGAACTATATGTTTAGCTAAACACTTAGTTTTGAAATGCCTGTAACTATTTACCATTTGTGAGTTGAACCATGATACTTGGCAAATTAATGTAAGTTTGGATAAGCTTTAAAATGATATATGACACATACTATGAAGACATTGGTATATGTCCGCCTAGGGGGCCCCCATACTTTCGGGACACCCTGTACAGGGTATCAAATAAATATGTTCTCCCCCTTAACTTTATGATCCACATAATGTTGGATAACTTTTTTGTCTGCATGATATCTGAATTGTTCCTTAGCACAGTAAAACTATCTATCATATTTATTTGACACGCTGTACATTCGATTTATCTAACATTGTGTACATACCTCGAAAATCACATTTTTCTGCAACATGGCAGATCTCAATCATTGGCATAACATTCAAAGATGGAGTCAACAGGTAAAGAGGCATGGTTGCTACATGTCCATTCTCACTCGGTAGCTGGAAGAAAATAAGTGTACATTATTGATAATATTGATCATTTAGAAGGTATAAAAAGCTTTTATATGTGTAATTTGAATGAATGTTGCACCTATCAATGTTGCACCCATCAATTTAGACCCAATAAAATACAAAATAAAACCAGAACAACGGCAACGCCAAAGCGTAGCGAATCCCATCGAACAGAAATGGCTGGCATTTTTACAAACGAATAGCAAATATCATAAAACAACACACCAGAAAGGCCACCATTTTCAAAATGGTTGCTCACTAGCCAAGTTGTCATCAGAAGAAATAATATGCTTTTAAGAAGCCACCTCTAAAATATTTGAAAAATCGCACACGTACTTGTAAAATAACACATATAAAAATGGTGGCCATTTTTCAAAATGGCCGACTACTCCCCAAAGTTTTATTAGACAATGTGCCATGCTTAAAGTATTCACATATCAAATATGAACAAAATCGCTCCACTACTTTTCGAGTTATAGTAAAATCGTTAAAATGGTGGCCATTTTTCAAAATGGCCATCTTCTACCAAAAGTGTCATTAGAAATAGACAGTTTTCAAAATGGTCGTCTTGTACCAAAAGTGTCATAGGACAGTGTGCCATGCTTATAGTATTCACATACCAAATATGAACAAAATCGCTCCACTACTTTTCGAGTTATAGTAAAATATGTTAAAATGGCGGTCATTTTTCAAAATTTTTTTCAAAATGGCCGCCTTCTAACAAAAGTGTCATAGGACAGAGTGCCATGCTTATAGTATTCACATACCAAATATGAACAAAATCGCTCCACTACTTTTCGAGTTATAGTAAAATACATTAAAATGGCGGCCATTTTGGAAAATGGCCGCCTTCTACCAAAAGTGTCTTCAGACAGTGTGCAATGCTTATAGTATTGACATACCAAATATGAACAAAATCGCTCCACTATTTTTTGAGTTACAGCAAAAATCGTAAAATGACAAGTAAAGGCCGCCATTTTTCAAGATGGCTGCCATGTGCTTCTTAAATATCTACATTTGTAGCATTATTATTGTCCTTTATAATTTTTTTACATTTAAAACATATTGCTATTACAGTTTTACATATTGCACCTAAATTACTGTAAAATCGTCACTAAAATGGCCGTCATTTTGAAATGAGCGGCCATTTTGAAAATCGGCTTTCGAGCAGAATTTCTACTCCCATAGGCTATATTTATACAAAATATGAACAAAATCGGGCCAACGGTATTTGAGTTATTGCCCGGACGGACGGACGGACGGAGGCGTTCCCTATATCCCTCCGAACTTCGTTCGATGGGATAACTAGTGAACTAGTAAATAAAATGAGTTTGAATTCATATAATACATGTATTGTCATATATTGTATTATTATATCTTTTCATGTGGTGTTTAAACGCCATATAAGGAAATCAAATAATCTGAACTGGACTAGGAACCCACATTTGAGGTCTTGTGGTGGTACAAATGTTGATAGATGAGAAAATCTACGTGGAGTTTATCTTAGCTATTACATACACATTAAGCTGAATACATGAACCTTCAGAAATACACTTTTCAAGTGGTGTCTGAACTCTGAACACCATATAAGGAAATTGAACAATCCAAACCAGACTGGGGAGTCGGGGACCCACATTTGAGATCTCGGGGGTACAAATGGCGATAGGTGAGAAAATATACCAGGAGTTATGCTTAGCTATTACGTACATACTAAGCTGATTATATGAACCTTCAGAAATAAACTTTTCAAGTGGTGTCTGAACACCATTTAAGGAAATCAAACAATCCAAACCAGATTACATGGATTAGGGACCCACATTTGAGGTCTCAGGGGTAAAACTGGCGATGGATCAGAAAATATACCAGGAGTTATGCTTAACTATTTAACACACATTAGCTGAATATATGAACCTTCAGAAATAATCTTTCATATGGTGTATTAACATCATATAAGGAAATCGAACTATCCGAATTGGACTAGGGACCCACATTTGAGGTCTCAGGGGTAAAACTGGCGATGGATCAGAAAATATACCAGGAGTTATATGCTTAGCTATTTAACACACATTAAGCTGAATATATGAACCTTCAGAAATAATCTTTCATATGGTGTATAAACACCATATAATGAAATTGAACTATCCGAATTGGACTAGGGACCCACATTTGAGGTCCCGGGGGTACAAATGACCATGGATGAGAAAATCTATCAGGAGTTATGCTTAGCTATTTAACACACATTAAGCTGAATATATGAACCTTCGGAAATAATCGTTCATATGGTGTCTAAACACCATATAAGGAAATCGAACAATCCGAACTGGACTAGGGACCCACATTTGAGGTCTCGGGGGGTACAAATGGCGATGGATGAGAAAATCTACCAAGAGTTATGCTTAGATATTACACACACATTGACCTGTATTCATGAACCCTCAGAAATAAGCTTTTCACAATTTTTCCTCAAAATCCCTTATCTAGAGACGCTGAAAACTAACAATTTGAACTGCAAATGACACCAAAATCCGCCAACACTTTGGTTGATAATTCCGTCAAAATTTGATGAATAATTTTCAAAGTTGCTCAAAAGTATACCTGTTATGTGCTCCAAATGTGTACCAAAGAAAAAATTTCTAACCTTCTAGCAAAGTACTGAAAATTAAGAAGACGCTGGGTCTCAGGAAAAGCACCTGTTTTTATTCATCAAAGTTTGAGAGTCTCGATCAGTAAGAAATTGCAATATTTATGGATCTTTTCTCATACCACGTCAAAGCTATGAATCTCAGGATTCCAGTGGCACTCCTCGTTTTAAACTTACCTTAAAAATACCGAAGATTGTCCATAAAACGTGCAAAAAGGCTGCATTGTCGTGACCCGTTCAGACACTGCAGCGCGTTCCTTTATCCTGTTAGTTCAAGGTCAAAACGTTGCTATAGTGACGTTATAGTACGCGCGCGCTAAACCCGGGTATCTTGGCATTAACGTGAAAAACGAATTTTGCGCAAAAATAAAAAATTGAAAAAATGATCGGGCATCAAACATGAGGGTTGTGTCATGTGGGCAACATGGTGGTCGAAGGATTTCCCGGGAGTAATTGTACCCCTGGTTTGTGACTACTTTGAATTTAAAAAATAAGCAATCAAATGACCATATTGAAACAGTTAATGTAAAAATAGAAACATTTATATTTATCTTTATCCACTGATTTCATTTTAAGAGAGGCACTATATCAAAAACTTACATATAAAATGTGAAGAATCCAATATTTTAGTAAGACATAAATTACAATGTAAAGCAACATATGAAGATGCTTTGGATGCATTGATTCACTTTCTAGTGCTACATGTTTACAACTTAATGCTGCAAAATGATTACATTGACTATGCCTGCTTTCCTCTTTTTTGAAGGGGTAGGGCACTATAACGTCATACTTAAATTACAAAATAGTGATTCATCATTATAAAAGTTGTATTACAATATTACACAAACCTTGAAAATGTTCTTGGAATACTATTTTGAGCTGTTTAAGCTGTCACCTTTTACCTGAAGCTACGAATGCAAATTAGACGAGACTTAAAAATGTACATTTTCGGATCAAAATTGAGACAAAAAGTCCAATATCTCTGGATTCAGTTGTCATAGATTGATGTATAATCGCTTGTTAGAAAGGTCTTCTTACATATTTTATGGATATATTAGAATATCAAATATAGTTCTCAAGGCTCTGATACAGCATATTGATTGTGTTTAGCTGTATCCATGGTGACCTTTAACTCACTCAGAAATGGGTTAAACCCCAAAATTGGCTACTCTTAAGGACTCATAATGTTTCAGAGGGTCCAAAGGAACATTTTGACAAAGGTTTCATTGATGTACTCGAGATGTCATTTAAAACTAATTTTAGGGGCATTTCAAAAAGCGCCCCCTGGTGGTAGCCCCAAATTTGTCACTTAAGAGTTGCCTTTTTGGGGATGCTAGACCCACATCTACTAATTACAGGCCTCAAAGTTGAAACCTTTTGTACTCGAGATGTCTTATAAATGTTTGCTAGCTCCTAGAGTATTTAAAATTTTACTGTAATGCCTGGGTCACATTTGCTAAATTACTTGAGGTTGAATAAAGGTAACTGATTTCAAAATCATAAACTGACAAACAAACTCCTTCTATGTACTTGATATTTATTGCACACCTCCCAACTATGAACACAAAGATGTACATAAACTAAACATTTACATGCTCTCAATTGTGTACTTTAACAGTACCATACTGCAATAGGCTATACTTTATTAATATACAACATAGTGTACTGCAAAGCACCCATTTGTATTCTGCCCCTATGTAACATACATTGCTCTACTGAAATGCACTTAATTGTACTTCAAATGCAATATCCCAAATCGCAATACTGCATTCTGTATTAATATAGTAGTTGTCTTTGTACCACATAGAGTAGGAATACCAAGTATTGCAAGTGCATGTGATTTCATCAAAAATGTTACTAAAAGCGCCACATTTGAAATTATAGACATTTCCAGTAAACCTAGAAGTACTACTCTGCTATGAAAATTAAGTATCTGGGATGTATTTTGATTAATCTGTCATCCCTATTTCATGAAATATTAAGACAATTTCATGCCTATCATTTTGTAAAATACTATTTCTCATATGTCCCACATACACTACTAGATCATATTAAATCACAATATATCATATTCTCTGGAATCATTTCACAATATATCATATCATGTACATCACTATTACCATGAAATGACATCATATAATAAACAGGACATATATCACGTCATGTATATTATAACATCACAAGATATGATATCACATCATATCATTCTCCTACATATCATACCATTATGTTATATCATACTCCTATACATCATACCATTATATCATATCAGACTACTAAATGAACAGATACCTCTAAAAGTATTCCACTCAGGAGGTTTTCCACTTACAGGGCTTCCTTAAGCAATAATTTAGTTGGTCACACAGGACTCTTCACAAGTTTTACTGTTTATAGCTCTTCATTCACATTATATCCTGTATTACCACATATTACATGTAATACCACATATAAATATCACATATTACATGTAATACTAAGTATTAACATATTAATACCACATATTACATGTAATACTACATATTAATACCACATTACTTGTAATACCACTTATTAATACAACACATTACATGTAATACTACATATTAATACCACATATTACATGTAATACCACACATATCAATACCTCATATTACATGTAATACCACACATATCAATACCACATATTACATGTAATACCACACATATCAATACCTCATATTACATGTAATACCACACATATCAATACCACATACTAGTATTACATGTAATACCACACATATCAATACCACATATTACATGTAATACTACACATATCAATACCACATATTACATGTAATACCACACATATCAATACCTCATATTACATGTAATACCACACATATCAATACCTCATATTACATGTAATACCACACATATCAATACCACATATTACATGTAATACCACACATATCAATACCTCATATTACATGTAATACCACACATATCAATACCACATACTAGTATTACATGTAATACCACACATATCAATACCACATATTACATGTTATACTACACATATCAATACCACATATTACATGTAATACCATACATATCAATACCTCATATTACATGTAATACCACACATATCAATACCTCATATTACATGTAATACTACATTTTAATACCACATATTACATGTAATACTACACATATCAATACCACATATTACATGTAATACTACACATATCAATACCACATATTACATGTAATACCACACATATCAATACCACATATTACATGTAATACTACACATATCAATACCACATATTACATGTAATACCACACATATCAATACCTCATATTACATGTAATACCACACATATCAATACCTCATATTACATGTAATACCACACATATCAATACCACATATTACATGTAATACCACACATATCAATACCTCACATTACATGTAATACCACACATATCAATATCACATACTACATGTAATACCACACATATCAATACCACATATTACATGTTATACCACACATATCAATACCATATATTACATGTAATACCACACATATCAATTCCACATACTACATGTAATACCACACATATCAATACCACATATTACATGTAATACCACACATATCAATACCTCATATTACATGTAATACCACACATATCAATACCACATACTACATGTAATACCACACATATCAATACCACATATTACATGTAATACAACACATATCAATACCTCATATTACATGTAATACCACACATATCAATACCACATACTACATGTAATACCACACATATCAATACCACATATTACATGTTATACCACACATTATAGCTATATGACATCATATAAGTTGAGGCAATGGCAGAGAAGGGAGCATAGAGTCCACACAATTCACCCAGAAGTTAGCACAGGGAGCATGATACTGCTTGCCTCCGTATGTAAGTTTATGACAGTCATTTGCCTTATCAAAGGCTTTGCTCCTAGAGTCCACGTTTAGTAAGCAAACACCGCATGCCTTCTTGTCTGCCTCATCGTCCCCTGGTCGCACTATGCCGGCTGTGAAGTCAAGGGAACTAGCTGGAGGCTGGAACAGATGGAAAATAATTACAGAACTAGATAACAGCAACGCCAATGCATAGCAAATCCCAATGAACAGCCATGGCTGCAATTTTTACAAAATCATTCCACTGCTTTTTCAGTAATGGCAAAATTTGTAAAAAATAACACACATAAAATGGCCACCATTTTCAAAATGGTCGCTCACTGTCAAATTGCCAAATTGTCATAAGAAAGGGTAATATGCTTTTAAATAGGCACATGTAAAATTTGAACAAAATTGCACACAAGTTCAGGTAAATGGCGGCCAAAATGTCATAAGACAGTGCCATGCTTATGAGTATTCACATATCAAATATGAATGAGCCATGAAATGTATACGCCCCGTGGGTTTTCATGTATTGTATGAAACATTGTATGATTGATTTTTAATTTAATAAATTGAATTGAAAACTGAATTGAATTGAATTACATAGGGTTACACTGTCACTGTCATCACTTAACAAAATTGCTCCACTACTTTTCAAGTTACAGCAAAAATTGTAAAATAGCGTGTAAAATGCCGTATTTTTCAAGATGGCTGCCATGTGTTTCTTAAATACAATGTATCTACATTTTTTAGCTTTATCTATGTCCTATATAACTTTCTAGATTTAAAACGTATTGCTATTACAGTTTAATATATTGTACCTAAATTACTGGAAAAATCTGCTCTAAAATGGCCGCCATTTTCCCATTTTGAAAATCTGCTTTTGACACGTTTGAGCAGAACTTCAACTCCAATAGGACATATTTGTACAAAATATGAACAAAATTGGGCCAACAGTATTTGAGTTATTGCTTCATATTAGTTTTTCTGCACATTTAGAATGATTTATCCAAGATAAACCTACGCATAGTGTTCAAATCTTACCATTATTGGGTTGCCTGCAATGAATGCAGTCAGGTTGTTCCAGTTTAGGTCTATATTCAAATCTTACCATTATCGGGTTGCCTGCAATGAATGCAGTCAGGTTGTTCCAGTTTAGGTCTATATTCAAATCTTACCATTATCGGGTTGCCTGCAATGAATGCAGTCAGGTTGTTCCAGTTTAGGTCTATATTCAAATCTTACCATTATCGGGTTGCCTGCAATGAATGCAGTCAGGTTGTTCCAGTTTAGGTCTATATTCTTGAGGACCATCGATAGATTGTCATTGTGGATAGCAAACATCTTTATAGCCAAGTTGATCTTACAAACCACCCTGTATATCTCTACTATTCCTGGAAGGCAATGAAGTACAAAGTTAAATGGGCATATTTTCAGTTAAATGGGCATATTTTCAGGTATATGGGCATATTTTCAGGTAAATGGGCATATTTTCATTTAATGAAAATTGTGGTCTAAAGTCATTTTATGGTGAAAGGAGTTTCTAGTAATGAAAAGAACATGTATTTAGGGTTTAGTGAAATCCTTATACAAATTAGTTAGAGGTATATTTGGGTCTCACCAATTAGATATGCCTTTCCTTGTTCAGAACCAATAATTTCACTGCACACTGCACTACTGCTTACAGAGTTGAACGTGCTGTTTGCGTTAGTGATGACATCACAGCAGCTTTGAAGACACTTTTCCCATTCAACAGCATGTCTGTCCTGATCCTAGAATCATATTAAATTCATTATATTAGACACTTTTCCCATTCAACAGCATGTCTGTCCTGATCCTAGAATTAAATTATATTCATTATATTAGACACTTTTCCCATTCAACAGCATGTCTGTCCTGATCCTAGAATCATATTATATTCATCATTATATAAGACACTTTTCCCATTCAACAGCATGTCTATCCTGATCCTGGAATTATATTATATTCATTATATTAGACACCTTTCCCATTCAACAGCATGTCTATCCTGATCCTGGAATCATATTATATTCATTATATTAGACACTTTTCCCATTCAACAGCATGTCTGTCCTGATCCTAGAATCATATTATATTCATTATATTAGACACTTTTCCCATTCAACAGCATGTCTGTCCTGGTCCTAGAATTATATTATATTCATAATATTATATTATTATTGTCTATTATTATATTACATTCATTATATTAGACACTTTTTCATTCAACAGCATGTCTGTCCTGATCCTAGAATTATATTATGTTCATTATATTAGACACTTTTCCCATTCAACAGTATGTCTGTCCTGATCCTAGAATCATATTATATTTATTATATTAGACACTTCTCCCATTCAACAGCATGTCTGTCCTGATCCTAGATAGAATCATATTATATTCATTATATTAGACACTTCTCCCATTCAACAGCATGTCTATCCTGATCCTAGAATTATATTATATTCATTATATTAGACACTTTTCCCATTCAACAGTATGTCGGTCCTGATCCTAGAATCATATTAAATTCATTATATTAGACACTTTTCCCATTCAACAGCATGTCTGTCCTGATCCTAGAATTAAATTATATTCATTATATAAACACTTTTCCCATTCAACAGCATGTCTGTCCTGATCCTAGAATCATATTATATTCATCATTATATAAGACACTTTTCCCATTCAACAGCATGTCTATCCTGATCCTGGAATTATATTATATTCATTATATTAGACACTTTTCCCATTCAACAGCATGTCTATCCTGATCCTGGAATCATATTATATTCATTACATTAGACACTTTTCCCATTCAACAGCATGTCTGTCCTGATCCTAGAATCATATTATATTCATTATATTAGACACTTTTCCCATTCAACAGCATGTCTGTCCTGGTCCTAGAATTATATTATATTCATAATATTATATTATTATTGTCTATTATTATATTACATTCATTATATTAGACACTTTTTCATTCAACAGCATGTCTGTCCTGATCCTAGAATTATATTATGTTCATTATATTAGACACTTTTCCCATTCAACAGTATGTCTGTCCTGATCCTAGAATCATATTATATTTATTATATTAGACACTTCTCCCATTCAACAGCATGTCTGTCCTGATCCTAGAATTATATTATATTCATTATATTAGACACTTTTCCCATTCAACAGCATGTCTATCCTGATCCTAGAACTATATTATATTCATTATATTAGACACTTTTTCATTCAACAGCATGTCTGTCCTGATCCTAGAATTATATTATATTCATTATATTATATTATTATTGTCTATTATTATATTATATTCATTATATTAGACACTTTTTCATTCAACAGCATGTCTGTCCTGATCCTAGAATTATATTATGTTCATTATATTAGACACTTTTCCCATTCAACAGTATGTCTGTCCTGATCCTAGAATTATATTATATTCATTATATTAGACACTTTTCCCATTCAACAGCATGTCGGTCCTGATCCTAGAATCATATTATATTCATTATATTAGACACTTTTCCCATTCAACAGCATGTCTGTCCTGATCCTAGAATTATATTATATTCATCATATTAGACACTTTTCCCATTCAACAGCATGTCTGTCCTGATCCTAGAATTATATTATATTTATTATGTTAGACACTTTTCCCATTCAACAGCATGTCTGTCCTGATCCTAGAATCATATTATATTCATTATATTAGACACTTTTCCCATTCAACAGCATGTCTGTCCTGATCCTAGAATCATATTACAGTAAAACCTGCGTATAGTGAACAATTTTTTGCCAAGAAAAAATGTTCACTGTTGGTAGGTGTTCACTACAGCAATGGTTTGATTTCGCGGCATTTTGCCGTATTATATAAAGAGACCAGCTATTAAAAGAGAGGAGGGAATATTTATTTATTTATTTATTTAGATATACACTCTTTTAACAGTGGCACTCTTACATTAAGGTGCATGTAATCGAAAAATATCCACAATTCCATGTTGGTTAAAACAGCACATTTTATCAAACTAAAATGAGTCTTAAAAAGAATTAAAACATATTCATATTTCAATAATAAATTTAAATTGTATTTTCTACCCATATTAACCCATGACACTCAAGCGTGTATTAAGTATATATACAAATTGACTTATTTTAGACTGACTGTCATCTGAATGGTTCATCCTTTTATTGTCAAATTTTATCTCTATATAATTCTTTTTATCTCATCAAGATGGTCCTTTAAATAGTGGAATTTTTGAGACATTTGAGTCAGTTAAAGGACTTTATTGAATTATGATAGACATGATAGATGCAGTTAATAGTGAAATGATCATGAATTATAATTTTGATCCAATCGTTTTTTTAAATTGACGGGATGAGAAAAAAGATTAAGTTGGGACTTAGCAGATAGAGGTAATAATAGTTAGCCAGATTATCTCCAAGCAATCAATCCCAGACGCATATCCTTTGTAACAAAAACAAAGCTTATTAAGAATTATAATTAGTCACACCTGTTTCAATAGAAGAGATCAAGATCTCAAATTGACCTTTTAATTATTTTTGGCAGGTAATATAAATATAAACTGCTTAACTCTGATAAGGCAGTTGCAGAAAATCCGCGAGAAATCTTATATCTGATTCAAGGTTCACTAGAGACAGGATAATTCAATTGATTTTGCCAGGGTTTAGTGTTCACTGTTCATAGTTGGTAGGTGTTCACTATAGGATTGCACTTTAACATGGGAGTCAATGGGAGAAAAAGATTTTGCCAAATAAAAACGTTCACTGTTAATAGGTGTTCACTAGAGAGATGTGTTCACTAACTCAGGTTTTACTGTATATTCACTATATTAGACACTTTTCCCATTCAACAGCATGTCTGTCCTGATCCTAGAATCATATTATATTCATTATATTAGACACTTTTCCCATTCAACAGCATGTCTGTCCTGATCCTAGAATTATATTATATTCATTATATTAGACACTTCTCCCATTCAACAGCATGTCTGTCCTGATCCTAGAATCATATTATATTCATTATATTAGACACTTCTCCCATTCAACAGTGTGTCTATCCTGATCCTAGAATATATTAATATGTACATAATGAACACTTCTCCCATTCGACAGCGTGTCTGTCCTGATCCTAGAATTATATAAAAATATGCATAATATTAATGTGTATTAATGTGTACCTTTTGTGTGGAAATTATTGTGATGGCACTCTATTAAATCTTTAACATATATCATTAGACAAATAGAATTATAATATATTCATTATATTAGACACTTCTCCCATTCGACAGCGTGTCTGTCCTGATCCTAGAATTATATAAAAATATGCATAATATTAATGTGTATTAATGTGTACCTTTTGTGTGGAAATTATTGTGATGGCACTCTATTAAATATTTAACAAACCATATTTCTACTATAAATCGGCAACTCAAGGGAGTAGTAAATCCCAACAAACAAAACATATTTTAATCATTTTGAATACGTACATTTAATCCCAAATCAGTGACACAAACCAGATTATTAAACAAATTCATGTCATCTATATATAGAAATATGCATTTTATAATATATTTTTAGGCCTCTGGGTAAAAGGCAAACTTCAAAGGTCAAACATACTAGGCCTACTGCTATATTGCTTAGATCATTACATTTGTTAGTATGGACATTCAACTTAAAATTATGGTTTAAAAATTATTATTTCTTTTATCACTATACCCTTTTTATTGAAAGGGAATATTATTCAACTTTGTAACCAAAGAGCATCGACGAACAGGTCACATTTATGAAGTAAAAAACAAAAACAAGTCACATCCATAAAGCTGAGATTCTTACATTTCCAATGGTATATTGAAACCTTAGGACAAATTATGCAATTTATTTGAAGCTCTCATTTGTGCAGCTTTTTAAGCTAAACAGAATGAACCAGGTGTATCATTTCATATTACACTGTTTATAAATTTGGTCTAATTGATAATGATGGATGATAGTTTTTCTATTCAACAATATTTGTGTTTACATCCTTGTTTTATTCTCTAATTTCATTGGTTAGCAATGACCTTGAACTTCTGAACCTCCAGGTAAAACATAAAAAAATTCCCGTTTGTAAAACAGACCCAATGAGTATTTGCTTATTTCATGGTATTTCTCTTAAAATGTGAATAACCTTATTCAATTCACTTTTTAAGTTATCGACGTATTTGTTTCATGCAATAATTCCCTGTCCTTGTCATATCTCTCTACTTGCCAATGCTTATTTAATAAAATAAAAAACTGGTTGTTTATTTTATCTGCAGGTGTCTGGCGTCTAGGTATTCATATTGATTCATCAGCATCACCATAGTAACCATAGTAAACGGATACTGCGCAATAGACTTTTAGCTACATTATTTTGTAGGATTTGGACAAAATACCTAAATATACCTAAAAGTATATGCTTAAATATACAGAATAATTTCATAGTACAACATTTGCAGTGGGAAAGAAGAAATTACAACTGAAAAAACCACATAAAATTGGAATAAACGCATCTATGCATGAGCAAATAAAACAACAGATTAATTGAAAATATGATTATAGATTTGGACAATTGATGCTCCATTATATCTGTAAGAACAGTTTCTGCAAGAATAGTTTCTTATTCTGGAAACAATAAACAAACATAACATAAACATATTGCCATTAGCCCGAGTGTTTCATTGGATGATTTAGAGGACATAATTCAGAACAATGACATGAATGAGACATAACCTGGATTATCCAGACAACATTATAACACTGAGACATAACTTGGATTATCCAGACAACATTATAACACTGAGACATAACTTGGATTTTTGCAGAGCAGAGCACATAATATATAAGGGAATATAGTACTGTAACGACCCTGGGTGACCCTGAAGCTGTAGTGTAACGAGCTAGATACTAGACATGAAAGGGAGTGTGCTAAATTCAATGCCCCGTACAAGAATCGAACCCGGGACCCTCCGCTCACAAGTCTGACACTCTACTGCTTTAGCCAAAGGAGCTAGCCAGTACAGCCGAGACTGTAGTAGCATCTTGCTTTCGAGGGTCATTACACCACTTTAAGACTGAACATATACCTAAATATAATAAGTATAGAGCTACGGCCTAAAACATATAAATGAAATTAGGTAAACAGCCTATACAAAGACTTATTGAGAATACACGTAGTCAATTTAACAGTGTGGAAATCAAAATCATTATCACACACACTTTCACTAGCACAAAGGTCAACATTTGATTTTAAGGAATTGCTATAAACAGATAAAAGTCTTGTAAATAATGAAAAGTGTCATAAGACACATCAAATTAAATAGTGCCAATTTACATGAAAAAATATGAAGTGTGATCGCATCAAAGATTATTTGACTACTCTGAGAGAGACAGTTGCCAAGGTTTTATGTAGGTTAAAAAATAAATTATCTGTACAAAGTAAACAGACAGTATACAGCGTATCAGAGCAAATTCCTGAAACTGTACCAGACCAGATTCCTGAACCAATATCAAAGCAAAGTCTTGAAACAAAAAAGGAGTGTCGCTGTGTCAATTGTCTATTCGGTTGCATGGGTCCACTAATTTTCTTTATTACTGCAGCTATTCTTTGGCCTGCATCATATCTCTTCCATATTATTGAAATAGTCAATTTAAATCACTCTACTAGTATTTGCATTTATAAGATTTTGATGGGTATGTTCCTCCCATTTTCTTACTTTTTTGTGCTTTTTTGTTCGAAATCCCCATTGTCCTGGATGCTCTCGATATATGTACCATTGCTACTTAGAATTATGTGGGTGATACCATTTCATTACCATCCCTGGTTAGTAATGGATGGTGTTATAGAAATAGAAATTGATGATGTAGCAAATCAACAAAAGTATTATTTAATCTTTGGAATTTCAAGCATATCCATTTATACAATAGAACTGACATTCTTTTCCATTTCAGCTGCAGTTTATCCCAATGATACTATGGGTAAGAAAACAAAGATTATGTTCTGGATTATGTACTACATCATCATGTTTTTATGCATTACAACATACGTATCAAACATAGTAATGCATGCCTTAGGGGAATATAAGATACATAGCGATGAATTCAAAATATATGTGAATAATACTATGAGACAAGAACACAAACATGTATAACATGTACCAATGGGTGATCCTGATCCTGTAGACTTTTCCTCCAAAATGCCCAACACTAATCAGTTGAAGAGACAAAATCTTAGGACAAAAAATCAATAATTGCTGTCTTACCATTTACCCAGAACGCCCAAAAGCTAATCACTTTGACATTTTCATACAAAGGATCATCCCTGAAAATTTAAAATGGATCCATCAAACAGTTCACCTGAAAAGGCACACACAAAACTTTACAAAAAAGATATTAGGACAAAAAATCCAAAATGGCACCTTAACATTTACAAAGAATGCCCAAAAACTTATCATTTCAAGATTTTCATCAGAAAATCATCCCTGAAAAATTGAAATCAATCCATTGAATGGTTCACCTGAAAACTTGTAAACAATACTTCAGACAAGATTTGAGGACAGAAATCTAAAATGGCCTCCTTAACATTTACCCAAAATGCCCAAAAGCCTATCAGTTCAAGATTTTTGTACAAAGAATCATCCCTGAAAATATGAAATATTTCCATAAAACTTATTGTGAATAGTCAATTTAACTGTGGAAATCATTATATTAGGTATAGGCCTATATTTTAATTTATTTTCATTAATTCTGCAATTTTAATATCTGTCACCAGCAATTACATATGGTATTTAAGGAATTGCTATAAAAGTCTAGTAAATGAAAAGTGTCATATATATATAAATAAAGACACATCAAATTAAATAGTGCCAATTTGCATAAAAAAATATGAAGTGTGATAGCATCAAAGGTTATTTGACTGCCCAGAGAGAGGCATTTGCAAAGGTTTTATGTAAGTTAAAAAAGAAATTATCTGTCCATAGTAACAGCTTATCAGACGCACGTACTAAAACAGAAAATTGCAAAGGTATAGCATTACGAATATACAGCGTATCAGAGCAAATTCCAGAAATGGGAAATGAGTGTGTAACAAAAGAAAGGTCATGCTGTGCTAAAAGTCTATACCGGTGCCTGTTTATACTCATGGGTATACTGTATATTCCAATGTTTATCTTTCATATTATAATATACATGTATAGCGAATTAAATATGCCTCCCTATTATACTTGTCTTACCATATTTTCTACATGCGTTTTGTTCTTTTGGCATGTAGTTTGTTTTGCTAAAATCCCATGGAGCTTGATAGTACGGCTGATTTGTATGTTATGTATATTACCAGTTCATTACTCTCCCTTGCTAGTATTGCATGGTATGATAAAATCAGTTGATGTAGCAAATGAACAAAAGTTTTATTTAGCCTTTGGGGTTTCAAGCATATCATTTCATACAATGGAACTGATAGGCTTTTTCTACTATTTTATGTGATCCTGATGTCCGACCTGACTTAGTTGACATCAAGGGTAAGAAAACAAGGATTATGTTCTACATCCTCTTGTTTTTATGCATTACAAAATACATATCAACAATAGTAATGCATGCATTTGGGGAATATAAGATACATAGCAATGAATATAAAATATATGCTTTGAATAATACTGTATAAGTGGTAATTAATCCGAGTGGTTAATTTTCCGATTGGTCAAATTTTATCATTTTCCTAATTTTAATTTCCTAATGACAAGAAACTTCCCATTGGATAACATTATAAAGATAATTTGTCAGACATTTAATTTTCTGAACATGGTAAAAAATAGGGAATAAGATATATGCTTTGAATAATACTAGTAGTTAAAGATATCTGTTCAATGCATCTTGAATCACCTATAATGTTTCCAAATCTGATGGTTTTTGTTAAGATGTACTGTATAAGTGCTAATTTTACCTAATCACTTAATCTGCCTATTGCCTAATTTTTTCCAGGTTTGGAAAATGAAAAGTCAGAAATATTATCCTCATAATGTTATCTAAAGGGAAGTTTCTTGTCATTAGGAAAATGATAAAATTTGACCATTCGTCAAATTAACCACTCGGATTAAATACCACTAAATATACAATATCAGTGTGAGTATCAATTATCAATGGTTCACTTGGTGCTCTAAATTATTGAAATAAAATAATAATCCATTCTTGTGTTAGTTTACATGTAACCTGAACCATGTCCCACTTTTAGGCGTTAACAGGAGTTAGCACACATATAGAGACTTTTTCTCATCCAATATGTTCACATGTATTTATAAGTCTTTAAAGACCAAAATTATACATGTAATTATTTAGTTAAACTATGAAAATATAAAAAAAGAATGTGAATCCAAATTTGCATATAATTAAAATGTATACAAAATGTATAAGTAAAAATGTATACAAAATGTATAATTAAAAATGTATA
Organism: Owenia fusiformis; assembly: GCA_903813345.2. Taxonomy (NCBI): domain Eukaryota; kingdom Metazoa; phylum Annelida; class Polychaeta; order Sabellida; family Oweniidae; genus Owenia; species Owenia fusiformis. Next base: position 674,681 of record CAIIXF020000012.1, on the reverse strand, counting down.
AGTAAAAATGCATACAAAATGTATAAGTAAAAATGTATACAAAATGTATAATCATAATTAAAAATATATACAAAATGTATATAAGTAAAAATGTATAAAAATTGTTGGATGTTTTATCTAAAACATATACTAACAAAAAGTTCTAAAAAGCAAGTCCAATGTCCTATTTAAGAACCCTATTCTATCTATTAAAAATGGATTCTAGAAATATAGCTATCCAACATGAATCTACTTGTTGAGACTCAATCAACTTGAATTTTTCTGAGAAAATAATGATTTTAGCAAGGGTGTTTTGACTCAACATGGGGACATACACCATTGACCAATGACTTGGCATTGGGATACCATCATATATATGTCACCACATTAAATCAATGCACCCTTGCTGAAATCCACATTTTCTCAGAAGATCTCAAGTTGATTGAATCTTAACACGTAGATTCCTGTTGGATAGTATTGCTAGAATCCATTTTCGAAAGTTAGAATAGGGGTTCTTAAACAGGACATTTAACTAAGGCCTTTTTGAAATACTAATACTTTTTAAAGTACTAATATTTTAGTACTATGATATTTTGTGTGTACAAGATATGTTTTGAAAAAATGCATGTAATAGAGGAACAGCTTTTTGTGATTTTATAACATGGGGTCTATGGGGAATCTCCCCGACTAAGAAGTCACATTTTTAAAGAAAATTCATTTTTCAAAGTTGATAAACAATTTTTGTAACCACATTTCTTGATGTAATTTTACAAGTAGATTTCAAATATAATATCACTTTGATTGAATTTTCAATGACGTAAATCAAGATTATTTCTACTCACATCTAGACTATTCAGTGGCCATCTTGAAAATTCTCTCCTGGGGGCATTAGCCTATGAAATTTGAACCCATCCATCAATCGGTATTTGAGTTATTGCTCGGACAGATGTACAAACAAATAAACAGATGGATGGACAGACAGAGAGACAGATGGACGGCTTCCCTATATCCCTCTGGAACTACGTTTGGTGGGATAAAATTGTAATGTTCACAACTTTAAGGATACATGAAACTTTCCATTGCAGTTTCCATCCTTGACCTACACAACATGCATCAGAGAAAATTTCAATTGTATTGAACATTTATCTTCATTTTCTATTGTATCTCTGTTTTGGCATTTTATTTATATTATTATATTGAATTATTATTGATTGAATACTTAATATTGTAACTGTACATCACAAGGTACAGCCACCATGACATGTAAGCTTGGTTGTATTCTTTTTACAATGAATAGATAAATTTATAAAAAAGGATCTTAATGCACAGTTGTGTTTTTGTTATATAAATCACACAAAATAGAGAAAAAGCAAATTGGAATGAGTTTTGTGCCTAAAAACTGAATGGACATTCTGAGAACAGCTTAAGCAGAGAAAGAATGATTCAAATATTTAGTGTATAGTTGAATACCTCTCCTCTGTCAAAATGTAAATTTTAAAAAGGATCAGTAGCCCATTGAGGAATATACTTCCTATTACAGTTCCCATCCTTTTCCTAAACATTGAGCATGTAGGAAGAATTTTGAATAGGAATTTGACTTTTTATATTTCCACTGACACATACTCTCTCAAACAAATGGTTTATCTTCATCTGTGATCTAAGCCACATACAGATTAAACTAAAACTACATCCCTTTATAACAATGTCACCTTACCTGTACATCATGCATTATAGAACTGTATCTGTCTACACCAATCTATAACATTGTCACCTTACCTGAACATCATGCATTATAGAACTGTATCTGTCTACACCAATCTATAACAATGTCACCTTACCTGTACATCATGCATTATAGAACTGTATCTGTCTACACCAATCTATAACATTGTCACCTTACCTGAACATCATGCATTATAGAACTGTATCTGTCTACACCAATCTATAACAATGTCACCTTACCTGTACATCATGCATTATAGAACTGTATCTGTCTACACCAATCTATAACATTGTCAACTTACCTGAACATCATGCATTATAGAACTGTATCTGTCTACACCAATCTATAACATTGTCAACTTACCTGTACATCATGCATTATAGAACTGTATCTGTCTACACCAATCTATAACATTGTCAACTTACCTGTACATCATGCATTATAGAACTGTATCTGTCTACACCAATCTATAACATTGTCAACTTACCTGTACATCATGCATTATAGAACTGTATCTGTCTACACCAATCTATAACATTGTCACCTTACCTGTACATCATGCATTATAGAACTGTATCTGTCTACACCAATCTATAACAATGTCACCTTACCTGAACATCATGCATTATAGAACTGTATCTGTCTACACCAATCTATAACAATGTCACCTTACCTGAACATCATGCATTATAGAACTGTATCTGTCTACACCAATCTATAACATTGTCACCTTACCTGTACATCATGCATTACAGAACTGTATCTGTCTACACCAATCTATAACATTGTCACCTTACCTGTACATCATGCATTATAAAACTGTATCTGTCTACACCAATCTATAACATTGTCACCTTACCTGTACATCATGCATTATAAAACTGTATCTGTCTACACCAATCTATAACATTGTCACCTTACCTGTACATCATGCATTATAGAACTGTATCTGTCTACACCAATCTATAACATTGTCACCTTACCTGTACATCATGCATTACAGAACTGTATCTGTCTACACCAATCTATAACATTGTCACCTTACCTGTACATCATGCATTATAGAACTGTATCTGTCTACACCAATCTATAACATTGTCACCTTACCTGTACATCATGCATTATAGAACTGTATCTGTCTACACCAATCTATAACATTGTCACCTTACCTGTACATCATGCATTATAGAACTATATCTGTCTACACCAATCTATAACAATGTCACCTTACCTGTACATCATGCATTATAGAACTGTATCTGTCTACACCAATCTATAACATTGTCACCTTACCTGTACATCATGCATTATAGAACTGTATCTGTCTACACCAATCTATAACATTGTCACCTTACCTGTACATCATGCATTATAGAACTGTATCTGTCTACACCAATCTATAACATTGTCACCTTACCTGTACATCATGCATTATAGAACTGTATCTGTCTACACCAATCTATAACATTGTCACCTTACCTGTACATCATGCATTATAGAACTGTATCTGTCTACACCAATCTATAACAATGTCACCTTACCTGTACATCATGCATTATAGAACTGTATCTGTCTACACCAATCTATAACATTGTCACCTTACCTGTACATCATGCATTATAGAACTGTATCTGTCTACACCAATCTATAACATTGTCACCTCACCTGTACATCATGCATTATAGAACTGTATCTGTCTACACCAATCTATAACATTGTCAACTTACCTGTACATCATGCATTATAAAACTGTATCTGTCTACACCAATCTATAACATTGTCACCTTACCTGTACATCATGCATTATAGAACTGTATCTGTCTACACCAATCTATAACATTGTCACCTTACCTGTACATCATGCATTATAGAACTGTATCTGTCTACACCAATCTATAACATTGTCACCTTACCTGTACATCATGCATTATAGAACTGTATCTGTCTACACCAATCTATAACAATGTCACCTTACCTGAACATCATGCATTATAGAACTGTATCTGTCTACACCAATCTATAACATTGTCACCTTACCTGTACATCATGCATTATAGAACTGTATCTGTCTACACCAATCTATAACATTGTCACCTTACCTGTACATCATGCATTATAGAACTGTATCTGTCTACACCAATCTGTGGTCCAGACTCACTCATCACTTCAGTAGCAGACTTTGGGGCCCCAGTTGGCAACACTAAAACCACAGTTACACACATGAATTAAACAAGCGAAGATGACTTTTTGTACAATATGTGTTATTAATGGAATTTTTGGTGGATTTTCGGAAATAAGTTGTTCCCTTAAAGGTTAATGTCAGTTAGTGAATACGTTTCTCTAGTGAACACCTGTCTCAGGTGAACACCTCTCCCTAATGAACACCTCTACCTAGTGAATATCTGTCCCTATACCCAGTAAATACCATTTCTCGGAACATACTTCATTTTGTATTTTAGCTAAACTATTTCTTTATTGGTCTCCAAGACAGGATAATATCATAACTGATTTACCTGGTAAAGGAGGGGGTGCCACACTGAAATCTCCAAAATTGTCGTCTGCTTCAGAGTTTCCATTTTCTACACCAGATGTCGCTTCATCAGGAGGCCCTTTGAAGTCCAAGCTTCCAACAGATTTATTGTCCTGACTTATACTTGGTTTACGATCTTGAAACTCAAAACTGGACACTGATTGGTTATCCACGCTACCCTCTTTTGACGAGACTTTTGTTTTGAACTCAAGGCTAGACACTGATTGGTTATCTTCTTTTAAGGCTTTTGATTGGTTATGGAATGGAGGAAGCTCTAAACTAGATACTGATTGGCTATCCCCAGCGCCATCTTTCCGAAGCTTAACAGTATCAAGATTATAAAGTTCAGGACCACTAGCGCTTGTATGTAAATGAGAAGTAAATTCAGTCATATCAACTTGATTCTCAGGTTTCGTTGTATTTCGATTAGGTATTTGTTTTTTGGGTTTTGGTTTTGGTTCAAACATGTCCTCCAGGTGTTTATTAGGTTGAGCATCCGGATCAGTCGAAAAGAAATCGCCAAAAACTCCAGCTGTGTGACTTTCACCTTCTTGTTCAAATGGGGGTGGTTCAAACATAGGACTGTCATCGTCCAAGCTTGGAAGGCGAGTTTTAGATGACATTCTACGAGTTTTAGGTGGTGATGACTGACTCTGCATTGGAGGAGGCACCATACTAAAAGCACCAAAATCAGAATTGTCATTATTACTGGAGAAGTTATTTTCCACTTTGGATTGGTCATCATCCATTTTGGGATATTTCTGTTTTCTAGTGATGGTGAGGTTGTTAGTTGAAATGGGAGGAACAGGGGGTGCACTTTCAAAATTTGCCCAATCGTCATCGTCTTGTTGATCACTTGTGGAGGGGTTAACATCATCCTCTGCTTGGTCTAATTTTATAGGCTTTGGAGGGGGTTCGTTGAACTTTTGCAATATTGACATTTTATCAAATTTTGGCACTTCGCTTTTTTTAGCCGCTGGTTCTGGAATGTCGCAAGTTTGGAAGTCTGCCCAGTCTTCTGTCGAAGCCGTTGAGGCAGCCATTTTCTTTTGCATAAGTTTCTCGTGTTTTATACGTTTAAACATTTCATTTTCATCACTTTCTACACTTCGAGGGGAATCAACATCAGACCCCTTCAACACATCCAAATTTCCTTTGATGACCGCTTCTGAATATTTCTCAAAATTGGCGAAGTCATCTGGACTCTCAGGACTAGTTTTGGAAACTGGAGAATCCAGCGCAAGTTTTGGTATTTCCGGCAATGTAGCAGAGCCATCTATTGGTTGTTTGGGTGCTGGGGGACCTGTAACAGAATACACATTTTGGCAATTATTTTAATGGTGATCCTTGTGGTGTTATGACAATAAATAACAGAATGTCTCTGCAGAGGGGACAAGACCACTTTAGATGAATTTTTGATAGTTTTTTGTACTCAACATCAAAGTCAAACCTAGAGGGCATTTCTATATGAATTTGAACATTTCTGCATCTTAAATACTCAATAACTTCAATATTAGATTAGATATATTTTTCAGAAAAAATTAGGAACCCTTAGGGAAACGTTGGCATGCTTCTTTCCCCTATATTCGCTATCGCTTCTACTTCTTTGATCAAACTAACCCTGTAAACTATACTGTGCCAATTTTCTTTTTATTCATTTTAAAAAAAATTTCCCAACCAACCCTGAACCATACTACGTCTCCTCACTATTATTAAATAGTTCTTACTAGAATCCATACTGCGAAGAAATGCATATTTATCCTCAGCACCAAGAAGATCCGACTCAGAGGAAATCTTTGGAAATGTGTTTGTTTGAGTTTGCAGAGTTGTACCTAGTGGTGGAATACTTGATCCTGGAGGTTGGGTGTTTGCACCAGAAGAAACTTGTGTGAAATCTCCAAAGGAACCTTAAAATAGAAAATAACTCTTTATCTGTAGAAGGTAACAGTATGAAAGGAATAATAATTTGTGTTTTTTATATTACACCGTATCCTTATTAATAAATGCACAATGCGGCTCCCAAATTATCCTGTAGGAGGTGTCTCAAATTACAGATTACTTTGTATATTCTAAAGCCATGTTAACTATTATGCTATCCAGCTAAAAGCACAAAGCATCACAGCCTGCAAAAGTAGTATTTTGTCTAAGTCTAACCTAATGGGTGATATTTCAAAGTCACCATATGTTTCTTTACCAAAGCATAAGCAAAACATCAAGCATGTAAAATGTCCATGTAAAATGTCCATGTAAAAGGTACATGTAAAATGTACATGTTAAAGGTACATGTGAAAGGTACATGTAAAATGTACATGTAAAATGTACATGTAAAAGGTACATGTAAAAGGTACATGTAAAATGTACAGGTAAAAGGTACATGTACAGGGCGTTCAGTAAGTAAAGCTAATTTTGCTCTCAAACTTTTATTTCTTGTCTATCATCGTTCAAATTTTCAGTGGAGAAGCATCAGACACTTTTCTAACTATCCTGAAAACATGATCAAGATATAATGAATAACAGCAAAATGGTGGTTGTCATAGTAACGCGAATACGGGTTCTGCGGAGCAATTTTTTAAGTTCACAGCATAGTAGATTTTGTTAACGTTAGTTTCTGTCCTGTCTATATTTCAACCATAGTTCTGTGGCTACTCCACATTTCTACTTTCAAGTTCGCATTCTATTTCATGTTCAAAGTAGTTCCCCTTAGCTTTCACACACAGCTGATGTCGTTCTATCCACTTCTGATATATCCTGTGGAAGCCATCTGGAAAGTTCTTTGTCAGCGAACATTGAACAGCATTCTGAAGCTCATGGATATTTGCGTGGATCTTACCACGCAGATCATTTTTCAAACCTTGGCTCATCACTTGTTGCTTTTCTCCCCTTTTGGAATTTCTGATACCATTTGTAGATTGTGTACTTAGGCACACTGTCCCCATATGCTTTTTGGATATCCCTAATGGTATCCTGCTTGGATTTCCCTAGCAACACATTGTATCTAATGCTACTTCTCAATTGTTGTTTCATTTCATTGTTCATTTTGCTTCCATTGGCAATCCTGGCAGCCATGATTTTGATGATGTCATGGAGCAGTGTCTGATGGATCATTCTGAATCATTCCATCTGTTGTATCATCTGTCTGTGATGTCATAGACTACTGTTGCCATGGTATCATATTTGTGAATGTTGTTATGTTTGTCGTGACTTTCAGCCATAGCAAACAAAGACATATGCAGCATTAATCTTAATCAATTTCATTGCATTATAACACTTTTATTAAAGTAAGAAATTGCTCCGCAGAACCCGTATTCACGTTACTATGACAACCATTGTTTTGCTATTATTCATCATATCTTATTTAATTTTTCAGGGTAGTTAGAAAAATGTCGAATGCTTCTTCACTGAAAATTTGAAAGATAAATGACAAAAAATAAAAGTTTGAGAGCAAAATTAGCTTTACTTACTGAACGCCCTGTAAAAGGTACATGTAAAATGTACATGTAAAAGGTACATGTAAAAGGTACATGTAAAATGTACATGTAAAAGGTACATGTAAAAGGTACATGTAAAATGTACATGTTAAAGGTACATGTAAAATGTACATGTAAAAGGTACATGTACATGTATGGTGTATATGTACACTCACTTGATTGATGCAAAGTGGGAGTTGGGGCTGCTTGGAAATCTGCAAAATCATCATCATCATCTGGAGCTCCTGGTTGCACTTGGGTTATGCTTGGTTGCCCTGGAGCTATGCCTGGTTGCCCTGGAACTATGCCTGGTTGCCCCGGAGCTATGCTTGGTTGCCCTGGAGCTAAGCCTGGTTGCCCTGGAGCTATGCCTGGTTGCCCTGGAGCTGTACCTGGTTGCCCTGGAGCTATGTTTGATGGTGCAGCTGGCATAGCTGTTGAGAGTATTCCAGATTGAGAAGCGGGCATACTGTGTGGTGGAAAAGCGTTAGCCATTTGTGAACTTGGTGCACCACTAGTATCCATTCCACTAACCATTGACATGTTAACAGGGGCCCCACTAGAGGGCACACTGCTGGCAGCTGGGGCAGCATGCTGTCCAAGATTTGGAACAGGGGCTTGAGGGCACCTTGCGAGAATATCAACTGTTGTCACATTTATATTGTTCTGTAAAAGAGATGTCAATATTAAATTTTTTAATTTTTTAGATGAACAATAGCCTCCTGAAACAGATTGAGTACACATGCATTGATGGTGTGAACATTTCACATTTTAAACCCCATATTCTTTTTTACTAAAATAGTACCATCCTAAATTGGTAAAGCAGAACAAACCTGTGCTACAGCTATTAATGCAATAATCATAAATAGTTCCTGTTTGTTCAGTTGCCCAGGGGTCTCTTTGTTTGCGAGTGCCCATATATGGCCAAGTGCTTCCCGAGGTAGTCCACTACGTAACAAGATGGGATACACAAGACCTGTGTCTATCTTATCATCCCTAAAAGTAAATAATTTCAGACAAGTTCATTGGTGAGGTATTTATTGATATGAGAAATAACTATCAAATAATGTTTTAAAGGGAGTAATGTAATTGCTGATATTTAACATATTTCAAATACCATTTTGGTCCAAATACAGTAACACCTGTGGTGGAACACCTCCATAAATGGAACACCTCACCTGTGTAACTTTGTGAAGTTGTATTACCCAACCAAAGGTGTTCCATTTACAGGTTTTACTGTACTGAAAATACATTTCCTGAAATTTACATTTGGATGGGGTAATTTGTAGAAGTTGATACTGTCATATATGTACCCCATATGTACAGTGACCTAACCAAGCGTTCTTTGCATAAATAATGACATACAAGGGTCGATCAAAAAGTTCCTTACCGTTGGCTCTAGATTTTATAATAGAAGGTGTTGGATGCTCAAACTTTTTGATCAACCCTTGTATAAGACACTAATTCTGGTGACTCACTATGCTGTAATTGCTATTTTCAATGTGTAGCTCGATCAATAAAGAAAGATTGTACAAAAATAAATGAGGATCAACATTTCTCATATTTAGTTAACAGGGGGAGGAGGGGGGTGTCTGAGAGTTAACAATCAAAATCTAGTTAGCTCTCCTACATTGAACTTTGCATTGGTCCCTTAGATACCTGGCTTAAATATAAATATTCAGTAAACTTACTTCAATGAGGCCTCGTAAACATGCTCATAAACTATTGGAACAGTGCCCTCTATGAGCCATTTAGGGGGACCACTAGGTGGCACTGCAGCATGGGGCTTCTTGGGTTCAGGTTTTGCAACAACAGGGGCACTTTCTATTGGTTCTGAAACAAGGAATAAAATTAATAAGTGATTATCAATGTTCCTTATTTTGCATATCATTAAAGAGGGAGGTGGCGATAGGAAAGCACAATCAAGACCCCCCTGGACGATGTTGAAATTAATTATCTGAAACTTGAATAAACTGGGGTATTCCATATGTTATCTGATTGGTCGTTAAATTTGTTTGTCAATATGGTTATGTGACCAAACGAACTCCATAAATGACAGTTCTGGAAATTGTAATTTGTCTTGGTAGTGATGAACTAAGACTAAAACAGCAATGGGCCCACATGTAGTACCTTGATCACAAAAACTGTTTAATTATTGCCACTTGTGAGCAGTGATTGAATAATAAAGTTCTTACTTTCCAGAACAAAGAGGTCGCTTAGGTTTTCTGTCGTGTTGTAATCCCATTTCTTTGCTGCCTTGCTTTCATGGAATGTCTGGTGTTTAACATGTTTTGGTTGGACCTCGCTTAATGCCGGCTTCACAAAACCTTTAGCCTTATTTGGCACACTCAAATCGGAACATTCAAGCATCATCGATCTTAGATCTGAAAATTGTATAATAATTAATCCAAACAGTTTATGACTTGATATAGTCAACAATATCATTATTTTTGTCAATTTTATCCTCTGAGAATATATTAAATATTATCTTTGTGAATTATTGACATTTTTATTAATAATTGTGTAGCGAAAAGTCAATGTCTAATTCTTAGTGCTGTATAAAATATTGCCATTTCAGATATCATACTTATGGAAAACATTGCATAAGTTTTTTAAAATTGAAGTTGATAATAAAAAGGAATTATTATTTACCCTTTTTATCTGATGGTTTTTCCATACTGGGATCCTGGACAGCTTGAGTAGATGATTGGCCAACAACATTAGTTCCTGCATTCGTGTCCTGTATAGGTGGAGCCACAGCTGAGGTTGGGATACTAGGACCGGAAAGGAAGTCGCCAAAATCATCAGCCTCATTAGCTATTTGAACTTCCTGTGCCTCTGTAACATTAAATACCAAACAATTTACTAAAACACAAGTTACCATAGCAACCATAACTTTTGATATATCATAACACAGTTATCTATAGATATTTATCTCCCAATGCCTTATTTTTTGTGAAATTCTCATAAAAAAATATTGAAAATCAATAAGATTAAAAGATTACATGATCTTATTGAACAACCTTGTATAATTTATTGATAATAGTTTGGATTAAACATTTATACAAACAGACTATTATGATGAAATAAATAGTAAAATTAGTTGGAATAAATTACTAGTTTCAAAACCTTGTAAATATTGCCATTTGTCAAGTTGTGAAAAAGTGACAAAATCAACACCCACCTTCTCTTGGCGTGGAATTTTGTGACCCGGATCTGTCCCGAGGGCTTTCAACTTTGCCGACTATGGCCTCGATCATCTTACTTGCATCGCTATGACTACTGCTTATATTGTGAAAATGCTTCAACTTTGATTGCTGCTCTTGGAAGTGGCGTTCTTTAAGTTGCTGTTTCGGGTCAACAGGTGCTGGTTGTCGCTGAGGACTGATATGGAAAAAAAAAAAATTCAAACAACTTATCTTATTAACAAAATTATAACAGTACATGTACCATGCTTTATTAGTTCACAAAGCCGAAATAAGGAACTCTCTTGATTAACTTTTAGGCATTTTGAATTCTTACTTTTTTGTTAATATACTGCATACTGTACAGTACAATAATAGAGAAGACAAATCAGACAGAACCCTTTTTACAAACAATAACTCCATAATGGCTCTTATATAGGCTGTTCAATAAGTAATGACACTAAGGCTCTCATTTTGTCAAATTTTGCTTGTTTTATCTCAAATTTTCACCATATGTTGAAAATACATTTGTCTATTTATATGGGGAAAATCACCAGATATAACTAATAATAACCAGTAATTTGGTTGCCATAGCAACATGAGGATACAGCACTTGACTTGGATCCAAATCAATAAGAATGATAAGAATGATGGCCCATCAGTACATGTTTTATACCCCTATCTTTCTTGAGTATAGTGGATTTCTAAGCATACTTTTTGTGTTTATGTTTTATGTTTATGTTTTGTGTTTATGTTTAAAAATGTTCAAAGAAGTTTGTTTGTGTCAACCAGGCCTTTAACCTCTTCAATTTTTTCATCATTGTTTTCATACTTTGGCCTCCTACTGAGATCATCATCATCCACACTTTTCCTTCCTTCTTTGAACATTTTGCACCACCGGAAAATTGATCTCTTACTCATAGAGTCATTACCATAAGCCTCCTGGAAATACTGCACTATATCTTTTGCTTGTTTCCCAAGCAATACAAATGTTTTTATTGAACTCCTTTGCTGTAGTGCCAAACTCATGTTTTTGCAGTTTTCAGGACTTTTCCCTTTTTTGGAGAGTCTATGATCATTATGACTCATTGGATTCCCTACTTTTGAGAAATTAACTGTGATGTCATACCATTTAGTTACCATAGCAACATACACACAAAACAAACACAAAACATAAACATAAAACATAAACACAAAAAGTATGCTTCGAAATCCACTATACTCAAGAAAGATAGGGGTATAAACCATGTACTGATGGGCCATCATTCTTATCATTCTTATTGATTTGGATCCAAGTCAAGTGCTGTATCCTCATGTTGCTATGGCAACCAAATTACTGGTTATTATTAGTTATATCTGGTGATTTTCCGCATATAAATAGACAAATGTATTTTCAACATATGGTGAAAATTTGAGATAAAACAAGCAAAATTTGACAAAATGAGAGCCTTAGTGTCATTACTTATTGAACAGCCTATACTTATATAAAGTTATAAAATGACCATGATCATGTACATATACATATTAAATGAAATTAAACTCACAAATTCTTCTTTGATCTGAAATTCTGCGCCATCTGTGGGGTATATGCAGGGGGTGCATTCCTGGGTGCCATTCCCAACCCAGGAGCCTGTCCCCCCATACCAGGTGCCTGTCCCCCCATACCAGCAGGCATCATCTGGGGCATGCCATGTCTAAAGTTATGCTGGAAATGTAATAATGTTTTATAGTTACCAATCTTTTCAGGGCACTCATTCAATATCTAATGAAAATAAATATTGTGTATTACGATTTTCTTAAAACAGGTAATTCTACAACAGTAATTCAAGACTTGATTTAAGTATTGCATACAATTCATTTTATTCAATTGAAGTCGGAATTACTTTGAAATACATTACATTTCAATAAAAGATAAAATATTTACAATAAAAGAAAAAGCGTTTTCTGAAACCGTGATGGCATCACTTCTAGTTGATAGTAACATTTCTAAGAAAGTTTAAAGTAAAACAGCAAGATATCAGTATTCAATGGGGACAGTTGAAAACCACATCAAAATACCATGTTGAGATTTGAAAATCACAATACATCATGTTGGACATTCATTGGATCCATTTGAGAAAAGGTCTTCTGTTGTATAAATCCTCACCTGTGTTGCTCCTACTACAGGTACAGAAGACATCATGCTATACCTCAAACTGGTGCTAGGTATTAACTAAAGAAAAGTGTAGAGTAGTAGTGAAGTTAGTAAGTATAAGAAGTAAACACCAAGAAGAAATTTGGGTGTTACTCCCATAAATGTAGATTTTTATTTTAACATGGTTGGCCGATCCAAAGCCAATATGGCACTACATTTATAGGGGTACCAGTGATCTCCCCAGGATTTTTTCTCAGGTGGGTGCAAAATTCTGATTTTTACAATTCAGTCCAAAATTTGGCAAAATATGCCAATTTTTCATGATTTTTCTTATTTTCAAGTGGGGGCAAATGGATTTTCAGGTGGGTGCAAGCCTATTTTGAAAATCAGGTGGGTGCTGCACCCTCTTGCTTTAATGCTGGAGAGATCACTGGGTACCAGCACCAGTTCCATTTCTAATTGATTTAGATTGACGCATGCAACCAACACTGAAAGTGCCTTGAAAGCTGTGCAAAAAACAGTATCAGATATTCAGAATGGAACCCTCTTGGCTATGGTTGATAATAATTAGTAGGGGTGCTACAGAACTAAAGGAAATGAAGTTTGACCAAATGGATTTTCCATATAACTCGGGGAGAGTCACATCAAAAGGTAAAATTCCAGAGGGAAAGAACTTTTTGGTGACACCCTAACTTATATGAATGATGTCCAAAATCATTGTGATTTGCCCCCTTTCCAGCCATATAAGGAAAATTGAAAATGCTGATTTGCTTTTCACAAGAATTTTTCAAAGATAACATTTTTCACTAATGAATGTTCATTCATCCCACCCAGAAATTAATTATGTTCTCCCACAACAGTTGAAATTTGGACACCATTCTTTAGCCCATATTAGTTGAAATTTGGACACCATTCTTTAGCCCATATTAGTTGAAATTTGGACACCATTCTTAAGCCCATATTAGTTGAAATTTGGACATCATTCTTTAGTCCATATTAGTTGAAATTTGGACACCATTCTTTGGCCCATATTAGTTGAAATTTGGACACCATTCTTTAGCCCACATTGGTTGAAATTTGGACAACGTTCTTTGTCCCATATTAGTTGAAATTTGGACAACATTTTTAATCCAATATTAGTTGAAAGTTGAACACCATTCTTTAGCCCATGTTAGTTTTTGCAACAAGAATCTTGCTTTTTAAATTTGCTTCTTTTTCTCATTTAGAGAAAATAAACAATTCAAATTATTTAACAAAAATAATGGCATTCATATCAAAGCTTATATTATGTGTTAGTCTGTGCGAGATAAGAAGATAGATATAGAATATAGACATAGATATAGAATATATAAGGGTTATGTACTGGGAGGTTTTGGATACAGGGATATTCCATGTATCCAAACCGACCGTGCATAACTGGTGTATCTCATACTTGAGTGGGTTTAGGGTAGATATAACCTTTTCGACCTTTTTCAAATGACAAGATATTTATATTTAACATTTTCGTAATATTCTTTTTGTTCAATACAATGAAATTGTAACATTTAAACTTAAAAAAAATTAAATTTTAAAATTAGAAAATTAAAACTTTTGATATTTAAACTTTTTTAAACTTTTGAAAAATTCCCGGGAGCGGGATGGATATATTATATCTGCCCGCATTTGGCCTGGAGCGGGACATATACAATATATCCTGCCCGCTCCTCAGATATGATATATATTCCCGAGTGATATCTACCCCAAACCCACTTAAGTATGAGATACAGACCTATATCATTTAGTATAAAACAAACCACTTCACTAAACAAGGGATCTTTTCAAAACATCAATATCTGACAAAATACAAAACTTATTTTAAACACAATTTAATTGAAAAGATATTAACTAATGCATACACTCTTTAACTAACATTTTGAAATGATCCCTAAGAAACAGAAGATATAGAACGAAGATATTAGAATGAACATTAATAAATAATACCTAAGTAAGTACCATTAGTTGGGAAGTGTGAAGTCATGCACATATCAGAGTCTAACTTACTTGACCAGAAGCTCCAAACTGAGGCGGAAAGCCTCCTGCCATTGTCCCCTGTTGCATCTGGCCAGTTTGTATTGGTCCACCTTGCATGGGGCCACCTTGCATCTGAGCACCTTGCATCGGTCCAACTTGCATGTGACCTCCTTGCATTTGACCTCCTTGCATTGGTCCACCCATCATTCCCTGCCCTTGCATTTGACCAGGTTGCATCTGACCACCTTGCATTTGTCTTCCTTGCATTGGGCCACCTTGCATTTGGCCACCCATCATACCTTGTATTTGTCCAACTTGCAGAGGTTGTGGCATCATTCCAGGTTGTTGCATCATTGGTTGTGTTCCTGGCATCATACTGAAACCTAAAAGCATGAATGCATTTGAAAATCTCATACAATTATCTTGTAATAACTATCCTACAAGCATACATATAAATACACCGTGTACAATGTAGAGCATTTTATCTTGCTGTCTTTTGAGCCCTGTATACACTGTAAATTGTGTTTCAACAGTTTCAATCGTTTGAATACTTGCATCATTTTAAGAATCTCAATGCCCAGGCATAGAATTTTAGTGATTATTTTAGGATATTAGAATCTGTAACTGAACCCAGCTACATTTTGCACCCGACTTGTCACTCCCAATAACTGATCCAGGCCCTAGTCCTTGGATAATGACTGTTACCATTAGAGATCACACGATACAATAGATTTTGGTTTGATCTATAACCAATATAAACACAATGTTACAATACAATAATCTCATGAAGAAATACAAACAATTCAAAATATCAATATCTTATCCCGTGCCTGGACTAAGGTCCTGTGAACATCTCAACCTTTTGTCTGTGCGATTACAACATGGGAGAATTTTACGCTTCTTACACTTCAGATACCTATTTTAATAGATTCCTTGGTATTTTAGCATTCTTTTCGTGTAGTTAAATCCACAATTGTCTGGGTTTATCGGCAGAACGAAGACATTTTCGTTTTTGATCGCAATATTTGCGTGTAACATTTAACTTATTTCAACCGTCAAATTCCTCCATATTGGTAATTCCGGGCCACATCCGGGACAGTCAAACAGGGGATTCCCCTTTTAAATACAACTGCCATCTTGAAAAGTGATGGAATCTCTATCGATGAAAAAGAAAAATGTTCCCGTTCTGCCGATATACCCAGACAATCGGCGGTTCAAATATATTAGAAGTTACATTTTGAGTTCTACAATGCATTGGGGTAGGTATCTTAAGTGAAGGGGGCGTAGATAATTCTCCCGAGTTGTAATCGTACAGGCAAAAGAATGCGCTCGATACAGGACTATAGTCCTAGCACGGGATAATCAATATCAATGAACCAATTCATGGATATTTGACCAGAGGTGATTTTCCAGCAATTATACAGTGCATCGAGCAATTGCAAATAGATCTAACGTTAATATTTTTAAGATTAATATATAACTGCTAACCTTGCGGCATACCCCCAGTTGGTCTTTGGAAACTCATTCTTCTCCTGAAAGAAAATGCAAAACTGTTACAAAATTACAAAAAATAGTTTCTTTTAAAAACAAACCTCCCCGGCGGGGAATCGAACCCCGGTCTCCCGCGTGACAGGCGGGGATACTCACCACTATACTACCGAGGACTCGGCTGAGTCGGGCTCAAGACGATTTAATTTTTTTGCCAAATTTTTATTTTCATATCGGATTTTTGCATTCATTTATGCTATTCTGACGAGTCTGTTGATTCCACAGAATGAGTTAGAGGTACAAAATTTATAAAATATAGACCCGAATGCACTTACTTGGCTAAATCACTCAATATATTAGGAAACGTTGTCGATAATTATCTTTCCAAAATTTTGTTCGCCATCTTGACTGAATTGGAAAAAATAAAGTTTCGCATCTTATTTGACGATAGTTTTCAATCTATAAATTGAAACTTGAAGACAAAAAATCAAAACTAGAAAGAAAACATAAGAATCATATAAATATATTTGATCAAAGAGAAAAATGCTAATATATTTGTCACAACTATGAGTTCGAAACAATCTCATTGATTGACAGCTGGCAGCGACCTCTTTGAATAAAGGTTGTTTTCAAAGTCAATCAGACATGAACAAAGTTGCACTTATTACAGGTAAGTATATTGGTTGTTATTCCTTCAGGTGCAAGTTCTGGTATTGGAGAAGCTACAGGTGTTGAGCTTGCAAGTCATGGATGTAATGTAGTAATCACTGCTTATCTTTTCCTTTAGGTGCAAGTTCTGGTATCTGGTATTGGAGAATGTTGAGCTTGCAAGTTGTGGATGTGCTGTAGTAATCACTGCCTATCTTTTCCTTCAGGTGCAAGTTTTGGTATTAGAGAGGCTACAGCTGTTGAGCGTGAAAGTCGTGGATGTGCTGTAGTAATCACTGCTTATCTTTTCCTTTAGGTGCAAGTTCTGGTATCAGGTATTGGAGAATGTTGAGCTTGCAAGTTGTGGATGTGCTGTAGTAATCACTGCCTATCTTTTCCTTCAGGTGCAAGTTTTGGTATTAGAGAGGCTACAGCTGTTGAGCTTGCAAGTCGTGGATGTGCTGTAGTAATCACTGCCTATCTTTTCCTTCAGGTGCAAGTTCTGGTATTGGAGAGGCTACAGCTGTTGAGCTTTCAAGTTGTGGATGTGCTGTAGTAATCACTGCTTATCTTTTCCTTCAGGTGCAAGTTCTGGTATCAGGTATTGGAGAGGCTACAGCTGTTGAACTTGCAAGTTGTGGATGTGCTGTAGTTATCACTGCTTATCTTTTCCTTCAGGTGCAAGTTCAGGTATTGAAGAGGCTACAGCTATTGAGCTTTCAAGTTGTGGATGTGCTGTAGTAATCACTGCTTATCTTTTCCTTCAGGTGCAAGTTCTGGTATCAGGTATTGGAGAGGCTACAGCTGTTGAGCTTGCAAGATGTGCTGTAGTAATCACTGCTTATCTTTTCCTTCAGGTGCAAGTTCTGGTATTGGAGAGGCTACAGCTGTTGAGCTTGCAAGTCGTGGATGTGCTGTAGTTATCACTGGGAGAAATGTTGACAACCTCAATAAGACAGCAGCTGCATGTTATGAAAAAGGACTGAAAAAATCACAGGTAGATACGGATAAATGGACCAATGAAAATATGTCCCTTTTAACAAAATTCATTTTGATTGATGGACCAATGAGAATCTGTCTTCCTTGGTGATGCACTGTGGGGGATATTAATTTAAATGATGAATTGGTCTATTTTGGCACATTGTATTTCCTTAGCAGGGATGGGGGTTTGGGATTTCTGTTTGTGGAATTGAGCTCTCTTACTCCCAACCAAAAGTATATATAAAACAAAAGATTTGAGAGTAGTGAGATTCGAAACTGACAACCCTAATGAATATGGAGCACTTGCTTGACCAATAGCCTTTACATTTGAGCACACCATTGGGTTCTAAATACTGGCTCCTAGCTTGCCTTGACATATAGAAAACACCATATACTGGTATTTCAATATGTGCAGATTTTAAAGTTGAATTTGTATAGCAAAAATCTTGTATGATAAACTTATATGATTTTTGTTTTTACAGGTTCTCATTGTTCAGGCTGATTTGACTATACAAGCTGATATAGAAAGGATCATTGAGAAAACAATAGAGCAGTTTAAAACATTAGATATTCTGGTAGGATATTTGCATTTTATATAATACAATAAAAATAAATAATGTAAACCCATTTTCAACCATTTTGCATCAAGCCACAGCCCAATAGCCAGCTTTTGCCAAGAGGGGGGGGGGGATCTAGGGGAGGGACAAATTTTACAACTTGAACCCATAATCACTTGAATAGTGCTTAAAATGGTGAAAATTTACATGAATCTCCTGGTCTGTCCCAGTTCCCTATGGATTAGACAGTTTTTACTGTTGACCCCCATATATTGAAATTGATATCATTCAAAACAAGTGTTTTTCACTGATTCTTGTAGGTTAACAATGCTGGAATCATGGTGACTGGAGGGCTGAGGAATTCCTCATTAGAGGACTTTGACACACTATACAATACCAATGTTAAGCCAATGTACTACATCACTAAACTGGCTGAGCCATATCTTACTAAAAACAAAGGTCAGGTACATGTAGGTCTATATTATGATAAGTCTTATATTGACAAAAGCCACAGATGGACTAAAACGCATAAGCTCAGAGCATCATTTCGAGAAAAATATACAAAGTTTTTAGTTTTTTATGATAGTTGGATATATACATGTAGGATTGTCGAATACACCCTGTAGCGTTAGGCACAAACGTTTTCTGTACCCCAAACGACCGAAGGGAATGAGGGGTTGGAAAGCTTTTGTGCCTAACCCTAAGGGGTGTATTCAGCGATATTACCCCTGCTCTGAGGTCTATATTACGATTTGAACATGAAAACTCACCAAAATGTTTCGAATATTCATTATGGTCTGCCATTACTACGACCCGCCGTTTTGACATCACACATTACACGTATTACCAGGGGTATTCTTCGTGAATATACCCCGGGTGAAATGTTGACTTTGTTTACAGTTTATAGAAGGCGTGAATACAGTCATGTTCGAATTAAGAAATATAGACCGAAAAGTAGGGGTAATATCGGCGAATACACCCCGCAGGGCTAGGCACAAACGTTTTCTGTACCCGAATGACCAAAGGGAGTGAGGGGTTCGAAAGCTTTTGTGCCTAGCCCCAAGGGGTGTATTCGATGATATTACCCCTGCTCTGAGGGGAAAAAGTATCTTAACAAAAAGAAAGTCATTATCATAGAAAAAACACCAATGGCAACATGTATGACATACAAAGAAGAAATAACTTAAGACCCATGAAGAATTTAAAAGAAAATCATATTTTTGAAATATATTTAAGGATTAAATTTTTTTTCAAATTTTGAATTTCCCGCCAGTTTAATTTGACGGGGGAAAAACAAGATGGCTGCCATTTGATGTAAGAAATATCAGAAAAAAAGTTGCTTCACTTTTAGTTTTCACAATGAGCACAGTTTTCCGGTTTAGGTTTTTTGACTGATTCTGACACTTCATCACCAGGGTCATGTATAGAGATTATAAAATTGAAACCAAAATGTTGTGCTCAGCATGAATTTGACTGAAATATGTGTAACTTCACCAACACAATTGAAGTCTCAAAACTGGATGCTCAGTAACTTTGAGTGACTATAATCCCTTGATTACTCAGATAAACACCAATTCACTTATCCAGAAATACCATTCAATGTCAATAGAAAAAAAGTAAGCAATGTTTTGGAGGATATGTTTCAAACTTTTTGTATAAATAATTAATTTAATATTTGCCATTGATTTTTTTTCAATTCTGACAATATTATATGCACTGTCTTTGATGCCAATATTCTTCATCAATTGTGATACAAATCGATATTTTTGTAATCTCAGAAGAAGGATAAGATATTGAAGTTTAATAATATGTGTGATTGAGTTGGTTTTTCGGACAATACAATTTTCAATATTTTTTAAGTCGATACCCAGACTCATCCCCAGACTCATCCTTTCTATAAAGCATGGTATAAATGTTGTATTTCTCTGAAAAGTGTGATATGAATGTTGTATTCCTCTGATAAATGTTGGATAAATGTTGTATTTCTCTGATAAATGTTGGATAAATGTTTGTATTTCTCTGATAAATGTTGGATAAATGTTTGTATTTCTCTGATAAATGTTGGATAAATGTTTGTATTTCTCTGATAAATGTTGGATAAATGTTGTATTTCTCTGATAAATGTGATATAATTGTTGTATTCCTCTGATAAATGTTGTATTTACTTTTATTTCCAGGGAGTATAGTGAACATAGGCAGCATATCTGGCATGATGCCCGTAAGTTCGTTTTATAAGATTTTAATTAATTAATTTATTAAAAATAAAAGTATTTTCTTATGTTTATTTTGCTTTTAAATCCAGTAAAGAATGATACAGGGTTCTTTGTTGCAATTCAAATATACTATCACTCCTATAAAAATAACCTTGTCCAGTTCTTTATAAACTATAATGCACTACGATGACATCAGATTCAGTTCTTTATGAAACCATAGTGCACTGCGGTGACATCACTCATTAACCAATAATGGCACTGCTCGGTTCATTATGAAACCCGGGTATGAAGCCATAATGCACTGTAAAAATGTTTTTGCACAATTGATCATACC
Source organism: Owenia fusiformis (assembly GCA_903813345.2). Taxonomy (NCBI): domain Eukaryota; kingdom Metazoa; phylum Annelida; class Polychaeta; order Sabellida; family Oweniidae; genus Owenia; species Owenia fusiformis. Next base: position 653,432 of record CAIIXF020000012.1, on the reverse strand, counting down.
TTGTGTTAATGTACTGAAATACTCTATGGCTGTGACCCACTTGGCATTTTTTGCATATGTTTCATTTTTATTCTTATTTAATATATGTGTGCTGTTGTATCTTCAGATGTCCTTTGTGATGTTGTACGCAATGACGAAGGCATCCATTGATATGTTCACCAGGTGTATTGCACAAGGTACTAACCCTGTGGTACTTGAGAAGGTCCCCATATACAAATTCAATAGTACATGTATGGAATGCTTCATAGGGAACCAGTGCTTTCAATCTGGCACATTCGCCAATATTTACCCCAATATAATTGCCCATGGTATTAGAATAACCAAGTTCAAGTTTATTCAACTATTTCATTTGGAATCCTAAAGCATAAAATGATAATACCAATATAATTAACATTTAACTGTATAACTTTAATGTATTTCATAAAACTTCAATATTTAAAGTGTCTTAAAGGAGGAGGGAAAGTATTGCAACAGGTTTCGGACAGTCACATGTTGGATTTTGGCTATTCTCTGAGGATTTAAACAGGTGCATATGTTAGATCAATGCATTACCTCCAGGAAAAGCACTCGTAGAGATGATAAAATAATTTCGACTTTGAGACAGGGAAGATGCAAACAACCCATCCACATGTTTTTCTGAAATGTTGTTCTGATTTTCAACCTCTTCCACCTCTGCTTTTTTAATTTAATAATTTTTCTTGCATCAATATGTTGCTTTTTGACACACAGTTAACCCCTTTAAAAGGGTTTAAAGATATCTATTATGGGTGACCAAAATTAGCTGAAAGCAATGGATAGCATGAGTTTTCCCTATGGGAAAATAACATGGGAAATAATGTTTTCCACTTTATCTAAAAGGAATCACTTATGCTGCATTGATCTAACATGTGCACCTGTTTAAATCCTCAGAAAAAAGCCAAAATTCAACATTTGACTGTCCGAAATCTGTTGCGGTACTTTCCCGCCTCCTTTATACTCAACCTATAATATATAACTTCATTATATTCCAGAGCTAGCCCCAAATGTGAGAGTGAACTCAGTTAAGTAAGTGAATGTTTTAAACTACTAGTATAGCTGGCTTTTGTGTTTTGTATCGATGTTTTGTAAATCTGTAGGATTTTTCAGTCAGATGAGAATCAGATTGTGTTTTGGCCAATTTAATTTGATAAACCATTTGAAGAAAAATGTTGGAAGAAGACTTGATTACTCAATGTATAACTCAATGTATTACTCAATGTATTACTCAAATGTGTTACTTAATGCATTACTCAAATGTATTACTCAATGTATCACTCAATGCATTACTCAAATGTATTACTCAATGCATTACTCAAATGTATTACTCAATGCATTACTCAAATGAATTACTCAATGCATTACTCAAATGTATTACTCAAATGTATTACTCAATGTATTACTCAATGCATTACTCAAATGTATTACTCAATGCATTACTCAATGTATTACTCAAATGTATTACTCAATGTATTACTCAATGCATTACTCAAATGTATTACTCAAATGTATGACTCAATGATATTACATGTACTTAAAGTATCTAATGATATTGTGATTCTATTTTAATCTATTAACTGAGAAAGTGGGATCAAGTCCAAATATTGACAGTTGTGGAAAAACAATGTTTAATTTCATGATGGGTGAAGAACTCTTCGCCTTTGCCCCATTCAACAAAATTTGAAAATGTTGATTTGGTTTTCAGCATAAATATATTTTATATTTCAAAGTCAACATTTTTCACTGATTAAGTCATCATTTACTTCCTTTCCATAAAAATTCACTATGTTTTCTCAAACTGTTGCCACCTTCCACTTGTATGACCTTTGACTTTATAAACAAACAGATGGACAGACAGCCAAACAAGTGGGAGGTTACAACAGGCCAAATGACATGTGAGACTTTACCATGAGACACACTTTGACTGTATTTGTGATTGCTATGTTACAGCCCATGTGAGCTAACCATGAGACACACTTTGACTGTATTTGTGATTGCTATGTTACAGCCCATGTGAGCTAACCATGAGACACACTTTGACTGTATTTGTGATTGCTATGTTACAGCCCATGTGAGCTAACCATGAGACACACTTTGACTGTATTTGTGATTGCTATGTTACAGCCCATGTGAGCTTACCATGAGACACACTTTGACTGTATTTGTGATTGCTATGTTACAGCCCATGTGAGCTAACCATGAGACACACTTTGACTGTATTTGTGATTGCTATGTTACAGCCCATGTGAGCTAACCATGAGACACACTTTGACTGTATTTGTGATTGCTATGTTACAGCCCATGTGAGCTAACCATGAGACACACTTTGACTGTATTTGTGATTGCTATGTTACAGCCCATGTGAGCTTACCATGAGACACACTTTGACTGTATTTGTGATTGCTATGTTACAGCCCATGTGAGCTAACCATGAGACAAACTTTGACTGTATTTGTGATTGCTATGTTACAGCCCATGTGAGCTAACCATGAGACACACTTTGACTGTATTTGTGATTGCTATGTTACAGCCCATGTGACATGTGAGAGCTAACCATGAGACACACTTTGACTGTATTTGTGATTGCTATGTTACAGCCCATGTGACATGTGTGAGCTAACCATGAGACACACTTTGACTGTATTTGTGATTGCTATGTTACAGCCCATGTGAGCTAACCATGAGACACACTTTGACTGTATTTGTGATTGCTATGTTACAGCCCATGTGAGCTAACCATGAGACACACTTTGACTGTATTTGTGATTGCTATGTTACAGCCCATGTGAGCTAACCATGAGACACACTTTGACTGTATTTGTGATTGCTATGTTACAGCCCATGTGAGCCCTTGAGACACACTTTGACTGTATTTGTGATTGCTATGTTACAGCCCATGTGAGCTAACCATGAGACACACTTTGACTGTATTTGTGATTGCTATGTTACAGCCCAGGGGTGACAGTTACTGATCTACATCTCAGATCTGGTATGGGAGCAGAAGCGTATGATAAGGTAAGGATAGTAAAACATATGCACAGTTTTATAGAGTATAACATACATATTGGAATAACCATCTAAAATGAACAAAACAAAAAAAAATTTGATAAGATTTCAATATTCTAACTATACACAGTGAGGGGACATAGATGTGTTTGTCCATCCAACTGCGTCAGTGATTTGCCCAAAAACTGGGACTTTTTACCCAATTTTGATAGCCTATTGGTCCCAGTTTTTTTTAAAATTATTTGGGGAAATATTGCTCAGGACACTTTGTTTGCTTTTGAGACTTTTTTTCATATGAATAATTTAAATAGGTTTTACACATAAAAACCTTCTACTCCATGGCCACTATTCTTTTTTCCTAATAGAGTTCCATTTGAAATTTGAATTTTTGTTTTTCTGTGTTGGTGGTCCAATGTTGTCATGGTGATACAATTTTGTCACTTTCATGATAACAACAAGGTTTGGTGTATATTAGAACATATTTACAATTTATTATTTACAATTTATACATACAACAATATTTAATACACTCGAGCAAAATATACATTTAGACATATACAAAGAGTATATCATTGGGGCTAAGTATATCTAAGTGGCTGTTTTAGTGATAGTCTCTAGCATCAATGCATCATCCCTGAAAGTGCTACATAGTTTAGCATGGCACAGGCCCAAGGCTTGTGCAAGGCATATATTCCCCACTTGACCAAATTAGCTATCTGATGTTTCATAAGTTAGTTTAGTTTAAAATGAAGTAAAACCAGACTCATCCTTTGATTTCTGCTGGGAATCTTTGTCTTGGTAGTCCAACTTCTCTGATTTCTTTCTCAATGCAGCAGAAACAGCATATTTGGCCTCTCTTGCCAGGAAACAAAATTAATTGTTGATGTAATTTTCTATGATAGCAATAAACGTTTTTCTCATTTAGAAATCTTTTTATGATAAACCCTTGATCTATTTAACCTTGGTTTCTGTAAAATAATTGATGTATTATACTATGTATATGATTTACCATGTTTTTTATTGCACGTACATAGTTTTATCCTTTGAGCAAGTTTGGAAAGATATGCTCTGTTCATTGATAGAGTGATTTTTATAATGTTTCCATAATACTCAAAAGTTTGCAACTCATGAACAGTACTGTCAACCCCTAAAGATTTTCTCGCGGGACAGATTTTTTAGACCCAGTGCCCAAAATTCGCGGGATTTTGCGGGACATCTACTAAATTCGCGGGATTTCGCGGGACATTTAAGGGATTTGCGTGATTGCGCTAATAGGCCAAATTTTTTTTTATCAAATTCGCGGTATTTCGCGGAACCATTCGAGGGACAAACACCCTAATTGCGCTATAGTTAACAGGTTTACCACCAAAAACTTGATAGAGGGACAGATTTTTTAGACAAAGTGCCCTAAATTTGCGGGATTTCGCAGGACATTCACCTAAATTTGCAGGATGTCCCGGGACATTCAAGGATTTGCGTGATTGGGACTAATGTAAAAGCGTGTAAAAGTACTTAAATCAAACTTCCAGATACTGATTAATCAAATACAATGCACCGTTGCATTGTAACTTAAATAAACGTCAACACAATTTCACAAAATACGTATAGGAATATTATTAAACTTTATTGTAATTTTTCAAAAGCAAAAACCATGCTTCAGGTGTGAATTCCGTAATCTAACACGAAATTCAAAAATTCGGAACAATACTTTGCACTTCTGGCGTCGTGAACAACTATGAAACGCTTACCCCCATAATGTTATATATTAAAATGTACCTATTCATGGCATTTTCTTTCTGATATAGGGGTTCGATTAATCTACATCAAATTATAGGGAATGGGGTTACTTTTCTAGATAGGGTTTGTAGAAAAAACAGGTACCGGGTAGTAAATCCTCCATGCTGGGTTCAAACTTGGTACCCGGTCGAAAAAACCGGGTACGAATATACAACATAATTAGATCATTAGAAAACGTGTAAGATTTGTTTTGAATTTACAAAAATGTATGTAACTTCCTTCAAAATTGAGCTAGAAGCTTATTTGAAGCTTCTAGCTCAATTTTGAAGGAAGTTACATACATTTTTGTAAATTCAAAATAAATCTTACACGTTTTCTAATGATCTAATTATGTTGTATATTCGTACCCGGTTTTAAGGCTCTTTTCGTCCTCTATCATCATATTTCCATTGGTAATGAAAGGGGGAGGGGGGATGCGATCGCACCCCCTCCTGGCTACGCCAATGACATTGTAAGACGATTTGAAAAACAAGACAAATCAATCTTACTCTATTTTCAATAGTTCGTTTGTTGGTACGTGAATTGTTTTGATTATGATTTAAATCTGTAAATAGCTATCGTTGCTTTAGCAGGGAGGTGACGTGTTAATTTACATGATTTTGATTATTAATCATAATTTAAGTTATCCCAATTTTCGACAAAATGTCCACTGAATTGTAAATTGTTATGTCTTACAATGTCATAGGCGTAGCCAGATGGTGCGATGGTGCGATCGCACCCCCCCCCCCATAACCGATGAAAATATGGCCATGAGGATAGAGGAAGAAAAGAGCCTTAAATATACTTTTTATTAGAAGCTTCTAGCTCAATTTTGAAGGATGTTACATACATTTTTGTGAATTCAAAACAAATCTTACACGTTTTCTCATAATCTAATTATGTTATATATTCGTATTTTTCGTTTTTTGGGTACCCGTTTTTTGACCGGGTACCGGGTACCAAGTTTGAACCCAGCATGGAGGATTTACTACCCGGTACTCGGTTTTCTACAATGCACCCTTTCTAGATATCAGCGTCCATTTATTGTAACTCGCGTTTGCTAACATTTGCTCAGTTCTGAGATGAAGGCCACACGGATAGTAAAAAGCCCAACGTTAGAACTATTTTTGACCTACATCCCTATTTTCGTAATTAAAATGAAAGTTGAACCCTTCCTCTTTATTTTGATACCAAACAACAGCATGCTGGGTACTTAAAATTAGGTAAACTTTACTCCTCAAAAGTGCAAAAACTTAGCTTCTTTTACAAGATAAGATAATCACAATATAGGGGATTGCAACAATTTCGGAAATTCGCGGAGGTCAAAAACCACATTTGCGGGACTTCGCGGGACATTGCGGGACACGCGAATTAGCCTAATTTTGATCAAATTCGCGGGATAATCCCGCCATTCGCGGGACACTTGACAGCTCTGCATGAATACTTACTCTCTTTTCAATTCTATGCAGAGCTCTGTGAAGAAGTGAACGCTTGTCTTTTTCCTGTTGAGATTGTGAAAATGTTGGGTCATAAAGTGGAGACATCATCAGGATAGTTTCCATTGTGCAGTCAGCCTTTGTGTAAAAGCCGTTTTTGCCAAATTTTGAAAAGTCTATTGCCGGCCATTCATATACATGTATCTCATTCAGGTCTATCACCATTGTGACCTCCTCCACTTTCTCCTCAACTTTAGCATCACTGAATGGAACTATGCGATTGCTTCGCCTCCATAGCTGTCTTGTTTCTTTTGATTTGCAAATTGCGACCTTGCTCATGGCACTTCTAACCCTATGACTCCTAGTTGGTTGTTTTTCCATCTTCAAATATTTGCGTAATTTATGTCTTTGCAGATCAACTCTCAAGAATTTCTTTATCAGTTTTGTATAATGCAATTGGTTTTGTTTGTGTTTACCATAGAAACAATATTCCTATCACCAGATAATTTTTTTATTGTATACTGTGACATCACATTTGGCTTGTTGCTATAAAACAAAAAGTCTATAGCAACCATTACATTATTTGCTATGTGACATCACAATTGAATTTCTTCAGAATCCCAAAATCCCAGATTTAATCAATACATCTATGACATCATAGTTTTATAAAGGTTATATAGTTGTGATGTCATAATTGACCTTTTGCGATCAGAATTCAGGAATTTTGTTTATGGATACTGTTGTCACGTATTTCGTCTTATTGGTATGACGTCATATAGAAATGATATTAGACATGATGGAATCACGAAATGGCGGACACGTGGCAGTTTTGAGCTAAAAATATTGTCGTTTCTTATATAAAAACCATGGGTCGGATATTTACCAGGTATGCCTATTTGACTAGATCATGAGTATGTCTATATATATGCAGGGCTGTCAACTTGGGACCACCTAATATGAGTGACTTCAAAATGTTGGACACCTAAGTCCAAATCTGAACACTTTTGTCCAAATTTTGAACACCTTTGCCAACTTTTAAACACCTTTGGCCAAAGTTTGAGCACCTTTGCCAAACTTTGAACACCTCAAATTTTTCGCGGTGTCGTCAAGGGGGGGGGGGGGGGGGGGGGGGGGGAGGTACGAAAAATTTCCAATGAACATGCGTGACACATACGGGATTCGCGTGACAAATCCGAACAAATTGCGTTCGGTTTTTTCCGGCGTTCGTATTTTTACCGTATCGTAAACATATTTCGAAAAAATTTCTACAGAAATATTTTTGCTTGACAATTACCAGGTAAAATGCGTATTTTGCGTGACATTTTCTGTCACGCAAAAAAAACTGGCGTGACTTCAAATTCTTCAGCAAATGCGTGACAAATACGCAAATTGCGGGACAGTTGACAGGCCTGTATATGCGAAGTTTGGGTGAAATTCATAATAAACATCGATGCCTATAAGCGCCCCCCGATTTTGTCAAAATCGGGGGGCGCTAAACCGCTATCTAAATCATGTCAGTAAGACCTTAGACTTGGTATGTGCTTAGCATGAATGTTGATCTAGTCAAATAGAACGCTTTCGTGAAAAATAAATCAATAAAGCACGAAATATAGAAGATAATCTCTCAAAATCAAGCATCTAAAGCTGGGTGACCTAATTGTGACGTCACTAAAAGACAGAATCCATTCGGTGATCGCAAATCATCAATTGAGAAAATTCATTCTGGGAATCTATTTTCATGTGTCATGGTAACATTTTTTGTTTTATATCATCCCATCAAACATTAAAATTAATCTGTGTGAATCCAAACCCCATTGAATATTTATTTTTTATTCCAGTACCTAGATATGCAGCAGCACCTTAATCCTATACCTCGGGCTGGAAAACCAGAAGAGATCGCAAAGACTGTTGCATTTCTTGTGTCGGATGATGCCTCTTATATAACAGGGGCACTTCTTCCAGTCGATGGAGGCAGAATATGTGTGACCCCAAGATATGCCTCAAAACCAACGTGATGAAGTGTTATGCAGTTTTACATGGCTTCTGTATGAAACGCACAATTTTTGGACTTATTACATATGAATATTGGAATAGAGTTCATGATTTTATGAAAGTAATTAAAAGGGTAAACACACATTAATGAATATTTTGTATTTTGACTCTGATAGAGCCCATGGTATGTATAAACCCACAATTTGCTTGAAAAGTCAAAACCAACATAATGTAGTGTTCTTGACTATATATGGCTTTTATCAGTTTATATGAAATGTACAATTTTGATACTCATTGCATATTGATTGAGTACATAAAAAGTAAAAATAAAGTACTTAAAAATGAATATTTCTTAATTTATGTACTTTACTACTTTAAGGGGCAAGGTAATTGTTATAAATGTGTTATTTTTGGTGAAACTATTTGTTTAAGAAGACAAGGTTTTGTCATAAAAAACACATGTCAGGTTTAGTTAATAAATTAAAGCTTTGAACATTTCTATAGTGTTCAGCATTTGCTAAGGGTTAACAACCAGGAACTGGGCTTTTGTTAAAAAGTTTTTATGGAAGAACTGATATTTTGACCAAGTCCATGTGATTTACTTCACCAAGCTATTTCAGTTGGTTTATATTGGTTGAATCTTTTAGAGCAGTCCGTTATCTCCAGAAAAAGTAAAGATTAACAAAATGTCTCTTGAAATTCAGCATTTGGGGCAACCCATCTACAGTATAATGTTGATTTTCATCCTTTTTGCACTGTTTATTGAGGGGATCAGTACCATATTTGGATATCATGGCAGTTCCATATTTGGATATCATGGCAGTTCCATATTTGGATATCAAGGCAGTTCCATATTTGGATATCAAGGCAGTTCCGTATTTGGATATCATGGCAGTTCCATATTTGGATATCAAGGCAGTTCCATATTTTGATATCATGGCAGTTCCATATTTGGATATCATGGCAGTTCCATATTTGGATATCATGGTAGTTCCATATTTGGATATAATGGTAGTTCCATTTTGGATATCATGGCAGTTCCATATTTGGATATCATGGCAGTTCCATATTTGGATATCTTATTATTATTATTTTTATTATTTATTTATTTATTTTCGTCTCACAGCAGATTTATTTTACAGATACTAATAGTACTAAAATGTCATAATAAAAACACTGCCCCAGCCAGTGCGGCTTATGAGAGACGTTTCATACATGTATATTAGAAGTATTGCACATATAGTTATGTCAAATGACTGTCGATCAATAATTTGTCACATAGGCTAAATCATTGCCCATATAGCATAAGATACAATGTAGTAGTTTCTAAAAAAAAATAAATAAATACATTAATATTTACTAACTACATAATCTTTGTTTATCACATATTTGTTTGTCTGTGTTTGTACATAAGGAATACAGTTTTAGATACAATAAAAGCCATCTCTGGAGAAGTACTCAGGGTTATAAACTGGTCATTTTTACTTTTGTTTAGGAAGTCAGGGTTGCTGCTTTGAGCTTCTGATATCATAATGCTTCTTAAATCCTCATAGGCCGGACATTCTACAAGGAAATGTTGTTCATTTTCAATTTTATGATCATCACACATTTCACATGTCCTGTCTTCAAGGGGTGTCTTGGGTTTGGTGAATCTCCCAGTTTCTATTTTCAGTGGTAAAACTCCACATCTTAGTTTGGAGAGTGCACTTCTTTGATATCTAGGGAGGTTGATTTTTGTATAGCTTTCAGGCTTAAACTCACTTTTGATTGTTTTGTAAGTTCTTAGTTTATTATTTGGTCCTATTTTACTCAGTTCTTGTGTCCATTTTTCTGCATCAAACTTTGAGACTTGTTTTTTGAAGGTTGTCATTGGCGTTGATAAAGTAGTATTTCTATATTTTGTTGATATTGATTTTTTGACGTAAAATGTCCAATTTTTCATTCTATGGGTATCAGCTTGTTCATTTGACCAGTTGAATATTCTTTTGTTTATCCTTGAATTTGTCATTTTATCCAGCCTCTGCCATAGTCTTACTGTTTCAATATCTTGTCGTGATTCCATTGATAGCCATCCCATGTCTCCACGGGTGGCTAGAGTTGGTGTTGTTGTTTTAACTCCTAGGAAGAAACGACAGGCTCTGTTGAGAATGGTGTTAATTAGACCATATGGTTTGGTACCCCAAACACCTGCTCCATATAGTAGCACTGGAGCAACCATACTGTCAAACAGCTTGGTGTAGACATCATACTGGATTCCTCCAGTTTCTTTGAATTTGGTGTTGATTGAGCCAAGTGCTCTTCCTGCTGATTTAGCCAGGTGTCTCACTGTACTTGTCATGTCTAGGTGTTCGTTGAACCAGAGACCTAGGTATTTGTATTCACTTGTGTACTTCAACACTGTGTCTTCAAGCATAAAAACATGGTCTGATTGAGGTGTTGTACTTGCTCTGAAGTGTATAACTTTGGTTTTTGTATCATTAATAGTGAAGCGCCACTTATTGCACCATTGTTGTAACTTGTCTAATATTGTTTGAAGGTTTTGGGCTGAATCCGAGATAAATACCACATCATCTGCATATAGTAGGATTGACACATTTTCGTCATTACAGGGGACTCCCATGTTAAGCTCCTTGATTTCTTGGGCCATGTCATTGATGTAGATGTTGAAGAGGGTCGAAGAAATCTGGTCCCCCTGCCGAACGCCCGATAATATAGGGAAGTAGTTGGTTTGATGTTCATTCACCCTCACAGAGCACTTTGCATTAGCATACAGTGATTTTATAGCATAATACATGTTTCCTCGGACGCCTATTCTAAGTAATTTATAGAACAAACAGGCATGATTGACCCGATCAAAGGCTTGCTTGGCGTCCACGAAACATGCGAATGTATCGAGCCTCTGTAGCTTCCTGTTGTGAATTATTGTATACAGGGAGTGTATATGGTCTATACAGCTTCGGAGTATCCTGAATCCATTTTGTTCATCTGCTAGGATATTGTTGTCTTCCAGCCAGCGACTAAGCCTTTTGTTAAGAACACCACTATAGATCTTGCTAGGTACAGATAGTAGTGTTATGCCTCTATAGTTGAGGGGGATACGCTGGTCATTGTTGCAGGTTTTATAGATGGGGTTGATTATGCCTTTTGTCCAGTCATCTGGTATTGTGCCTGTTCTGAAGCAATGTGATATGATTCTGTGTAGGATATCAACACATTTGGGATTTTTCAGAGTATTGGGTGGAATCAGGTCGCATCCCGCTGCTTTGTTGGATTTTGCTCTTTTCACTGCATCATTGACTTCTTTTCTAGTTATGTCGAGATTAAGTGGAGTTGCATCAGGCAGATTTGATTCAGATGTATCTGTAGTTGTGTTCTGGCTCGTTATGTCATTATATTCTTGTTCCATTCTATTTATATTGTCCTTAATTTTTGTCAAATGTGTTTCATCAAATTTACTATTGTTAGCATCACTGAATAACTTGGCAAATTCTTTCCTCCATTTTTCCAATACCTCGTGTGTGTCTGTGATGACTTCATTTTGTTCATTTAGAGTTTCCATGGGAATTTTGCTTGTTCTATTTGTTCCTGTGCCTATTCTACCAATCTTCTTCCAGAAAGTTGGTTGGTCATCATTTAAGTCGCTAAGAATTTCATCTTGGATACTTCTCTGATAGAGGCGTTTTGCCCTTCTAAGGGCGATATCAAAGAATTTTCGTTCAGTTTTATATTGTTCATGATATATTCGCTTTTGTCGCTTATGTGTTGTAGGTTTTTTCCATTGACGTTCTACCTGGCAGACCTTTTCCCATTGTTGGCTGAGATCATTATTCCACCATGGTTTCGATCTACTTTTATTAAATTTGATATTTGTATTTATTTTTACTTTTTCAAGTCTATTGTCCATCTCTGAGATCATTAAAGAGATGAATTCATTATATGCTTGGTTTATATTGTTATGATCTTTTATTGCGGACTCTATTTTGACTATTGTCTGTTCTACCTGTTCTTTGGTGGCATCTGTCATTAGAAAGTCTGAGGGCGTGGAGTTTGCTTTATATTTCACACTGCCTGTCAATCTGTGTTGGCTGTTCTTCCTTTTAGTAGAGTTGATTGACCAGTTTATACCCAGAGTACATTCAAGAACAGAGTGGCCTGGAAGATGAGATGGAATTGAACTGTTATACATGTTAATACAAGATGACATAGATAAAATATTGACATTGTTAAAAAGACACAGATGTTCATGAGGTACTATGATGTAGTCAACAACTGATTTTCCATTTATAGAAGTAAAAGTGTAGTCATTTTTGCCATTATTTCGACCATTTAGCATACAGAAGTTTGTATCTATGAGGAAGTCTATTAGACTAGTACCATGCTTATTGCTATTCAGATCAATAATTTCACGCTCACATATTTCATCGACACCCTCTATGTAGTCAGTGTCATCATTACAGCGGGCATTAAAATCACCTCCAATTATTACATATCCATCATTTTGGAAGTCACAGATATTTGAGTGTAATGTTTCAAAAAATGTTTGAGAATCATATAAATGTGTAGATCTGTCTGGGGGCAAATAACATACACATACATTTACTGTCATGTCATGTTTAACCTTATGTTTTAATTCTATCCATAGTATTCCTTCAAAGTTATTTTTCAATATTTTCACATTAAAGCATTTCTTCAAACGTTTATGTACTAAGAAACCTATACCACCTGAGCCTCTATTTGCTCTTGCGTGGGTTGTGCCTCTGTTTTGACCATACCAAATATATGGAAAATCAGCAGGCAGTTCAGGTACATCTTCATGTTTCAACCATGTTTCTGAAATACCAATAATATCAAAGTTAAAGTTCTGAATTGTCTCAAGTTTAAAAACAAAGCTTTCCTCACTTCTGGGGTTTGATTTCCCTGAAGTGAAGCCATCTGTATTCCAGTAACCGACTCTCAGTCCGCACTGGCCGGGTTCCTATACATGATTATTAATGTTACTTCTGTATCTGAAACTGTTTGGTTGTTGATTGTTAATTGACTCTATAGGCGACCTATTAGTCTAATCAAGGCAGTTCCATATTTGGATATCATGGCAATTCCATATTTGGATATCAATGCAGTTCCATATTTGGATATCAAGGCAGTTCCATATTTGGATATCATGGTAGTTCAAATTTGGATATCAAACAATAACATTAGACTAACTGTAGAACATATTCACCTATAGTAATTAAACAGTTTTATAACTTTATGAATGATTAGCTAGGAGAGCTAAGTAATAACAAAGAGCGTTCAGTTTTCTTAAAATTATTTATAAATTTTATTAAAAAACTAATTAATACAAAAAGTTTATTAAAGTAGTCTAAAAACTATCAAAGAGTAAAAGTAATTTACAATAAGGTAACATTTAAGGGCACTTTGTTTAATATCAATATAAAAGAGTTATCTTGCATCAAGTCTTTAACTCTTGATAGGTTAGGTGTTCTTTATGAATTTTGAATTAAAGTTCATATGCATTTTGAATCATTCATTTGCAATTTGAAGTTCACAAGCATTTTGAATCAAAGTTCATTCTATTTCTAACTCAACCAAAAAGGGATTTCATTTAATTGCAATGAACAAGGCTTATCTAATTTGGTTTTTCTTTATCCCCAAATACCTAAAACAATATATTCATGTTAGATTTTGCAATGTTAACAGGGTGATAAACTGTTGAAATACATTTTTCAAAACATATCAATAATTGGACTTTTCCCTTATTTTCATTTTCAATTGTTGAAATACAAAATGCTATTTTACAAGGCACCAATTTCAGCAGAAGCATATTCATTTAATGCTTTGACATAATATCAGAATGAGAAAAATACATACAAATATAATATTCTTGTTAATTAAATTACAAGTCAAATGGTTTAATCATCATTTTGGCATAATATCAGATTGAGAACATACTGTATAAGTGGTATTTAATCCGAATGATCAAATTTCATCATTTTCCTAATTTTAATTTTCCTAATGACAAGAAACCTCCCATTGGATAACATTATAAAGACAATATTTCCGACATTTAATTTTCCGAACCTGGCAAAAATTAGGAAATAGGCAAATTAAATGATGAGGCAAAATTACCACTTATACAGTAATTACACATAAAATTCTTATAGTTAATGACAACACTCATTTCAAGATTTCAGTTCAACCCTAATCCTCTTCCATGTCTTCTTTTGCCCCATCGTAATACTTATTTCTAAATGTGATTGAAACCCGACTGTCGGATCGTTCGGCCATTTTTCTTTTCAATTTGACAATTTTTACGATATTGTTATAGTCTGCAGCAGATCCAGGTTTTACTTCTTCTTTTTCAAGATTTGTTTCTTTTCTATCAGTTTGGCCAACATTTTCTTCATTTGAGTCATTATTTTTTTCATTTGAAACATTATTTTGTTCATTTGGGTCATAATTTTGTTCATTCGAATCATTCTTTTGTTCATTTGAATCATTCTTTTGTTCATTTGAATCATTATCATTTTCATTTTGGTCATAATTTTGTTCAGTTGAAACATTATTTTGTTCAAATGTATCATTATTTTTGGATTTCTCATTTTGATTCTGTATCATTTCATCTTCATTGTCCTTTTGTGTAAAATGTCTTTCAATTTCATCATTTGTGGGTTGGTTGGTGTCGTCAGCTGTAGCATCTCTTTGAATATCCTCAGATGAATCCACAATATTGTTTTCACCATGTGTATCATAGTTTTCACCATGTGTATCATAGTTTTCACCATGTGTATCATGATTTTCAGCATTGGTTTCATGATTCTCACTATTGATTTTATGATTTTCGACATTGGTATCTTCCTTTGCACCATTGGTATCATGATTTTCATGATTGGTATCCTCTGTTTCACTATTGGAATCTTGATTCTCATCTTTCATATCACGTTCTTGATTATTGGTGTCATGTTTATCATCATTGTCACTCTCTCTTTGTTGATTAGTGTTATCATAATTTTCCTTCATCTGCCTAGAATATTCATCATTAGACTCAGTTATGTCACTTTTATTATCGTCATTCTCCGGTTCTGATGCATCGTTATTCTCTGAATCAATTTCTTCTGTGGACTGATCATTTTGTTTTGGAGATGGATCATTTTCTTGAGTGGATTGGTCATTTTGTTGAAGGTATTCTTCCTTCAGGGAATGATCATCTTGAAATTTTGGACTATCGTCATCATTTGCAGGATTTTGTTCACTTTTAGAGTAATTCCTAATGGTTTCATTAGGGGATGGATCATCTTCATTTGGAATATCTGTTTCAACTGGTTTTGATTTAGCCTTTTTCTTCTTATTGCGTCTTACCTTTTGTTTTTCAGATTTTTCATTTTTGATTGATTTGAGTTCTGAGTCCCTGTTTGAATCACTGTCATCTGATCTTGAACCATGGTCTTTCAATATTGAATCATTGTTATTCAAGTTTGAATCATTGTCATTCAAGTTTGAATCATCACTCTCTCTTGATGAAATCTCATGATCATTTGTAGAACCATGTTGATTGGATTTTGAATCATGATCATTTGCAGTTGAATCTTGTTCATTTGCTTTAGGATCTTGTTCATTTGCTTTAGGATCTTCTTTATCAGATGCTGAATCATTGTGGTCACTGTCCTTACTTGATGGATCAGCTTGGTTGGTGCTTTCAGGAGGCTTTTCATCATCTGAAAATTCAAAATGAATGATTATGTGACATCAGAGTTGCGCAGACAAAATAGTAGAGGAGTCGATTTTCCTTAAATAACTTTTTAAAGATATATCATCAAAAATCATTAACAGATTTGAAAACAATGGAGTAAAATTCTGACAAACAAAATAAAGAAGGATAGATAGAGATAAGTAAGTTTTGAAAAAATTGTCACAACTGACTTGTACATTTAATCAGGGACATGTTTCTCAATTTTATTTTTAGAAAATAAAATTAGGATTGTGATGGAAGCATTGACATGAATTTTGAAGATTTCCAATATTTCACACTCACTATCCCTTCTCTTTAAGTAGATATTCATATTTTAATTTGATGATCATAATCTTTATATAAAGGCAGAGTAATTAATGATCATGTTTATCTTGATTTCACAATAAAAGACTAATTTCCTTGTCACTTACCATCAGATTCTTTGACCTCCACAGTGTAGTGAGTTTGTTCAGAATTTGTATCATTAGTTGGAGATCTTGATTTCTGAGTAGAGTTTTTACGTTCTACAACCTTCATATTGGAGGCATTTCGATATTTACGTTCCCTACCAGTTTTAGGGCGACCTCTAGGAGTCGTAGGAGGCACTTCATCTGAATTTTCCGACCTATAGGAATATGAAATCTATGTACATGTATCAACCATCAAATATCAATAGTTTAAGGCTTACATCTAGTTTGAAGGGTCTCTCAGAGAAAGATTTTTTTCAAGATCAAATATCAGATATTCAACAATAAAAATCATAGGTCATTGACTTCAAAACTTTAAATATCTTCTGTTAATCAAATCTTAAAATTTTTTTTGGTCAAATTAGGTGCCCCTTATTTTTTGTATACAGTTCATGAAAGTAAACAAAATGTCTATGAGGTATTGATTAATCAATGTTATTTATGTGCAAACATGCCTATCCATGCAATCCAGTCACATTTTAAATATGTTGTGTTCAGTACCTTGAAGGCAATGTACAAGTGTTTATCATTGGTGCAATTGTCTTATATTGAGTCAATTTTAATTTGTAGCGACAATTGTAGATATTGATTTTCCATATATCCTTGAGTGATTTTGAATAATATAATACAGAAGAATCAAAGTTATGATCTTACATGTCTGTTGTTGAACTTCTATCTGACATTGAGGTCCATGACCTTGGGGTTGACCTTGGAGTTGACCTTGGGGAGGGGGTGTGGCTCTGTAGTCTCCCAGATGCTGTCTTTGGTCGTCGTGGTGACTGAGGTGGTGACCTTGGCGATGTCTTCACCTGTTCTGTCTCATATTGCTTCTTGCGAGTTCCATTCAAATATGAGTAATATTTCAGGTATTCACCTTCCTTGTGCCAACCTGATGATAAACAAGATTGTGTATTGCATAACATGTCTAATGGGGGGGGGTGCAATGATGCTTCAAAAGCATAGTCCCTCCATGTCTTCATATCTACTCATTTGATGACGAGAGATATAAATATTAGCACAAAATCTGGGTCTTTAAAGTGGTTCATAAAAGGGGTTCTCAAAAATTAATTTTAAAAATTGAGGGGCCCTTGAATGACTCTATTTATGATAAAAGGAAGAGCTGCACATCCATTTGGATTTATTCAACATTTTAGATGAACTTGGAATCTACCCTAAGTCCTTAAGTGATATTCTAGCTTACACTCCCCACAAAAAGTATGATAACAACAATTCTCCTATTCAACCACATGTTTAAGTCTGGTTATGTTTGGCAAGTTTCAAACAAATTCATTGCAGTTATGTTCCATTGTTACATCTTTAGGAAAAAATTTAAATTAAGCCTAACCAGACAGGCTCAAAACATATACCAAAGTTTTGGAGGGGAGTGTAAGTACCAGTAGGTATTATAGATAATCAATTGAGTGTATGCGAGTTTATTGTTATGTACTACATGAGGTAACTTAGTGTCTCAATGCAAGAGCTCTTAAATATTGAATTCTTTTGAATAATTAATGGAAAGGTAATATATACAGTAAAATCAATTGTACCTTGTGTTCCTTAGACAAATACTCAAATATCTCTTTTCATAACAAAACTCAGATCTTTTCCAATCTAGAAACTATCAATTCTGTATCAACCTCATCTTTCTCTAAACTCCTGTGTTAACCTCATCTTTTACTCAACCCCCCAATTACCCTCTTCTTTTCCTCAACCCCTGTTTTAACCTCATCTTTTACTCAACCCCCCAATTACCCTCTTCTTTTCCTCAACCCCTATTTTAAACTCATCTTTTCCTCAACCCCTGTTTTAACCTCATCTTTCTCTAAACCCCGGTTTTAACCTCATCTTTCTCTAAACACTGGTTTTAACCTCATCTTTCTCTTAATCCTGTGTTGTCCTCATCTCTTTTTAACCCTTTGTTGCCTCATCTCTCCCTGTGTTACCCTCATGTTTCTCTATGACTGTGTTGCCCTAATCCCTTTCAAAGTTTCTATGTTACTGGACTATTTAAACATATCATACCTAAATAGAACTGTTTATCCAAGATATCTCCATATTGCTTCTGTTTCAATGTCTTCAGATTCCGCTGACAGTATATATTTGCAATTGACCATAAGTATTGGCGCTGCCCACTGGAGAAGTCAGGGTGACGTAAATAGTTGTGTGAACGACCCCTCATGCTGGATGTCAACTGCACAGTGTGGGGACGACGTCGCTTTGGTTTTGTGTTTTCGAGACTGTAGAAGGAAGGATGCGAAGGCACCTGGCATGATACATGACGTGATTGGTCAACGGATGAGCGCTCTGAAATAAAATGATAAATTATTCAGATTATGTATGTAAATTAAGAAATTATCAGGGCTAACTCTAAATAAATGCCAGTGAGGATACAGTGAGGTAACCCCAATGATCTCAGAAAACTATTTAGAAATTACAATTCTACATATTTAAGTTTTTCATTTGAATCTGACATCAATTAGAACTATGGGATGTCCATTGCTGATTGTGCTGCCCTAATAGTGCATTTGGACTATCCAAGTTCTGACTTTGCATCAGGAGCATAAAATCTGAATAATTGAAATATGAGTATACCTCCTGGTTTCCATGGAGGCCTCTGGGAGGAATTGACCCACATCTTGGATGTCTTATGACGAGGTTTGAACCGTGGAGAGTCTGAATTGTGACATATTTCATGGTGAGCATCATTTCGACAGGATTCTGAAATATTGTAAAGTAAGAGAGGTTGCAAAGGCTATGAGATAAGGCAAGGATAAGGTCAAAGATCTTGTGCCCTTGCAAAATATGACCCATTGAATCTTGTGCTCTTGAAAAATATGACCCATTGAATCTTGTGCTCTTGAAAAATATGACCCATTGAATCTTGTGCTCTTGAAAAATATGACCCATTGAATCTTGTGCTCTTGAAAAATATGACCCATTGAATCTTGTGCCCTTGCAAAATATGACCCATTGAATCTTGTGCTCTTGAAAAATATGACCCATTGAATCTTGTGTTCTTGAAAAATATGACCCATTGAATCTTGTGCCCTGCAAAATATGACCCACTCAATCTTGGGCACTTGCAAAATATGACCAATTGAATCTTGTGCTCTTGAAAAATATGACCCATTGAATCATGTGCCCTTGGAAAATATGACCCATTCAATCTTGTGCCCTTACAAAATATGACCCATTGAGTCTTTGCTTTTATTGAAATTATTTATAATACCTTATTTTTTATCACATTTCATGTATGCAAGTTGTTAAATTACCTATAATAAAAGATTTGATTTTTTTCGAAATTTTCTCCCATCATGTTTCTATTCCTTCTCCCTTTAAATCTCTTTTACATAATATCAATTTCTTCTATAATTCTCCTTAGATTATACCTTGAAAGTGCCTGTCTGTGTTTATAGATGGAGCTGGAGTGCTAGAGCGTGTAGATCGACCACTTTCAGCCTCATCTTGCTTGATTCCATGTCCACGTAATCTGTTAGTAGGCTAAAGATCAAAATAACAATATTTAAATTACAGTGTGTCTAATGCAAGGCTAGATGATTTTAGAAATTCCTAGTAGCACTATCTACAGTAAAACCTGTCAATTGGAACACCTGACCTATGTATGTGGAACACCTATGTAAGTGGAACACCTCTGTAAGTGGAAAATCTATGTAAGTGGAACACCTATGTAAGTGGAACACCTATGTAAGTCAAACACTTATATAAGTTGAACACCTATGGAAGTGGAAAAGCTATATAAGTGGGATGCCTATGTAAGTGGAACACTTATGTAAGTGGAACGCCTATATAAGTCGAACAACTCAATAAGTGGAACACCTCTGAAAGTGGAACACCTCAATAAATGGAACACTTCCCCATTACTCATCAAATTAATGTATATTGAACCAAAAAGTGAATCACCTTCTAAGTAGAACTTTATTGTGTTGTACCAAAGGCACTGGCGGATCTGGGCCCCCCCCTTGGGTGGGCCCAGAAAAAAAAATTGGGCCCAAAAAAATTTGGGAAAAAGGCTCCAAAAAGTGGGCCTTTTTTGGTCATTACTTGGCCTTATAAGGCCTTATTTTTAATTTCAGGCCAAATTTTGAAGAAAATGGGCCTCAAATTTCAAAATTTGGGTTTTAAAGGCCCAAAATTTTGCACGGAAGTTTTTTTTTCTGACCTGAAATTTGGGTCCCCCCTTTGTCGGTTCCCAGATCCTCCCCTGAAAGGTGTCCAATTAATGCCTGGGTCACATTTGCTCAGATCCATCGGCCAGCGCCCGCCCGATTGAGTGTTTTGTTCAATATTGTATTCAATTTTGAACAAAATACTCAATCGGCCGGGCGCCATAGTGAAAATCGGAGCAAATGTGACCAAGGCATTACACAGGTTTTACTACACATATACTGTTATAGAGTACAATGGGAAATTCAATGCATACCTTTCTAAATCTATTGTTCATGAGTATCATGCGAGTTGAGGAGTTTTGTAAGTCATAGACTCTTGCAACTGGACTCTCTGGTGGCCATTCTTCTTCATGTGACTGTCTGAAATCATATTAACCATAAATCATATTACCCATAATGCACTATGGTACTTAGCAGACAACATTAATTTCATTTTAGCAATTAAGATTCAAGAAATCATGAAACTTAGTAATTGTGATAAAGTTTGATCAGAGCTTTACACTTTAAGCATATTAAAAAAATTAAATCCCTTTTTGTCTCAATTATAAAAATGATTAAAATACAATTATTGAAATAAATATATATATATATATTATTGCACCATTATATTTTGTACTTAAACCCAAAAATAGGTAATGCATCAAGTTGTATTTTTATGTGTTATGTAAATATAGCTATAGATTGGATTAAATTTCTTTTAAAATGGGATATAAATGTAAGTTTATATAAAATTTCAGGTAAATTCTTTTGAATAATGCATAATAAATATTTGGCATACATGTACATGTATTCTTATAGAGAATTTTTATTTGTTCAATAAATGTTCAGTTTGGGCCAAAAATAATTCCAAATCATAGTGGTTTTGAAGGCCATAGTTTCCAATATTATCCAGATACATATCCCCTAAAATTTGTATATTTTATTTACATTTTGTAGACTCTCATCCACTGATGTTTGTCCTTGAAAATCCTCACTTCAGGAAATCCATGACTAATTATTTATGGACCATAACTGTACTTTTTTTAGACCACCCTGTATAGGATTTGAATATTCACATACATGAAAAATATATTGTCTTTCAAGTCCGTGGGGTCTTATAGTATGACTTGAATAATATTTTTTAAACACACACCATTCACATGCATGCAGATATTGAGTTTTATAGGAAGCAGCTATAGACTTTTTAATCTTTTTAAATACACGCATCATTGAGTTCACAGTCATCTAGATTTACCTGAAGGATATGTCAATAGAGTTTATAATCTTTTTAAAATACACACTTCATTGACTTCACAGCTCACTCAGTTTTACAATGAAGAAAAACTTTCTCTTTCAATACACATGCACTTCAATTCACAGTCATTCAGTTTGCAAGAATAATATGCAATGAAGTTTATTATCTTTTTAAAATACACACTTCATTGACTTCACACCTCACTGAGTTTTACAATGAAGAAAAGTTTATAAATACATGAGAGCCAATAGGCTTGACAACTGCAGAATCGTGCGTATTGTGTTATTCGGAATAAACACCTTTGAAAGCTGTTACCATGAAATTCAGGAAAGAACTTTTTGCAATATTACTGACAACAGTGTTGGTTTTGACATGGAATAAGTTAGAAAATAGACAACGAACAACAATAAAAACAACTGTAAAAAATGAGAAATCTTTAGACCAGAAAAACGCAAAAACTGGAATGACAAAACTGATTGAAGTTGATACTGTTTGTGATGTCATGCTCAATATTATCACAACATTCCCTGTTTTGAATTCGAACGATGACCTAAATGAACGTGGATTTTTTAGGCGATCTTTGGTACAGTTTGAAAAGCGTCAAATGGACTTTGTCCAAAGTCTATTGTTGAATATGCAGCACCCGTGTGTTGAAAGAATACATTTACTCGTGGATAACATGGCAGTAGAAGATTACATAAAGACACACAATCTAACGAAACCCTACACGTCTGAGATAAAAAAGATGGTTCACTTTCATAAACTGTCACATTACCCGACCTACAACGACTATGCAAAATACACCAATGAGAATCTAATGAAAAAGACGATTGCAGTTATGAATGCCGATGTGTCTCTTGGCAACGGCTTTGACCTGATAAAAATGAGATATTTAACAGAAGGCAAGGTGGCTTATTGTTTGACCAGACATCCTACTTTATTAGCAAACTGCAAGTCATATACCGCAAAAGCTATATGCGCAGAGCCATACAACGGATCCCATGATGTTCATGTCTTTTACATGGACACAGCTTTTGATGACTGGAGTTTGAATTTTCTAACCTTCCCCATCAATAGGGCAGGAGTTGAAAACTTATTCATGTATGTCATCAAAAAGAGACTGAAGAAGAATATATTAAATCCATGTTCAATATTGAAGACACATCACAACCATTGCTCAGGAATACGCTCTCGATATACAAGCACCCGACTTGATCGTGGTGTGAATCTCACATATTCTACACATGTTGGATACTCCACAAAATTAGTTTGATTCAAATTAAAGTTTCTGTGGACTATACTGTAACTGTTAATATAAACCATATCCAGAAATCCTGTTAGAACATGGAGGATACAGTAAAACCTGTTTAAGTGGAACATATTTGGTTCCTCAAATCATTTTGATTCAAATTCAAGTGTCTGTGGACTATACTGTAACTGTTAATATAAACCATATCCAGAAATCCTGTAAGAACATGGAGGATACAGTAAAACCTGTTTAAGTGGAACATATTTGGTTCCTCAAATCATTTTGATTCAAATTCAAGTGTCTGTGGACTATACTGTAACTGTTAATATAAACCATATTAGGCCAGTCAATTGGTGAAAAAAAACAGCCTAACCTAGGACAAATTGCAATAGTTTGCAAACTTAGTTTAAATTGTCGATCAATATTCACCTTATATCATATCAAAAATATAGGAAAATATAATTAGTGGACAAATGTCAAATTTTACTTCATAGGTACCCCCTACGACCCACCCTTAAATTTGACTATTTGTTTAAAAAATTTTTTTTATCTATAATTGAATAGTTTTTTCAAGTTTTCTTGTTATATTATGATAATAGAATGACAAAACATAAATTTTTACCTAAGTAAACTTTTATTTGAGGCTTAGAATTTTTTGTTTCACCCTCGACGACCCCAAATGAGTCATTAAATGATTGACATTTCATGTATCTTTTCTTATATTTCTAGACTGGTGCATTCCAAAATGATTAAAAAAATCATGGTGATACATGTATATATGGACATAACATATATGGGATACCAGTATCATCAATGGCATATTGGGGAAGAAAAAAAATATATAAGTTTTACATTTTCGCCCCACCCACTTTTGGGGTGACCTTACTTTTGCTAAATAATTTTCAAACTATGCAGTATTTCCTAACAATTCTACAACTTAAAGAATGATTTGGACATATTTCATCCAATATTAACTTTCATTAGAGTTTGGGACTCCTGTTTTGGACAAAATTATAACTGCAATTTGAAAAATCTGGAAAATGGGGGGGGGGGGTATTTTGTAAGGCTAATACTGTATGTTTTGACATATATTTATATCAAACCAAATCAAATGTGCCAATTATGGGCCATTGCACTTATTTATGTGCTTATGTGAAGGTATAATAGTGTATTTGTTTAAAATGGAAGTACAATCACTGATTTAGAAAGATTTGTGAAATCTTAAAATACTATTATCTCAGACTGCTACAGGGCATTGCAGATTTTGGACTTCAAGAGAGATTACGGTTGGCAATTAGTCATCGTTATTTATATTTGCACATATTCCTCTACATTCACCACATGCCATGGAACAGTCCATTCCATTCTTTCGACATGTGCAATGCATTGTTGTGCAACCTGTCTTACAATTACATGTACATTTGATCACTTCAAGAGTGAAGAAGGTCCTGCCGGTAAAGTTGTAGCAACTGGGAGATAGTGGCCATTGTTCATTTCCCATCCCCATTCTTCTGGTGGAAGATTTACCCCCATCCATGCTTGTACTTGATGATATACCCTTAGGCTGTGGTGCTTTGCAGCATCAGATGTCGGTGGAAGCACTTTTGGATGAACAGACTCTTGACTAGAGGCAGCTTTCTCATGAAACTTTTGTAATCTCAATTTGTTTAAGGTTTGCCCAAGCTTACCTCCCAATAATGATACAAAGGCAGCTTCTCCTTCTTTTGATATCATGTTTTGTGTGGCATCATGCAATTTAAATGTACAAGCACTTTTCTGAAAGACATCAGATTTCTTTATCTGCCTTTCTGAGACCCGTTTCCCAACTCCAAATAGCCTTGATGTAGTATCACAGCCAAGAAACGCATGAATGAATAGGATGTTGCTGCACACTATGTCACCTAAAGATAGTCTTGTATCTTTGATGTTCCATATTTTGGTTTTGTGTGTGGATTGCTTTGGTTCAGGCTTGAAGAATATGTTGTGTTCAATGTTGTGGGCGCGATGAATAAGCAGCACAAGGAGATCAGTGTCATCTCCAACTAGAAAAACAGCAACTCCACGGAGTAGCAAATCCCACCGAACAAAACATGTTTTGATAAAAAAAATTGAGCCAAATTCATCCACTGGTATTTGAATTATCAAAGATTATGTCTTTATGAAACATGGTTGCCATTTTGAAATTCAGCTGTCATCTTTAGATTTCTTCTTTATCAGAGAATGTCCGTCCAATGGTATCTGGGTTATCAAAGATTACTTTTTTAATGAAAAATGGCAGCCATTTTGAAATTCAGCTATTGCCTTTGAAATTTCTTCTGAAGCAGATCTCCCTTTTCCCTAAACATCAGCATATAAAATTGGAAGCAAATCCATCCACTAATTTATTTTTGAGCAGAACTTCTTTGTCTCTAGGCATCAGCATATAGAATTTGAAAATAAATCCGTCAACTGGTATTTGAGTTATCAAAGGTTACGTTCTTTTATGAAAATTGGTGGCCATTTTGAAATTTAGCTACCACCTTGAAAATCCCTTCTCGAGCAGAGCTCCTATGTCCCTAGGCATCATCATGTAAAATTTGAACCAAATCCATTCAATGGTAATTGAGTTATCAAAGATAATGTTTTTTTATGAAAAATGGCCGCCATTTTGAAATTAAGCTGCCATCTTGAAAATCCTTTCTTGAGCAGAGCTCCTATGTCCCTAGGCATCAGCATCTAAAATTTAAACCTAATACATTCAATGGTATTTGAGTTATCAAAGATAACGTTTTTTTACGAAAAATTGCCGCCATTTTGAAATTTAGCTGCCATCTTGAAAATCCTTTCTCGAGCAGAGCTCCTCTGTCCCTAGGCATCAGCATATAAAATTTGAACCAAATCCATTCAATGGTCTTTGAGTTATCAAAGATAACGGTTTTTTACGAAAAATGGCCACCATTTTGAAATTTGGTGGCCATCTTGAAAATGTCTTCTTGAGCAAGGCTCCTTTGTACCAAGGCAACAGCATATAAAATTTGAACCAAATTCATCCACTAGTATTTGAGTTATTAAAGATTATATTTTTTCCGAAAAATGGCCGCCATTTTGAATTAAGCGGCCATATTGAAAATTCCTTCTCGAGCAGAGGTCCTACACCCATAAGGCATAAGCCTATAAAATTTGAATGAAATCCGTCAACCGGTATTTGAGTTATTGCCCGGATACACGAACGGACGGACGAATGGACGGACGAACGGACGGACGAATGGACGGACGAACGGACGGACGGACGAACGGCTTTTCTATATCCCCCTCGAACTTCGTTCGGTGGGATAACAAGAATGGTCTCAGAAGTTGCAGCACATTCAATTGCAGTCTCTACAATGAGAAGGTCTGCATCTGCTCTGCAGGGAAAACCTCAACCAATGGATTCTAGTCGCTCTGACAGCAGAAAAATAAAATGCTGCTTGTTTGTTTGATTCATTAAGAAATCTTCTTTCTTACATTGGAGTTTCATTGTGTTAATGAATTGGATTACAGTCCTGGTGTTCCCTCCATTTCTACGAAGATGAGTTGCATCTTTTGTGCTAGGGCAATTTTTTGGAACCCATCAGATACTATTTTAGCATTTTGGTACCTCAACTGCACATAGTATACATATTGGCTTAAAATGTTCTCCTATGTAAAACCTTTTTGCCAAGGAATGTGATGAAGAAGGGCGCCTCCATCAATCACATGTTGAACATCTTTGTCACTTGGCCCTTGTAAGGAAGATATTTTTGGTGTCCACAATGCTTCTGCCAGTTGTGATTCTACCGCTGGTCTCATTACACCTTTTGATTCAAACAAAGCCGGTGGAAAGGAACAAAGCTCATAACCTAGAGCCTCTGACAAATCAAAAGATCGTGTACCAGCTATGGTAAGGCGTTGAAAAAGCAAAATAGGATCTATGTGTATTTCTTCATTGTTAACCTTGACTGCAGTTTTTGATCCCATGGTCACAGCTTGGCTTTTTCTTTTGAAAGAACACTCAGATACCCTTTTCCCAATCATAGATGCCACAATCACGTTGCCTAATTATTTTGCATCATATGCATTGACAGAAGAAGCTGCAACTCCTGTTGCGATGTTACGTAATGATTGTTCAGGAAAAAGGGATTTCTTTCAACAAGGTATTTCAGGATACATTTAGCATCTGTTACATCTTTGGTGATTCTTGTTGGTGTTGCATCTTTATGCTGCTCACTTGTGGCATATGTTATATCAGTGAGTTCTTGCATTGCACTGCTTATCTCTCGACATGCAGGTGAGGAAAGAATCCACACCAGACGCTGAACTTCAGCCATGTCCCGGCCTCTCGTGAGACCTCCTGTTGACTTGATGTTTCGCATTAGGCATTGCTCAATTATGAGATCTGCAGATAGTCCTGCCCTTGACCTCACTACAACTAAATCTTACTAGCTGGGGCTGCTGTGACCTATCTGATCAACGAATGACATGTAGCCCATTCATAAAATGGGCATATACCTCTGGGCTCTGTTTTTCAAGGTTATTCATTTTTTGGAGATAAAGATATACAGACTTTAGGTATCGATTGTGACCTGCTGTTGCAAAATATGGCAACATATCATGCAAACATTGGAGACGAAGTGTCCAACTCCCAATCCTTTCTCCTTTTATGAAGTTCCTAAATAGGTCGATCATATCCATATATTGCAACCATAGCTTTGCTGTTTTTAGATTTTGAAGTGAGTCCTTCTCAGCTTGAAGCTTTTCACTGTCATGAATTACATGATTTATTATCTTATAAAGGACAAGATGCAATTCCTTCAGGTCAATATGGGTACTATCATTCTCTACTTCTACAAATGGTTGTTCTTGTGAATCATTTTGTTCTTCATTGGCCTGATCAAGATCAATGTCATATATATGAGCTGCTAACATAGTATTCAATGCACTATCAATCAGAAGGGGGCCTCTAACTGCCCTAGAAACTGCCTTACCAGATAACATATGACCAACTGTATTTTCAGCATATACCAAGCTTAGGACAGCATTTAATCCTGACCCCTCCATGATGTGGCCTACACAGCCAAGAAAACTCATCTCGGTATGAAACCCCCCTAGTCTTACAACCATTTTGTGAAAATCACTGTCTTCTAGCTCATTTTCTACAATTTTGTTTGCTTTCCACCAAAGTGGCTGATCAAATGTGATGACAGGAGTGCAGTTGTACCGTCCAGCATGAGATGCAACAAACTTCAAAGTGGAGTAGATACATGACATGTCACCTGGGTCCATATCTATCATAGGTAGAAAAATGACTGAAGATTCACCAGGATGTCCCCCTTATAAACCATCTGCATAAATCCTGACCAAAGTGGACAAGGAGTCTTAAAAAGCAAGGATGATTTCCACACAAGATCAAAGCCTGTTAAAGGTTTATCAAATGATTGTCTCACAAGCTCTTCATACCTCAAACTACTAAACATAGCATTGTCATTTGAATAGTAGTGAGTATTGATGCGACCAATTACCCCTATGTCTTCTGAAGACACATCATGTCTGATCACTGGCCGAGTTGTTCTCACTTTAGGTGTGACTGTTGCAATAATTCCCATTCAATGAAACGTGTTCTTGCCATCGAGAGTTTGAATGTTGTGATCTACATTATCTGCAACATGATTAGGAGTAATGTCAGATATGTCTGTGTTTTGCATCAATGCTGCACTCCTTTCAAACTTCTGGACCTCAGAATATGAGCAAGTAAACCCATGTTTGTCAAGTGTGTCAATCAGAAATCTTGACTGGAAATGATGATGGAGCTGCACACCTATACCAAGCTGTAATGGGGCCAAAAGGGCATTTGGACGAGTGGCCTACATCTTTACCAACAAAGAACTTGTTCAAAAACATCGACACAATGTCAGGTAAAAAGTCTAATGACTCAATGATGGAGGACATTGTGTCATATTCAGGATAAGTTTGGGGAGATTGCCTTTTTTCCTTTATGGCACTTTCTATCAAACTTGCTGCAGTTTCTATAATTTTCTCTTTTTCATCTACTTGGTCTCCTTTGTGTTGATGAAAAGCATGCAGTATTTTGGCAGCATTGTCATGAAAGGTAACAACATTTTGTATTCCTTGGATATCACTGATGATAAGGTTCTCACCAAAGAATGCTTTCAGCTCTTTCTTCATGTATTTAAAGCTATAGGGTTCAATTTCACTGTCATTTATGAACTCTTTCATCTTGCTAATAAGATCAGTGACGTTTGAAATCAACTTTGAAGTCGACCCTTGGATTTTAGATGGCGCTAGTGTTTCTAAGTTTCATTTTAAAATTGTTTAATGATTAAATAACTAAGAGTTTATGGGTCAGGAAACCATGTTGTATTCTCAAATGAGAGTTGATTTAAGCTATAGAGATGTGATATCTCAGTTGTTATTAAGTAACGGTAATTGGACCCTAATATTTCATCTTGCATCCAACATATTATGAGATTTTTAACAAGACAGGGGAAATAACTCCAATAAAAAGTTATGTACAAGACAGAATGGGTTATATCTGTATTTTGATATCAAATTTGAGGACAAAGTGGTATATATTGGAAGTTATATTGCAAAAGTAAGGTCACCCCAAAAGTGGGCGGGGCAAAAAATTGAAATTTTAAATATTTTTTTCTTCAACAATATGCAAGTTGAGAAGTCGGCATTCCATATGTGTATTACCTGTATATAGAAGTATTACCATGAATTTTTCCATGGCTCTTGGATAAAGCAATTAAGAAATATATACATTATTATCAAATATTTTGGCCATATGACAACATATTTTGGTGTATTTGGGAGGTAAATTGTCAATTGTTGGCACAAAAATGCATTAAAAGTAGATTTAAATCCACCCTGAATCTTTCCCCTGAACTAATACAACATAAAAACATGTAAAAACTATTCAAATATGGAGAAATTATTTTTTCCCTTACCCCTAGTCAAAATTGGGGTGGGGGTACTTAAGAAGTGAAATTTCATATTTGTCCACTACATATATTTTCCTATATTTTTAATATGTTGCTACATATATATCAATTCACCAATTAAACCATGTTTCAAAACTATTGCAATTTGTCAGATGTGAAATCACCAATTGACTGGCCTATATCCAGAAATCCTGTAAGAACATGGAGGATACAGTAAAACCTGTTTAAGTGGAACCTCAAAATAGTATTCCACACAGAATGTGTTCCACTTAAAGAGGTGTTTCACTTTACAGGTTTTACTGGAGTTGAAATAATAATCATAATTATATTACTTAATTTCTTATGTTAAATCAGTAAATTGTTTGGTATCAAATAACTTTTGTTGATTGAGGTTAAGTGAAACATTGATGTTCAGTATATGTATTCTGTATTTTCCCAAATTAAAGACCAATGGGGTATTAGGAGGTGTAATTCCACTTTCTTTGATCAAGGTCAGAAGGTCATAAAAGCATTCTTATTTATTGTAAAATTAAGACCATTAGCTCTGAAATTGTTGCAAGTCATGAAAGATCAAGATAACTTTCTGATGAAGGTAAAATAAATATATCCTAAGGCACTAAGGATAGGATATCATTAAATAGTTCACAATTTCCTCTTGAATAAAACAAATGTTTACATTAAAAAATATCAATAAAGTTTATCGAACAATTTATCATAGCACTTACTTTTGTTTACTTTCAAATCATTAATTACATGCAGCGGACTATTTATTAATTACAAGGGGTTAACAAAATGTATATCTCGACTCCAGTACAAATGTAAACATTAGAACCAGTAAAGGCACGCTTATAGGCAATACAAAATATCTGATCAATATTTTTGGCGATGCCTTATATTTATGTCATGCATATGAATTTCTTTAAATCGTACCTCTTATATTTTTTCTTGATATCATCTGGAGTGTCTGTCACTTGTATCGGGGTTGAAGTCCGATTCAGACCTGTGTGCACGAACACTGTTGACATTTCTAAACACTGCAGTTCAGTCTTGAAGCCTAAAAGATTTTTAAACATAATTTTTATCTACATGTATGAATTTAGACATTTTCCGATTCATAAAGAATCTGGCAGGTATTTTGAAAGTAACCGAAACTTTAATGAATTATAAAATATTACAGCCTGAATATACTGCATCAAATAACGTGATAGCGTGACATAATTAGCGTGACATTCATGATCTATAACTTGATAAAGACGAATGAATTCAATTAGTTGCAGTCTATATTTAATAACAATTACATATGAAGTAAAATAATTCATTTTGTCAATTAAAAGATATAAATGAAACCAAACTACCATACCTTATTTTCTTAGTGTCTACCCTGTCTCCTGAAGTCAAATTACTTCCTCCTATCCTATTTTTGTAATTTCTTACAAATAAAAATTAATTTCAACTAAACTTCAAAGTTGGTTTATAAAGATTCCTGGTTTCCTAGATCATGTTGCTGGCTAATCAAAGTATGTATCAATGTTTATACAACACAGCTATTCTCAATTCATGTTCAATACACATCGTGTAATACTTCATTGATCCTGTTATATAAAGTCTGCAAACTTCAATTAAACTTTTAGAAAGTTTATAAATCACCATGCAACAAAGTCTCGCACAATCTCGCGAGACTTGAGAGTAGCCTAATTCCTTTGATCAAATGAATGACATTTGGGGACAATGACATTTAGAAATGAAAGGGTGCTTGTAATGAGGAAATGTTATATTGATTGAATTGGTCTTACACAAAGAACTTTCTAGCCTTTATAAAAAAGATTGATTTTTTAAAGTGCTGCAAACATTTTCCTTTGGTGTTAGATTATAATGAAGTCAGATGTCATTGTGACCTTTATTGTATCCAGGGTTCAAACCACAGTCTCATATGACAAATTTCAAATCTGATCTTGTTTAGGGAGGGGGATTCTCAGGTAGTTTCCCTTATTTCAGTGGTTCGTTTTATTTACTTGATTAGGTTCACATTTTCTTGAAAAGTATGATTTCCTTTTATCTCAAATTCATGAATTAATTTTTTTAATGAAAATTATTGATTTTTTAAAGCACATCCCACTTCTACGACAAAATAATTCACACATATAGCTAGGCAAGGTGTGTCCGATTCCAGCCAATCTGAACACAGTATATCATATAACTACAGTGCATTATATAACCAATCACCACAACCAAGGTCATTCATTGAATGGTTGTCAAGGTGACATCTTGACTCTTGAAACTGATTCTTTTCCAACTTGACCCTTGGAAAGTTTCATTGAAAATATATGTTCTGTTAGTGATTTTGTATCTTTTAGGTAATTTCATAGAAAATATTTTGCAATGTGTGACAAGAATGTCACCCAAGACTTGATGCATTGTGCAGGATTCATTCTACTCAGGCGTTGTTTTCTTTACTTTGCATTCCCACTGCTCGCGAAGATTCTGAAAACACGTTCATTGGAATGATTCAGTCCAAATTGCAGCGATATGAGTCCAGGGCTTAAATCACCTAGCTCAGTTTTTATAGAAATATCTCCCAATTCATTTTTGGAAAATTCTTGATTTCTTTCATGCCATTTACCAGATATTTGGACAGTCAGTTTCTTACCTTCCAATATTATACCAGGAGACTACACTGTTTAATTTTTAAAAAACACAACAATATTATTACTGGTTTTGTTCAACATTGGGTTTATTTGACAAAATATAAATATTAAACACTCACTGTCATATATTATGACATGTACCATAATATGCCATATTCAAGCATGCAAAATACAAGAAAAAATTATAAGATCATTTACAAGGAAATTAGTGTATAGCTTAATTATCATGAGTTGAATTGAAGTTTTAGAGCAAATGAACATACTACTATTCCCATTCTCAGTCACCAGGCACTTAAGAGAAACATAAAGTTTATTAATCAATCAACAGGAAATAGGTATCAAACTTGCAAACCTTTTCAATAGATAAGTAAATGTTATAAACACACTTATATATTATACTGTATTATATTGTACTTATGCAACATGATAAGGCTGATCAATAACTAAAGTTGCGTCCTTCCATTAGCCTCCTCATGGGAATGAAGAGAATCCTTCAGTCCACACTGTTCATTTGCCTAAATAAACAGAAGATGTCTGAGGATGCCATTTCTGTTAGAATCATTCATAGCTTTGAAGGGGATAGAATCTTCGTGAGATACAAAACAAGTTCTGAACTAATCATAAATAGGAGTACGTTGAATTTAAAGGCTTTTACGAAGACCACACCTTTCTTGTCAATTTATTTGTAGTTACAATGAACTAAGTACACCCCCCACAAGAGGAGATCACCTATGACTACTGAAATGTCACTTGTTTTTACTTATACTACACCCAGAAAAAATACGACCCATTTTAAAAAAAGTAGTGTCTTACACATCAATATAATATAGGGTGTCTCAAAAAATGTACCCAAAAGTAAATCAACAGCATAGACAAACCAATCAATATTTTCAGACATTTTTTGCATGGTCTTGTAGTCAAAACATGAACGTTTTTTCCCTATGCACATATTTTAATTCACTTTTGCCTTTTTGATACTTACCTTTTACACCACATATTCAATGTAACCTCATTATTCGATGACAGTCTGCATCCTTACTATTACATTGTTCATCACATTTGATATTCCTGGTGGAATGTTTTGATTTCTGTTCAGATGCTGGTCTTAATTTGTTCCAGGTCTCTTAGCTTGGGTTTAGCATAAAAATGGTTCTTCAAATAGCTGCAGAGAAAAAAGTATGGACCGTCAAATCTGGTGAATAGGGAGGCTCTCACAATGTCTTAAAGCCCCCCATACAGAGAGGTCAGACGTTCAAGAATCTGCATTGGTTGGGATTCTAGTGTAGCCTCTGTAGTGTGTATCAATTTGAAACCACTGTGTTTTCATTTGGATATCATTTGGTCTCCAGGCTAGCCTGCGTAACTCTGGAGGGTCACTCCTGAATCATTTACAGATAATTGACCAGATTCTCTGTGTTTGTTCTGCCATCATCATCCTCAAACATCTTTCACTGTGGCTATTAAAAGGAATGTTTTAATGCTCATTCCAACCAAAAAGACCTAGAACAACTTAAGGGCAACATCCAAAGAGAAATTCAAAACATTTCTTCAGAATTATTATCAAATGTGATGAACAATGTAGCAGTAAGGATACAGGCTGTCATCAAAATATGAGGTTACATTGATTATGTGGTGTAAAAGGTAAAGGGTTAAAGCATCAAAAACGCAAGGCGGAAATAAAAATGGTATTGGGGAGAAAACTTTCATGTTTTGGCTACATGACCATGCGAAAAATGTCTGAAAATATCGATTGGTTTATCTGTGCTGTTGATATACTTTTGGGTACATTTTTTTGAGACACCCTGTATATGCAAATAAATTCATATACTGTACATATAATGTATAAATCTAAGAATTACAGTTCTCTAAATCAGTGACTGAATATTCAAAAAATACTTGTATAATCGGACCATTCAATATGAACTGGTTAATTAAACCAGCGTGCCACCTTCAAATGACACATTGCAGTGCATATTTACAGTAGGCCTATCAAACTAAGGTACATACAGCTTTACTGTAACAATTGGTAATTTTTGTATAGATTTTTTCCTGCATTTAACTTATCCATGACTAAGAAGGAGGTAAGTTGTTTTTGAAAATTGTATGTTAATGTATAGAATTCTTCATATGATTTACTTGCCAAATTGAGTATAAAAATGCAAGGGAAATTGTGTGATTAGGTTCTTTGAAAAACCAATACAATTCCATTTATTAAGTTCTCTTAGAATATGAAGCCTGAACCTCCTTTAATGTCAATTTAAGAAGTTACTAAATGCCAGACGTGTCACATGATTTCAATAAAAATTTGAAGTATTTTATACTCTTACAATAGTTTCTCAATTGTTTTCATGATTGTTATTAATTAATTAATTTGGGTCAACCCTGAGAAGCATAAACTGCAATATAATTTGTACAAAATTGGAAAATACAGATCGTAATCGGAAATGTTCTAATTCATTCAATATGCTAGATAAATTCTAATACAGACTGTTCTCTATCTTTATGTACAGACTGACATATGTACCTGACTGGGAGAATGGGTACTGACCTGGCTTACTATGATTTTGCTAGTTTATATAATTAACTTTACTGTACAGAATACATCACTATATAACATCTATGTCCTATATGAACTACAATTCAACAGTTAAACCATGAGGTAAATGCAATGATGGCATGCATGTTCTGAAGCTAAGCTTTAAAGAAGCCAATTTGTAATTCATCCCTAAAAAGCATTTTAGTTATGTGTGTCTATTTCTACCCATATGATTCCACTACAACTGCAGTACAAAACCTGGTCTATGGAACACTCTATGTACTCTGTACTGTACAGGGAACTATATCTGCCCATACGATTCCATAACTGTGTACTGGAACATACGATTCCCCATACTGTGTACTGGAACATACGATTCCCCATACTGTGTACTGGAACATATTTTCCCCATACTGTGTACTAGAACATATACAGCACACTCTGTAAAGGCAAAAATTGTTCCTTGTAGAGAGTTCATGAACACAGGACTTGATTTGGTTCTTTTGAAAATTATGTCGAAAATAGAGAAATGTTCCTTATTTACAGAGGTATTCCATCAGATATGTTTTCTTGTGTTCATATTTCCAGTACTAAGACACGTAGAAACAACACAACCACCAAAACATCTAACTAGAGTGTGAATCCAAACCAGCTATATACACAGGGCAAAAGAACTATTACCTCTAAATAATACATTATCTACATATATGCTCTAACTATTTACATATAACACATTTTGTTGTGACCTCCATGCAAAACACAGATGATGAAAGATAGTAGAAATCCAGCAGGTGAGTGATCAGTTTATGATCAGTTTATGATATCCAGTATTGTATAATATCATATTTACAGCTTTCTAGGTGATAAGTTCCAGTATGATATGCAATAAAACCCTGTCTTAGTGGAACACCTTTGGTACCTCTAAAAGTGTTCCACTTAGGGAGGTATTCAACTTAAAGATTAATTTAACACTAAGTCAGTTGTTCTTGATACTCTGAAAGGTGTTCCACCTACCAGGTTTCAATGTATTCTATTTTATATGAACACAGCTTTGTAAGAGATTAGTTCCTGAATCTATAAGTCCAAATATGGTAATAGTATTTCACCTGAACACACAGCTTGGAGATTCATCAAAGAAGGTTACATTTCCAAATATTGCAATTTAGATATGCAATCTGACTTTATCTGTTTGTATAGGTTTAAAAGTTACAAGTCAATCCTCTTTTTGTACTAACCCATTCCAACATGAAGTATTGTGCAGAGTGATTATGCTATAATCCGTAATATAACGAACCATCCAATTTCATATTCCACAAATAACATTGAATGTAAGCTGATTTCAAGTGGACAAGTGGGAGTTCTGCCACACTAGCAATTGATGTCACGAGTTCACAAATTCTGATCAGTTTTATCAATATATTGTAGAAATATGGTGTACTGGCCTGGCCCTTCATGGTTTTAGTTGATTGTAAAAGGTTCCAATGCATGGTTTCTCATAAAAATGACTTACTTCTTGTGTTAAATTACTACAAGGAAATGAATAATTATTGGGTCAAGTTTATTTCAAGCTGCGAGTATCTGTAGTGACAATTCCTCCTATTTTAGTTTGTTTTTTTTGTGTTTCGCATGTGGGTTTTCAACTATGTACAGTAATATGTCAATCATGCTATGATGCAACACACCCTGCTGTTCAATCCATCTAGCCACACCCCTATTGCTGTTCAATCCATCTAGCCACACCCCTATTGACCAGCTCACGATTCACAAATAGTGTCTGAAATTTGAAAAAGATTACATTTACAATAACTGAGAATACCAACATCATGCTTGATCATAAAACTTGTATTTTAATAAGGATGCACAAAGGATCAAGTTCTCCTGTTTGTTGACATTATAATCTTAAATATTGGTAAGAATCTAAACTAAGTTGAACACACAAGACGATATAGACCCATACAACTAATTTTTGTTTCAGTAAGGTAGGCATTAATCAATCCCTAATTGACGAACAAGATGTTTTTTAGTGGAACTGGTTCATAAACAACACTTGAATGTTAAATTCATGTCATTTTTTTCACCAGACATTTCACTTATTTTGCCAGTCCCCATATTACTCAAAAACTTGATGTTTTGGCATTAGTTACTTTCAACTTCAGTTACCTTTCCACACACTCAAAATTTATGTAATGTTCTCACCTTGTGCCCATCTACTATGTACAGGTGTATGTAGGGTATTGAGTCCTCAGCTCTACCCATTATCTGGCACTGAAGTAATTTGTTGCTTGTTAATTCCTCCAAGACAGCACCAGCCTCTAATGAGAATGCTTCCTCACCTAACAAGGAAAATGATAATTTAACATGTAGTGAAAAAGGAGAATTGTAATCATAAGGCAGCCAGTTTGAAGCAGCATGGGCAGATTTGACCATATAAGGAACTTTTAATTATTTATGATGAAATAAATTTATAACATAAGAAAAAATACTGGATTAGAATTATTACATATTTCACCATAATTGCATGAAAACATAACTGACTAATTTTTGTATGAAGCAACTTTTATTTGAATATCTGCAAATACCAATGCATTATAGAACAAGGCACAGACGTGAACAATATCGTACCTAAAACACAGCAGTGTGACAGTGAAGAATTTAGGACGGAAAATCAAAATGGCCACCTTAAAATTTACCCAGAATGCCCAAAAACTAATCAGTTCTTAACTTTGATACGTAGAAACTAGGGGTCCCGCGATTCATCGATATATCGATGCATCGGCTCGTTTGGTGACGATACGAGCGTATCGATACGAAGACTCAAATATCGATACACCAAAAATATTATTAACATACCTGAAGTCCATCATATTTTGCCGAAATCTACTGAATATTTGACTTTTTTGAGAAATTGTTCTTATATTTTCTGTTTGGTTTCTCGCTGGACATGACACGCCCAAAATGGTGTATAAATGCGAACAGAATGCCTAGCGGATTGACAGTCAAAATGTGAACAAATAACTCGTGTCTTGAAGACACTGTCTTCTATGTCTTCGTATATCAAAATACTTTGTTTTATAATTATTCTATATACTTTTTGACAATTTAGTATGAATAAATATAATCTTTGAACTTTTTATTCGATAGAACGCCGCGTTAAAAAATTGCCTACTAATATTGATAACTCTCATAAAAAACGAACAATATTTACGTTCGGAGTATTAATGTTGACCGGAGTTTAGAAATTGAAAATTTTTGAAAGTTTTGAAAACAATTGATAGAATTATGGCCGTGTAAATATCAAACATGGGTAGAAAATAGAATAGAAATATAACAGATAATAATATAATAGAAAATCTACTGTAGTACTTGTAACATTCCTCAGTAAAGGGAAAGCACAGCCGGACTTCAAAAAATATTGCAAAATATGCATAGCTGGCTACTATACAGCAGGTAGGCTTGATACTTGACAATAATTTTTATGCTGCATCTTAATCAAATGTCACAGCAAGTGATAGACTTTCAACTCGACCTCAGCTACGTCAGTTTTGCACCCCCCCCTTCAACTACACTATTATGTATCGTATCGTTGCTCGTATCGTGACCTGAGTATCGAGATACGTATCGTATCGTTTCATAATGTATCGTGGGACCCCTAGTAGAAACATCCCTGAAAATTTCAGATGATCAAATGGTTTGGCTGGAAACCTGTAGACAAGTCTTGAAAGTGAAGATTTTAGGACGGAAAATCCAAAATGGCCACCTTAAATTTTACCCAGAATGCCAAAAAACTAATCAGATCTTAACTTTGATACGTAGAAACATC
Organism: Owenia fusiformis; assembly: GCA_903813345.2. Taxonomy (NCBI): domain Eukaryota; kingdom Metazoa; phylum Annelida; class Polychaeta; order Sabellida; family Oweniidae; genus Owenia; species Owenia fusiformis. The sequence goes on along the minus strand of CAIIXF020000012.1, from coordinate 614,381 downwards.
CCTGAAAATTTCAGATGAATCCGTCAAATGGTTTGGCTGGAAACCTGTAGACAAGTCTTGAAAGTGAAGATTTTAGGACGGAAAATCCAAAATGGCCACCTTAAAATTTACCCAGAATGCCAAAAAACTAATCAGTCCTTAACTTTGATACATAGAAACATCCCTGAAAATTTCAGATGAATCCGTCAAATGGTTTGGCTGGAAACCTGTAGTCAAGTCTTGAAAGTGAAGATTTTAGGACGGAAAATCCAAAATGGCCACCTTAAAATTTACCCAGAATGCCCAAAAACTAATCAGTTCTTAACTTTGATACGTAGAAACATTCCTGAAAATTTCAGATGAATCTGACAAATGGTTTGGCTGGAAACCTGTAGACAAGCTGAAAAGTGAGACGCCGCCCGCCCGCCCGTCAAGCTGACGACAATATCGTACCTTTATTAGGTACGATAAAAAATGAATGAATGATACAGATGTCACATCAACAATGGAACGTCTGCAACAACTATTGCATTATGGGTAAATGATTTGAGAATGTTTACTGACCTTCCAAGGGACAGATGTTGGCCATATAACACTCTGATGCCTGGAAGGGTAAAGTGGTGAAATCACTCCTGGAACAAAAACAATACATTAAATCCATTTGTATATATATAAGGAAAGGACAGAAAATATGCAAGAGACTTGAAAAACCCTTGGCTCCTAATATTTTTCCACTTTTCAACATGCCTTTATTCAATTAAATCAAATAGCAACCAATACACAGTATCATAAGATTTGACATTTCATAATCAGATAGTAATTGTTGTTACCTGTTCTTTTAAATGGTCAACTACTGCTTTAACAGAGGAATAAGTTCATGACTCATGAGCTTTAAGTACATTCATTGGGTTTCAAGAGAGCCCATGATACACTGGATAAATAGACAAACTAAGTGATAGTACATTGAAGTAGTTACCTGATTTGCTTGAGGCAAGCACTGGGCATAGTGGCATATCCTCCATAGTCGACATATTTGATATCTACGTCATCAGTCTCCTCATAGAATGCAACAACCTGACATCTAAACCAGCCATCAAACAAGGGAGCAGCACATATAACACCAACTAAAATTACAGAGACAGTTACATGTTTATAAATAAGTCAAATCAGATTTTAATTGCTGTCCAAATGTGAATTCAACCTTTGAATCCATAACTACAAAACCTTAGAGCCTTTGAACTTTGGAAGTGGATATATTTTTCAACTTACCTTCTATTGGCCGTGGGAGCTGTGGCACAATACCATCTTGTGTGTAACAGGCAATCATACAGTGGTTCAAACGCTCCAATGAAGGGAAAGTAGGATGAGTTGGCTGTTGGAGAAATACATGACCTGCTTGGACAATGTTTGAGACAACTGTATCCACGGTGACACCTTCAGGGAGACCCAACTGAAACATAAAGCAAAATGATGTCTGCAATGAATGTTGCATTGTGGGTAATGCAAACAAATAACCTGTTTGAGATGACTGTTTCCATGGTGACACATTCAGGGTGACTCGTTTGGAACATAGTGATGTCTGCAATGAATGTTGCATCATGGGTAATGCAAACAAATAACCTATTTGGACAATGCTTTAGACAACTGTATCCAAGGTGATGTCTTCAAGTCGACACAGATCATAATGACATCTGCAATGAATGTTGCATTGTGGGTAATGCAAAAACATGTTATAAATGGACAATGCTTACTATTGCACAACAATGCACAGAATGCTGATGTGTTTTGAGCAATTACAAAAAATGTGAATAACTTTGACCATGCTTGACAATGACGCAACATGAACAAAGTTGCATTACAACGAGCAGCCTATAGCCAAAACAAATGGTTAAATAACAGTAAAATTTGTTTAAGAGGAACAACTTTCATATCTCAAACTAGTGTTCATCTAAGTAGGGGTTTCACGAAAACAGGTTTATTTTACATTGATTTAAGGCAAACACTTCATTTATGGTGGTGTTACACTACAGGAGTGTTACACTTACAGGAGTGTTACACTTACAGGGTGGTTACACTTACAGGGGAGTACACAATATAAGTATTTCAACTTATATTTTTTAAGCCTAACAATGGACACATTCAATGGAATTTCAGTCTAATACAGCAGCACACAGTACAACCACCCACCTTTAACTAAATTATTTAAAACCATCAAAACAAAAATACAAAATAGGTAAAATCCATCACCAAGTTTTTGTAACTGACTGGAGTCAATTCTGGCTACATTGACAAAAACGTAAAGATTCAAATTCCTAACACTCAATCATGTTAGTTGGAAATAGTAAAAGATCACAAAATTGGTTGGACTATCAAACAATGAGTATTTTTCTTCAGTTGCGAAATTATTATCTTTTCTTACATCTTTGGTTGACTTTTACACACTCACATATTCAAGTCTACAAAACTTTGATATTCACCTTTGAGTGATTTTACAAGGATTTTTTCACGTGTACATCTTTGATATTTTTGTAATTTTCAATGAATCATTTTTGAGCATTCCTTTAGGACTTTTTGAGTGAATATTTGAGAATTTTTGAAACTTTCTCAGAGATTGATTATTATTAGAGGCAAGTGTTGGGAACTCACTGAGTGTGCTGTGCCACTGAGATCTCCATGTGGCAAGCACCATGGCATTATTGAGTCTAGTGTCCATAGCAACTTTGTAAATTGACCAATGACTCTATCATCAAAAGGCGGCACAAATAAGTTAATCTGATGTATTCACACAATTCACTTTTGGGAAAACCTAGCACCCCAATAATTTTTCTTAAAGGATTATTCAATTAACTATACAAAAATTCAAAGAAAAACCACACCACACCAAATACTCACAGTAATGTTAATGTTTTTGTTACTATGGTTACCTGTTGCAGGTTTGAGTTTGGATCTGGTGGGCTGGCAGACTAGCAAGAACATACACAACATTTAGAAAATGTGCAATTAAAACTTATTAGAGGTGTGTATGTCTGTCAAATTGGAGGTTAAATGTTGTTACGACAAGATATTCATATTTGTTTTTTTTCTTTACTTGATAAAATGGCGTTGCTTAAAGTTTTGATCTTTGGAAGAAAACATGCATACCCTACCATAGTATACCAGCTGACGGTGTCCAGAAAGTCTCTATACACTTTATATTGACTTTGCATTATAGTTGTAAATAAATGACTTTATGGACACTATACTATTGCCAGAACATGCCGAGGAATAGATTATTGAAGAAAGAAGGGAAAATTAGGATATTTCCAAAATTAAGAATATCAGAGAAATTCTCTATGATAACAAAACTAGCAATTTTAAAAACAAAACAAGACAAATTTTTATGAAATAAAATCATCCTCAGAGAGGTATTTCAAGATCCAGAACATCATGTCTCTTGCCCACTGCTTAAAGTAGCATGCAGGTTATGACACTGCATATGTGACCAATGTAAGAATAATTCATCAAAGAATGTCGCTTAACTTGCACAAAGAACCAATGTTTCAAGACCAATCTCAAACAAATTTCGACGCATCCTAGAGATTATTACAACATGAATGTAGGATTTATACCATAATATGGATCTTGATCTCAGTCTGGGATTCAGAGACAAAATTCATGAGACTGGAATGTTGTTCTGTTTCATAACACAACTGTACCTGCATCATTTCAGGGGGCAGCACAACACCCTGAGGCTGTGTGCTCAGTTTGGTTGGCTCTAACGTTACTTCTGGATACCTGCGATGTGGGAACTTTTGACGAATCAAATCCAAACAGTGGTCGATCTCTGACTGTGATCCTATAACAGAAACAACACAGTGATAAATATCACACTTTTTATTCAAAATGCCTGCCAATATTTTTGGCTGATTGGTTTAGGGTGTACACTGTACAGTTTTACACTATTATACCCCTTAGGCTGCCAAGTTAATTACCCAGCTTGTCAAAATCCAAATCAGATCTTGGCACTAGTCTGCGCTTGCATTTATAAAGATTTCAAGTTCAACAGGAATTTTTGATAAGAGGTTTATGTGGAAACTGCACGATGTGCACACCATGCCCAGCAGCACAAGACAATGACAACATAGTACTGTTTTAAAGTGTGACAAAAATATACACATGTTAATATCGCTTATATATAATCAGGCACCTAAATTTCAATATAAAATCTTATAACAGGAAAATTATTATTGGTGTTTGCAATTTAAATATAGAAATAGCAGCAGGAAACAAGAGATTTAAGTAAAAATAACTTGAGCAAATGAAGCATTACCTGAACTGCTTATGAAATTTCTGATGAATCAATAACTGAATTTATAACCAAGGTCATGGCCTTGAGATGAAACTATAACATAGAATCCAATACAACTAATATTGATAACCTTTTTAAATGTAGAGGGCAGATTATCATATTACCTTCTAATGTAACTATTTGCTTCTCTGGTGTAAGAGGGCAGCTTCTGACCAGAATATTCGCTCCAGACTTAAACTTGAGCTGTTTCACAGATCGCCCTTGACGACCAATCAGCATGCCACAAAAGTCTGTCGGGATATCAAACTCAAAAGTGGTTGGTTCATTCTCTGATATATTCGGGAGATTGCTTGCATCTGGCATCGAGGCTCCCTTACCACTGTCATTTGAAACCTGAAATGGTTACTCTATGTTATATTAATAAAATAAGACAATCTCGTAAGCTCTCCATTCTGATGTTCATAGCCATTTCTGTTTCAAGGCTGAGAAGAAATGAGATGTCATGGTTTATCATCATATGTAAGCTTTCTGATATCCTTTCAAGTAGTTTGCTTCTTCAAAATAGAACTTTCACTATTTCTCCGAGCCTTCAATGTGCTAGGCTGGCAGAAATCCAAGAAAAATGTCCAAAGCCCAAGGGCTAGTAAGTCTGATTAAGATAGAAATTTTCAGTTTTTATGCAGATATGATCTTATAATGACCAGATAATGGCCCAAAAGAGTAGCTGTCACCTGACATTCTGTTCTGATAAAGTTACATTTTTTCTGTTTTACACCGAGCAATGTTATTTGTAAAAAGAACTGTTCAACCTATCAGATCAACTTGCCATTGTTTTTCAAGATAATAATAATACAACATATTATAGTTGACCTAATTTGACTGTGAAAATGAAAAATTCAATATTATCTCGGATATTATTAATAATTTATTTCTGTATTGCAGCTGTTACAAATCATCTCAAAACATAACAATCATATGAAAGTGCAACAAGTTGTTTTTATAAAAGATGCATTCATAGTCAGTAATGAATTAAAGAGATAAAAATGTAATAACAATCAAAATTCAGGGTTCTCACCAGGAAATTTTTAGGCCCCGGATTTTTAGCGGTATTGTGACTACTTTTTTTGCGGTATTGCGACTACTTCTCCCCCATGTGAGATCAGAGATATCCTATAAGTGTACTTTTCAACATGCTTCTTAAGACTATCTTGCTATTTTAATCCCAATATTTATTTCTGAAAGGTTTCTGACTTCCTATTCCTTGTTTGTATCCAGTTTTACGTATTTTCTCAAGAGTTTTACTGCTAATAATGTGACAAAAATGTAAAATTAGACTCCGTAAAAAACACTTTAGACTCGGGAAAAGCTATTAGACTCTGGAGCAAGAAGGTTTAAGACATTTAGACTCTGGAGAATCTTCGGAGTCTAAAAGCCTAGTGAGAACCCGGACATTTCTCAAATTTAATTATAGGGGGAGGAAGAGAGTTAAACCATAAATACAAATGTTCATAGTCCATCCTACCATCCCTAATATAAGTCAGATAATTTTCTACTCAGACCAAAAACACGACCACAATCTTTTTTTCCTTCCTGAAAGAGTGTAATATAACATCTAAATTTTTGATTATTGTCATTAATCTGTCCTCAGTTAACCTTATAAAATAGTTAAGAAATTTAGTGAAATCATCATTGCTATTATAAGCTAAAATAATTTTAGGTTATCTTTATAATCTTTCCCCTGATAACTTAGTTTGTTATAGCTGGTTGTTGTGCTTTACATATTTATCTTTATCATTTTCCATTCATTAAAAATATTGTGAAGATTAAGTATTAGTTCAAATATTTACCTCGCTTGCGGCATCGCTATTTACACTTGTCATCATGTGGTCTCCAGGGGAATCGGTACCTTGAGAATTCTGGGTAGTCTCTGATAGATTGCGTTCACGTTTGGCAAATTCTAATGGTGATGCTAAATTAGGAGAACTATGGATAGGGCTCTGAGGTTCGTGTAATTCCGTATCCAAAGTTTCATGATTTGTTCTTGGTAGGCTTACATTTGTTGTTTGATCAATGTCATCATTAACACTCAGTTCTTCTGTAGCTTCACTTAGACTTGCCCAGTCTTTCTCATTGTCTTTTTTATTCGCATCACTGCATCTATGTTCGGTGTCAATATCTTCTTGTGCATCAGTCACATCTTCTTCATTCGATGGTTCTTCTGGTTCAACATTTGCTGGTTCATCAATTAAAGATGGCGCTACTTGTTCTGCATTAGGCTCAGATGAAAGAGAAGTGGCCATCTCTGACTTCAAAACCTGTTCATCGGGTTTGACCATATTTGGAACTTTACTGCAACACAATGGAGCTTCAACTGGTTTTGGGATCAACTCCTCAACTTGTGGACTTCCAACAATAGACTTGTCCTCTGCTGGCCCTGATTGCTTTATTTCCTGTTTCACGATGTGATTGACAGATTGATTTATATCAGGTTCATGTACGTCTTCGTCTTCCCGTTTCTTTCGTCCCCTGCTATACCATAGAAATCCAACAAGCGCTATCACGACAGATCCAGTCAATGCGGCAATAGTCTTCAGTGTCATACTGAAACAAGAAAGCGGAAAAACATACTGAGTCAACCATTGTTTAATTTAATACTGTTTGCAATTTAAATTTATTGCCCTTTATGAGTGAATGTGGCAATAGTTTTACTGTTATCTGTAATGCATTGCCCCAGGTGCTTTAGATACAACTCCCTCGCAAAAAACTGCAATAGACTTAACACAATGCAGGATTGAATAATGAGTTGATGATATTTCAAACTGGTACAAAGTTATCGCAATAGCTGTTGAAAATATTCAAGCTTGTTGCAGATGAATTTCATTGAAATACATGTAGTTAAATTCAATTAAATTAAATTGCGTGAAGTTGATTGGTTATAGAATTTGCTGAGAAATGTACAGCTGCTGCTACTGTCAGCTATCTTACATAAAAATATAAATATTTAAAATGTCGATTAAAGCCTTATCTTTAATATATTGATTGTTTGAATTGTTTGAAATGCTAGTTTCATATTTAAAAGATATTTTTGAGAAAATCAACATCTCAAAACAACATTTTAAGTGGAGGGAATACTTCATAATGAAGCTCATTTTCAATGACGATATAAGAAATTATGATTCTTCAACAGAACTATGAGGCCTGATCAGAAAGTTTGTTAACAAATGCTTTCATTTTTTAATTCTTGAGATTTTACATGAATTTTTTTATGGAGTATAATTGTTACAATACAATGCATGTGGATAAATAACACATAAACGCCATTTCAAAAACTGATTTTTGGATCAAATGTGTTAAATGCTGTATAATAGGAGAAAAGGTTCTTTTTACAATTTTGCATTCCATTGCTATGATTACACTAAGTTTTATCAAAACAAACAGACATTGTTTCCCTGACAACCATTGCTTCCCTGACAACCAGTGCTTCTCTGACAACCATTGCTTTCCCGACAACCATTGCTTCCCTGACAACAATTGCATTATAAGGCTTAATGCATTAACAAGTGCAATATTATGGAGATGCTGATATTAGAATCTGTTATTTAAAAACAATGTTTTACAGAAAACCAATATTAAAATCTCATATGAGCTAGTCAATAGTGCAATCACATGCGTTGTTATTACTCAAATCCTCTTATCATCTGGCAGTCTATGTATATAATAAAAAAAGATAACAAACTTGCTTGAGGGCACATATCACTTAATGATTATTATTATGTCAAATTGAAATGTGCAAAAAGATCATTCGCTCAAGGCTCTGTTTGTCTCCAAGGACTATCAAACACAAACTGTATTTAAATCTCCCTGAGCATTCTGATTACTAGTCCCTCTTTTAACATCTAATGCATGTGTATCTACTCTCTTTAGAAAAGTTGTGGCAATGGGACCCGCATTAAACCTTGGGAGTTATTAAGTACTTTGAAGAGTATTAGGGAATACAAAAGTGCATATGGTTTCTAAATATGATAAGAAATGTCAATATTCTAATAATTATTTTGAAAATAATACTTAAGTATTTAAATTAAATAATTCTCGAATCAAACTTTTCCTAAGTACACAGTATTTCACATGCCATGAGGTCTAGCCAAGTTACTGACTGGAGTAATGGTTAACAGAAGTAAGGTTCAAGCAACAAATGCAAAAGTAGCTGGAAACTTGATGTCAGGCCAGAATACAGAGACGGCCTTTAAAAGATGGCAATGCTGTGCGATGTTAAATTGTAATGCTGAGCGACGTAAAATTGCAATGCTATGCATTAGTGTAAAGATTAATCTATACATCGCGATATCACCAAAAGTGTTTCTGGCGATGTATCAATGCCTGAAACACATCTATACTTTGAAAATATTAAATCTGCTAAAAATCAATTGGTTCAATACTCCTATTCGCTATAAGAGTTCAGGTGGTAATTTACATAAATATCTCCCATGATGCATCGCTTTGGAAGGGATAAAATTTCATTGGCCCGCCGAACGAGTCGAATACTCTGAAGGTTTCTCAGCTTCTGATTAGCTACTTCTGATCTTCCATCAGCCCTCAAGCATAGTTATATGATCCAATCTATTGAATAATCAGAAAGATAATCGGAGATTCAAAGTAGTTGAATTCACTGATGAAATGTTTGTTCGATGCTCGGATGTTCACATTTTATTGAAGCTCTCGTAAAATGAACGAACAAACATTTCATTTTCATACATGTTCGGTAATATAACGTATCATAACTTCCAGAAATGACAAGGCAGTCGCAAAATTTTTGGGAATTTTTTCAGATCGTTTACATTTTTGTATAACTGTACTTATTGTTGATCAGACGGAAAGATAAGCTGATGTAGTTACATTGGAGTTCGTTTACTACCACTTGGAAGGCATGTGAGGGTCCCATTCATCAGGTAACACTTATATGTCGAAGTTAAGTTTTTGCTTTTTTTAACATGTAACCAGGAGTAATATTCCTAGGGTTCTATCACCAATAGACTTCAAGATGTCCCTAATCGTCCTACTAGGGACATCTCGCATACCATTGAATAGATTGTCGCAGAAACCGGCACTCATAAATGTTAGAATTATGATGTTAGTTGGAGACCTACCCTTTATTTGACCAGCTCACTTCATTCCTGTCTCATTTATACAGTTGAAATTGTAATTCTTGACTTCTTAATTATCGTAAATCCTTCGTTCTATAAGTATAATGTCAAAGCAATTTCAACTTAGAAATTCTTGTTCCTCTGGTCGTTATGCAAATCAATATGAACACCAGGCTGCCAGGAAACGAAATTATTATAATAAGATTTCGCTAAAGCTACTAAACGTGTAGCGAGATATCATATTCTTTCGTGCTCAGAAAGAAGTTTTGCCGCGAACATTTTTAGAAATAAATTAATTAATTAATTGTCCGTTTAAGTTATTAAACTAGTTAGTTAAAAAGTTTGACATGTAGTAACGCGCATGCGCATGAATAGGATTTTAGTTTCAAAATTAGTTCAAAATTTTTGACAAAAATCTCTTAATTACTCATGAAATACCAAATTACTTCACTAAAAACGTAGCAGAGTGATTTCGGAGCATTCAAAGATAGGGTAGGTGCATAGTTTATCGCAGTTTGCTGCTGCATCATTATAAATATAGGTATGCGTAATGGCCATGATTTATCGCATCCTACGACCCCTTTAGATTGTGGTCGTACGCCGGTATCATTGGTAAGCCTGTCTTTCTACAATGTCGGAGAATGAACTACGCATTGCACTATTAAATGACCTACCTCGATACATTCCAGAGTATTTTAGAATTCTTTTTATGTTGTTAGATCGCCAAGTGTATGGGTTTATCGGCAGAACGAAGAGATTTTAGTTTTTACATCGGAAATATATCAGCAATTTTCAAAATGTCGGAAGGGGAATTCCCCAGGGATTTCCCTTAGACTGGTGCATGCCGGGAACTGAATGGAGGAATTTGACGGTTGAAATAAGTTAAATATTACACGCAAATATTGCTATCAAAAACGAAAACCTCTTCGTTCTGCCGATAAACCCATACAGTTCGGGACATAAATAAATGACAGGTCGATTTGCTGAAGTGAGAATTTCCCATGTTAAAAATAAGAGAATTTACAAGAGGCCATACAGTTGGGGACATAAATAAATGACAGGTGGATTTGCTGAAGTGAGGATTTCCCATGTTAAAAATAAGAGAATTTACAAGAGGCCATAAATCAGTGGATGAGATTATACAAAATGTAAAATATACAAATTTTAAGGGATATGTATCTAGACAATATTGGTAATTATGGGCTTTCAGACTACCATAATTAGGAAATGGTGATCGAAAATCGACCTGTCATTTATTTTTGTCCCCAACTGTACATCAGTGGATGAGATTATACAAAATGTGAAATATACAAATTTTAAGGGATATATATCTAGACAATATTGGAAATTATGGGCTTTCAGACGACCATAATTAGGAAATGGTGATCGAAAATCGACCTGTCATTTATTTTTGTCCCCAACTGTACAATTGTGGATTCAACTACACAAAAAGAATGCTAAAATACCAAGGAATCTATTGAAATAGGTATCTTAAGTGTAAGTAGCGTAGAAAATTCTCCCATGTTGTAATCGTACAGACAAAAGTATAAGACGTTCGCAAGACTAGAACGTAGAGATAGTCTTGGAACGAGATAAGGCCATGATATCATCATGGCCATTGGGAAAGGCTAGTCACCAATAGGGCGAAGGGGTGTAATGTCGACGTGTGGGGTAATGTCGACATAATGGACGGGGTAACTTCGACACTTACGTATTAGAAGTAGAATTTCCGTTTTCCGCCATGTTTGATTTCTTGAAAAATTAAAATCTCGCGAGATCTCGATCCATGCGAGAAAAAAAACATGGCTTCCCCTAGATCTGAAATTAGAGCAAATAAACAACAAGGTGTCGAAGTTACCCCACATGTCGAAGTTACCCCAAAACGGTGTCGACGTTACACCCCTTCGCCCTTATCCTGTTCCCGGACTATAGTCCTGTACGGAGCCAATACATTTGCCTGTACGATTACAACTTGGGAGAATTATCTACGCCCCTTCCACTTAAGAAACCTACCTCAATGCATTCTACAACTCAAAATGTAACTTCTAATATATTGGAACCGCCGATTGTCTGGGTTAGTTGGCAGAACGAGGTCTTTTTGTTTCTTATGGCTCTTTTGGTCGAAGTTCGATTAAGATGGCGGTTATAACGGAATTTCCCGAACTCTTCCGTAATAGCACGAACTTGGTTTTTCGTTACTTCACTTCCATGTAGAATGGATTTGTTTCCGGTAAGAAACATTGTTTAACCATTCGGTATACAGTTAAGAGCATAGGATGTCGACATGGCAGTAAATATTGAAAATATTGTCCGAAATTTTCGAAATTCCCTCTTACCCGAAACAAATCCATTTTACACGGAAGTGACGTAACGAAAAACCAAGTTCGTGCTATTACGGAAGAGTTCGGGAAATTCCGTTATAACCGCCATCTTAATCGAACTTCGACCAAAAGAGCCATAAGAAACAAAAAGACCTCGTTCTGCCAACTAACCCAGACAATCGGCGGTTCCAATATATTAGAAGTTACATTTTGAGTTGTAGAATGTATGAGGTAGGTTTCTTAAGTGGAAGGGGTGTAGATAATTCTCCCAAGTTGTAATCGTACAGGCAAATGTATTGGCTCCGTACAGGACTATAGTCCTGGAACGGGATAACTTCGCCCTAGATGTCACTGTCAGGTGTTGATACAGGTTCCTGTGATAAAAATGTACATGTAAGAGACTACTGTCAGCGTTTGAATACACAGGGGTCTTCAATACATACGTAGAGGTCTTATACATGCATATAAATAAAAAGGTGCACCAGGCGAACAAACAATAACAAACCAAAACAATGACAGAATGGGCCATTCCATTTAAAAAATGTACGGGGGGTATGGATGCACAGGCTGAGACACCCCCCCCCCAGAATTTTTTTTCTTGCTACCCCCCCCCAGAAAATTGCATCCATACCACCCCCCCCCCGGAAATTTGCATCCATACCCCCCCCCCCCCCAGAAATTTGCATCCATACCCCTCTCCCCTGGAAAATTGCATCCATACCCCCCGAAACACGCAAAATCCCCCCTTGAGAAACAATATAAAGGTTATAAGTTGCTCCTACCATTGAAATAGGCAATCAGTTTGCAGAATTTACAAATTAGTGTTAAAGGCACATGTTCATGGAAATACCCACGTTATCGGTGTGTATACAATAGAACCACATGTTATATTTCACAAGTCCAAAAATATCTGCACCAGCTATGCACATATTTCTTACCTCATTATTGATTAGTATCCAACAGACTGACCGGAACTCAGTTTGTTTTCCTTATTTTCTGTCGTGTGGTTATTGTGGTGAATTGTATTGCACAAAATTATCAATTCATTAGAGGAAGCATTACTTCAATAAAATAAACATTATGAAAATTCAATTAGGTAGTAAGGTACAATTAAATGACATAAAAAGTAACACAGCATATTGTCTAGTCTAAGAGATAAAGCTACATGTAGTGGAACTTAAAGATAATTTAAATATGCAAATTAATTTACTACATCAGTCACTTTGAATTATAATTTACATTAAAAAGATATGTTTGAACAACAACATTTAAGGCGACACTATATTAAATAAAAAGTACAAAAAATGACTGCCATATTTTTTTGATAAAGACACATGTTTTTAAAATCTGTTTACCTTGTATATGAATTGTGTATCTTGACTAATGAAACATGTCAAAGTTAACATCACACATAAACGCATTTTTCCAAACTATGAATTGGAGGTGCATGGATCCCCAAAGCTAGCATGAAGAGTGCGAAGTGAGGCTAATTTTTGAAAGTTTCAAGGAGTAGCCTTGCAACAGTCACACATTTGCAAGAGTCTAAAATTTCCACAAATCATCTTACCTTTCCCAGGAACAACGAAGGAGCATGAAAATGTGCACTTCTTGCATTGTTAGAGTATAATAAACCTCAAACCATTGTAAATTCCAAATATTTCATGTCCACATTTTGTTTGCCGGAACTACTTCTAGACTTCCTGATTAATCCTCATGCAAGTTTTGTGACTACACCAAGTGGCATGGATTATCACTTGTATGTTTTATCTATTACAGTGTAATTATCATGATAGATACATGATAGAGGCTTTATGAATGATAAACAATGGAAACATGAATGAAGATAACTCTGGACTAAAAAATAGTTCCAGGAAACAAAATGGTGGACATGAAATATTTAGAATTCACAATGGTTTGAGCTTTATTATACTCTAACAATGCAAGAAGTACACATTTTCGTGCTCCTTCGTTGTTCCTTGGTAAGGTAAGATGATTTGTGGAAATTTTAGACTCTTGCAAATGTGTGACTGTTGCAAGGCTACTCCTTGAAACTTTCAAAAATTAGCCTCACTTCGCACTCTTCATGCTAGCTTTGGGGATCCATGCACCTCCAATTCATAGTTTGGAAAAATGCGTTTATGTGTGATGTTAACTTTGACATGTTTCATTAGTCAAGATACACAATTCATATACAAGGTAAACAGATTTTAAAAACATGTGTCTTTATCAAAAAAATATGGCAGTCATTTTTTGTACTTATTATTTAATATAGCGTCGCCTTAACATAGGCCGTTTACAGTCTGAGTATTTCCAACTAAATTTCAAAAAATACCGTCTAGAGGATGTAGTCTACTCAATTGATTATATACAGTAGCTTGAACATTCTCTCAAAGCTACAGCTGTCTTTTGAAATACTGGTCGATTTAAAAAGTCTGCGATTTGAGACAGCCGCAACTTTTGGGCTTTGAGAGAACACTTAGGCTGGTCTTTAGATTAAATTGAAGTAAGAAATATGTACATAGCTAGCACCGACTTTTATGTCTTTTGATAAATAACATAATGTTCTTTGGATTCGGTCTGCATAACCTGAGATTTTCTTGGCACAAGATAATTACCAGGCTTACTCAGTTACTTAAAGAAGGCAATGCAAAGATAATTTCCTGAAAAAAAACAAAGAAATAAAACACATGCCTTCATACTATATTTTGTACCAGAAATTTTCAAAATATTTCCATATACACGTGCCTTTAACAGAATGTCAGTAAGTCATACGCTCAGAATGAATTATTGCTTATATTCCTGTAACAGGATATTTCTAGGTCAACTTTTTTTGCCTTAGCTATGGTGGTTTTGATGACATCTAGTCTCAACAGTATATTTTCACGTACTAGTTAGCACAAAAAGTGTATGTATATAGTATCAAAGATACAATCTGATTGAATTAGTCTGAAAATATTGCTGGTAGTTCATGTAGTTTGAAGTAACCTTCCTCAATAATGTAGACAAAATGAGTGAAGTAATTTTGACTACCAGAAATTAGTGTACCTATTAACGGTTCACAATTCTTTAGAATGTATGAATAACTAGAATATTCAGTGGTTTACTTTTCAAACTACTGTCCTATATTTTCAAAAACACATGAAAAGTTCAATATGTGAAGCAAGTGACCACATAGTTTATGACTGAAATTAGATGCCCAAAATGTGGAACAGACATGACAGAAAATAATACTATGAACTTATAACAAAAGTGTTCTAGATACTCTCATCTACTTGAATAAAGTTATATTTGAAGGCTACACATGTTGCATAATTTGACCAAATTGTCTAAAAGTC